>JBAMBK010000134.1:0-1200000 GCA_037043435.1 Drosophila suboccidentalis
CAAATAATTAAAAAATCAGCTTAACATATTGTTGTATTTACTTGTTTAAATGATAATAATAATTTGAAAAATATTATTATTTCTCATAATCATAAAATATTTATTTCTCTTCATATCAAGCTTTCTTTAATTATTTTTGTAAAAAATCATGTCAAAATTAACAAAAATTTTCATTTTTTCTATCCCATGGGATATGTTTTGTCATGGGGGTCCGACCCGGTTTCCCGGGACTTTTCCTCATTTTTGGGGATATGGAATAAAGGATTTTGCAAAGTTTAACCTTTTTAGTTATTTACTAATCTAACGACACTTTCAAATTTATTATACAGTTGGGCTGAGTCCCGGCGGTACTGCGATACCGGGCCAACCCGCGACAGAGGTGGAGCAAGCCCCTAACACTCCGTCTGAATCCAAAAATCAGTTTAACATTTGTTGTTCCCCAATGGGGAAACTATCAGATGTTAAGCTGATAAGAACAGATACTACACTTTGATCTTAGCCATAGGCCGAGAAGCGATAAATTGAAACAGTCTAGCAGGAACACTCCATCAGTATGTTGCTAGAACAAGTTGAGAATTATATGTACTTATGTAAGAACAAGGAAATCCAAATCTTGTAATGCCTACTTTAGGGCGCTTTCTGTCTGTCAGTGTAAAAACAATACATTTAGGAAATAACTTTCCCATTTATCGTCCATGTGACCTACCCCGTTGGTTTTTCAATTTAAAACTTGATTAAACTGGTAACATCAAGCCAGTTTAAAAAAAATTATTAATTTTTTACCAAAAAAAAAAAAAAAAAAAAAAAAGAACTATTCTTTATTTATTTAATATTTTTTTTAACAAACATCGGTAAAATATTTCATTCCATCTATTCATTAATTTTTAGCAGGGACTGAAAATAACTGTTACTGATAAAAATTTCAACTAAAAAAAACACATATAAGGACTAATGCGATTTTTGTTTAAAGTAAAAGTCTTTTTAGAATATCTTTGTTAATACTAAAGATACACATTTCAAATTTTTAGCATAAGTAAATTAGGTTATCATCTTCCTGCTCATAACAAAATTCGGTTGTTCAGATAATAAACACTCAAGGAATTCCATAAAAATAATATATATTTTCTACAATTATGATATTGAAAAAAAAATTCGAATATCATTTGAGCCTACGTTTTCGAATTCTCTAGAAATATGTCTTACTCAACGTGCAAAATATGCAAATTTATGTAGCACGGTGAACCCTATAAGCTCTCACAATGTGATGGAGCTAATTGGAGATGTAATTCCTATTATTATTATTTCTTATTTATTATCTGAACAGACCGATTTTTGTTATGCGCAGGAAGATGATAACCTAATTTACTCATGCTAAAAATTTGAAATGTGTATCTTTAGTATTAACAAAGATATTCTAAAAAGACTTTTATAATCAATTTCAAATCAAAAATAATAGTTATTTCAGACTTTTATTTTTTTTCCTCAAATTTAATTATTATTATATTAAAAATTATTTGTAATTTTTATTTTTTCAATCAAAAATAATGATTTAGTATGATTTATAAAGTAAAAGTTTTTCAGTAATTATTAAAAGTAATTTTTATTTATATTCCTCATAACAGTTTCGGTCCCTGATTTTTAGTCAGATGTAATCAACTGTTATCTGTGTGGCAAGTGAAATACCTTGAATACCACGCTTAGCCATCTGACAAGCTTAGCTCTGATGGCTTTAACGTGTCGCCCAAAATACTAACCATTAGTCACTCCACTCTCCAAATTCGCAGCCTGCTAAACACGCAACAACTGCCAAAATCCACAAAGAATCAATGTGTAAATACTGCAAGCTGAGGTAGCTAAAGAATCGGGCTAAAAGGGGTGGCAGGAAGGTGGAAAGGGTGAAGTGAAGAGAGTGGGGTGGTAATGTGTACATTCCCACGGGCAGGCAAAAGAAAAAAACAAATGTTGCAAATATGCGAGTGTGTCAATGTGGCAAACTGCGAGTCTTCCTGCTTTGCTTGCCACACACAAGACACAACACACACAGGATACAACACACACAGCACACACACTTGTGCAAGTATCAATTTCAAGAGATTTATGCGCTCAGCAAAAAGGCCATAAAATATTTATTGTTTTTTGTTGCATGGCCAATGATAAGGCAACCGATAAGGCTAAGACGGGACACAAGTCGAAGCAACAGCTGAATGTGGCACAGGATTCTCGCGCTCCTTGTAACACGATACACGGAGGGAATTCAACAAGGATAACAGGATAACAACAGGATAGCAGCAAGAGGAAGCATGAAATATTACCTTTAAATAAGAATTTATTTTCATGCAACAAAATTTAAATATAAAAATACGCAACACACACATGAAAACATACACAACAATTACAGTAAATTCTGCTCTGACCATGTCTGCAATTCAAGGATTCTAAGAATCAATTCGAAATTCAAATTGCGAAGCTGTATATACTTATGTATACACATATTCCCTACAGGGCTGAATTCATTTTTATGCTTATAAAGAAGAGGGAAGATATTCAGCTATAAGGATAAATTTGAATGCAAGTCCTCCCAAACTAACCATTTTTAGTACTTGGAATTTCCCTGATTCCCCCACTGATATTTTATTTACTTGTTTCGTTTCTGTTCAACATTTTCTACATTTACATTTACTATAAATACGCAACATTTACTTTTTTCAACTTTAAATATAATATATTTAATTTAGTTGTAAATTGAAATCATATTTTTAAATTGTCTTTTTAACTCATAATAATTCCTAGATGTTTAGTAAATAAACTCTGAGTTAAATGCTTTTCGAAAGTTTACAGATAAGACAGTCGATAGAAGGGAAAAAGTTATTTTATAATAGTATTTAAAATGTTATTAAATTACAACAAAAAGTATATTCAATTAAATAAAATAAACTGAAACTTCCATGCTTAAAATAATATCTAAATCTGTGTATTTCTTACTAAATTAAAGGGTGCTTTATTTTGTCAAGTATAAAAGGTATGCTAAATTTAATTCAACACGCTTACTTGTACCTGAGGAAATACTTTAAAGACAAATTCAAAGATTACCTGGGCATTTCTACCTAAGTTCAGTCAGCTAATAAACTGCCTGATGCACGTCTCGAAAGTGATTATTGATTTAATTACACATCAAAGTAATGGCAAATGAAAACAAAGACAACACCGATGTAGAGAGGGGGTGAAAGTGAAAGAGGGAGGAGAACGAAGGCCAAGGAGAGTGGGACTCCAATGGCTCCGGTGTCTGCTGCGTCACAACGTCAAAGTAATAAAATGCTAATGAATTAATTTTCGCAAGAACTTTGCAATAAAGTGAAGAAAGTGAATACAGCAGGAACTTCAGTTCCCAGTTCCCAGTTTCTGTGCCAGGACGTCAAGTTATTAACCCAACTAATGGATGACTCTGCTGGCAACAAGACTGCATTAAATTTAATTAAATGTTATTAAATTAGTCATAATATTATTATTTAACTGGCTCTCTGTTGATGCATCAAAGTACATTTTAATAACAGTAGCTAATGAAATACAAAGATAAACGAATACCAAATACCTTTATGATATTTACTGCCTTAAAATAAAGTGAAACTCTTCAGAGGGTTACATTTGTAATAATAAAATATAAATACGCACAGCGAGAGTATAAAAAGTGTTTGATGTATCTAATATTAAATCAATTTATGCGTAAAATTGAAACATTTCCCAGTCTTAAATATAGTTACAATGAGCAAATATATAAAAGATCCCCGACTGGGGCAAAAGCAATTTCCTGGACAGTTTTGATTTGTTTGCCGAAACGTGTGTATCTCAAAGATACATCGAGACAGCTAATGCTAATGAAATGCATGCAACACACTCGAGGGTTAGGCAAACAAAATCAACATTAAAACCAAAAAAAAAAGTACCAAAAACAATACAAATAAAAAAGAATCTCGAAAGAGCGATAAAAATCAAAGAGACCCCAGAAAAGAGAGCCAACAATTCAATACAATATATATACAAAGCAAATTCGCCATTCCACTGACCGCAAAACCAACTTTTTTTCGCCAGATTTATGCGGCAATATTTGGCTTTGAAATCGACTGAAGGTTTCCCTTGGCCCTTGTTCCCCTTTAGCCGCCATCAATGAAGGCTCATACAACCTGTAGCATTTCCATTGCGTTGGGTAAACTTTCCATTCTATTTACATTTTTCGCTTCAACGCACTTTTCATCTTAAGGGGGAGGAAAAATGGATGATCGGAGGGTGGAAAGGAAGCATCTAAATTTTAAATTGAAAATTGATTTTTGCCAATGTATTTTTTGTTTGATTTGTTTTGCTTTGCTCTTGGTCAATTTTTTGCGATTGAGTTCATTTTTAGCCGGAGGTCAGAGATTCAGCATCGATTTGAGTGGCAAGTGGATGAGGGGCAACAAATGGCAAGGGGGGAAAAGGAAGACTGCAGAGATAGGAAAAAGATTGGCATTCGTTCATCATGTTCAGCATAAGTGCGTCTCACTGAATTTCCACTGGCTGTTTGATTTGGCTAAATAGGAATAGACGTTTACTTATTACTTTTTTATGGCATACTTTTTGTCGCAATTGCAGAGAAAAATAACGCAAAAGATTTCTGGAGCAAACTTAAAAATGCGTACACGAGATAAAACTTGATCCATCAAGATAAACAATACTTATTTCAAGAATTTGATGTATTTAATTTAAGTACAAATGAAAACTTGAATCAGAATCAACAATACTTATTTCAAATACATTTAGTACTCAATCTAAGTACACAAGATCCTTATTCGAGTAAAAACAAAACTTGGATCAAGACCCACAATACTAATTTTGAGAATTTTATATAATCAATTTAAGTACACAAGATCTTAACTCGAGTACAAGAGAACTTAGATCAAGACTGAAAATACTTCATTTTAAAATGTTTTTGTACTCAGTTGAAGTATTTTTAGAATTTGATTCAAGTTAAAGTTGTGCTTAAATCAATTACAAGCACTAAAAAATGCATACTCGACTTTATTATTTTCATTCGTAGTTTTAAGTACGAAATAGTTGATTTTTTCGCTCTGTGTAAGTCTGTGATGTTAAAGCATTTGCTGTTACCTTTCGTTAAGCCTTTAAATCCCTTAAAGCGAGTTTATCGATTTTTAGCGCCTTCTTATCACAATTTGCTGTAACAGTTAGCAAGTAAATTTGAAATAATATCAAGACAAATATATCGCATACAGAGGGAGAGTTACAGTTTCCCCCCTGGTGATTGCAACTGGTGTGGCAACATGAAAAAACCCGGTCATAAGCCTATCAAAACGTTTTTATTGGATTCGTGCACGCGGCGAAACCAAGCCCCCAAAAACTGGTAGCTAGGATGGGGATTGAATGGCGATGGAATGGGGATGGGAATGGGTTTGGTATCCCAATAGACCCGATTGCTTAGGCCAACAAAGTCGACGACAGTTTCGCGTGTGTTTGCACTTTTCCGGTCGTTTTTCTAGCTTTGTGCCAACAATCGGGAGAGACTTCTGGCCAGGTTCAAACAGGGGGTTGGTTTTTCGGCTGAAATGCTTAGAAATTGATAGCGGCGACAAATCATACGCGTACCTTGGGTAAGCTGCCAACTTGACTGCATTTTCCAGCTAGTTGGGGGTGGCTCATAACTTAGACCCCCGCGCGCCTCGCCCCCTTCAAGTTATTTGTCGTCTTGCAACAATTTGCTGGCCTGCTAATAAAATTTGATAAGCCAAAGTGGAGCGACAGACTCGCCCCCCCAACGACCATGGCATAAAATGTTGGCTCGCTGCACGCAAATTGGGGATAAATTTAATGCCACAGCGAAGCTGGCTTGTAATGCGTTGGGAGTGACAAAGCCCCCCTCTGTCCCCTCTACCACCACCCCATCAATTGGAAAGTTAATTTGTGCTCTGGGCATGCATAAAAATGTGGCCAAACTCCAAGGGATTCCTCTGCCTTTTCTCCAGTGTCTCTTTTCCATGGTTGCTGCGTTGATTAGCCATAAAAATGTTTGCCCATCGTTACCCATCGGAGTTGGTATATTTTTTTTCGTTCTCCTTTTTTTTGTACTCTCTCCTGGGCTCTTTGATTTATTCGATGTGTTTTGATTTGCGCCATTTCATTCTATTCTATTTGATGGTCGCTTTCCTGTCCCATTTGCTGCATGTGAAATGCATTTTTGATGACAGTTAATGGAGTTTTTACTGCCTTTGAAGCGCGCTTTATGGCAGTCCGAAACAGACCCCACCAATATCTCATATACACCCCCGACCAACACATCCTCTCCTTCCCACCCATTAGACGCAGCTGACTTGGCATCTTTTTGTTTTACGTGTTTGTCGGGGGGACGCAAGTTTGTGTTGTGCAAATTATTGGGGGTTGTGTTTTTATTCTATTAAAGACAGTCAGACAATTTGGTTGGGGGAAAAGCTTCGAGTCTATAAAAGAATTTTCATTCGTTTTTCCTTTTATTTTTATGTCTATTAATAGATGGAGTCTATATATTATTCAAAAATATAACATTTTCATCAAATAAAAACAAAAAGGAGATAGAAAATAGCAACGTACTTTCCTAATAATATGCTGTACTTTTCTTTTGTTTGAAAATATTTGAAAATTGATGTATTAAGAAAATTAATTAAGTTAAATCCAATTAAAAATAATTTTTTCCCAAAAACAAATATAATATTTAGCAGTATATCTGAAGTATTATAACAATTAAACTTTTATAGTAGATTTACCAATTTTAAATTAAAAATATATATATCTCTTGTTCAATTTCGATTCAATTTGTAGAATAAAAATGTATTTATTGTTCCTTTTTCATTTTAATATTTTGTGTTGCAGTCTTTATTTGAAAATATTAATTCAATAAGTAATGCAATTTTACTTCATTTATTTTTTTAAATAATCATAAACTTAAATTAAATTAACGTATTAGATTTAGAATTGTAATTCACTTATTAAAGTTAACACATTTATTTCTATCATTTTCTTACGCCTTTAACATTTTGTGTTGCAGCATTTTAGGCGCAGTTTAAGAAAATGAGCGGCAAATCAGAAAAGCAAATGCGAAATCAAGTTAAATATTTGCTAACACAAGCGCACACGCTGGCAACCAAAAACTGGCAATGTCATGGCCAGGACAAGGCTTAGACAAACACGTACACACACACACACTAGCACACACACACACACACACACACACACACACATGACATTTAACTTTGTTTGGCGTGAAGTGGAAGGACGCAGAAGCTGAGATGTTGGCACAGGAAGTGGCACAGACGCAGTCACGACACTTAAACGCTGCTCAAAATTGGATTTGTGCTGCTTAGGCATAGTAGCTACACCATTCGAGCCCCGCCCCCAACTCCGTTCCGCCCCCTTTGGCCCTTTCGCTCACATGCTGATAAAGATTTTTATAGTTAGGCCAACTTCCAGTTGGCCACAAGTCATGGCTCATCCTTAGCCTTCTTTTGCTTATTTCTCTTTCTTTTCGACCTTATTCCCCAGCTGCACATTAAGTTTTTGCCAAATGGTTGAACGTGGAGATTTTCGGGGAGGGGAGAGGGGAATCAGGAGACAGTCACTGTTTATGCTTATTTAAAAAAGTGGCAGCGCTTCGGAGTTTTGATTTGATAAAGCTGAAAAGAAAATGGTAAGAAAATGATAGCACCAAGGACTTTTATTCTGCCTGTGTGGTGAAGAGGAGGGGGGGCATAAGGGGGCTGTTTAGGTGTCAGTTGAGCACTGATAAAAACTCATGCTCATCGTAGCATTTATGCAAGTCACATACGCACGAAGCTTTTAATAATAAAAACAACGAGCAAATGTTATATGAAAACAAAGTAAGCGATGCGGCCCAGAAAGGGAGGGGAAAGGGGGTGCGTGGGGGGCTGGGTAACAGTTCGTGGCTGTGCGTGTAAATGTCTTTATGCGTATGTGAAAGTAAAGCCCAAGTGGAAAGTCCTTTTCGCAGCTGCTTTCAATGCAGCCGCAAAGTATGCTACAAAATTTGATTACACTCGGCCCAAGAGTTTTTCTTCTTATCAAAGCCCCAAAATGGAAAGTAATCATTGCACAGTTGTGAAGTCTAGCGAGGGGTTTGCTTATTAACAAAAACAATACTCTCGACTCTTCCGCCACAAAACAGCAACATCCTTTTCCACTCCAACAAAACAAACCACTCAGCGCTCAGCAATTTTACATATAAATGTTGAGTTCCTTAATGGTTTGATAACAGGTACAGTAAATTTGAATAACATTCAAATTTTCAAAATAACACTTGTTTATGATTCTTAAATAAAAATTATGTTTTTAAAATTGAAAGTTAATTTTTTTTTTGTTCCCTGATTTATAAAGTCCACAGTTCGCATTTTTTTATATCATTATTAAATTCGATTTTATTGGCATTATAAGCTTAACAAGTGTTTAGTATCAGTCGTATTCTGTAATAAGTTAAAAAATATTAATGCCACAAACAAAATTTTTATCAATATTGGAATGAAACAACTATTCAAATTAGAGCCGTTGCAAGGTTATATAGAAAACGATAAACGAGTATAACTATGATTTCAATACCGAAGCAATACAAAGTGTATGTTTTTTTGACAAGGAACGGCAATAAAATACATCAAACTAAAGCAAACAAATGGTAATAAACATTCTCAAGAAATTAGAATACTAAAGAGAGCCTTCAACTGCTGATACGCACAGCAATTGGGTCCACAGATGATCACATCAGAATATATCATTTGCTCCCGACTGTAGGTCAGATTCTTGATATGAGTAAACTTGGGCTGCGTCACGCGTTTCAACAGATCCTGCGATTCCAGAGCATAACACAATTTGCCACACAGGCACTTGGGCGCCTCCGAGATGAGTTCAATGAGTATGGCAGGCAATGTACTCGCCGAATAGGGCAACTTGTGGTTGGAGACAACTCGTGCCGCTTGCAGCCAAAGCGGTGCGGGTGTGTGTGCTGCCGCAGTGCGTTGCACCTGCTTTTGAGCTGCCTCCACATTGAAGCCCTTAAAGCAGTTGCCCCAAACGTCCAGCAAATCAATGTGCAGATCTTCAATCGCAGCAGGCAGGGATTCCAATTTATTGCTGGACACATGCAACGAACGCAGCTTCTGCAGGCGACGTATGGCAAATGGCAGGTGACGTAGATTATTATGGTTGAGATTGAGCGTGACCAGACGCTCGTATCTGACCAATGCAGGTGGAAAGTAACTGAGTCCGTTGGCCGACAAGTCCAGCTCGCAGAGCGACTCACTCAGCTTGCTGCCACGCAGCCAGCACCAGTCGTTGAGTTCGCCCAAAGAGTTGCCGCTTAAATGCAGCGTGGTCAATGGCAATCGACCCAATTCACTAGGAATCTATGTGAATGTAAAAACATTTTATGAAAATATCTGACAAATTTAAATTAATAACATTGTTAGCCACCTTTGTGAGCTTGTTACCGCTGACATCCAATGAGGTGAGATTACGTAGTGTGCAGATCTCGAAGCTAAGCTTCATCAGTTGTATGTTGTTGATGGTCAGCGATTTGAGGGTGCGCGGAAAACCTTTAATGGGATATTCGCTGCGTTTGTTGATGGTCATGCGTTGCTGTGGCTGCGACTTCTGTGATATGGCCGTCGCCGAGGCAATGTTCAGTCTCAGATTGATGGCGTCTTTGCCCTCCATGCCCAACTTGAGGGTCTGCAGAAAGCCCTTCAGTTGTATGGGATCACATTTGATTAACAAATTTTCAGCGGGCTGCTTGAAGCCAATGGTCGTTTTTCCGTCCAGCACAAACTTGGTGTGGACGCAGTGTATGTTGTCGCGCACCTTGTACCGTGTCCCAGCCTTCACTTGCGGCGTGAACAACACCATTTCCAGCTCCTTTTTGGTGTTGCCATTGGAATCCCGCGCACTTTGTTTATAGCCAATGGCCAGTGTCGACTTCACAGCTCTCGGTGTACGATTTGCCTGCGTTGTACGATTTACCACTTGCACCTCGCATAATATTTTCATCGCGCGGCTGCTCTGAGTTGCAAATCTACAAAAACCAGGACAATAAATCGTTGTATTTTATTTCGTTGTTGATACGGCTTTGGCTTGCTGACGGCCTTGCCACTTTTTCTACACCAAACAGCTGACGCGGGCAGCTGCCAACAATAATCGATAGGTTTCGAAGAATAGAAATGGCGCCAATTTAAATAACAAGAGGAAAAACTATCGATAACAAATGTGGGATACCCGATAGACTTATGCCAACAGGACAAAAAAGAGCCAGTTTTGGCGCAAAAACGCCAATTGTGGCAGCCGTGAGCTCAACAATAACAGCTTAAAAGCTTATCACACGCAATTTGAGCAGGAGTAGTTATAAAACAAAACAAACGTTGCAGCTGTTGAGTAAAATTTGTTATTATTCTTTAATATCGTTACGGGGTTGCCAACACAACACTTTCAACCAAAGAAAATGCTATTTCGCAAGGTTGTGCGTTTTCGCCGACAATTTCTGCCCTTTTACGTATTCAATGGATTTTTGTGACAAAGCAACGAAACGCGTTATCAGCGCTTGCGATACAACAATTACAGCAGCAATCAACAAAGGCGGGAATTAACTGTAAGTATTGCATTTGTTTGTTGACAAACACTGCAAAGTTGCAAATCAATGCAAAAAGTCAATAACTGCAAATCAAAACAATAGAAACAGCTTTTAAAAGCTAACTAACATATGTGTGAGGTGCCACTTCAACAGTTCTATATTGATCTGGCAACGTTCGCAACGTCGATAGCAAATACTGATTCCGTGAGCGATCTTCTGAGCCAATCATATTTTTTTTTAATTCTAGCATCTTAAGTAGATAACATAGTTAAATCAGTTTTACAAAATAACCCAAAACTGACCTTAAATAACTATTATTAACAGCACAACAGCTTACTGGATAACAATGTAAACAACAACGTGATCATAAATATTGATAACTGCGCGCTTTACAGCACTGGCGTAAGTACAATTTGCATGCAATCAAATTAAAATAATAAATATAATTTATATATTTGAACGATCTGGCAACGCAAAATGCGCACAGCTGCGCAGTGCTGCGACCGCCACAGCTGATCATCACCATCGGCAATCGTTATCGCTTAGCTATCGATCACTACAACAACGCAAGCGACAACGCCGCGACCGATTTTTAGTCGTATTTCGTTATTTTTGCGCGACAGTCGCATTCGCTTTGGCATTCGCCTGCGTCGTCTACACGCTCCATACAATGGGTTGGTTTTTTGCGGTGATTGCTGCGCTCATCGCGTTGCTGCTAACAAGGTCTTGGCGCTGGTTCTACATCGCGGGAGCAACAGCCAAACGAGATTTAACGTGAGTTTCATTTCGTTCACATTTCTATCTGTGGCGTTGAGCGTTGATTAGTTTACAATACCGCAAGTGGTGTGCATTTCAATACAATTATCATTTTCTTTTGTAAATCCATTGACGATCCCCGACACACCGACACCGAGGTGTTTCCCCTTTCCACTGTATACATTATGTCTAGTAATTATTTTGACAAAGAAAATAACTTTACACATCTATTTATTTTCAAAAATTGTTAAATACAATGAATCTCATTATTACGAAATTGAAAAACAAACTTATTTTTTATTTGTCAAAATAATTACTTGATATACTGTTAACCGCCAAAGAGCAGAGTCTACGGTGCCCATTGTACGCAGCGCATAACAAGCTGAAAGTCATAGAAAAACTCGTTTTGTTCCTACAATTTGGGTCGACCATCTGCAGCAGCAGCAGCTTTTCATAAACTTGAGAAAATTACTGTATGAAGTTTTCTCTTTTATGAAGCCTTATTCATTTAACTCGCAGCTTTTCTTTTTCCTATCATATTAATTGCAATGTAAACAAAACATATGGAACGAATGTGTCATATCAGTTACGCATTTTTTTTTCAATATTTTTTATCGTACTTTTTTTTATTGTCAGTCATTGACTTGCTCAGGTTCAAGGTCGCGTTCGAACGATGCCAGTAGGTGGCTAAAGTAACCAAAACAAACTTTGAAAAATCAAATTCACTTTTATCCAACAAATCCATGTGATAATGCGTGAGGAGACCATCCAGCGCATACTAATTTTATTTTTAGTTTCGGATTTGTCGCTCTCTCTCTCTTTCCCGCTCTTTGCGTCAGGCGGAAGAAGCAGAGTTGAGCAGGGGGGAAGTTGAGGGATCGGGGGTTGGCCGAGACTCTGGCACAGTTTACTGACAAAGCTCCGATCAACCGAACAAACTGTTCTTGAAAACGTCGTCAAATTCCGACTTTTAGTTTGTTTTTTCATTTTTCGTATTTTTTTCTTTGTATTTGAATTCAATTAAAATTGCGGAAGTAGCACTTTTCGTTGTTGTTTCTCTTCAGCTAGGGTTGCCAAAGCGATCAAAAGAGCCCACATAACACTAATTCAATGTAAATGACAATTATAAATGCCACTGTAAGCTGTAACTGAGGGCACTGATCTATGGAAATTTCCCATTGACACATACAGTGGCTCACAGCTTATTTCGTGCAAGGGTAGAGTCAAACTTTAAGATCGAATAACTCCTAAACTATTAAAGATATCAACAAAATTTAAATGCAGTTCTATTTAGCAAACTGTTTATATTAGTTTACATATTTCACTGTTCTTCTATTTATGTAAATAGTCCGTAAAATTAAGAAAAACTTAAACTACTGACAATTTTTATGTCACAGCTTATTTCGTGCAGGCACTTGGAAGGACTTTAAATCTGTAATTGTGATTATAATGTCACAGTTTCTTTTCCTATCCTTTAGGACACATCATTAGCTAATAATATTTTACTTTTAATGGGTTAATTCACGTTAAAAACTTTAGTTGTGAAGTGAATTCCAAAATGAGCCCTGGTACAAATATTAAATAGTAGAAATCGGTCCTAACGAGATTAAAATAAGGTCCAACTTAGCGGAATATTTTTCAAATGATTAAATTAGACCCTAGTGTAGAGCATTCCGTCATCCAAGGTTGTCATTAGGCCAACAAAGTGGCAAAAAAGTTCAAAAATAATCCAAAACTAATTTCACTGATACCGATATGAAACTTATCGGCCGGATTATCAAAGCTAATGCAAAGTTATCGGTTCCAAAAATGACTTCGTTGTTGAAGGTACATATTCTTGTCCATTATTCCATCAATAATACCCCTGATTTCAACGTCTGAAGTCGCCATGGGTGCCCAAACGAAAACAATGTCACCGCCAAATTTAACAGTGGTTTCTAGGTGCTTATGCTATAGCTCGGTATTCGGTTATTGCCAAACCAATTGCATT
Organism: Drosophila suboccidentalis; assembly: GCA_037043435.1. NCBI lineage: Eukaryota > Metazoa > Arthropoda > Insecta > Diptera > Drosophilidae > Drosophila > Drosophila suboccidentalis. The sequence goes on from JBAMBK010000134.1 coordinate 13,389, forward strand.
CTATCGATACCAAAGATGTTTAGTTTGGACTTTTCTGCAGATATAAAGTCATTCCAGATAGAAATCGGGCGATTTTCGTGATTTTTGGTAAATTTTACTTTGCATGGCTGATAACTTATGTTAATTAATGGCTTCTTTAGAGGTACTTGGGCATTAAACTCATTATCTCGCAATATAAGTCCAACTGTTTCTATAGAACATTTGTTGGGTATTTCATTCTTAACATCCGAGATCAGTTTTGGAACCGATAACTTTGCATTAGTTTTGATAATCCGGCCGATAAGTTTCATATCGGTATCAGTGAAAACTTAGTTGGGATCATTTTGGAACTTTTCTGCCACTTGGTTGGCTCAAAGAAAACATTGGATGACGGAATGTGCAGCACTAAGACCTAATTTAATCATTTCAAGAATATTTCGCTGAGTTAAACCTTATTTCATTCTTGTCAGGGCCGATTTCCATTTTTTAATAGTTGTACCAGGGCTCATTTTGAAATTCGCTTCAAAACTAAAGTTTTCAACCGGAAGTAACCCATTAAAAGGTTAACAATATTAGCTAATGATGTGTCCTAAGGGATAGAAGAAGAAACTGCGACATTATAACCACAATTACAGATTAAGAGTAAATCCAAGTGCCTGCACGAAATAAGCTGTGACTTTAAAATAGTCAATAGCTTAAGTTTTTCTTAATTTTAAGGGCTATTTACAAAAATAGAATAGCAGTCAAATATGTCAACTAATATAGACAGTCTGCTGAAAAGAACTGCATTTAAATTTTGTTGATATCTTTAATAGTTTAGGAGTTATTCGATCTTTAAGTTTGATCCTACCCTTGCACGAAATAAGCTGTGAGCCACTGTATTCCAAAATTGCTGAAACGCAAGAAATAAATTGTTGACCATAGTTTATAGAACATATTGAGCTTTATTTTTATCACTATCATCGAATTTCATTCAAAATCCACAAAAATATCCACAGAGAAAACATAAATTTGAAAAGTTAATTTAAAATAAACTATCTTATAATGTCCCATATAACGTTTTTAAACTATTACAATATGTGAAACCAACCTTTGTACTTTTGCACAATCATATCAATTCTGTTCTATTCTATAGACAAGTAGTTCACAATCAAGATTCCTGTCTACTTCAAAGTTTTATTCTAAGGGCATATTATAATTGCAAGCTTAATTAAATATATTAATGATATATTCATTATATGTATACATACTGTCAATGTCTTGCTTGGCATTGAGTCAGATTCCAAAATTTGATCACTTAAAAATTGCATGAAGTCGGCTCAATTCGTTTTTATGGTATAGAGTAAAATCGAGTTCCAACTAACAAGGTCAGCTCGTTGTTTTGAAACATTAACAAGATTCTTAAGATCGGTCATTTGCTATGCGTTGTTTCTTGTTGACCTTGTGGACTCTGTATCGCAACTCGCACATGGCGCAAAGTGCAAATGTTGAAGCAACGATCGGCTCAACAAATAAATTCATATAAATAAACATAGTATAGTATACCTGATATTAGCATGTCAATTCCAAGTTGTTGCTGTTGCTTTTTTTTTCACTCTAATCGCCGTTCAATTCTTGGCATATTTTAAACTCTTGAATTTATTCCCTTCTAGAATGTAATTATAAAAGCGAAATACTTGTACATTTCAAGCATGTCGCTATGGAAAATAATCCCCCCAACTTGCTAAGTAATCTTATCAACTATGCTATACTCTCCATCAAGTGCAAAGTACTTTTAAGTGCAGAGCAAATTCGAGTTTGCTGCAAAAAAAAAAAAAATCTCTAAAGATTAAAGTTTATATATAAATGTTTTCGATTGATGTCATTTAGTGCAGCACTTGAAACTCTCCAAAAAATTGGTACCAACTAGAGGCCGACCATAAATTCAAAGCATTAAGTTAATTAACTTTCGATATGCTCTAAAAATGCTTTCTTTAAGCTTTCTAATCTGCTTTTCATTTGATTTTCTTTGAGAAAATAAATGTGGAATTGCATATATCTGAAAAGTTGTTATTAATTAAAATGTATTATTTCTAAAAGAAGCTTACAATATTTTTAAATTCTCTTATATGTAGAATCCAAAGTAATTCAGAAATTAAAAAAAATTCAATTAAAATCTAAATTTTCAAAAGAAATCAGAAGTAAGTTAAGCTCTAACTTAAATTAGCTGTTAAACAATACAGTGCAGATGGGAAAACTAAACTCTCTTCTATTGCACATAATATAAAGTTGCACCGAAATTCGATACTCTTTCCCAGGCACATTTAATTGCAGTTTGCCCCCTTTTGAAATGCTTGTTTCAGTTTTATTTTAAGCCTTATCTGGGACACGGACTATGCCGTGAGTGCTCCACTTTTTTAATGCTATTTTGGTTTGTTTTGCACAATAATCGGCCATAAAACACACGCAACTCAAGGCAGATCGATTGATAATATGGGTTGTGTTGAGCTTATCACTAATCTGAAATGTTTCTCTTTCGATTAACCCCTCCCATGTAGTGCACTGTGGGCCTATGGTAAACTGTTGCGATACACCAAAAAACACGAACGCCTCAACTATACGGTGGCCGATGTCTTCGAGCGGAATGTTCGTGCCCATCCGGACAAAGTGGCTGTGATTAGTGAGACCCAGAAATGGACGTTCCGTCAGGTGAACGAGCACGCCAATCGGGTAGCGAATGTACTCCAAGCGCAGGGCTATCAAAAGGGCGACGTTGTCGGTCTGCTGCTGGAGAATCGGGCGGAGTATGTGGCCACCTGGTTGGGTCTGTCCAAAATTGGTGTCATCACGCCGCTGATCAACACGAATCTTCGTGGCCCGTCGCTTGTGCACAGCATCACGGTTGCCCATTGCACGGCTCTGATCTATGGCGAGGATTTCATTGAAGCTGTCGCTGATGTGACCAAAGATTTGCCCGCCAATCTTGCGCTCTTCCAATACAACAACGAAAACAACAACACACAATCGGAGGCCGTCAAGCAGGCCAAGAATCTAAATACACTTCTATCCGCCGCCAGTGCTGAGAATCCCGGCAAGACTCAAGTCGCTCATCATGACAAGCTCGTCTATATCTACACATCGGGCACAACGGGTTTGCCCAAAGCAGCGGTTATCTCCCATTCACGGTAAGTCATTAGCCCATTAAGTCATTACTTTTATGATTTACAGTCTCTTTTCAATATTTGATGGAGCTGTAAATGAGCAATAGCGTGAATAGAAATGCAACCCGTACTGACAACAATATTTGCAAGTTACTTTCATTCGTTTAAGCTTTAATTACAACTCCTAAAAACTATTAAACATTGCCTAACAAATGTGCGTTTGTAATAAAGATAAAAAAATGTGTCAAAGCCCATTAAAAAATACATTTACGATAACATGAAAAAAGGGTACAAATTTCAGTTCATAGTTAAAGATACATAAATAGATACCATAGATACACTGATCATGATCACCGAGGTAGGAATTGGTATTTAATTCCTAAACCAATATTCCGATTTACATGAAATTTGTTTTTTATAATTCTCTGATCTTATATAATATTAATTAGATGCCAAAGTATGATTTTCATAAACGTAATATTTATTTCTAATTTGTTTTTTCTTCTGAAAGAGTAACAAAATTAATGCTTTATTTTTCGTTCATCTGAATAGGTTTAGCTGAGTGATTTTCAGTTTGTTATGAAATTCGGCGATATAACGACAGAATTGGTTTATAAATTAGTAATTTAATATATTTTCTTTATATTAAATGAAAAATTAGTCGTGGATAGCAATTGTCTGAGTTCGAAAGAGGCCAAATCGAGGCCTATCACGAAAATGGTCTTGGCCAAAATCGCTCAAAAATTGGAAGAAGCCAAAATGTTGTGAGTAACTTTTGAAGAAATAATGTCGAATATGACCAAAAAATAAGAAAGACCGAGTCAAACACGCGACCACTGCGGCAGACAGGTGACATATTGCTCGAACTGCGTCCGATTCCCACCTCTCAGCACTCAAAAACTATAAAAATTTGTGGTGTTAAATCGAGTGTGTCAACTGTAAAACGTGTGATTTTGTCGGCTTATCATCTAAAGCGATTGAAATTTAGAAAAAACCAACTTCAAATTATAACCTCCTTGCTGTTTTGAGTAGTCCGAAAAGTGAAATCTTCTTATTTCTAGACTTAAATACTTATTTTTTCAATAACCAGACATATGAAAATAAACAGAAAAACGCATTAATATCAATTTTTCAATATTTCCTCCTTTCGCATAAAATTTGCATAAACTCTTGTTTTCCACTGACCATCCGTAGCCGCCATAACCTGCAATTGGTACTCGCCGGAGGGCAAAGGCAAGAATCGAAAAAAATCTTCCTTCACCACCATATCCTTTATAACTATTTCCTTCTGAAATATGAATAATTCATTAAAAATCTTTTGTTATTCCTAAAGTTCTTAACTTACCTCATTAAGAGTTTAAGAGTGATTCACATTCGAGTCTCTTATAAACCAACTGGCCACAATTTTAGCAAAGGATATTTCCTTAGGGAGTTTTTCCATATACTTGCAAAAATCCTAAGTGGCATTGAACATAAATGTGTGAAATCCATTGAATTTACGAAAAAGGCTGAGATTTACCTGAAATTTCGAAACCTATAAGTAATACGATTCGGACACCATCATGATTTTATGTGCACATACTTTAGCATTATTGAATGGTCCTTTCAAAAGAATCGCGTGGACATTTAAGCCAATAATACCGCGACCCTAAACCTTTAGCTGGCATTTCTTATAATAACTTCTAATTTCTTCAAATAACTAAATTTTTTGAACATTTTGACTCTGATTCTATCAGTTTATTATAATGAAGTTCATAGCGCTATCGGAACCATTTGTAAAATGTTCTTAATAAGTTTAGTTTACCTAAACGTTTTATGGACGAGTACTCATATACAGTGATGGAAAAAACAAGCGGGGAAAGGCTATAGTCGAGCTCTCGACTTTGGGATACCCGTTACTAATTTAAATAAATTTAAAATATTTTTTATTACATGCTCTTAGGCACTTACATTGCTTGAAACTTAAATCAGCCATCACAACCTTTCTATTTGTCCGATCTTGTTGCGTTTAAGTAGGATGATAGCTATAATTAATATATATCGTTAATTACCAAAAAATACGTAATATTCTGTATGTGGTGGCTTTTCGCGATTAGCGAAGACGAGAAGGGGCGTGGCAAAAATATGAAACAAACTTGACCTGCGTGGGGTTTATAGAAGTCTGTGTGCCGAAGTTTTGGTTGCTCTAGCTCTTATAGTCTCTGAGATCTAGGACGTACGGACAGACTTACATGGCTATATCGACTCGACTGTTGATGCTGATCAAGAATATACTTAATAGAGTCGGAGATGCTTCCTTCTCCCTGTTACACACATTTCAACGAATACAATATCTATTTTTACTTATTTTTTGAGTAACGGGTATAATAGTAGTACTTTTTTTAAGTACGCAGTCTAATTACTATTATTTCTATGTTTGATTGTATCGTTTAAAATGGTTTATTAAGCGTTATGCGGACCAATTGCTTTCATAAATTATGGACTAAAGTGTTTAAACTTAATTTAAAAAACAAAGTTATTATTATTAGTCATGAAGAATTGGGACCTTTCTTTTTAATTATTTGTATGTTACATTTAATATTGTTCATCACAAAATTGGATATCAAAAACTTTGGGGAATGGAAATGTTTTTGTCACTAGACTTTTACCTCGAATAGAGGTTTTTTTTTTATATTTTAAATAACAGTAGCTTAGGAAATAATCCAAAATTACAATAATATTAATAAATCCTTTTCCGCCTTGCAGTTACTTGTTCATTGCCGCTGGCATCCACTATACGATGGGCTTTAAGGACGATGATATATTTTATACGCCCTTGCCGCTATATCATACCGCTGGCGGCATCATGTGCATGGGTCAATCCGTGCTCTTTGGCTCCACAGTGTCCATAAGAAAGAAGTTCTCGGCCTCCAACTATTTTGCGGATTGTGCCAAGTTTAATGCAACTGTGAGTTATATAAAAATCAACTTAAAAAATTAAATTTTTAACACATTTATACTTTCCGCAGGTTGGTCAATACATTGGTGAAATGGCGCGGTATATTCTGGCCACCAAACCCTCCACCCATGATCGTGCGCATCGCGTGCGTCTGGTGTATGGCAATGGATTGCGTCCACAGATTTGGCCGCAGTTCGTGGAGCGCTTCAACATTGCCAAAGTGGGTGAATTCTATGGCGCCACCGAGGGCAATGCGAATATTATGAACCATGACAATACTGTGGGCGCTATTGGCTTTGTGTCCCGCATTTTACCCAAAGTTTATCCGATTTCGATTATACGCGCTGATCCCGATACTGGTGAGCCCATAAGGAACAAGAATGGCCTCTGTGAACTGTGCGAACCCAACGAACCGGGCGTCTTTATTGGCAAGATCGTGAAGGGGAATCCATCACGCGAATTTCTGGGTTATGTGGATGCCAAGGCATCGGCCAAGAAGATCGTTAAGGATGTGTTCAAGCATGGCGATATGGCATTTTTATCCGGCGATCTGTTGGTGGCCGATGAGAAGGGCTATTTGTACTTTAAGGATCGCACTGGTGACACATTCCGTTGGAAGGGCGAAAATGTGTCCACCAGCGAGGTGGAGGCGCAGGTCAGCAATGTGGCTGGCTACAAGGATACCGTGGTCTATGGCGTCACCATACCACACACCGAAGGACGCGCTGGCATGGCCGCCATCTATGATCCACATGGTGAACTCGACTTGGATGCATTTGCCGTGAATCTTGCCAAAGTTCTGCCCGCATATGCGCGACCACAAATACTGCGACTGCTCACCAAGGTGGATCTGACGGGCACATTCAAGCTGCGCAAGGTGGACCTGCAAAAGGAGGGCTACGATCCCAATCTGGTCAAGGATGCACTGTACTATCAAACGCCCAAAGGACGCTACGAGCTGCTCACGCCCACAGCCTACGAGCAGCTGCAGCGCAACGAGATTCGATTTTAAGGATAAGAATTGATTTCTTTCCTTATTTTGCCCAATTATGCTGTTAATTAATTTGTAAGCGACTCTTGAACTACAATTAAGTTTGGATTGCACATCCGAGTATTGCACTTTTTATTATATATAACTAGCATTATAGTTAATTTGTGCATTTTTATATTTTGATTTAGAACGCATTTTGTATAGTTTTGTAACAGTCTAATCCCTTCAAAACTTGTTTGTTAAGTGCATTTGATGTGAGAATTTTGTTTAGACTTTTAGTAGCAATTTTGATAAAATATTATACTTTAAACTTTGCTTTTTATAGCCTCTGTAAATATGAGCTACCAATCTGGTTTCTGTCAATCCTCAAAGTCTATACCCAAACCTTATCTATCAATAAAAAGTTCTTTATTAATTAATTTATATTGAATTTGTTGACTTTCCGTTGCGACAGCTGCATACAAATTACGGCAACAGTCCCCGGATTGAGCATACACTTGACGAACATCACGTAATCGCTGAACGTGTGCTTGGAACTCGCATATAAACGAGTTTCTTCTCAATATGCCGCTGTATAAGTGAAGAAAAAAAACTGCAGTGAACTTGAACCCGAGTAACAATGTAATAGACTTTTTAAATGGAATGTGGAAAAGAGATATAGTTACATAAATATACAATCAATATATTATCATAGTTATATGACCGTAGAACTATCAATAGAACTTCGTACATTTTACAGTGGGAATTTTAAATATGATAAGATATATAGTTTGATTTATGTATGTATATATATACATATATAATTTCCGCTTGAACAGTAAGAGATTTTTTTAGAAAATAAATATTTGTTCAACTCAACTTCAAGTATCTATCATAAGATGATTCAATCAATAATAATTCCCAAATTTCTGTGTAAAAAAATTTAAAAAAATTTAGATTTATGAATTTACTTTTCAATTCACAAATCATCTTAAAATTGCCACTCTAATGAAATATTTTAGCAACTTTTGTAGAATATAAATAAATAAAAATAGTGATCAACAAGTCTTTCAATAATTGAGGTCGATAATTTCAAAAACTTCGACTCATTTATTAAGGGAATCAGTGGAGCAAAGCTCAATTAGTTTATAGCAAATATTTAATTGCGAATTGATTGGAAATTTCATGAATAATCATCTAAAGCGGTTTCCAATTTCGAAAAGATTCAAAGTACATAATCTACAGCTGGAAATATCAATCTAAAGATAGTTATTTTGTCTAATTTAAATTGAAATTGTTAAATCCAAGTCGATATTCTACTCACTGTGGAAATTATTTAGGTACACAAAGAGTAAATTTGTAAATAACAAACAAGGTTTATTTTCATATCGTTTCATAAATGAAATTTACAGATTTAAGCGCTCTGCCAAAAAACTGCTTTACAAATTACAAATTTCGATGTCGAAAATAAATTAAGAACCCAAAATTATAAAAAAAACTAGTCAAATATTTAAATTGAGTGCATTGTAAGATTAAGTAAACGAGCCTGGCGGGCGGTAAGTCTGAATCCAAGAAAGGAACACATAATTAGACTAAACAATTGTATATATATGGTTATATATATATGTAGTATATAATGTAACTAGAGAGAGAGAGATTTGTGCGTTTTTGTGTGGTGGCCAAAAACAAAGAACGATTGTATGCCTAACTAAACGATAATTATACAATTAAGTCTTTTATAAAAATCACAAAAAATCAACACGAACGCCCCTCGGGGCAGCAGCCTAATTGATCCCATGGGGATCAGAGCTTGCACAGGCAGAACAGCAGCGGGATGAATGCTCCAATCGCAATGAAGACCGGCATCAATATCGATGAATCATCCATGGAATAAGGATTCGGCTGACGTGGTCCACTCCGTGTCCGTTTCGAGCTCTGTGGCGATTGCTGTTGTTGTTGTTGCTGCTGCTGTTGTTGTTGGATTTCTGGCAATTGGTCAGCATGTGGTTCCTGTTGCTGTTCCCCCTCCTCCACATCGTAGTCATCCTCATCCTCTTCGTCCTCGTCGTAGCCTCGTTGCGCCTGTCGTTCGTTGTAGCGCACAATGCGCTCCTGATGCTGCTGATTGTCACGTGGACGCGCTGCACGTGGCTTGTCCTCCTCCTCCGGCTCGGGGCGTCGTTCGCTGGCCTCCGTGTTGTGGAGACGCGGCAGCTGCGTCACGTCCCCCTTGAGCAGGGCAAATGCATTGATCTTGGGATTATCCAGAGCACCCTTGATAAAGTCCAGACGCAAGTGTCCATTGCGCACATCCGAGGTCTCAATCTCACCCTCGTACTCGTAGTGCAGCCGGCCATTGACGATCTTAAAGTAGACCACCTCATCGTGGGCCGAACCACGTCCCACCTGGTTGTAAATGTCCAGTTGCTTGACGACCGTGTGCCTTCGATTGAGCAGCACATCGAAGACCTTGCGATTGGGCGCATCAAAATAAACTTCACAGAACTTCATGATCAGCGCGTAGTCGCCATCGCCGTCAGCGGGAAAATCGTAGCCAAATGTTGTTGTGTGATAACGCTCCGTGCGATAGAGAGCCTCGTCCTGCTCCTGAACGCGTCCGATCATGAGCAGATGCTTGCCATAGTCCGAGGAAATGCCCACGTTCAATGGATCCGCCTCGTAGTTGATCCCATTCTGGTCCGTGTGCTCCCCGCCCCCCGCATTCACCGCATAGACCACCTTAAGGGGCTCGGCAAGTGCCACGGGCAGCAGCACACAAGCAATCACCAGAGGCAGCAGCATTATTAACAGAACTGAACTCGTTGTGGCCCGCAAGTTGTTTACATTGCTTGTTCTGCATGCAACGTTGCACATGTCAAATGTTGTTGTTGTTATTGCTGTTCTTGCTTTTGTTATTATTATTGCGGCGTCTTTACTCTTCGTTGGCTTTTCAGGTTGACCACTTGACTTTCGCAAAGAACACGTGGCAGCAGTTTAAAGTTGTGCTGCCTAGTTTGTGCCGACCATTAGTTTATCCATTAATTGAACAATATTTTATTCCAAATACCAAAGTCTATCGGTTATCGATAGCAGACAGCACTGCATTTAGCAGAACAGATAACAAGTTTATACGACAGCTTAATAAGTTGATGTAAATGAAATCAAGATAAAGTGAGTTACCGTCGCTTGCATTTTAAGTCCGTCTTCTTATTTTAAAGTGAGCTTTAATTGAATAAATTTATTCCCATATACAATTATCATATGTCATATGTGAAATTTAATATGAACATATGCATGGTTTTTTTATTTTAGTTTATTAGTAATTAATTTGTATTTACTATATTATTGCAGAAAATAAATCGACAAGAAAATATGCATCGATTTAAATTTTATTACATTTCGCGCCATGGTAATCGAAGTGAAGTTGGCTGCATCTGCAAATTCGATTATATGTTGTTGCTTAACAACTCTGCAGCAATTGCGTTAAGCAACACTACACAACGCAGCTACACGTGCGGCTTGTGATTCTGTATGAAAATACTTGCACAAAATAAGTTGTTATTGCTTAAAACAAATAGAATTTAAGTGTGCTGGCGGTTGAAACTGCTGCTCAACGGGCTGCACAATTGGGTCAGCCATGAATTTCGACGATGAAGACAGACTAGAGCTGCAGCATTTGGCGGGCGGCAACATTGTTCAACATGCGCCCGTTTTCTCCCAGCACGGCAGGTTAGTTAAATTACAACTTCTCTAGCCATAGGCAATTTTTGGCATAAATTAAGCACTTATTTTTTATTTAAATAGATTCATCTTTGTGCGTTGCGGGCTTAAGCTGCAGGTGTTTGTTACCAGCACAGGAGAAATGACACGTGAACTCAACGACGCAACGTCGCCTTTGATCAGTGTGGAGCTTGATGTTAAGCAGCCGGAGCTGCTTTTGGGCTGCACCAGCGGCGGACAACTTCTTCACTGGCATTGGCGCACGGGTGTCCTGCAAAAGAGCGTGGACCTCAAACTGGGCATTGATAATCAACAGATAATGACATGCAATCTGTTGAATCTGTACAAAGGGAGCGGCGACACCGCGTGCGCTTTTGTGACGGTGAAGCGGAAGAGCGGGGAGAACCTCAGCTGGTTCGTGGTCAACACGAGCACGGGCACTCCGATCGACATCGTTTGTGGCCTCAAATTAAAGTGAGTCGCGTCGTTATGGGCATGTCCATTTGTTCGTCTGCTATTAATATTTATTTATTACTACTAGACCATTACCATTATTATTATTATTTATTTTTTATTATTATAATTTTTTTTTGGTTTTTATTTATTTATTTATTTGTTTGTTTACATATTATATCCCAGTGCTACAATTAATTTATTTTATAAACTATTTCCTCTTTTAATTTTATTTTTCCCCGTTTTTTTTTATTAACTTATAATCATACATTTTTATCTTTATTTCTAGTTCATATTATTTAATGATCTTTAGTTTATTACTCAGTTTTAGTTATTTGAATAAGCATTTAACAAGTTATTCAATCATTTATTTATAAACAACCTGTTGCACATTTCTCAACAGGATTCGCACGCCCGTCGTGGATGTCAGCAAAGGCGCCTTCAAGTACATATTATTAGCACAAGGTTCCTACGTTTACTTTCTCAACTATGAGACTTGGAACTTTTGGCGTTATAAGAACGAAAAGCGCAAAATGATAACGTCTGTGCGTATGAATCCCAACGAGCAAATGGCAGCCACGGGCGATGAAATGGGACGTGTTGTTGTCTGGCGGCAGTTTGATCAACAGGAGACCGTTAAGTGTGCCCAATATCATTGGCATGCCACGCCCGTAACGTGCCTGGCGTTTTCGCCCACTGGCATGAGCTTTTTCAGTGCTGGCCATGAATCGGTGCTGGTCAAATGGTCGCTGTCTGATGAAAAACAACGCATGTTTCTGCCTCGCATGTCTGCCGTCATTAGGCACATTGTGGTCAGTGACGGGATGGAGCATCTCCTGGTGTGCACCGATGACAATGCCCTGCAGTTTGTTCGACCCGCCGATATGAAGCTGCTGTCATCGCTGCAACATTTCACATATGCACTGCAGGACAAGACTGGAAGAAGCATGTTTCCACTTGGACTGTGCCTCAATCCGCGCACTAATTCAATGGTGCTCAACGGACGCGTTGGCCAATTGCAGTTCTACTCGGCCTACACCAAGAGTTTGCTCTACAATGTAAATTAATTATATCAATAGTCGTACCTTATCTAATTGTGTATCTTCTTTTCCAAAACAAACCTAGGTGCGTGTGGTGGATACTCAGGTGAATTATGAGGAGAAGAAAGCAGTCATTTACAATACAAATGTGACGCGTGCCGCGTTCAACATTAATTGGATGGCCACCGGAGAGGAGTACAATGATGAGCTGAACTTTCCAGAGCTGCGACTCAAGTTTTGGCAATATCATGAGAAATTACAAACGTGAGTAGAAGATAACAGTTTTGCGAATAATTATTAGAGTTTGTAATTACACAATTCTGTACATGAAAATGAATTTCCAGCAATTGCAAATGTATGGAAAATAAGCTTTCACTAAATTGTTCACCAACTTTGAATGTTAAGTTTGCAATTTTTACCAATCATTTAGTATTTATTTGGCAATTAATCATCTATAATTGCTATATCTATATATCTATATATCTATATTGCTATAATTGCTAAAAAGCCACATTTTGTGTGAAAAGTAGGAAAAGGGGGCTAAAATAGTAATTTTTAGCAATTTTCAAAAAAATCCAATAAAATACTAGCGAAGAGATTTTTGCAAATTTTTTTTGCTGTCACTCTTAGAATTGTTTTAAAAATTTTTTTGCATCAGAATATTTTTTCTGAAAAATCGAGGATAAAAGTTGAAAAAGTAGACGTTTACAAAAATTCCAATTTTTCAATGGGTATTTAATGGGTTAAGGAAATTTTTGCACCATTCAAACGGAATTTAAACGACCTTTCTAAATATACTATTTTTTACTATGAAGACTTGACTTACAATAGCTGTTTAAGTATATAAAGTATATAGTTAGGAATTTCTCATCATCCGATAAGTATTGATTTGCATGTTTATTGTAGTCACAACTTTTTCTAATCTCTTTACTTTACTTTCTATTTCCTGTTGCAGCTACCAGCTGAACACGAACATTGAGCTGCCACATGAGCATGGCTTCCAGGCCATCATCTTCTCCAATCAGTTTCAGGTGAACAATTTGCGCTGTGCCAGCGCCGGCAAGGATAATGTGATCAAACTGTGGACTCTCGGCGATTCGGAGAACATTTACAAGCGTGGCGTCATGTGGACATGTGCGGCACAAACGAGCTTCAAGCAGCAGACGCTGGTATCCATGTGCTTCTCACAAGATGGCTCAATTCTGGCCGCTGGCTATGGTCACACTTTGGTGTTATTTGATGCACGATCGCTGCGTTTGCTGCACGCCTTGAGTACCTCAGCGGGCTACGATGGTGTCGTATCCAAGGCGCAGTTGCGTATGCCCCAAGCACCAATAAATGGCACACGCTCGGAGCTCACACAGCAGCGTCAGCAGCTTTGGAATCTGCTGCAAACGCTGCTCAACAGCAATGATCAGAAACTGATTGAACAGGCGCGACAATTGATGTCGAGTGCGCCGAGTGGAGAGTGCAAGGTCAGCAGGCACCAGGCACCCAAGGCAACGGCCAAGGAATCCGTCTACAAGTACATTATGCAAATGTCCGAGCTTGGACTCCATCAGAAGCTGCAACTGTTGCGACGCTTTGGCATCGAGTGCAATGTCCATGAGAACTGCCAAATGCGTCTCAGGTCGTATCTGCAGAACTGTGCGTTGGATCCCCTGTCGGCACAAAAGCGTCTCAGGACGCTCCAGGCGCGTTTGCATCGTGTGCAGCCATCTAAACGCTTCAAGGCGAAACAACGCCTGGAACGGTTAAAGCATCGTAAAGCCGACTACGATGAGCTGGTGAGACAGGAGCTATTGCCATTGTTTAGCGTGCTCCATTTGGATGAGACCACAAAGTCGGCAACGACGCCGTCGATGAAGCGCAAACGCTGGGAATCAAAACCGGCAAATCCTTTGGGAAAAGCGACGCCACTTCAATGCTCTGCCCAGATTTCACATGTGCAATTTGGAGCTGGCGCGCAGGCGCATCTGGTGGCAATTTGCACAGAAACGCGTGTGCTCATCTGGAATCTGATGACGCTGCGTCTGCAGGCGGGCCTGAAGCTCTCCGTGCGTCAGTTGGCCTTTGATCCACTCACCAATCTTATAGCTGCCGTCACACGTAATGATGAATGTGAGTAAATGACAGAGTTTTTTAATCTGTAATTAACTTACGACTTATTTTTCTAATAACTTCTCCTTTTTCTTATCTGTAGTGCACGTCTTCCAACCAAATGTGCCACTGCCTGTCTATCAACGCAGCAATTTGCCTAAGCTGCATGGTTTGGTGTGGCTGCCACGTCGTCAGCCCAAACAGAGCTCCATCAATGTGGACTGGCAGGCGCAGTCGACGCTCCACATGCTCACCGACGACAAGGAGATTGTGTATTTGGCATCGCCGGGTCAGTGCTTAACTGACGATGCCCCAGCTCCCATTTCCTTTGCCCAGCAACCCGACGGCGATCAGTTTCTGCAATATGCCACCTTTGGCACCTTTATGGCCAGGCAGACGACGGGCGAGAACACAGAGATTGCACAGAAAAGCGGCCCATTAATTGTGGGTCGTGGTGTGCACAGTGCAGTCAATGCGGTAAGTTTTTCTAGATATGAAGTTAACAAGCTTAAAATTGTAGTACATGTTTTATTAATCTTCAAATTATAAGGATTACTTAATGGTTGAAATCCTAGTTATGATACTTAAATTTCTCGACATTCCAAATCTTTCGATTTGTTTAAAATTCATAAAAGAGCTCGTGATAAAGCTTTTTCAATACTAGACAGCGCCGAATTGTATGCTACACATTTTTGTCTTAGACTTACGGAAATTGGCTCCAAGTTTCTCAGCCGTTTCGAACTCCTGTGTTTTATTCCACATGAATACAATTTCGTTAATAATTTTTTTCTTTTTTCTATATGTTTATATATGTTTTTTTTGTTGTTTGTCTTTTTATTGAAATCTTACGTTCTATGAAGTACAAGTGGTTAGTCTTAAAACTATGTTAAATATAATATTACAAATATTATTTTGATTTGGTGTTGCTTTGGTCTAGTTATAAATCCTGTTGAAATTTGATTTGCAATTGTAATTGTAATTCATATTGTTGCTCAGTCGTATGCAGTTGTTGATGTTGTTGTTGTTGTTGCTCGTCTTCTTCGTCTTCGTCTTGTTGCTGGTGATAGTTCTATTTCTTTCTTTTGCGTATAAGCACATCCCCAAGACGTGGCGCCGTCGGAACCCGCAAGTGTCGACAACGTCGCATCATCAAAACATCGTGTTTAAAGTAACGCAAACAATGCCATTGGGGAACCTTGGGCATCAGTTGATGCTGCTGATCAAGGGAATTATATAGAAAAAGTAGAGAATTGTAAAAAAAAAGTAAATAATCGTATTTCTTAGAAATAGTTGCATTATTTGTTTAATAATTAGATACAAACTGCACAGTCGAATTTCCCTAACTCCAATCACCATTATCCAAATAAAGAGACTTCGACTTAGGGACTTTGATTTAGTTCGAGTTAGAAAACATTCGAGTTATAGAAGCTTGAGTTATGGACGTTCGACTGTATCTCTATAACTACATTTTTAGGTCACCCAGTTTATCAGATCTCTGGATAGTTTTTTCTGCTTCTGCTTGCGCTATTCCATTGTGTTAAAACCCAAGCACTATTTTTAACCCAATTTGAATAATTTCAATTGATTTTAATAACGCCATTCTCTTAGAGCCAGAACTGCAATTGTATTGCCTATTTCTGGATGCCTTTCAATTGGTTTACAACAGCCTGGCAACAGTATAGTAATTGGATATACGAATTGAGATAGGTCTGGCCAACAAAAGGGATATTTAGAAAGCTAGTACCTTAGCCTTGTGCTTAGTTTATTATAATCTATATAAGTACAAGTACACAATGTACTCAAGCATTAATCACCTTGTTATTTTTGTGTATTTTGAGGAGAAGAAATTGATAAGGGATGTCACTCCGCACATTATATAAGCGAGCAAGTGGAATAATTCCGATCATATATACTCGAAACAGTTAACTGAAGGCCTATAAATAGTCATGCTGATTAACAGCCGCCCAAGTCGTGTTGTCAATTAGAAAGTAATCTTTTAATTAGCACTGGACTTTGTTGTAACGAAACTTTTGCCTTTTTTTTATTTTGTTTGTTTTTGCTTTTGCAATTTTACAATATTCTGTGGAGTCTGTACCCGGAATACAGTGAAATGTCATTGTGCTAAATAAATTGCCTGAACTCGATGTCAACGTTTTTGGACTTCCTTCTTTGCTTCACACTCCATTCACTCCCTTCCGACCCCTCAACTCACCTCATTCACAATTGGCACGGGTCCAGCTTGCGCCCAGGCGAATAATGCAAGGCACAGCAGCGAAATGACAGCAACAAAGTTGGGCCACATTCCGGTATTTTCCCTTTCTTTATTTTACTTCACTTTTATTGCACTTTTTCTTTAAAAAATTATTTAATAATAATTGAAAATTGTATTGTCAATTTCGGTTCGTGGGCCGTGAACTGTTTTCTTCTTCTTGTTATTATATTTCCGTAAACTTTTGCGGCACGCGCTTCCGTTTGCCTGCCTTCTTATTCAGTCACGCTCTCTCCGGCTTTGTCTGCGCTGCTGCTGCTGCTGTTGTTGTTTGTGCAAAATACAACGACGAAATGTTGAACGGCTGTTGGCGCTCAATGCAATTTATATGCCGCGCTGCTGCCACAGCGACGCCGACGCCAGCAGCAGAAGCAGCTTCGTGCGTGACTCGCTCTCATAATTCTAATACACGAGGCTTTGCTCGTAAAGTTTTAGTTTGTTATTGTTACGTACACACTCTCACTCACTCTCTCTCTCTCTCTCAGTTATGTTGACGCTGCATTTAGTGCAGCCGCCCACTCCAATCAAGCTTGCGCTCATTCGTGCGCTCACGTCTCTCGCAACTCTCTCACTCTCTTTGGCTCTTTGTTATTCAATTTGTTTTGTTTATGCGTAGCTATTACATGTTTGTTATAGTTATTGCGGGCTTTTTCGCTCTTTTAAGCATATTATGCGGTTCAATAGTTGCGGCTACTTTAGGGAGAGTGATTTGTGTGTGTTTGAGTTTGGCTGTAATTTCCCATGGGAGAGAAGAGCGTAGGTTGAGCTATTGTAATAATTATTGTGCGAGCACTTGTCGCTTATTGGCTTAATTATATGAGACACTTACATACTTACATATATAGCCTATATATTTTGACTGCTATACTTGCTTATCTGGTTTTATGTGGTTTCTTCAGACTAAAATTGAGAACTTTTGAGCGCCTCTGATTCACTTTGGATTCAGACACAAAGTCTGCTTCCTGCCTTATAATTTCTTAATTAACATTTTCATTAGAAAAACTGATGAGTAGTGACCAATTTACAAATGATTTTAGCTCACTGATTTCACAATGTATGAATTTACAAATGGCACCTGTAAAAGACGCATGCGTGGAGGTTAATAGACCTGACCACTTTAATTTGCAGTAGTTTTACAGTTTAAGTTTCACAGCACATGGCAAACTTAATGACATTGACAAACTCATAAAAGCAACAACAATCCGTAAAAAATAAATGTGATTACGCGTATTTGAAGCGTTGAACTTGAAACACAATCTATGCCAGCGCCCCAAAAACCTAGACAAAAATCAAGTGAAATTGCGCCAAGATAGTGTTTGATTAGCATATACCCTGTGCTAGTGATGAGTTTCCAAACTGTAGATTGAATTCAATAGCAAAAAAATAAATATAACACAAATATTCTGAGTTTTTAAAAAATGAAAAGAAAAGTTATTTAAAAATACAAAGTAAATTTTGACATTAAAAAAGTGCTAGTTGAAAAAACAGACTCACTTCAAACTCTCATTCCATTGCCAAAACTGATCCAATTTTCAAGCGAAATGTTATTTGGATCGTGGTTTGGGACTCTAAATTCATTCTGCATCTAAACTACATACATATGGGTATTTCCAGGATCGCGAACGCGACATTTGTACGACTTTAAATGAAAAAAAAAAATGGCAAAAATTAACCTTTACAAAAATGTTTTCTCACGTGTTTAATGCATTTTATCAACTGTATTCTTATGATAAAAGACAATCTTTGAAGACTTGTCGTTTTTTAATTATTTATAGAAAACAATGCATCGCGAACGCGACGAAAAATGGAAGTCATTTTTGACTTCATATTGACAAATGCGAAAGTCTGCGAAATGTGGCGAGTAATTTGGAAGAAAATACTCTTAAGCCATGATAAAATAATGTAGTTTTCCATTTTAGAAATAATTTTGATATGTAACTACCGTTTTATATATTTTACAAGTTTTATTAGTAATTTGTAACGTGACATCGCGA
The DNA here is from genome assembly GCA_037043435.1 of Drosophila suboccidentalis. NCBI lineage: Eukaryota > Metazoa > Arthropoda > Insecta > Diptera > Drosophilidae > Drosophila > Drosophila suboccidentalis. The sequence goes on from JBAMBK010000134.1 coordinate 31,992, forward strand.
ACGTGACAAGATTTCCACCTAGTTTTTCCAAGAGTTTGTTCATCAAATTTTATTCTATATTCCGATATATAGCTCTTAGAACTTGTTTTAAATTAAACTTTCAATATATTTCTATATATTAAAATGGGTTATGTTACAATCTTACTCCCTGACTTAGTGTAATCGTTAAAATACAAACGGTCCATTTTGAAAATCAATTTTTAAGAAAATAGGCAAAAATATTGAAAAAGTGAATTTATTCCAATGTAGAATCTATATGTTCATTCTATTGAATTTCTTCTAGCGTATATTGATAAAATAAATAACTTGAACACATTTTTGGAAGAAAATTTCACAAGATGATGGAAATGCCCATATATTAATTTAAATTTTTTTTTTTTTTTCGAAAATTTTTGAATTTTTCCATACTTTGTCACTTGACATTTTAAAAACTCTATCAAAACTCAGCCGATTTCCAAGAGGATTATCATTCTGATCATGGTTTGTCCTCTAATTTCATTATTTTTTTACGTTCAAATAACTTATTTCGCCTGCATCCTTTTTTTTTGCAAAGAGTTCTTCAAAAACTTAAAATTTGTAATGTCAAGTCTTAACATTTTAAATGTATTTATACACCAGTACGCTGTGCCTCTTGCTTATTCATTATTAATGCATTTCTTTCTAATTAATGTAATCAGATTTAAATGCCCTTTTAACCTACATTCAATTAGTACAGGGTAAAAAACGAGTAGAAAGAAAACTAACACAATTTGTTGAACTCTGTCAAGGTTAACGTCAATTAATGTTCCCTCGAATTCGCTTCTCGATTACAGCTTGTCAATTTGTCCGCCCACACGATGCCTGCGATGAGCCTGATCTGCGGCGAATTCATCAAATCGCTCTTAACGCCCACAGAGGGCGAGGCAAAGCGAAATGGAGATGCTGAGGAGACGCTTCAAAACGGTAAATTGAATGGCAATGGCCACATGGGCAGCGACATGGATGATAACGACGAGGAAGAGGAGGATGAAGACTATGTAGAATCCAGCACAGAAGTGAGGAAAACATTGCTGGAGCAGAATTCGGCACTGGAGGAAGTCAATAGCAAAGAGGAAGAACAATTGACGCTGGATGCGAGATTGCAACGGGTTGCGAAACTCAACGTATACCTGGACTTTTAAGGGTAGAATTATTTTACACATACCGTTCAGACAGTTCAGCTAACTTAATTATATAATTTAGTTGTTGTAACAAATATTATTGATTTTTTTTGTATAAAAAAATGCGACCCACAATGAGTAACAGTTCTATTAAATATATATAAACAAAATGCAGTTATTTTTTAAAATAAAAGACACTTGATATGAATGCGATTTGAAAGAGTGCTGAAAAAGGGAGTGGAAATGGAAGTAGATATAGATCTTGATGTGGAAATAGGAAATAGTATCAAAATAAGTAATAGTAATAAATATAGAAATAGGAATCTGGAATAATTGGAATATTACTTATATTTAATGTTTATATGTAGCTGATATATCAAAATATCGAATTTTAAAATAACAAATTTCACTTTTTTAGCTTAAATTAGTGACTATAGTTTTATTTTCGTTCGTTTTTTTAAGATATACACAATATGTAACAAATTGAAATATTATTTGATATGATTAGAAATACTGGCGACGTGGTATGAGACCAGCATGAGAGAGAACATTATAGATTTCCATGCGTGGAATTTTCTCAGCCTGACGTTCATAGACCTATAAAGAACTTGATTAGCTGAAAAATCATAATTGAATAGATAGGTAACTGTCTTACCACTTCTTCACCGGGTCCAAACCAGCTGGACTTGGCCAGGGCATGTCGAACGCGTGGCGACTTATAAAAGGGATTCTGCAGATGTTGCGGTAATGTTTGCTCCCAGGCGGCATTCTCCAAGACGGCAATGTGTTGCAAGTTGTGCTGCGGCCGTGCCTCAATGTTGAGGGTCAAGGTAATTAAGAGTACGACCAGGGACAAGATATACACATGGGGCGGGCGGCACCTAAAAGAAAGAGTGGGAGAAGAAAAGATGAGCAACATAACAAGATCACGCCTCAAGGCATTTCACTTGTTAGTATTATGATCATTGCGTAAGTGTGGCGTGCATATGATATTACAAGTTTCCGCCTGTCACGCATGTACGCGTATGTGGCACCTCCCCCCACCGCCTCATCCTCCTCCTATACCTCCTCCTCCTGAGGCTGGAACACGCCTAAAAACCTATATGACCGCTTTTCACTCCAGACACTGGACAACTAGTTAACGGTTGGCCACGTTAACCAAGTCAGCTGACTTGTCTTATGTATATATGGTTGTGATGTGTGTGTGTGTGTGTATCTATGTGTTGTATGTTGTATCTGGCAAGTTGGCTAAAAGTCGTCGTCGTCGTCGTCTTGTGACTAGGCGAACAACTGTCATTTCCTAGATGTCGCGTGCTGTGGTGCGTACAACAAAAATATAACAAAATACATACAATAATTTAAAAAAAAAATAAAGAAAAAGAAAGAAAAACATTATTGCATATCGAAGTTGCGATCGAAGAGATGTGAACGGCCCACATTTTGTTGCTGAACTGAGAAAACTATCCCTGATCTGTGCTTTTAATTGGATAACCGGCAGTGTACGATGCGCCACAATAATCATCATGATGATCATGATGATGACGATGATGATGTAAGTTTTGGACTTGATATTGCCACTTGAGGCAGTTGCATTTACTGCATAGTTTTTGTGCCCTTCTTTTGCCAATTCATCATCAACTCTCACTTGTTGTGGCTTAAACATAAGTTAAACTTATATAAGTCTATGCAGATTTCTTGTTACATCTTGAATGCATTTTTATCATTATTTAACTACACTATTTAACAACTTAATGTTTGCAGATTTTTAGAGATTTAATTTATTTAATTAATAAACGCTTTAAGTAAAGTAAATCCTTGCTCCTTAACTATTTGACGAGTGTTTTTTTGCTGATATTGTGTAATATTCGCAATAATTAATAAATGATATAGTAAATCAAAATAAATTATAATTTATACATTAAATGCATTAATTCAAGAGAAGAAAATGCCCGAATATTTTAAAAAACATTTTGTTACATTTTTTTTTAGACATTTGTATCATTTGATAACAGAAACATAAAATATAAATTAACTTAAAATTATTTTAAATATTTGCTTTTAGTGCTTAATAAATGAGTATCATTCTTTGTGTATTCTTTTTGCCTCTTCTTCGAAGAACAAGTGTTTTAATATCTTAAAATTTGTATTAAAAATTTATTACATTATAAGATGCATTTTGAAACTTTTGCTCGAAAGTTTCTCACAAATTAAGCCAAGAGAAGGACAAGCTTTCATTTTGTTTTTATTTTTCATGAGCTACGGGAACTGCAAAAGACCTAAAACTTTAATCTAATCAAAATAAAAAAGATGCGTTTGAAACAATTGTTTATTAACTAATAATTATCTTTAATAATTTTACCAACATGATACTAAGCAACATCCTCAATGGGTCAACCTTGTAACTGTTAAACAGAGAGGTTAACACTCTCTTTAAAAAGTTTACGAGCACTTGCCAAAAACAAAAAGAAGAAGCCAAACTTGTAATGAGCTGTGTTTAAGCCATGTGCGATACTCGTATCAAGGCCAACTTGTGTCGCCCTTTCACTCTCCGTCGATCGTTGACTTCCAGTTATTTTCCAGATGTTGAAGATGCGTGCAACTATTTCCTCATTGTATGCAAAAATATTTGTGTCTAGTAAACAAATTTGTAGACGACTTTGTAGAACAACAATACGTCAATCTTTGCCAATTAACCGGATGACCCAAATTTCGGAACGTAAAGCAGCGAAAAGTGCAACGATGATTCCAATTGGATTCCATTGACCCAATCAAAAACCAACAACACGCCTTGTTGTCATCTGTAAAGAGACAGACAGACAGACAGACAGACGGACAGAATTCGCATTTGTGACAGAGTCACAGTCACAGTCTGTGCCATACAAAAGACGCCTCGAAAACCTGAAAGAAGATAAACACAACAACAACAAGAAAAAAAAACATTCCAACTTTTGGGGGCGCTCAGAGCTTGCCAACTTAAGTTACATAACGCGAATATGCAGCGAATATGCAACTGAGAAGGGGCAAGGAACTGCCAACTGTTGATAGTAGTGATAGTAATGTTTTGGGCAAATAATCTTGCCAAATAGTTGAACGGCTTAAAGTTGTAAGTGGAATTAAAAGCGATGAAGTACGAAGTACATTTTTAAAGGTACCAAATAAGTGGTCAATAATATTCCAAATAATTTTAGTAATATAATAAAAGCTGAATGAAAGTTTGCTTATAATTTTGTTTCCTCTAATTAAAAAATTAATTTCAATTCCGTTTAAAACAGATAGATAGAAAATTTTTCATCAGTTCCCTCACTTTTTGACTCTACAAAATCAAAAAAATATTTTAATTATTGCAGATTTGAAACCGTATATTATTGTAACAATTTGTGTATCGTTTGTGTCCACTATCGTTTGACTATTTATATACTTTTTTAATTAATTTATTTTCAAAAATGTTGATAAAAATGTACTCAGTTTCTTAATATTATAAATAATTATATGATAAAACCAATAGCAAATTTCCCCTGCTCATTTGCAGTCGCATTTAAGTTAATGACGAAATGTTACCCAAATAAATGCGATTGCTTCATGGTCAAATACCATCGTAATATCGTTTTATGGTCAATATTGATATTCAGTTCTTGTAATTTCCCTTTGGCATGACGATAATCTAAAGTCGCCACAGTTGAATAAATTTTTGCACACATTTACATTTTTCGTACAACATTTGATTGCAGACGTGCGACAACGACAGACAACAATAACAAACATAATTGCAGCACTATTTTCTATTAATTTATAGCTTTTTCTGTGAGGGACTTTGTGGATTTGTTGGAAAAAACGTGACCGTTAAATTGAATTATGTACCGTGAGCTACTGTCAAATTTAATAGTTTCCCTTAACGCTTGTCACTGTTTTTGTTTTTGTTGTTGGGATGGGTCAAATTGTTTATGGCTATTTGCAGTACGCCTTCACCTGCTTGGACAAGTGCAAATATTTCGAATACTTATGAATGTTGCCACACTTTTTGAATACGGCTTGTAAATCGCATAGATAAATAGTATTGAGTTGGGAAGTTTTGCAAGGTTAATATTCGGCATTTTTTTTAAGAGCACTTTCAAAACAAATATTTTGTTATTAGTTTTAAAATTCAAAATCTAAATTTCTTTTATATTTTATTTAAATATTTGATAAATTTATAAAAATGATTCGAAAGCATATTTATAATATCTAAATTTCCTGTTAATTTTAAATATATCACATGTTTCCATTAAACACAGTTACTGATATATTATTTAAGTAAATTATTTAAATAATTCGTTACTCAATAAAACCATATTTTAATCCACACTTTAATGCTTAATTTGGCATTTGTCTTTCACAAACTTAAATTCACCGCTTGAACTCACATTTTTATTTAGTATTAATTTTTAACTTATATGACTTAAGATTTTCTTTACTTTCGCGCTTCACTTTTTACGCTGCGTAATCTTGATATGTGCAAAAGCCGTCAAGATTCGAAAAATTAAACTTATGGTCGGGTTTGAAAGAGCGTCAACAAGTAGTTGAAATGAACGCGGCCGGTTGGCAACTAAACTGAAAACTCGAAGCCAGCGACGGGCAGAGCCACAACACCAAAACTTCAGCTTGAAACTTTTCGAATTCCAAAAAAAAAAAAATAAGACAAACACATTGAAAACTTAACGAAGCGTCAAAAGCATCAAAAGCTGTGACAACTTGTAGCGGGACTGCAGTGGAAGTTATCCAACTTGTTGTGCTGTTTCTAATTATGTGAACAAGTCTGTATTGGCTAGAGAAAAATATATTATATATTTTTTAAGCTTTCTGGATAAATGGTTATTAAAGATTATAATCATTAAATTGATTGATTCTGAAATAATTTTTTTGTGGCTTGGCAAAATTATATTTTTGTTATATATTTTTTTTGAAAACTTTAAGCTCCCATAACATTGTTAAAACATAACCTATATCCAAACGTGTTGACTCTTCCTTGACATCTACGTTGCTTTAGTTTTTTTCCCAAAATTTTTGATTTTTTTCTTAGGTACCTCTTTATATATTTTCGAAAAATTAGAGCTCTAGCAACTTTGAAAAATTTGACTCTTATTTTAATTATAGTTTGAGCTCTAAATTCTTTCTGCTTTTAATTAAATTTTGTTTAAAACACTCAAATTTTTTCAAAAAAATTTCTATATTTTTTAAATACAAGAATAATGCTAAAAATTCCATTTTCGTAGAAGTATTCAAATTTTTTCGAACAAACTTCTATATTATTCAATAACAAGAATAATGCTAAAAATTTCATTATTTCTAGAAGTTTCACGAAACAAACTTGTTTGTAAATTTAAATCAATATTTTCGATATTTATTGACTAGGATTTTAATACAAAGTTATCGACAAAGTCCTCCAGCATATCGGTAATGCGATTTCGGTAGAGTTCGTCCGACTCGAAAGCCTTCATGCAAATGTCGATGCGTTTGCGACTGAAGAAATCGTTGAAGCCATCCGCGGAGCTGGTCAACTCCTGGGTGAAGGCGGGTGGCAATATGACCAGATGGCAGAACAGTAAGCTTTCGATAAGACCGACTATGCGATACTCTTCCACAGAATCGTAGTACTCGGCCTCTGTTAAAATGTTGGCAATATTCAATCCAGTGCGTTTCAGGAATTCACCCATGAATCGATAATATTCCGACAGCAATTCGCTGAGATGCGCAGCACGAAACTGACTGGTCGTCGGAATGGTGAGCACTGTAAGCAGATCCATGGCAGGCGGAGCATACCGTGCCAGCTGGAAGTCCACGAAGCGGCACTGAAGTGGCGTCTCTCCATATTTGCCGTACTGGAAGAGTATATTATTCGACCAGAGATCGCCATGGCTCGTGGTATTCAGACGTGTCTTTGACGTCTTGGCCAACTCGAAGATAATAGACATACGTTGGGTAAAGTTGGCCAATATAAAGTCCAGTTGACTCTCATACTTGGGCAGAGTCTTGAGAATCTCCTTGTAGACCTCACAGGCCTGATTGAAGTTGACCTTTCTCATGTGCTCCGGAGGCACATTGGCGGGATATGCGTTCTCCTCCAAGGTAAGTCTGTCCTTCTTCTCCTGGTCTTGTATAATGGAGCCGGCATGAAGGGCAGCCAATGTCTTCAGGCAACAATAGAGCTGTTCATAGTTCAGCAGACCGTCTCTTCCAGATCCCATGCGATATCCCTGATCGATGAGATTCTCAAAGATCAACAGATTGTTATCCGCATAATAACACTTGGGTGCAATCTCAGTTACGGCTGCCTGAAGATCCGGCAGCACATGCTGATAGACGGCAATCTCCTTCTGAAATACTCCGAAATTCTCCAGATATTCCATACGCGATGCATTTCCCTTCGGTGCAGACTTACAGAAGAATCTCAGCTGTTTCGGTTCTTCATGCTCCGGCAGCTTTAGAGTAACTTGGAGATAGAAGTGACTTCCCAGATATCCGGCGGGTGCATCCGATGTCGTCTGCAGTTTATAGCTGATTATCTCGAAACTCGAATTCAGTTGATTCTTTTGCAGATAATTCTGGCAGAGTCCCTGGATTTCGGTATTACTCAGCTCAAGTGCCGTTGCCATCTCGATTGAAACTGTCTCGACTTTTCCGAGTGCATCTCTCGTTTTATACTCACCTTAATTTCGTGTAACACGCGTTTGAAAATCTGTCGCAAGTCTGGTATAATCCCTGATAAGATATCTAAGGCTACGTCCCTTAAAATTGAGCAAAATCTTCAATGTATGGAGAATTTAAAATACGCTTTCTTTGAATGTAAATTAATAGGAAAATACAATTTTTATGAGAAATTTCCGATCATTTACTGGATTTTTTAATTGATAGTTCTGGTATCGAATATGTTATGGAATTTATTCTTATGTTCGACATTTCCTATAGAATTTTTCAACTTAGACCTTACCAAGATTCTCATAAATATGGCACTATCATCCAACAGGAGCTCCACATTTCACCATAAGTGTTTTTTTTTGGGGTTAGATGAATGAGATAAAGAAAATTAACTATCATTTGACTTGAGAGTGCTCTATTCTACAACAAAAAGTATTTTAATCCAGAAGTAAATTTCTGAAAGCCTTTTAATTTACAATACATACTTACACAAGGAAACGAATAGTTTAGACAAAAAAAAACTAAAGATACTTTTGATGACGGAAGAACATTAAAATTTTATTCTAACGAATTGATTTTAGAATTTTTTGAATAATGCTTAACAATTAAACTTAATATATGTAATATTAGAAATATCTTAGAGCAAAAACTAAAATATTAGAGCCTCTTGGAGCCTCTGAATTATAATAAAAAAACCAATTTTAAAACTTTTATGGATATTATTATAATTGTTTGAATACAAAATTACATGATTATTCATTAAAAGCCCCAATATATTTCACGTTCTCGGTTTCTTCAACTTCCTAATACAAAAAAGCCAGAAGCTGTAAATCCTGCTAAGCATCTACCAACTGTAGTTAAAACATTTAAATTTATGAAATATTGTGATAGGGATTAACGGTTGGCGTTTGTCAAGCACCTCACAGACATTCAAATACCATGTGGTGAATGAATCGTGCAATATTCTTATAAAACCAGGTTCACTGTTGACTTCAGGCAAACAAAACTAATACATTTGATAATAAAGTCAAAGACCCAAAAGTAACCATGTCAATTGCCCATTTGGTTAATCTCTCTCCAGATAATTGTGGGAAATTCGTGTGGAGGCAACAGCTGTTGTCTAATTTTATCGAGATGGTCAAAAGAATTGTATTGGTTGCTAGAAATTATGATTTTAGTAGTTGCCAGGAACTGCAGGATATCAGTACAAAATGCGCATAAAGCAGAGCATTGAGGAATATCTGAAGAATTCAACGTTGCACGGAGCACGATTCATAGTCGACAAGGATGCGAGTTGGTTGGAGCGCATTTTTTGGGTCATTTGTCTGATTGCATCCTGGTATGCCTCCTGGCTGCTCATTAAAGCATCGCTTGGTAAGTAAAAAATAGTGAATATATTTTCTTATAATTACCATTAACATTTTACAGCTGCCTTTGAGAATAATGCCATTAGTTTTGTGGTGGAGAGTTCCTATCGCGATTGGGACACCAATTTTCCAGCCATTATTGTCTGTGAATCTAAGAACATGGATCGCATACAGGAAGTGGCTGAGCAGTAAATTTTAAACTGTTTATATTTGGCTTTTGTGACAATTTATTATATGTTTATAAATTAAATTTCTAACAGACTCTGGGGCGCTGATCATGACTTTACATTGGAGGAGGTGCTCAGTGAGATTGCCTTCTTCCGAGGAGAGTCCTATCACACGGTGCATGAGTGTGGAGGAGAGGATTCTACAACGACCTGTTTCTATTCCAACTTCTCGTACTATGCCCAGTTAGTTAGAAGCAGCTGTGTCGATGCCATCAGAAGCTGCGAGTGGAATAATAAACCCTTCGAGTGCTGCAAATACTTTCAACGCATGGAAACTGAGCTGGGAATTTGTTATGCCATCAACTCCATGCAGGCGGGGTAAGTCTTAGTTTTTCTACTCAGAATCTGAGAAAATGAAAAAAATATTAATAATAATTCATCACTATTAAAGCGCCTACTAATTTAAAAAAAAAAACCTTCTTTAATTTAATATAAAATGATGTCACAGAAATCGCTTTCGCTTGAATTTCACCTAAATTTGTATGAAATTGAGGTGAAATTCAAGCGAAAGCAATTTCTGTGGCACCCCTGATAGATTAAAAATATGTAATTTCAACATACAGGTTAATATAAGCTCACTTTAAATTTAAGTTAATAAAAAATTGGAAAAATGATAAATAACTATTTAACATTTTCAACTCAAACTTTTTAAATTTTAGTTAATAAAAAAAAAATTGGAAAAATGTTGAATAACTTTTCAACATTTTCAACTCAAACTCTCCACAAGATTTTATTATTATTTTTTTTTATTTTTTATTTATTTTATTTTTTTTTTAAATTCCAAGATTCTTAGATTACTAAGCATAGGGAATACTAAGAAAATATTCGTTTTATACATACATGTACATGTATAAATACTTATACTTAATTTTTAAACAATATCCTACAGCAAAAACAAGGGTCCCAAGTTCAATATGTACTCCAATCGCTTTACTGGCCCGGGATCTCTCAGAATGGAACTACTCACAGAAGCAACGGTGCGTATTCTACAATATTTTTAGATTCGATCTTCAATAGTGTGAATTCCTAAATGAAAAAGGGGTTTCTTCTGCATCTTATTAGAAAATTAAGATTCATATTATATTTGAAATCAATATTTAAAAGGAAGAAGTTCATTATAAAGAACTGTATCAGTTCTAGAAACAGTTAATTTAATCTTCGAAAATAAATCTATTCTTCGCAATAGGTATTTATTCTGGGAACAGAAGAAGTGCCCACTTTGGTAACACCTAAAACAGACTTTCTGGTCGTTGGACCCTACATATCGTTTGTGTAAGCATGGTTGTTATTAAATACCCTGCCAAACATAAAGAGTGTCTTTCATTACAGTCGCTATGTGTCGAAGCGTGATATTGAGAACGATGAGGCGATTCGTGAGACGAGTGTTAATCAACGCAACTGTCGCTTTCCGGATGAGAATATTCTGGATGTGCATCGTTATTATAGCTACAGTGCCTGCACCGTGCAGTGTCGAAAGGATCGGCAAATAGAGCTGTGCAATTGCTCCAGTCACTTGTCACCCAATTCACCCGATTGGCAGATGTGCAACATGGATGGTCTCGAGTGTCTCAATCGCAACTATGAGGATCTTTCGGTTATCATCGCCAAATGGTCGCGTCGTCGTGGTAGAAAGGGTCTCGTCTGCGATTGTCTGCCCTCCTGCACGGAGGTGGACATTACCACGGTGTATGACAGCAAGGATAATATGTATGGATACGAGACTCCACTATCCAAAATCGAAATTGCGCTCATTGAATTGCCCACCGAGCGTTATAAGCGCAATTTGGTGAGAGGCAAATTGGATTTGGTGGGTAAGTTTACATGTAGAACAAAACAATAATAATGCACTCTTTAATTACTTTTCTTAAATTGCAGTTTCCATAGGCGGTACAACGGGTCTGTTTGTGGGTGCTAGTTTGCTAAGTTTTGTGGAAATTATCTACTACATGACCATACGACCTTATACCACGTACATGCATGAGAAACGACGGCAGCAGCGACTTAATTTACCGAGAACCGTGCAATAAAAAACCATGCACTCTTTTATGAGAGTCTTACGTAAATGGCTCTCAGTAGTGTATAAGAACCGTATCCATAATTACTCAAGTATATCTTATCGCACCGAACTATATTTTGCACAATCCAATAACAAAAAACTAAGCAAACCGAATTCAAAACCGAATGTCTCTCAGTGAGCGTAAAAAATCTACATATAATTTTCACTTTGCATCAGTTCAATCGCGTTGCGCAGTGCAAGCACACGGGGAAAATTCTACTGAATCGAAAAGAGGGCAAAAACCAAAAGAGACAGAGAGTACAATTCGTCGTGCGTATACGTAATGCACAGTATTTATATTACAAAATGCTCTTAACGCGCGAAGAATGTGTGAAAATCTTAGAGAACTTGTTGAAATCACAAAGTGATCAATTGCAGTTGGCGCAATTTAACTTAGAAAGGGATACCAGTGCAATTGGCTATCTGGGCGATTATTATGCATTAACCCTATGCTACTGCACTGTAAGTTGTGTGAAAAATCGTTGTTGACATTATTATTGTCGCAGTGACATTAGCTTGAACTTGTCATATAAGAGAAATGTTAATAAGATTACTCGACAAATGTTCTAACAACTGAATACATACATATATGTACATACATTCATACAATACATACATTCTCTAATGTGAAAAATTAAAGTCGCATCTGAGTTACTTATTATGCTGCTTTTTTTAATTAATTAATTTCTTTTAATTTGATTTGGATCAGCCTTAAGCTAATAAGATATGCTGCAGATTTGCCAATAATTTCGTTTAGTTATTCCCAAATGCAATTGTCAGCATAATTTTTAAGCAATTTGTATTTAAAATGTATTTTACAATAAATGAATACACATTTTCTTTCGCTATATTCTTCGAAATATCAAGATCAGTCATTTTAAAGCCAATTTATATTTGTAACAATAAACACTTAAATTTAAATTGTATATAAAAAACAACGGTATAACAATTATTAAATTAATAATATTAACAAAATTAAAACGTTACGTTTTGCCATTATTTTGAAAATGTTTTTAAAAAACTGTTGCAGGCTTTTGTGCTGAGTCAAAAACTGTTGATCGTCATTCAAATTTACATTTATAAAAATTTAATAAAAATTACTTTTTAAAAAAAAAAAAAAAAAAAAAGTCATTCAAATAATATTGCATACTTTCAGGCCGACACAAAAATTGCTCAACAAGCAAAACTTTTCGTTAAAGCGCTTCCTCAGCAAAGCGATGAGCCCGAAAAGGAGACAATCTTTCAAAAGGAGTCGTGGCTCTATGATAAATTACTGGCTAAAATGCAACAGTATTGTAAGTAATTCGACAACTTTTCAATCCCAAACTTTCTGATTTTATTAATATCAAATTACAGCCAAGATCAAATGGAGCGCCAACTGTTATTATACGCGTTCCGATCTTTGCGTTCTCGAGGACATTAAACTCATTGGTTACCGAAGTGCATCAGCCAAGCAGCTAAAGGAGGAAGAACTCCTTCAACTGTTGCGCACACTGTCGGCCTTTCATGCCTCCAGTTTAATCTATGAGCAGAAGCAGAAAGTCAATATTGGAGATGAGTTTGGTGACCGACTGCCAGAAATAACCGTGTCATCTGATATAGCCTGGTTTACAACGGGTCTCTCGGCCATTATTGCTGTAATCAGGAGTCTACCACAGTACCAGACCAGCAGACATCGTGATTTTATAGACTCTCAGTTAACTCAGATTCTGCAGCGGGTCTATGAACAGGTTTCGCCATCTGCCAAGTATCAAAATGTACTCTGTCATCGTGATTTATGGGCGGGCAATATATTTTTTCCATCAAATAACAAGGATGCGGTGCTACTTGTTGATTTCCAGACCTGTCGCTATACACCCCCGGCCATTGATTTATGTTTCAGTCTCTATTTGAACTTGACTGCCGAAGAGCGACGTCGCCTTGAAACCAAATGCATTGACTTCTATTACAATTGGCTGAGAAAGGACTTGCAGGACTTTGGCTTAAAGTGTGAGGAACTGATATCCAAATCGGAATTGCTGCAATCCTATGAAGAGTTTCGACTCTTTGGCGTTGTCTACAGCGCTGTGGCAGCCACAATAATTAAGGTGCCACCAGCATTCATCACAAACCACTTCAAATACGTTGATCGGAGTGAAATCATTCTAAATTATATGCGGGAGAATGTCGAATTCAGAGAAGCCATGGAAATGTGCTGTGTGGAAGTAATGGACATTGCTGTGCTTAATTTATAGGCCTCTCTCTGTCTTTCTCTCACTCTCCCACTATCTAATTCACTCTTATTCATCTTCACATTAATGATAAGCGTACTTACTGGTCATTTAACAGTTGAGCTGTGAGTGCGATAAGCAATGCAAAAACCTAATAAAAGTCATTTAAAATAAACACCGAAGTTTAAATACTCTACACACTGTAAATGCAATTTGCAAACGTCTGAAATTTATGACAGAAATTTATTTAAGATTTGTTGTGAGATTATGTGTCAAATAATTCAAAAAATTTAAATATTAAAAATTTATGCTGGATGTGTTAACTAACTGAGGAGGCCAGAGTTAGGGTATAACAACAAAATTATCGTCGGTATATTGAAGCGAAGCAAGTATAAATATTTAGTTCGCAACTGCCCACCGATCAGTGCACAGTTTATTTTCGCTCGCAAAATTTCTACAAATTAGATCATCATGAGCAAAGCGGAATACAATCCGGTTTTAACGCGTGCGAATCGCCTGGAATTGTTTACGACTGAAGAATGTGAAAAGATATTGAAGACTGTGCTGCAGGATGAGAACAAAGAGGGAAGCCTAAACGAGTTTAAAATTGTGCCAGCCGTAGAGCAGACGGGATTCCTGGGGGAATATTATCATCTGATACTAAGCTATCAGCTGGAAAATGAGTCAGAAGAGCGCACGAAGCGACTCTTTGTCAAATCTGTGGTGTATCACAATGCGGACGAGTCTTTCCGTGATGAGAAAACTAGCATTTTAAAGAAGGAGGCGATGCTCTACGAAACGCTGATCAACGAGTTAAAGTCGTTCTGTAAGTAGTAAACAATTATTGGAGACTTAAGCTAATGATTACCTTAATTTTATATGAATATTAAAGGGAGTAATTATTTTCATTATGTTTAATATTTACTTTATCGTATTTTCGTGTTAAAAATGTTATAATGTTGACGTGATTTCATAATACTTATGATTTCTATTTCAGCTCGACACTTGTGGTGCGCCAAATGTTATTTCACCCGTCACGATTTGTTTGTCATGCAAAACATTGAGGATCTGGGTTATGTTTCGCTTCCTTCAGAGACACGTTTCCTCAGCGAAGGACAGCTGAGACCGATTTTCAAGGCCCTGGCAACTCTACACGCCAGCAGTGTTGCCTTTGAGCGAAGTCATCGGGTTACAATTGGCGTGAAGTTCAGGAAGTGGCTGGACGAAAAGTCCATTGATGCAGATATCCCTTGGTGGACCACTGGCATAAATGTGAGTACTTAATTCTAGCTGATATTGCTTAAGCAAATCTTTATTGAGTCTTGGCGACAAACATTATTCCTCGCGGTTCTCTCTAATGCTCCTTTTCTTTCTTGCTCTCATCTCTCTCCTGTTCTCTCCTTGACAGGCTGTCCTGGCTGTGTCTGCCACACATCCCCTAGTTCGCGATGATGCCGCAGCTCAGGAGTACATTAAAAATGAGTTGCCTCGTGCCCTGGACAGAGTTTATTACATAATCAATTCATCTGCCGTTCATCGCAATGTGTTCCTACATCGCGATGCCTGGAGTGCCAATGTATTTTATCACAAGGATCGTCCTGAGGATGTGGGTTGTGTTCTTGTGGATTTCCAACTCTGTCGTTATGCGCCGCCAGCTGTGGATTTTCTCATAGCCAGCTACATGAATGTGGAGCCCAAAGATCGCAAGGAGATGCAACAGCGTAACATCTCCTATTATCACGACAGCTTGGTTTCGGAATTGAAAGCCATGGGAATTGATCCAGAAAAGGAACAACTCAGTCGTTCCGACTTTGAGCAATCCCTGAAGGATCTAGCTCTCTTTGGAGCCACCTTAAATTGTATTTGCGCAACTGTGATACGTTTACCCGACAACTATCTAAAGAAACTTAAAGACGAACAGCCTGGGGAATTTCACCATTTCTGTAATGTGGATCGAACTGAGATCCTCTTGAGTTTAATGCATCAACATGACGATTTCCGACGCTATATGTATGATTGTGTTGCGGATTTATTAGAGTTGACATACTATAAACAAGTTATATGATATTTTTAGTCTTATCTTTAGTTTATGTTTAATTTGCCACCCAACGTGTTTACCTTAGTAACACACTTGTCTTATCAGCAGTTGAAAGCTTGTATGTTATCTCTGTTATCACCGAAATACTAAGTATAATAATTAATTAATTTTGTGTTCAGAGATTATTAGAAATGTTTTCAAGATCATGAATGAAATTTATAATTATACACTCAGAAACATAGGATATTACCACTAAAATTTATAGCCATATTTTAATTGTTTTGTGTAATTGCTTTAATAAATCATTTGTGTTATTTCTTTTTGAATTTAAATAAATAATTTTTAATGAATAATTTGCCTTTTTCTGCTGATTCTTGACCTACCTACTAAATTCTGCTACCCTCGATACTTGGTTTGGACAGCCGTTGGTTTGATAACCGCAATAATGCTTTAAAATTGATTTGATTAACACGAAGCATACTAATATGATTATAAATTAATATATTTAATAGGCTAGTGTGATAGCTGTATTCGAGTGTGTTCGCCTACAAGTTACTCTGATAAAATCCCTTAATAAGAGAATACACATTCAAAATATGAAATCATTTGTGAATGTAGTGGAAATTGCTATGCTTTATTTATAGGCCTCTCTCTCTCGCTCTCTCTCTGTTTCACTCTCGCACTCTCCCACTCGAATACACTCTCAACCTCTGCCATTCAATAATAAGCGTGCTGAATTTCACAATTTATTTACAATTGAGTTGGGAGAGCGATAAGCAATGTAAAAAGTTGAGTAAAATGAATGATCACAAACACCGCAGTTTATATACTCTAACTGTGAATGCCGTTAACAATTAATTAAAATTTATTATAGTTATTTTTTTAACGTTTGTTATAAGACTACCTTAAAGAGTATATCAAATAAATTATGCCGACTTTTTAATTAATAATATTAATTATGTGTTTTCATTTAATTAATTTGTTTATCATTTATTCATAATTTTGAAGACTCACGTGGTAATTAAGCAAGTTATTAAAAACGGCTAATGCAAGAATTTTTTATGTAACCAGTTGAAAAGGTCAGCAAACCAGTTTGGAAAGGGTATAACAACAAAATGCTCTTCTATATATAAAAACGTAGCTGTGTAAATAGTTTAAAACTGTCCTCCGAGCAGTTCACAGTTGGAAATTTCAATATCATGAATAAAGCGGAATACAATCCGCGAGCGAATCGCCTGGAATTGTTTACGACTGAAGAATGTGAAAAGATATTGAAGACTGTGCTGCAGGATGAGAATAAAAAGGGAAGCCTAAAAGAATTTAAAACTGTGCCAGCCACAGACGCAGTTGGCTATGTAGGGGAATATTATCATCTGATTCTAAGCTATCAGCTGGAAAATGAGTCAGAGGAGCGCACGAAGCGACTGTTTGTCAAATCTGTGGTGTATCATAATGCGGATAAGTCAAAATTGGATGAGAATACTTTGATATTAAAGAAAGAGGCGATGCTCTACGAAACACTGATCAACGAGCTAAAGCTCTTCTGTAAGTATTCAATGTAATTAAAAGAGTAGAATTACAAATCATTAAACACCTTATTTAGACATTGAAAAAACGGGCCTAAATGTTCTAATCTTTTTTTATTTTATTAATAAATTTGTATATAATGGAGTTAATTATTAATTTTTTTTTATTTTTATGCTTATGAATTTAATATAATTATTAGAAAAATATTATAGTTTGATTTCTGTTCTAGCTCAACACTTGTGGTGCGCCAAATGTTATTTCACCCGTCGCGATTTGTTTGTCATGCAAAATATTGAGGATTTGGGTTATGTTTCGCTTCCTTCAGAGACACGTTTCCTCAGCGAGGGACAGCTGAGACCGATTTTGAAGGCTCTGGCAACTCTACACGCCAGCAGTGTTGCCTTTGAGCGAAGTCATCGGGTTACAATTGGAGTAAAGTTCAGGGAGTGGCTGCAGGAAAAGTCTATGGATCCAGATATCCCTTGGTGGATCATTGGCGTAAAAGTGAGTACATAATTATTATTTTTATCTTCTGAATATTTCCTCATTTAAATTTTGACTAGAATATTTTTTCTTTGAAGTTTAGAATGGTTAGTTTAAATTTTACTAATATTCCCTCCGATCCTCTCTTTAATCTTTCTCCTGTTCTCTCCTTGACAGGCTGTCTTGGCTGTGGCTGCCACACATCCCCTAGTTCGCGATGATGCCGCAGCTCAGGAGTATATTAAAAATGAGATGTCACGTTGTCTGGACAAAATATATTATATGGTCAACTCGTCTGCAGTTCATCGCAATGTGTTCCTACATCGCGATGCCTGGAGTGCCAATGTATTTTATCATAAGGATCGTCCTGAGGATGTGGGTTGTGTTCTTGTGGATTTCCAACTCTGTCGTTATGCGCCGCCAGCTGTGGACTTTCTCATGGCCAGCTACATGAATGTGGAGCCCAAAGATCGCAAGGAGATGCAACAGCGTAACATCTCCTATTATCACGACAGCTTGGTTTCGGAATTGAAAGCCATGGGAATTGATCCAGAAAAGGAACAACTCAGTCGTTCCGACTTTGAGCAATCCCTGAAGGATCTAGCTCTCTTTGGAGCTATTTACAATTGTATTTGCGCAACTTTGTTACGTTTACCCGACAACTATCTTAAGAAACTCAAGGACGAGCAACCTGAGGAATTTCATAATTATTGTTATGTCAATCGCACAGACACTCTCCTAAGTTTATTGAATCAATATGAGGATTTCAGACGTTATATGTACGATTGTGTTGAGGATTTATTAGAGTTGACGTACTTTAAGCAAGCTAAGTGATATTTCTACATGTTCACCTAATAACACTTTTGCCTTATCAGCTTTGGTTAATTGCTATCTTATCGCCGAAAAAGGAACTGTGTTAAATTGTAATGCAGAGATTGTAGGAAATGTTTTCAAGATCATGAATGTAATTTATAACTATACACTCAGAAACACAGGGTATTAAAACTATAAATTGTAAACAAATCTTGATAATTTGCTTTGATAGAATATTTATGTTATTTCTTAAAATATATGAAATTAAGACAATATTGAATTTAAATAAATGTTAACTTCACTAATAATGTGTTACACTTACTATTTCATATTGTTTTATCTGCACGAGCACAATTTCTGTTTACTTAGTTTGGGACTTCTTCTTTTAAAAAACAAAGTAAACGACATGAGAAAATAATTCGAATGGTTGGAGTATTATAAAAGAATATTGAGTTAATTTTTAACAGCGTAGAAACAGCACAAACTCGTCTATTTCGTCAGATAATCAATTTTAATTTTAAATTCATTGTTATTTGTTGTCAGTGTTAAAACAGCATGAATTATGTCTTGGTAAGTTGAAAGGTTATCGCCTGACATCTGATAAGAAATATCGGCCTCGTGCCTCTCATTTTGAATCTGAGCTGCTTAGTTCAAATCTGACTTTCGACACAATCGGCAGCATCCATGGAACAATTACTGAGCCCAGACGAGTGTCGACTGATCGCATTACGCACTCTTCAGTTGAAAGAAGACGATGACAATTTGGTGTTATTGGATTGGCAACTTGTTGCGGGTTCCAAAGACCTAATGGGTTACATGGGCGAATACTACAAGCTCAATTTACAGGTGGCACACTCAGAGATTAAAGTGAAGGAGCACTTGCAATATTTTGTTAAAAGTTTGCCCTACAAAAATGCACCTCAAAGAGCCGAATGCGAGCGCAAAGGAGTTTTTCGTAAGGAAGCAACTATCTATAAGGATATATTGCCCAATGTGCAGAGATATGGTGGGTTAAGCTTGACTTGGAGATAAGAAAATATATTCTTACTATACTTACTTTATTTCTTAGCAAGTCGCAAGCTTTACCCGAAATGTTACTACAGTCGAGATGATATTATGGTGCTGGAGGATCTCACACAACATTATCGGCATCTCAAGCCGACTGAGAGCTATACCCTAAAGCACTACGAGTTGGTACTGGAGCATTTGGCTGCCCTCCATGCGGCTAGTATAGCCTGGGAACATCGGGAGCAATTCAATATTGGAGAACGTTACGAAAATGTGCTTATCGAGTTGTTTTTGAGCATGCAAAACGAATGGTTTATCACGGGCTTAAAGGTGAGCGAAAGACTTCTCTATTAATAGGGTAATTTTACTAATAGAAACTCTTCAAACAGGGCATCGTTTTCTTGGCTGGACGACATCCCAAATATCAAACGGAGACTGCACAAAAATTTATCCAGGAGAAACTTTATCAACTATTGAGCAAATCGGAGGAGCTTGTCAAACCATCGAGGACTATAAGAAATGTGCTCTGTCATCGGGATACCTGGGATCGCAATGTGTTCTTTGGTTTCGCCAATCCAAAGGACAGTTTGCCCAACTCCTGTTGCATTGTGGACTTTCAATTGACCAAGTACTGCTCTCCGTTATTGGATGTTCTCTTCCTGCTCTATATTATTCCCTCGGCGAATCGAAGACGCGAAATCTATGATCACTGTATTGAGCATTATTATCTGTCGCTGCAATCGGAGTTCCGTCGACTTGGATTATCGCCAAGTTTAATCAGTAGGGATAACTTTATGGAGGAGTGTCAACGCAGTCGTCTGGTTGCTTTGATAAAATGGGCCTTGACCGAGCCACAGACAAAGGTTTCCGCGGAAATCACAAATAGAATGCGCGCCGAGGAACCTGAGAAGTTTGACTATTATCTCAATTGTGATCGCAGTGAATTTTATCTGAGGGTCATGGAATTACAGCCCGGCTATGAGGAAAAGATAATGGTTCCCATAGAGGAACTGGTCGATTATCTTATGAAGCACGAGAATCTGTATGCTTAAGTAAAAAGCAAGTGTACTAAATAAATAAGGAAGATATCTTAATTTTTGAAATGCATGAACTTGTTTATTTTGCTTATCGTTTATGTGACATTTTTATCAGAGTTGTCTCACACTGTTAGTAGCCTTTAGGCGATGTCAGAGCCACAACTCATCAGCTCCGACGAGTGTCGGAGAATTCTACAAGCTCAAAATGGAAGACAGCTGCCCATAAACGAGATTCAATTGAAACAACTGACTCAAAATGTAGGCTTTCTAGGGGAGTATTACGCGCTGCGCCTAATAAGTGAGCCAGTGTTGCCAGATGATGGGAAAATATGTGAATATCAGAGTTTCGTGAAGATACTACCACAAAAGAATCTGGAATATCGCGCTGAATGCGAACGCAAAGGTGTGCTTAAAAAAGAGTCTGGCATTTATAGAAAAATATTACCAAACTTACAAAAATATGGTGAGAAAAGCTAGATTTTTGATTATAAAATAAATAATTAAATTATTCTTATAATTTAAGCCAATTGCAAACTGTTTGCTGATTGTTATTTGGCGCGTGATGATCTTTTGGTGTTGGAAGATCTGTCACTGAACTATCGTCAATTGCAAGGGAGAGATGAATTTACGATGACACATTATCGTTTAATTGTGCGACATCTGGCAACGCTGCATGCAGCCAGCATTGCGTGGGAAAGAGAGGGAGACTTTTCCATAGGTGAACGCTACGAGGACGAACTCTTTGAACTTCTTTTAAGCCACAAAAACGAATGGTATGTGACGGGAGTTAAGGTGAGAATAGGTTATGAATATTTTATATATTTTATATATTCTTATATTTAATTTTTATGAACCTTAGGCCATCATCTATCTGGCTGCGCAGCATGTTCAGTTCCAGGACAGCGAATCACAGTCTTTTATAAAAAACAAACTCTATGAAATACTCCTTCAAGCGGAAAAACTATCTGAACCTTCTAAAAAGCTTCGCAATGTGTTCTGTCATCGGGATCTCTCGATGAGCAATATTTTTCTGAATTCTGATCTCTCTCCAGAGAACTGTCTATTCGTGGACTTTGGTCTGTCTACATACAGTCCTCCAGCTATAGATATACACTTCCTGCTGTACATCAACTCCACAATCGAGGCACGTCGTTCCATGTATGATGAAGTCATGAACTATTACTTTAATGAACTGCAAGCTCGGTTTAAAATACTTGGTATACCAGCTGGGGAAATAAACAGCGCAGATTTTGAGTTGGATTGCAAACGTGGACATTTGGCTGGATTGATTATGAGTGCCATTTGTTTGCCATTGTTTAAATTGCCTGGAGATCTTAGCAAGAAATTTAGGGAAGAGGACAGCATCAAATTCGATTATTGGATGAATGTGGAACGCAGTGAACTCTTGGAACTGGCGATGGCAAAGGATGCAGCTTATAAAGCAGAAGTGATGTCTATAACTGCTGAACTTGTGGAGTACTTGAAATCAGAAGATTCCAGAGAACTTCTAGACCTATAAGGCACTGTCACTTTACAAAAATTCAAATTGCTTATATTGAAGAAACTTATATATTTTTGCTAAAAATAAAATCAATGCAAGAAAAGAGAAAATTTAATACTCCAATTGAAACCGAACTCTTTTTTTAATTTGTAATAATTATAATAAAAAATTTTAAAGTAAATAGACACGCATTTTATGAATTTTTAATAATTATAATTAAAAAGTACAAATTTATTCAAATAAGAACACATTTTTTTTGATCTGCAGTTCATCAAGTTTGTCTTTTTTATTAATAAGAACTATCGTAGAAGTAACAATAAATTGGTTTCATTTTAGAGTACAAACTAACTAGAAATGGAGGCGTACATGTAGTGTAGTAATATTTATAGTAATACTAGCTTTAAGCTGAGGGGGCGTTTCACCTCGTTGTAAATATTTAAAGGCCTAGCTAACATTTAAAAGGCGTCCTTCGACAGGCTGCAATCAAGCCTAATCAGTCCAGCAATCCTCATCGGCATTCTCCTCATCGTAATCGCGTATATTGAAGTCTTCATGGAACAGATCCTCGCCCTCCTCCTCGGAGGACTCTGACTGTCATCTAATCCCGCTGACGCGTTGTGGCAAACCAATCACACCCTTTGGCGGTCGAGGCATCCTAATGCTGGTGGAAGATGACGCCGCTCCCAATCCGCCCGACGAGTTGGCCGTCTTACTGGATACACTGGGTATCAGCTGGGCATTCAAGATGGTTGTGTGCTCGAAGCAATTGCAACAATATCGATCACACCGCATGACGAGAACGAGTCCTGCCAACAGCCAGACGAGCACTCCCGGCCAGGAATGCACTGCACACGCCGAGAAGAAGATCACGCTGAGCAGCAGGGACATTCCGCAGAGCACGGGACTCACATTGATGACACTGCCCGTGTACTGCGGTATTATCCCCATCATTATGGCCACAATAAAGACCCCAATGGCGCCAGTGAAGGCAGCGGGTGCCCAGCGGAGCACAAGACCCGCCACACAAAGGGCAATGCCCAATCCGATGACAATAATCGAGAATATGGTCACCCTCCAGGAGCTTACAGTGGGCACTCGCACGCTGCGCTCCAAGGGTCCCGCTGTGGTTACCTGGAAAAGATTGGAGAATAGGTAGAGCCTAAGAAGTGGGTTGGAATTCTTAGCTTACCTTTATTTTCTGCCTATACTCGTCCACAATGGCATCTATGTCCGTCGAGGTATCCGAATCGCTTTTGTCGAACTTGTCGGGATACTCAAAGTCGGAAGGCTGAAGGATATAAAGAAATAGATATTTTTAGTTAAAAAAAAAATAACAATTTTAGATATAAGATAAGCAAATTCCAAAAGAAGAAATTACCAGGGATCGTAATTATTATGAGTTATATTATAAAAATTACATAGTAATGATTATTTAAAGATTTTTAAGGATTTTCTTCAATGATAATGATTAAATTTGAGCGAAAAAATAAAACTCACAAGTAATCATTATTTATGATTTTTATTTTTTCGCTCAAAATAAAACTCACTTTAAATAATAAAGATTACGTTATCATTTTAAAGATTTTTTTTTGCGTTTTATGGGTCCTCTGGGTTTCTTTTAAAGGGATATGCAAAAATACTGGGTCAAAATCCTACACAAAAGCCATGAAATTAAAGTGAGTTTTATTTTGAGCGAAAAAAAAATAAAAATCATAAATAATGATTACTTGTGAGTTTTATTTTTTCGCTCAAGTTTAATCATTATCATTATATTCTGTATATGGGTATTTCCAGGATCGCTAACGCGACATTTGTACGACTTTAAATAAAAAAAAAAATGGCAAAAATTTAAATTTTCAAAATGTTTTCTTACGTGTTTAATGCATTTTATCAACTCTATTTTTATGATAAAAGATATGCAAGACTTGAAGACTTGTCGTTTTTTAATTATTTATAGAAAACAATGCATCGCGAACACGACGAAAAATGGAAGTCATTTTTGACTTCATCTTGACAAATGCGAAAGTCTGTGAAATGTGACGAGTAATTTGAAAGGAAATACTCTTAAACCATAATAAAATAATGCAGCTTTCCATTTTAGAAATAATTTTGATATGTTACTATCATTTTATTTATTTTTCACGTTTTATTAGTAATTTGTAACGCGACATCGCGAACGTGACAAGATTTCCACCTAGTTTTTCTAAGAGTTTGTTCATCAAATTTTATTCTATATATCGGAAACAGCTTTTAAAACTTGTTTTAAATTAAACTTTCAATATTTTTCTATATATTAAAATGGTTTATGTTACAATCTTACATTCTGACTTAGTGTAATCGTTAAAATACAAACGGTCCATTTTGAAAATCAATTTTTAAGAAAATAGGCAAAAATATGGAAAAAGTGAATTTATTCCAATGTAGAATCTATATGTTCATCCTATTGAATCTCTTCTAGTGTATATTGATAAAATAAATAACTTGAATAAATTTTTGGAAGAAAATATCACAAGATGTGAGTTTTTAATTAGTTTTACGTTTTTGGGCGAGGTGGACCTTTTTCTGGAAATGCCCATATGTATTGTCATTGATTTTTTGATGTAAAAAAATTTCAATAATCATTATTTGCGGTCCCTGGATATTACAAATCGTCTTTTTAACTTAAAATAGAAATCTTCCAAAATTTGAGATATTATTTATAAAAAGTATTCCTGAGAAATGTAGCAAGACTAAACCCAGCCTTTTAGATGGAAGCCCAAAGTTTTCTTAGGGTTATTTCAGATCAACCGAACGTCCTTTCAAGTCCTCTTAAGTTTGGTGGAATTTAAACATTCTTTGAAGCATATATGTATATTTTATAAACATTCTTTCAATTCCTATTTCCAGGGAACTAATAATTCATGGCGTTAAAGTTAAATCCAAACGCTTTCCTTTTGGTAATTCACTTTTTTCTAAATTTGTTGCTATTTAAATCTCTCTTTGATTTTAAGGAATGAAACAACCCTTCAACTGGTTTTAGGAGATTTTTAAATTCTTCTGTGTTTTCTTTTGTAATTATGTTCACACTCACCGGCGGTTCACCATCTGAGAGCACGGTGGACTCGACATCTCTGCCCTCGCGCTGCGGACAAGGCGATGTTGGTTCGCCCAGGAGCAGCCATTCCTTTTCCACCTCGGGTTTATTTCGCTGCTTGTTCTTGGGCCTCTTCAGGCCGCTCTGCTTGGACAAGGCAATGTTCCAGAGACTGCGCTTCAGGCGACTCGAGCTGGAGGTGGCGGCGCTGCTGCTGCTGTGGCTCTTGGCAATGGGAGCCGTGGAGAGGCGACTGTAGGAGAGCGAGGATTCACTGCTGCTCGGCTGCATGAACTTGGGTCGATACGGAGTGTACAGCAAGTAGAAGGCACGCAGAAACACCGAGCATATGTGACTGGCCGCGAGTGTATAGCTGAGATGCTGCAGGGGACAAGCAAAGGCCAACATGGCACAAAGGCTGCCGGCTATAAAGACGGCCAACACGGGATTGCCGCTGTCCGAGCTCTCGTAACTGATTTGCTTGGACAGAATACGCCACTCGGAGGTCGCCAGACGCATCACAATGCCATACAGTTCGGGAAAGATTTCCAGAAACGCCGCCGAGCTGGTCAACAGGATCATGCAGGCAGATGCAGGCACAAGTTTGTGAAAACCAGTCTCATCTAGAATATTAAACAGAGGCACTGCAACGTAATCCTCTCGAGATCTGTGGGAGAAACTCGTCAATTAAGTGAATCTATTAAAATTGAAGGATGTTGTACTTACTTATAGTGCACCACTGTGGATAGACAAATGGCGGTGAGGAGCAGCGAGATGCTCACGAGAGCGAGGACCAAGAGAGATGTGAGGCGACCATTGCGATTCGGTTGGGGCCAGACACAGGGAAAGGCATAGGTGAGCAGGGCTGTGGTCAGAAATAACTAGAAAGATATCAATACATATGAGATAAAACGAGATGATACAAATAAAGATATCAACGGAAATATAGATCAGTATAAATTCAAAAATAAATATAAAATAAATAAAATATAAACTAAAAATAAAGATCATCTCTATCTTACAGAGGAAAGTGTAAGAAAACTAAAGTTTTTCAAATCCATTTAAAATCAAGCCAAAAAAATGAAACTTTGCTTTACGTGTCATAATCAAAAGCTCATATCCTGTGGCTTCAATTGTTCCAAGTCACGAAAACCTTTGGCAGCGGCCAAAAAATCGATAAAAAAAAACCGAAACAGAGAAAAAACAAAAACACAAAATAGGAGGAGAAACTAAAGAAATGGCGAGGAGTGCACTGACCTAATAACCCGCCCATTTGCAGACTATTGGAGAATGAATTTAACAAGGGGATGGGAGGAGGGCAGATGATCCACTTACGCTGTTAATGCCATTCGGTTGGAAGTAGTTCTCCGACCAGGCGACAAAATCGCCACGCCACCAGCCAACGGCACTAAGAATTGCATTCAAGCCAAACATGCCGAGTGTCATGATGAAACTGAAGGCTTTCGAGTGCTGCAACGGCAAGAAGGGGTTAAAATCAAGAAGGGGTTAAAGTGGTGCATTTAAGATGCAAGAACTGACCTCGAGACCCAGCATAAACATGCCGGTAACCAGAATGACAACGGCAACGCCAAGCACATCGGGCCACGGTTCGTTTGCTGGTGAATTGCGGCCTAAAAGTAGGCAACATAAATTGTTAATGTTACAGTAGTGGCAAAAAATATTAGTTCTTGCGCACCAAGTATGAGAATTCTGGCCAAACCACCAGTCATGGCATCCAGACAGGTGCTCAGCGTTCGAGCCAAGGCTGCACAGGCACACATCGCGGCCAATGCATCCATCCAGGTGGCCAAGAACAGGCAGCCAAAGTCAAATTTGTTAGTAGCTCGCACATAGGGCATTTGCAGGCTGCGCAGACTCGACTTGCAACGTGCTTAATGGAAGAGAAATTGTAAAGTATTAGTTCGTTAGTAATTATTTAAGCTGATATAGGAATGAGCACCGATCAAAAAAGTATGGATATTGACATTGAAAAATAATATCAAGCAATACAACATGTGGATATATAATGTGATATTGTAATTAAATAAACTGTTGTACAATAAATGTTGGCAAAATGAGTTAGTTAAACAAACATGAAAGAATTCATTATATCAAAGTATTCGTTGCTTTAGAAATTTAGAATTTTAAAAATAAAAAGGTTTAGAATTTTAATGTGAATTCAAGAGAAGAAAGCAATTTACGAAATGAATATTAATAATATTCATTTAAGATTTAAAATGACTTATGCAGAATAACCAATTCTGTAATTTAATTTTATAATTGCTAATTTAATTTCAATTAAGGTGCAATTAAGCACATTATACTCTGTACTTCAATATAAATACTCTATATAACAAACAAAAACTATCACAATGTTAATACTCATCTCTAATAAGAAGTCTGTTTTACCTACCTGCCATGGCTCCATAGATGGTGGCCAGCAGTGTGCCAAAGAGCAGACCAGGTGCGGCAGCCTCATTATAGGCTATTAGGTAGATAATTACAGTGGTGCCCAGCGCCAGGCGAGCTCCGCTGCCACTGCACAGTGCGTCGAGCAAACTGCAAGCGAAAGCGATGAATTAATTAAATTGTTGAAATGCAATTAAAAGTTAATGAATTTGTTGCTGCGATAAAGCGTTGTGGCTTTGTCACCCACACATTGACGCGGACAGTTGCGGTTAACAGGACACACACAAAAGGGCTTAAACCAGACACATTTTGGCGCCAACTCGCCGAGTCGTCGGTTATTGTGGGAGGAACTTGGTTTCGGGCTTTTCATTGGCTTTGGGAGTCTTGTTTGCTTTCCAGCCGCCTTATGACTCATTTAACATTCACTCGCATTCACAGTTTTATGGCTCAGTCAGAGCATGCTGTGTCCTTCGGCGTATCCGGTTTCTTAATTGAAGCGACCCTTTTGGCCAATCTGCTGTTAATTGCAATTGTGTGCACAATTTGTGCATATTTTAGACGCTCGATTATCCTTTATTACATGAATGGCCAAAGTAATGGCCATGAGCTAAGCAACAGCAACTTGTGTTCATTTTCAAGCAGTTAACAAAGTGGCCAAACTAATTTCAATCTTTTAGCCAAATTTAACATTAATTGAATTTCTTTTGCGTCGTTTTGTAGTCGTATTTTATTTGTATGTGTTACACTCTATGAACTATTTATAGCAGCAGCTAGATAGTAGAGAGTTGCGCTCAAATAAGTTATGTGCAAATAAAATACATCCATCTATTCTCAGTGGTACTCTGAATTGTCAGTCATGCCTGTCTATCTGTCTATCTGACTGTCTGTATTCTGTGTGGGCTGTTAGTTTAGTTGTCTAGTTTGGCAAAGTGCGTGACCAGAAAGCAAACAAAGAAAAATTGGCTAAAATAATCTTCAGACTAAACGAATTTTAATTACCTAAAGCCCGAAATTGTAATAATATAACTTAGTAACTTTATGGTAAATTTAAGGGTTAAATAAAAATATAAATATATTTTCTGTTGGTGAGAAATGGTGAGAAATTAAAAAAACGAATATAATTGCAGACAAACAAATATTTTATATTTTACTACAAAATAGAAAATTCTACAGATAAAACTTTAAAATAAATTTTAAAAAACAATTTAATGAAATAAAAATCGATATTAAAATAATTATGAAGACGCTAATGGTTAAAAAAGGACTGCAACTTTTTATTTTATTAAATACAAAATTCATTTCATATTCTAACTTTAAGAATTTACCATAAAAAGTAGCGAAATTACCATTTTCATATTTATGAAACAATATAACAGCAAGCTGCTGCACATTACACATACGCAACGTTGCCAGCTGAAAGGGTAGCGCAGCCAAAAGTCAAACAAGAGAAATAAATAAACAGCATAATCAGACGCAAACAGCGCCAGTCAGTGTGACGCCGACATAAACCAGGCAATGGGGGGGCATAGAATGGGAAATGGGGAAATGAGGAAATGGGAAAACGAAAGGCAATGGGGAAAATCCCGCACACAAAGCAATCAAAAATCAATTTATTGATTACACGACAAAATATCAGCATGTGGATAGATCATAATATGAACTCTATTATGTGTAGTATGATGTCTAAAGTGGCATATAAAAGTCTTGGCCCTGAATGCATTTTAGCCAAGTATTAGATATGAGTTGACAATCTCGGGGTGTTGGCCTACCTGGCGCTCGACATTATTGGACGAGTGTGTTAGCCTGCTCTTTGTTAGCTGTTAGCTGTTAGTTGTTTGGCGTTACGTTTGTTGGCTTCCTGCCAGCCTCAAGCTCGAGTGTTGAATTTGATTTGTATTTTGCATTGGTAACTTTGTTATATGTATTTTTATGATATTTATATATACATATATATTTTTAGTGCTCAGCTAGAATTGTGCCGATTAAGTTACTTGAATCACTTGTGGCTTGGCATTGTCTTTAATTAGCCCCGTCGACGTGGCATGTCAATGGGCCAAAAATGCTGACAACTGTTTCGTTATGCCCCGCACTCAACACGTAATACGAGCAACAAATACGGGACAACTATAAATTTGTCAACTTAAACGTTGCGTTCACTCAAATTGGCTGCAATTGACTGAATGTTCACTTGAAGCTTTTCCTTTTGGGTCCCACTCAAATTTCTGGTTAAAGCGAAAGCTTTTCTCGACCATTTCGTGAGAGCATTTGTTGATCCTGCGCAGTGTCGATTGTTTACGTTTACGTTTACAGTTGGTTGCACCGTTTGCTGTTTGCTCTGTGCCACTTGCTCTTTGTTTTGGCCATGATTGGCTTGGTGCTGCTGAGTTGTGTGGGGCGCGATGTTGGTTACATTGTTATTTTAATGTCGCTTGAGAGTGCTGGGCCAAGTGTCATTTATTTGCTAATCTGAAATGCGCTATGCATATAATTTCTTTTTTCTATAAATCTAATCATATAAATAATTTTAATTATTTATTATTTTTTATTTATATTTAGGAATTCTAAATTATCCTAAGAACTCAAATAAAATCTACTGAAACTTGTTGTTTAAACTGAACTGTTTTGTAGTTTATCTGTTTGTAATTTGATGCTGTCGTTTCATTTAGATCAAGTTCAGCTAAATTGCATAAATTTTCAAGATACGCAACTGTTAAAGTTCTCCAAAAATCAAATAAAAATCAATAATAAAACTCGTTTGTTAATTCATTTCTTTAGTCGCCAAATGGAATAGTTAAATGCGTCAGTCAGGTTCCGGCTTATTTGCTATTTTCAACGAAAAAAGGTTCAATCAAGACTGAGTTTCTAGTCAATAAAGAAGAAGAGGTGAATAAACTTGAATATGTGTATATAAGTAAATAGACGAATAATATAAATATCAGAAATATTAAAAATTGATACATTTTTATTTCAACCAAAATGCCAAAAACCAATAAGATATATATAAAAAATGGCAAAAGTCAAGCTTAAATTTGAATCTTCATTATAAATTGTTATATATTTCACTAAAAATTCTAAGACTCTCCTGAAATGTGTAAAAATAATCGAAAGTAACATAAGTAAGATATATTTATAAGATAGTTAAAT
The DNA here is from genome assembly GCA_037043435.1 of Drosophila suboccidentalis. Classification (NCBI taxonomy): domain Eukaryota; kingdom Metazoa; phylum Arthropoda; class Insecta; order Diptera; family Drosophilidae; genus Drosophila; species Drosophila suboccidentalis. The sequence goes on from JBAMBK010000134.1 coordinate 62,696, forward strand.
ATAATGCCCATGTATCTAAATGTATTTTGTGACATCATAGAAAACAAAAGTTATACAATCGTTCGTATTGTACAATTGACACCCACAAGGTATGTTAAAATTCTAGATAAACAAAAGCTCGATTGTGCTAATCGAAGGAGAAGCGTCAAATGTATATTTAGAACTATAGAGAGCTTCATTTAAAGTTTTTTTTTAATGATATAAACTGGATTTGTTTAGCCAGTTTGAAGTTGAACCAGTTCCAGACATAATGGAAGCCTCGACTTTGACCCTTATTTTAGAAATAATTCGTAAACTGTATCTATTTAATAACAAAATAAACCATAAGCTGGGAGGCAGAGAGAGTCTAGCTCAAGTATCTGTTGGACTTGAGCGTTTGTATCTTGGAGCTTTGATTTTTAGAGGCTGCGGTCACTTAGCACTCATCAAAGCAATGACTTCAGCAATCGACCTTCCTGCCCAAAACTTTAGAGTCATTTTTATTTTTGGTACATTCAACAGAAGTTACCTTTACGATATGTGGGTTATAAATTGTTTATAGCTTAACTCGCAAGTGTGATGTAGGTTTTTTGTTTATATTTTATACACATGTGTTAATATCACACAGTGTCAGTTGTGTGTGTGTGTGGCCTTTTTACTTATGATTTGCCTCCTAATTTAATTAAAAGCACATTTAATGAGGTAGCTGTCTCAAGTCTCAAGTTGCGCTGAGTTATTGCTAAGGTTATTAAAGTGAACAATAAGTATAACTTTATAAATAACTATAATTTGGCAATGTCTCTATCAAATGTATACCCTGTAAAATGTTGTGCTAATGATATCAGGCATCAATTACTGTTAAGATACTTAAGTTAAAGTTGTACAGTTTTTAAACAAAATTTTGCAGCAATTTCTTATAATTTATGTTTATGATAAACAAATTTCTTAGAAATGGAACTTATCTTTTTATCCCTTTTTTCTTATTCTACCTATTTGCATACCTGTCTTTTACGTGTCATAAGCTTACACATCTCTATCATTATATTACAACATATTTTTTTTTAATTTACATATTTGCTTTTAATTTGATTGGAAAAGTTTTCGGGGCCCTATTTAAATTCTGCCTTTGTTGTCTTCTTTTTATTTTTTAATACTACTATTATTATCTTAATAGTTTGTCAGCTTCAGCATTTGTCTTTTGGTTTTTTTTTTTTTTTAGTTTATTAGTTTGTTTTATAAATCAATGGGCGTTTAACTAGTAATTGATACGACCTTTAAAGAAAAGCCATAATTAACATTCAATGACATTTGGATCACGTGCTCAGATATAGTTCAAGAGAAGTAAGCTGTTCAGTATGATTTTGAAATATTTTGGGACCGGATTGAATTGATTGCTAGAAACTAGATTTGAAAATCTTTTTGTTAGATTGCTTAATACATAGTAGACAAAATTATTTGATCAATAAATTTAAGCTCTCCAGTTGGGGTAACTTTTCATCTCTTAGCTCCAGCTAGTTTTAGAATGCAACATAAACAACTATGAATCTACTCCATTAATTTAAAGATATTGTCACTTAATATAATTTATGTTCAAAGAAGAACGAAAAACGAGTTCTGTTTTGAAAAGATCATGTATTTTAATTGCTCATTAGATCCAAGTATTTTAGATTCGTACATCCACCAAATAAATAACAACACAAATTGAAATTCAATTAACACTTCTTTGAACATTTTTTTGACTATGACGTAAATTATTTCCAAGTAAGATTTCAACACATTAATGACCTTGAAGATTTCGAGAATGGTCGGCTGGAAATGGTTTATGAGTTCGTCAATAATTAGCAAGCTTATAATTATTGTCATAGTTAATAATGTATAAATTATAATTATGCTCTTCTAATCAAATGGGCCATCTGATGGCAATCAACAATATTATAAAAATCAAAATATATTAATTTGAAACTTAACATGAATAAAATTCAATCCGAATGGAAGTCCAAGTCATCATCCAATTGGCAGTCGCGCACATGGCTTTAAACACGTTCTTTGGATCGTTAGGCGGAAGTTTTTTATTTTCACAAACAAGAATTTTTAAAGCTGTTCAGATACCCATACATCTGTGCATTTTGTTATTATTGTGCTTGCTGTCTATCTGTGTGTGAGGAAGTAAAATAGGTTAAAGTTCGGCTTTAACAGACGATTGGCGATTATTGGCGCCGCCATTCGAATCTTTGATAAATGAAGCATTCAACAAATTACGTTAATGTCGATAAGAGGTTCTAACGGGCTTTTTTTTGGTAGACAAGGTCAGACAAACAATATATTGGAGCGTATGTATTTGGCTTACTGCTTTACCCTGTAAGCATGGGAAAGAGGTTTAATAAATGTAAGAGATTTTAAAATACTTCTTGCATATCTCAAAATAATATTAATAATTGTAAAACAATTACAGTCATAATATAAAATACAAAATAAAAAACCATTAAATTTCTAACAATACGAAAAGGAACACAAAACTTTCTCTGTGAAAAAATTACCAAGTATCTGTTAGTCGGGCATACCTAGCAATTATAATAAGCAAAAGAATTATCTGCCAGATAAAATTTGATAAAATATCGTATAAATGTAAAATATTTTAAATTAAACTCGAGGGTAACTCAACATCGAGCATTTTCAGTTATATTGCCTTATTTCTGTTTTTCTTTATAACTTTATTCGTGGATTAACATATTTTTAGCGCGCGGTCAACAGGGCACGAGGTTAAATTGTTTATGCAATATTTAGAAAAGGAAATACATAAGAATTGAGAATGTTGTTTTTCTGCGCTAATTAGGCGGAAATTATTTAAAAAAAATAGGCAAAAAAATAGCTATTAAATATTAAATTTTGCAAATGTCGTATTAGCAGTAAATGTTAAATAAACCAAATAATTTAACATTTAAATTTCAAAATAGCTGGCAACGCTGTTAACAGCTGTTTTAATCTGCTATCCCTTTCAGTCCTTCCGACACAAACGACATGCGTAAATCACAGCTGTTTGCCCGCTCTCACGCTTTGCAAATGCTGCTCTCACTCGTTTTCACTCTCTCCCGCTCATTTGGTTTTGTTCTTGTGCAGAGCGCGTGCGTCACAAATGTCATTCTCACGCAAAGCAAAGTGGACTCTGAAAATAAAAAAATAATCATATTAAATCGAAGCAGTTGGTAAAAAGTATGGCACAAAAACTAAACAATGCAAATTTGCATATATCATGCACAAGTCACAACCATTTATTAAATACTTTTTAACGATTTCAACGGCTGCAGAACGTCGCGAATTGTGTGTGCAAGCTGTTGTTGTTTTTGTTATTGGTCTTGTTGTTGTTGTTGTGTCTGCGCTTCATTGATATTGTGAAATTACAAAAATCAAATGCCGATATGAAAATTAAGTGAATAATACTACATAAAGTCGACGTTTAGAAGTGCACTCAACAAATCTCAACAGTCTCGAGAGTCTCAAGAGTCTGCCAAAGAAAATCGACGTTTGTCTCGTGTATCTTTTTTATGCAATTCATTGCGCCCCGCCTCCTTCTCCCGCCCCTTTGATGTGTTGCATTTTTTTGCATCATCACTTTGCAGCTGACCAAAAATCAAATGGCCTTTAAATATTTTCGTGGGTTTTTGACCCAAAGAGTCGGTGCTGCAAATTCTTGTTTATGCAAAAAATAGCGAAAAATAGAAAAAGTAAGTAGATAAACAAAATATAAAATGAAATCAAATAATGTGACCGAATCGACAAGAATTGCCAAAAAATAGTTGGACAAAAAATACCCAAATTTGCATAACTGGTTTGATGTTGATCACGACAACAAGTAAGAATATTTTGTAGATTGCCGAAAATTTAATACCCTATTCTATACTATTACTATTCTACAGAGATTTAATCAGGGATCGCAATTAAGAGTTATGAGAAACTGAATAAACTTTTATTTTAAATTTCTATTTAAAAATCATAATATAAAAGTTATTTATAAATTTTTATAATAAAAATTAAAAATAAATGTAATTTTTTAATATTTATTTAAAAATCAGAATTTAACTCTTATTTTAAATTTGTTTTATATTTATTATAATTCATTTAATTTTTTTTTTACTTAGATCGAAAAACAAGAGTTTTCTTTTAATTTTTTTCATAAAAATCAACAAGTTGTTACTGACCCTGGATTAATAATATAAATACATTATATGGAGGAAAATATTTCTTAAAATCTGTCAAAAGACAAAGTTAATCTTTTTAAAATATAATTGCCTTTATAATTCATGCAATATGTTCGGATGGAAATCAAATAAAACTTAATGCATGTTCAGATACATTTGATATACAAAAGTATCTCTTCCGATGCATATTCTAAATACCCAACTACTTATTACAGTATAAAACTTTAAAAATGTTAAATGCAAATCAGAACGCGCTGACAAAAAAACAAACTGAGAGGCAGATAAAGTGAAATGTATTTTTGGAATAAACACATAAATTGAAATTAATTTCTGTTCATTTAACTTTCATTTAGCATCTGTTTTCGTCTGTTCAAAACGCGCAAAATGCGCTTTAGCCCATAAATTAGCATCTGACTAAAGGGAAGGGAAGTGGTATGAAGTGTGTGGATCAATGTGGAAGGTTGGGCAAGAAAATACGTTGATAAGCCTCATGATCCAAAAGTTATTGCTGATGGCTACACTACTTAAGTACAGTTTAATATGTAACCCCTTAATGGTATGTTGAAAGATCTGCGTAGATTGGCAGTGCTGTTAATTAAGTAGCATTCAAGTGCTGCTGCTAAAGATGATACCTTAGGATTACTGGGGAGGTGCATAATTGATAATTACGTATTTAAGCTCAAGTTATATGCATAAATTCCCCTCTTTAAAGAGTTAGCTGTCTTGACACCCTGTATTTAGTGAGTATAATCGGTTGAATGACTTTGTACATACATATGTATGTATGATATTGACTGAAAAAACCCTTGAATCGATTAAATTTTAAATTTTTTAAGTATAGAACCATCTTGTTTGAATGCGTCATAGAACCTAGAGTATCTCCTAGTCGATGACTTACTGCCCACACTAAAATTCTCACTTGCTGTTAATGCGTTTTAAGCTCAAGTGTTTAAGTAATAAGTTTATAATTAGTTGAAGTTAATGCACAAAAAGATCTAATGAGCAATAAAGCTTAAAGTTTTTATTAATTAAAGTAAAATGCAAGCTTAATGTCAACTGCAGTAATAACGCTTTTTTTATGCTAATCAACACACACCCGAGTAATTCAGCCCGAGCTAATGAAATTGCATAAATAAAAAGTCTTCTAATGCAGCTGGCTGTAAACTTTTATAAAGCTTTCAGCCGGCATAAATTGCAGTTAATGAAGAAAACACAAATAACAACAGCAGCAGCAATAACAATGGCAATAACAACGACAACAGCAGTTGCAGCTTTTTATTAAATCACACAAAGTAAAACGAAATAGGCAATTAGCGTAAAGCGTTAAGCGACAAAAGAACGCAAGCTCTGCGTCAAAACTTTAGCTTGAAGCTGAAACCGCAGAGCTGAAATTGAAATTGAAATTGAAACTGAAACTGAGCTGCGTGACGTCACAAAGCTAAGCTTCAAGCTGCGAAGCGACAGCAACAGCGACGTCGACGTCGACAGCGACGTCTACAGCGATATCCAATAGCGCCCCAAAATAAGAAGTCGAAATTCATTCCTTTCGTTCAAATTCGTTTGCTACGCTCACGAGAGCGGACGTGCAGCGCGGAAAATCAGAGACAAAAGCCAGAAACGCAAAAAACAAAACATAATAAAGACAACACAGTAAAATACAAAAACAAATACAAGAAAGAAAAAAGATTTCGTTAACTCACAGCTGTTGTTGTTAAAATTAATGTTAATGTAATTGTTGCTTGCCCGTGTTTCGTTTACATACAAAAATCACAACGCTAAAAACTACGAAAATTATTCAATGTGTTCAGCTTACAGCAATCAATTAAATATTATATAAAAACAAAACAAAAAATAAATAGTGAAAAATTCGTGTAATTTGTTCAAAATGGAGAAGAACAACAATAACTTGGAGGCGGATCTCAAACCGCTTAGCAACGGACACGCTCTGCAAAATGGCAATGGTACCACAGTGGGCGTGGCAGCGCCCAAATCACCTGCCCTCAGTTGGCGACAAACGCTTTGGAATAGCTGGGATGCATTTGCGGATGTCGTGTGGTTCATCATTTGCAGCATAGGCTATATACTTCAGGTGAGCTCAACTGAAATTCATACATATTTATCTTTAGATGTATAGATATCTTTATGTCTAATATTTGACTTGTTCAATGTCAAACTTGTGGCATTTAAAATTTGAATTGATTTTCTGTAGTGGCCACACCAAAGCCTATAGGGCATTTTGTGTGCTTTTGTTTACACCTGAGATTCAGCAAATTTGAATTGTTTATTGTTTTTCGGGCATTCCAAATTTGAACTTGACGGCTTCCATATGCTATTCAGCATTGACTACTTTTAACTAGTTAATTAACAATATTGTGTGATTACATTCCGAGCTTTTTTGGCCAAATATTAAAAAGAAAAGTTCACATTTTAAAGAGACAAAAATTTTTAATGCTTTAAAAAAATGATACAATTTACCAAAAATTACTTCTTGAGTTATTTTAAAAATAAATTTTTTGTTTTTTAATGAAAGTTCGATAACAGACTTTCTGAGATAATTTAAATCTTTGCTAATTAATTTCTTAACTAAAAAACAAACTCTTGACTTGATAAATTAATTAAATCAAAACGAGTTTTCGCTTATCGTTGCCACTTCCAGCTTTCCACCGTCTGTCCTTGCTCTTGGCCCTTGATAACTGACTACCGTCGACTGACGTCTGTCATTACAGCTGTTCGCGGCATATCAATAAGTCTGCAACTTCATCTACCTTTTATGGTTTTGGTATCGACACGCGCACAATCATTACAGATGCAATCATCTCTCTTCCATCTTCCATCTTTATGTACATAACTGGATATGAGAGCACTGTCGTCTGATTATATAGTTTTTTAATAACTTATTTTTCTCACAATTCGCATTTGTTCCGCTTGTTTAGAGGCCATTCTGCGGGATTAAATCAGTTCCATATATTTTATGACTAATTTAAATTATATGTTGTCAGAGATTTTATTATCAAAAGACTAGTATTGTAGTACTACACTTTTAATGTAAACAAACCAATTATTTTTATATTAGTATTATCAATCATATATACATTTTGATAAACAACATCTAGACAATTCTTTACATGGCTAATTAAAATTTAAAAATAGCGTAGAAATAAGTGAATAGAAATCCTCGAACCTAATTTATGGCCCGTAGAGACTTGAGCACTTGAAAGATTGCACACTTGAGATTGACAGACACTAAACGTTTTACAGATTTATCATGATTTGCAGTTACGAGTTTCATAGAAAAGTGCCGCAAACAATTTGTTAATTGCCGCTAAAGTGCACAATTGAAATTTATGGCTAGTTAACAAAGAATTTGACTATTGGGCCTTAGGGGCGAATTTTTTTGGGTTTCCCTATTTTGTTTTGTGGTCAAAAAATAAAATTGACAAGCTCGGCTTAATAAACAAATTTCGCTGCCATTACATAAGCAACAAAATTTTTCAAGTTTTTTGTTGTACCACATAATTATATTATTTTCTCTTTGGCAACAAGAAAAAAAATTAAAAAAATAAATAACCTTTTTGCGGCTTGTTGTAGTCGGTGTGTGTGTGTGTGTGTGTGTGTGTGTGTGTGCGAGAGTGTTGAGATATGATCATTATATATAGCATGTATATCATGGATTTGCCTGTATCTTATTATGCATGAGTGCCATTAAATTACCGAGGCAACTCTCTTTGCCTGAATGCTTAACTAGCGTCGATGATGCCAACTGCATGGGAAGCGCGTCAGACAGAGACAGAGATACAGAGAGTGGGCGGAGAAGTGCGGCAAACGGAGGCTGAGGCGGTGCCCATTAAAAATGTTGACATTTGCATGCTGAATGCAACATCAACGAGTCATGAACGATCCAAACGAATTTGCATGTGCAATCATTTTGTTTTTCTTTTTATATATACGAACGATGACTTTTGATTTGTTTTTGTTAGTCGCTGCAATTGCATATTGATTGATTGAGCTAATAATGGTATTTGCTGTTTGCAGGCCAACAATCACGTCAATTCAGGCCAATATTAGCCGGATTTATATCTGATACAATTGAAAACAAATGACTTAGGCAACAAACTTGTCGCTTCTACATGGGCGTGCTTAGCTTCTGGAACTGCCTCAGCACCAAGGGGAGCAATTCAAAAAAGATAAAAGATATATATATAGCTATGTATAAACATATACAGTATTCTCCACCGCAAATGTTGTTGCGCCGACTGCGCTGTCGACGTCGCTGCTGCGTTTTGGCTTGTTGACCCAGTTCAACTTTTGCATTTTGCCGGCTTTGCAGCGCTGCAAAGCCTGTTTTTATTAGCTTGGCTAGTTGGGGGTTCGGCTGTTGCTGTGGCAACAACAACAGCTACAACAACAAGCAATTCCAAGCAACACACACACACACACACACATTTATTTTCGCGGGCAACTTGCTGCCTGCCTGGCTGCCTGGCGTATCTCTTTAAGGCGTGTGTGTAATGCCAGCAGAAGAAGAAGAAGCAGAAGCAGAAAATAAAATATAAAAGAAGTAAACGCAATTGAAATCGAAAGTGTTGGCCAAGCAAACAACAACAACAGCAACCACTATGTAAGTCGTATAGCTACGGCTTAATATTGCATATGTGAGCATAAAGCTGGGTTTTGTTTGAAGTTGTCGTTGTATTTGTAGTTGTAGTTATAGTTGTAGTTGTATGGAGGTTATTTGAAGCGCAGGCTCATAACCCACAACGGCCTTGGCTCACTTGTTTGGATTATCTTTCATGTGAAGTGGGTTAAGGGAGTGTGTCGGTCTAGTGCTATAAATAGTGCGATGACCAAATATTTATATCTATGAAATAGAGGCAAAAACTTTTTGAAATTTTAAGAAATAACTTTATTTATCCTTTGAAGAATATTTCCTTTAAATTCTAATATTAATCTTAATACTCTAAGATAATATACAACTTATTTTAAAATGACTTAGAAATCTCTAATGACAGTCTTGTTAAAATTTTAATGATAATAAAACACGACAAAATTTCACTAATAAAAGATCAAAGATTAATATAAATATTAAACATTAAGATAAAGACTAAAATTAACTAAAATATTTATCAGATTTTCTTTTGATTTTAAAAACATTTCTATACAACATATTCTGATATTAAATGTTTAGTTTCTGAGATGCTGAGATAATACCTAAAAATATTTTAGTGCTTTTTTTTAATTTTTAGATATTTATATTCATTAAGTTCATAAAAAAGAATATGCTAAGAAAATACTCGGAGATAAATATAAGATTGTTATGATACTGATAGTCAATGTCATCATTATTATTTATATAATATATATTTTTCCGAAAATTCTCTGCAGACAACCAATAATTATGTGCAGACTATAATCTCCGTATTTCTTCTCCCTTCCTAATTTACACATTCAATATTCGCACAATCTCACAGCAGAGATCAACGTCACGCAGTGAATTCAACTTTTTGGCCAAGATTGCGAAGCAGCATAGAACTTGATTGGTTTATTTATGTCTGTCTGGCCACCAGCTGCGCTCTACACTGTACAAAATTTACCGGTTAGTTTGGGTGCTAATTTTTGCATGGCATTAAATAGAAATGGCATTTGAAGGCCAATTCACAACAAGCTAAACACGTATGAAAAACAATTTAATCAACTGTAAGACAGGTAAAAGTGTTTCAAGTGTGCGATGCAACGGGCAATGCGCTGTGACGGCATCGAAATTGAATTCACATCATCTTTGCTGCTGTTGTGCAGTCCATGGGTAGTTCGATTCGTAAACCTGTTTCAAATGCAACAAATTGTTCATATTAAATGTCATTAATCTTTGGACAACATTTTAAAGGTTATCTGATTGAATAAAATTTAAAAAGAAAAGTCTAGACATTTACAGAAAAAATATCTAATGATAAAATAGTAATTTATAGAATATTGACTTTTTGTTTATAAACAAATAAGTTTGTTATAAAATTATAAAAATAAAATAATAATATTAATTAGGGAACTAAAAAAAAATATGTTGAGCCACCCTCGTTTTTGACTTGATTTTATTAGTTGTATTATGTTATGGTACTCAATTTCAGGTTTAGGCCAACTGTGCAACTGTGGCAAGTGTCTGCGCATTGTTGCGGTGTCTGTTGCACTCAGTCTCTCCCCCTCTCTCTCTCTCTCTCTCTCTAGCTCTCAGTCTCACGTTATTTTGATATCGCTTTTTGAGCCTCGTTTTTTATTTGTTTTGTTGTTCATTTATTTTATTCAAACCGACATGTATTTGGTAAAGAAGGTCACAATTGAGCCGTGAGTGTGAATGGCAGCAAATGGAAATTGCAACAGTGGTGCACAATGCAAGTTCGTGTCTTAAGTCTTTTGTATTTAAGAAGCTCATTGAAAAGCGCTCAACATTTAATGCTCAAAATAAGGCTTCTTACCAGTGCACTGCTTGCCAAGCAAAGCCGGGCCAATTAAGGCAGCTGTCGAGACTCCAGTCCAAGTCGACTCGACTCGACTCGAATCGTGTCGAACAAAGTGGAGTCGAGTGCTGAGAGTATAGAGTATAGAGACTGCTACCAACTATGTTGTTGTTGGGCAAGACACTTGACGCTGACGCTGACGCTGACTAGTTGGCTGTTTCACTTTCAGCTGGCTAAGAATCACCTGGTCGGCGGTTGGTTGTTTAGATTTTGAATTTTCGCAATTCTCCGCCGGACGAAGCAAACAAGTTTTCATGTAGCCATTAGCTTTTGCCCAAGCACAACACAACACAGCACACCACCAACCTGAGACAACACAACACAAACATTTGATTACGACTCGTTCCTGCGTTGCTGAAAATGCCGCCTTTAGAAGTTATCTTCGATAATACACGTAGTTTGCTTTGTCTGCGCTTTAATGACATTTATGTTGTTGTTTGAATTTGCATAATTGCGCAAGATTTCCTCCCCATAATGCTGATTGTCGACTTTGAAGCTGGAGATTTCATAAATACATTTATTAGCTTACCGTTAGAAAGACTCGCTAATTTTTAGAGATGTGTTTAAATGTTTGCTTTAAGATTTAACCACACTAATGAGCAGCTAATGATAATGAGAAAGATGCTGTTCAGATTCCTTGGACTTACTTGTAATTGGCCAAGTGCAGAGAATCAATAGAATGGGGGAGTATACGTAATTGCAATTAGTGTGTTAGTTACGTTGTTGCTTTTAAGTACCCTGAGAAAGAAGACGTTTCTTAAGTCCACAAGTTGCTTAAAGTTGTAGAAGAAATCACACTTTAAACTAAATTCTTATAATTAAAAGAAGCAAAACAAAACAAATTTTGTATACTTCTTTTTGGTGATTGATAAATGTAATTTAAATTTATCGAGTCGAGTAATTTCCATAACCTGCACCAATCCATTGAGTTTCAGTAAATTTCCACACCTTTTAAGCATCTCTCAAATGTCAATCAACTCGCTGTAATCTAATAAAGCTTACAACACTCAAAACATTGGAACTTTTCCGTTTTTACAAAGGTCAAAGCATTCACCTTGGCCATCAGACAATCTAACAAAACAATAAACGGCCCAATAAACCTTTCAAGTTCGATGCTGACTTGGCGGGTTTTCGTCTTACAAAAGCTACAAAGTGAAAAATTATTGTTTCCACTTTTATTTTTTATTTTTATCAATGACAAGGCAAATACACATCTAAGATTAAAGTCTTGTTTGCGTTTTTTTTGTTTTTTTGCCAACAATTTACATATGACAAGTCATGGTTGGAGTTTATTAGCCGTAGGCTTGGACAGAACGACGAACGTTTAAGAATTTTGCCTTTCGTATTGACTTCCGCAGTGCAAAGATTTATACAGAAAAATATATTCGTATAACCCTCAAATTGTAAAATTCAAATCAAAGTTATTTAAACTGTCTGAATATTTGCATAGTTTATTTTTTTTGCAAACGTTTCAAGATTTCGATGTGATGTAAATATTAAACTAAAATTATCTCATGACATAAATCGCAGTAGATATATACTTATATTTAAGTTATTATCATGTTGTGAATAAATTATAATTGGCCGTTTCCTGCCCTTGTTATTGTCAAAGAGGAAAGAAAACAACACGAAACAAAAATGTAGCAAATTGCATGTTCAATTATGTGACAAAATGTCTGTCAACAAGGCAACAAGTGAACAAGTGAAAGAAGCAACTCATCATCATTATCATGATGATCATCATCAATTTCTTGAGACACTAGCAACATGTTACCTTTAATGAAATTTCGTATTATTTATGTTTTCTTGTCTTTTTTGGGGGCCAAACTGTTAAAACAACAACTGAGAAAGCCTTAGTAGAAATGTGAACGAATAAACGATACCCTTAGATGATTTTTGATACTATTAAAATTAAAGAAACTTTTGTAAAGAAAGAATTTTGAAATCTTTAGAGTTGTTAGTCTTTGTTTTTTTATTAACAATCATTTGGTTTTTATAATATACCTGTTGCATAAATTTTTAGGCATATAAGTACAGGGTATAACAACACCAGACACGTTGCGCCACATTCATTGTTAATGTCAAAATAATTGGACACGCTTGCCAGGCCGGCCCCTAAGACAGGAGCTCGCTGGCAGGTTGCTGTTGCACCCCGAAAAAATGTGGCAGCTTTAACAAACCAGAGCCCATCGCCTGTTGGCCAAGTTGTCGTCGCGTGTGGCATGAACAAAATTTATGAGTCGCCTCCGGTCGCATGCGATGTGGAAAGTGCTACTGTCTTGCCCTCTCCACTTTGTTGTTGTTGTTGTTGTTTTTGTTTTTATAAATTTTTTTTCTTTTCCCGAAAATGTTAAAAAAAATGTTATGTTAATATTTTTACTGGTCGCCTTTTGTTAACTTTATGCGACAATGCAGACGTGCGAGTCATAAATTGTGACAGCTTATTGATACTAAATCAACAGAAGAGTCGAAAAAAAAAGAGTGCCGAAAGAGTTAAAAGAGTTTAAAAAACATTTGAAGTGCTTGTCCCGCACGGAGGCGTCAAATTTGGAGTCTATTAACACGCTACCGTCAACTGCATGACAATTCGCATTGTCAGCGCTGTGTTTGCCCATTTATGTATCTTGTTTTGTTTGTTTGTTTGTTTGTTTATTGTGCTTTGGTAAAAGTCAAATTTGCATAAGTGTACTACTTTAATATTGGCAGTCGGTTTGTACAGCAAGCGCTCTTAGGAAATGCGCATAGAATGGCATGGGCGAAAACAAAAGACTTAGGCAACAAACTTGATGATCTTTGACATTTGCGGCTATTGTCAGCTAAAAGCTAATGGCATTTTTGTGTATAGTTTTTGATGGTATGGTCAAACGATATTGTACTTAAAAGTGTATAGAAAATAAGCAATAATTTATTTATTTATCTCTTGTCAATCTAAACACTACAATTTTAAATAACAACATTAATTAAAGTTAAAAGAAAAACTGACACATTTTATATGTTAAGCTATAATAACTTCACGCACTTCTGTATAATTATCAACACCTTTTTTTTGACATTTGGCTCTTGCAGGACCTTTATTACATGGCCTTCGGCTATCCCGAAAAGGAACTCAACACGGACATTGCATTAATCACAGGTGGCGGCAATGGATTGGGTCGTCTGCTGGCCGAAAGACTCGGCAAGATGGGCACCAAAGTCATCATCTGGGACATCAACAAAAAGGGTATAACAAATATTGAGATAGAGAAAGCGATAGAGCATGCTCTACTAAAATATATAATTTACACAATCTTTCAGGCATTGCGGAGACCGTTGAGATCGTCGAAGAGGCGGGCGGTTATTGCAAGGGCTATGTGGTGGATATATCGAAGAAGGAAGAGGTCTACAAAGCGGCCGATGTCATCAGAGAAGAAGTCGGTGATGTAAGTACGAAATGGGTTAGGGGGGGACATATTCATGCGACAATTGAAGCATAAAACTCTAGTAATTGCTGTTCACAGTTGAGCGCTTTATGTGGCAGACAAAATAGTCGAGATGTCGGCTCTTGTACATAATTGTTTGTTGAGGGGCGTTTAATGGCCAGAGAGAACCCTTTTTAGAAACACATGTAGGCCCAACACTCTCGCCACTCACTGCCACGCCCTCGAGCAACACATTTATGCATATTTATGTCATAAATTTAGTCGGAAAAAAAAACCATAAGAGAAAGAGCTAAATAATTTCGTATGCATGAGCGCATCTTCGTCGTCGTCGTCTTGATCGTTGATGGCAACCTTGAGAAATGAAAAGACGAGTCTTCAAACAGGTTGCCACTTGCGTTGCAACTGGCAATTAATCACAATATGGAGCAGAGCTTGGACCCAGAGCTGCCTTCTCTCTGCAAGGCATTCAAATTAATCGCAACCGGCACGAGCTGCATGTGGCAGGCAGCAACAGCAGCGACGGCAACAACGTCCAGAGCCGCGCCCATTTGGGCCACATTAAAAGTGCATAAAAATTGCAGGCACTAATTGTGACTCTGGCTCTCGAGACGCATCTTATAAATCTTCGACGCGATATCTTCGACTGGCCACGACGATAACCACGACGCAAAGAGCAGCAGTCGTAATATATTCGAGCATTGCAACAGCATTCGACTGAAAAGCGTGTCATGGCATTCATTATCACTGTGAATGCATTCGTGAATGGTTGCTAATGTGATTAGCAGGGCTTTGCAAAAGTGTCGAAACAGATAAACAAATGCCAACTAAATATTCAATATGCGGCATTATTATTCTATTGCACTCAACACTTTTGTTTGGCAATTTAACTGCATGTCAAATTGCCAATTTATCTGCTAATTAACTAGTTAAATTGCCCGACTAATTAGAACTATGTGTGCGTCTTGCTTGAGCACCCTAAACAAGGTTGAAGTTCAAGTTTGAAATAGTTGAAATATTAATAAGTATATTGAAAACTAACACGTTAAGACAGAAGACTAATTCAAAAATATTTTTACTTGATCAAAATAATTGTAATATTTATTTTTGTTTAGTAATTTAATCAGTTTTTTTAATTTCAACGTTTTAAGTAATTACTCCCGTAAAGTCCTCACAACACTTATAAATAAAAAACAATACATATGTATATTGTTATTTAAATTTAATTGGCACTCTTAAAACTAAATGTACGTTATTTAAATTCTAGCATACTATAATTTTGGTTAATTTAAGTGAGTTAATTGTTCTAAAAACTTAACTGGATTTTAATATGCCAGCATTAGGAGGGTTCAACAATTTTTACGCTTCGCCAGCGGCAATTTCTAAATAACAAATGAACGCTCTGACAAGTTTAACAGAAACAACAATAGAAAGAGAATGTAAAAAAAACATACACAAAAAATTATAAATAAACAATGTTTGAAATTAAGCAAAAGGTTCAAGCATACAATAAACAAAAGTCTAGAACGCAATGAAGTTATCAAAAAAATATAAAACAACAACAGAATTAGTGCGTTTTAAAAGCTTCAGCGAGTTATATAATTACAAAGCTGAACCCGAAACGAACTGACAAAAGTACAAGAGACAAGAGTAAAATGTTGAGGATGAATATGTTTAACTGGGAAATGCTCTGTAAACTTAATTTGTACTTTTATATAAAATATTAAACTTCAATCTTGCATTTCAATATAGATTGCTATTTGCGATTGCAAAATAAAGGCCTGTACTTTTGAATATACCAATATTTATAAAGCTTATCAAAATACATATTATTTTTTTTTTTGGCAGAATTTTTTCCATTTGTGTCTGTTACAGACAAAAGTAATAATATACCCTCAATTGCGTACAGGGTATAAAAACAGTAGCAAAAAGCAAAAACATTTAACTGCTTAGTAACTCATGCGTTATGCAGATGACTCGCTTTATTTTTTTCTTGCTGTTTTTTTATTATTGGTTTTTGTTTATGTTTTTTTTTTTGCTTTCATGTCGTAGTTGTTGTTGTTGCTGTCGCCTGGTCATTGAAATATTACATTTAATATTTTTTAATAGCGCTGCGGCTGTTGCCTGTTTTTATTGTTGTTTTAATGCACGCCTCGTTAAATGTTGTAGTCGCTGCTCGCAATTTTAAATCGCGCATACGCAATGTGTGACCCGCACTGCCCCGCCTACCCGCCCACTTTCGGTGCACTTGAACTCTGAGTGGCCTGATTTTGCTTTGCACAAATGTTGTTGCTATGATAGTCGCTTGTTGTTGTTAATTTCGTTAACTAGCAACAGCAAAAAAAGGCATTGAAATGCTGCTTAAACTATAAGTAAAGTTATGTTGTATGTTTCGTACAGTTTACATTATATGTAACTAGACCTTGACATGCTAAAATTGTATAGTTTATCATTTGAAATGGAGTTTTCACTTTTCAAAGATATTGCAAAAGAAAATCAAAATATATTAAACAAGATTTATAAAAAGATATGTATTAAACCTATAGATACAATTCATGCAAGAATCGATCAATTTAAGTTGATTAAATACATATACTGATAAAAAAAAGGATCTAAAATCAAGATTTTGGTCTCAGAACTAAGAACTTTGGTCTAAAAAATGCGTCGAGAACATGAAAATCTTGAAGTAAGAAAACACATCTTGATTCTAAGAACATTTCAATTAAGACCAAGTTCTTATTTTCAAGATTATAAATTCTTATATTTTCAAGACCACTAATCTTAGTATAAGAATAAAACTTATTTACTTTTTTAAGATTATATGTTCTTATTTATAGACCAAAAAGTTTTGAATATTCAAGACAAATAATCTCAAATAAAGATAAAGCTTCTTAACATTTTAATTAGAATGAAGTAATTTTTAGTTAACTTGAGGTCTAGTAATGTCAATATGACACTAAACAACAAACAAAACACAAGTAACAAAATTTTAAGATTTTTGTTCTTATTTTAAGAGAAAAAGATCTAAGATCTAAGATTTTTATTCTTATATTAAGAACTTAAGATTTTTAGAATAATATTCTTAGTTTGAGTAATTTGGTCTTAAAATGGTCTTATATTAAGAAAAAAATATTTAAATTTAAGAATTTTATTCTTATATTAAGAACTTACGATTTTCAAGATTAATATTCTTAGTTTTAGTAATTTGGTCTTAAAATATTCTTATTTCAAGAACAAAATATTTAAGATGAATGTTCTTGATTTTAGAAAGTGGTCTTTTTTTTCAGTGTACATAAAATCGTTTTGAAATACACACAAACTATTAAATTGTCGTGTCAACTAATCAGCATTAAAGCTAAAATATTTTAATTTTATTTAAGAATTGTTAAACAAACATAAACTTGCTTTGGCTTCATTCGACTTTTAATTTACATCCAACTAACCGCAGTTTCAACTAGTTGAAAATTCTTTTAATGCTTCTAGCACGCAAGTTGCGCAATTTCCTCAACATGCAGATTGTGGTTAAAAAAATTAATTATTTTGAAAAAGTTATGAGGCAGCTAAAAGCAGAAAAAAAAATTAAACGGTATTCAGAAGCCATGTAAATATTTATGGCAGTACATAAAAAAAAAAGAAAAAAAAATAAATGAATATTAAAACTTGTATTTTATGTGTTGTGCTGTTCTACTGTACAGGTAACGCTGCTGATCAACAACGCTGGCGTTGTGTCTGGCCTGCATCTGTTGGATACGCCGGACCATCTGATCGAGCGTTCGTTCAATGTGAATGTTATGGCACACTTTTGGGTTAGTTACGCACACATATATACATATATAGTACACATACATATACTAACTACCTGTTCTGTTGTTGTTGTACAGACCACAAAAGCATTTCTGCCCAAAATGATCGAGAATGAACGAGGACACATCGCGACAATCGCCTCACTTGCCGGCCATGTTGGCATTAGCAAATTGGTCGATTACTGTGCGAGTAAATTTGCAGCGGTAAGTGAAGCAACAGTGAGAGCTAAAAGTCTTTTACTACATACTTGCATACATATGTAATTATAGGTTGGCTTTGATGAGGCGCTGCGTCTGGAGCTGGAAGTTCTGGGACACACGAATATCCAAACCACCTGCATTTGCCCCTTCTTCATTCAGGCAACTGGCATGTTTGACGATGTGAACGCCAGGTGAGTCCGACTGCGATTAAGGGCGTTGTACGCATGTACTAAACTTAAACGCTTGTCTTCTTCTTTTTCGTCTTCTTGGCTTACCACAGATGGGTGCCCACATTGAATTCCAACGATGTGGCTGATCGTGTCATTTCAGCGATTAAGAAGAACGAGAAACTTGCGGTTATTCCCGGTTTCCTCAAGTTCATGCTGTCCTTCAAGTGGTATGTAAACACACATATAATATGTTATAATGATGAGGGTCTCTAATGAGTTTCAATAACCACAACCTACCCTTAAATGTTTGCTTTGAATCAGGTATTCAAGGAAATGCCAAAAACCACTTGATTAAACCCTTTGATTAAACATAGAAATTAAGTTATCTCAGCTGCCACAAACAACACGAAATTATCAATATACCCCATAGAATGAAAGTTAATTAATGGAATTTAAATGTAAATTTTTTTTGCAAATTTTGTCTTTTTAGTGCATTTTATATGAGCCATAAATTTAATTATCAATTATCTTGATATTATTATTGTCGCATGAAGATTTCATGAGTTTTATAAACACATTTTTTATGAACTTATCTGACCCAAGAACTTTACATTTCATGACAACAAGTTTAACTTAATTTAAGTTAATTTAAATAAAAAATAAATATATTTAGTACGTCAAAAAAGTTTATGAGAGTTCAAGATTTTGTTAATTAATACTTTCTAAAAATGAATAGAATTAAATACCTTAGTATTGTCGGTAAACTTGATGTGAAACGATTTAAATTCTCTTTTAAAAGACATTTATTTATTTATTTATTTATTTATTGTCAGGCTAAAAGCAGCCGACACAACAATTAATTTAAAAATATGACATTAATTTTTAAAAAAAGTATTTATATTTAAATTACAATATAAATTAAAATTAAATTAAAAACTCTGGGGAATCTAAAATGAAAAGAAAATGATTGGCCCAACATTTGTTGCTAGGATTGGGGAAAACCCAGAAAACCCCAATCAGACCAAAATGATATTAATAAATAGTTAGTTGGTTAGACTAGTTAAACAAGATAATATAGAGGCTTTAATAGTGAGCGGAGAACACTCGAAACTAATCGTACGGTACAGACTATTATAATCTGCACACAGAGTACGAAGAGGTTCGTGCAATTCCCAGTTAGTGAAACAACGTTGGAGATATAAAGGATTAAAGTTACGAGTTACTCTAGAAGGTACGTTGAAGGTTATTTCCTTCAACAAATTAGCCGAGTCTATGTGACCCTGCAGTAATTTGTGGATGAACATTACTCCAAGCATAATTCTACGGTTAGTAAGAGAGGGAAGATTGAGTAGGAGAAGTCTACTAGAATATTAAGGCAACTGAATTTCCGAGTTCCAACTCAACCGCGTAAGGCAAAAATTAAAAATTGCTAAATGGTAAAAAAATGGAAAAAATGCATTTGCAATAGTTTAACTTACTTTTTTACTATTTTACTATTTGTCTAATTATTTACATGCTTCCTTTTCCCATTAAAATTTCTCAGTTTCTATGTGAATATTTAAATATAACGCAGCCATGCCATAAATTAAACCAATTAGATTTTATTGTCTTATAAATGAACCTCTGACCTATTTACCCATTTCCATAATGGAAACGTGTTAGAATGGCGGAGTGAAGTGCAATGCAGGAT
The DNA here is from genome assembly GCA_037043435.1 of Drosophila suboccidentalis. NCBI lineage: Eukaryota > Metazoa > Arthropoda > Insecta > Diptera > Drosophilidae > Drosophila > Drosophila suboccidentalis. The sequence continues at coordinate 82,657 of JBAMBK010000134.1, forward strand.
GACTATTCAAACTGTGAATTATTACCCATTTGTAAATCGTCCCTCTTTACCTCTGTTTACTTTGGCCTGAGTTCTGGCCATGGCTAATGGTCTAGCTTTAATGTGTTTCACTTTAATAATGCATAACATTTACCTTTACCTTTCACTGTTCTCCTTCTCACGTTTTTGCTTTTGTTGCTGCCTATTTACAGGACCTTCCCTTGGGGTTGTGTGGGCGGATTGTTGCGTCGCCTTGTGCCCGATGCCTCGCCCCATGGTCTGCCCAGCTCCAGCTCCAATTCCAGTTCTAGCTGCAATGGCAAAGCGAATGGCAGCATCATTTCCTCCACCACCGCCGCGGACATGGCCGCCCTCGATGCCGAACTGAGCAGCGCCAGCAGCGTCACGTTGCCGGCCAAATCACCCTCGATGCTCATCCAGCGGACACCGTCACTGGGCGAGAGGGTGCTCTGAGGAGGGAGCGAGAGAGCGAGAGTGTTGTTGCCCTGCTCGCCTTCCACCTTCATGTTGTTTTTGCATTTTACGAGTTATGTGTGTGTGTAATTGAATTTGTGTTTTTGGCATTTTTCGTGTGCTCTTTTTTTTATTACTCCCCCCCACTTGCCCCTCCTCTCTCTGTGTGTGTAGCGACCTGGCTTTGAGGATGCTTTCGTGGTCACAAGCACATTTACTAATTCTAAGCTACGAGTCTAGTGATATTACATTTAGTTACGCCTCTATAAAGCGATTGCAATTAATTTTTTAAATGCCCATTCGCTATTTTTGTACAAAACAAAAAATAGAACACAATAATAATTTGCTGAGAGAGCGAGAGAATCAGTCAGTTTTTTATAAATAAATAAATAGCATTTTCTTTCGGTTGTAGTCTTTAAATAAATCTATATTTAATTTAAGTTTGTTTGTTGGTCAACATTTTTAAGCTTAGGCCGCGTGATTTCTATAATCTACTTTTGCCGTAGATTAAATAAATACAATCAAATAAAAAATGTTAAAAAAAAATACATATTTTTCTTACCTAACTAAAGAAATACTTTTGTCTAGCTTTAAGTCTTATATAAAGTCATTAATTGTCAAATATATAAAACAATTTGCAAGTTTTTATATTTCTTAGCCTAATAACATTTTGTGTGCATCGAACGTTTAGTTAGTAAAACTTTATAAATAATTTATCTATAGAAATTTATGCTAAAGAAAAATTATGTTTATTTTATAATATTGTTTATTTAAATTGTGAATATATTTGTTTATTGGAAGGCTCGAATTTTGGGAGGATAAAGTGATATTAAATATTTTTAGATTTTTAAAAAAATTTAGTGGAATTTAAACTTGGTTTAAAGTTAGAGCTTTAGAATATATAAAGCGCAATCTCGAGACATTATTCTATTTAAGAAAACACTTCTCATATGAGGCTAATCACCTTCAATCGGTGTCAAATTCTTAATTTTTAGCAACAATTATGAAAGCTATAGAAATATATTTCTCTAAGCAAATTTATAAACAAATGTAGAAATGTAAGCTTATCTAACTTTAGAGACATTTCAGAGAGTGTCTAAGCTAAAGCCTTGGTACATGCTGACCCTTTTTTAAACGCTAACTAACTAGCTAATTAATCGCTAACTAAACTAAACCAATATTCAGAAATGCGTCTCAACTGGCAAATGGATTCTCATCGAATTTGGCGCTCAATGCCTTGGGCACTTCATAGCGTCCGACGGGATCTCTGTAGATGGGATTCTCCTGACGCAGACTGTTCGCCTGTTCCTCATGGAATCGCGCATATTCCCGGGCATCCTTCATGCGTAGACAGCACCAGACCAGCCAGATGACAAAGAGTCCCAAGAGCAGTGTGATCAACGAGATGAAACCAAAGATGGCATAATAATTGGCCGGTTCACATTCGACGGCCTGAATGGCCAGATAATTGGCCTGATCGATGACCTGATAGCCAAAGTAGCTATCACATTGAATGCCATGTTTATTGACTATCCGCACTAGACACATTATTTCCGCATCGAGCTCCTCGACAAAGCCGTAGGTGAAACGTTCGTGGGACTCGGCGCTGGAGCAAATCTCGCTGAGGTTCTTGCAATTATGCATGCCCTGCTTCTGTTCGATGAGGCAGGTGACACAGGGCTCGTAGAAGAGACAAAGTTTGTTATCCTTCTCCGCATCGATCTCACAGAAGGTGCCTCGATATGGATCCTGGCAATTGCAACTGCCACAATCGCAGCTGCCGCGTCCCGAGCAGATTTCCCCAGTGGGTCCGGTGCAGCCATCTGTGGACTCCTTGCAGTTGCATCTAGTGCCCGACCAGCCGTATTTACAGACACACTGACCGCAAAAGCACTCGGCCCGCTCCCTGTCACAGTCCTGGCACTCCAGGCACTCACAATAGCTGCCCGTATAGCCGGGATCACAATTGCAACTGCCGCAATCGCAGTCGCCGTGATTGGAGCACACCTGACTGGACAGAGTCTTGCCCAACTTGTCGAGGGGCAGGCGACAGGTTCGCAGCAATGCCTCGTTGGTTGTGGCATTTGTCGCATCCGTCGGACAGTTGCACAATGTGCCCGTCCAGCCCTCGTCACAGATACACATGCCGCAGTTTAAATATCCACTGTCCGTACACTGAAATCTGCCGTATTCATCATCCGGCTGTGGTTCCTCGACACAGGGACACGGACGCTGCAGCTCCACGTCGACATCGATGTATTCACTCAACGACGCCTCCTCCACGCGTATCTTGTGGGTCTGCAATGGATTTCATTTAATCATATAAGTATTTTAATGTATATACCCTCGGAAAAACAAGCGGGAAAGGCTATAGTCGAGCTCTATAACTATAGGATACCCGTTAATTATTTTAATATACCAAAAAAAAAAATTATTGCATACTTTTAGGCAGCTATATTGCTTAAGGGCCTTAAACAGCCATTACTATTGTTCTTTTTCGCCGATCTTGTGGCTATTAAGTAGGATTATAGCTTATGATAGTGGACAACGTATATTGGTAAAAAGAAAAACGGAATATCTCAAACTGTGCTCTTATAGTCTCTGGGATCTAGGCGTTCACGAGGCCGGACGGACGGACATGGCTAATTAGATTCGTCTGCTGATGCTGATCAAGAATATATATAATTTATAGGGTCAGAGATGCTTTCTTCTTCTTAAACCATAAAATATATACTTAATTAAGACTGTTTAGTTCTTAAATTTTAACAATATGAATCCTGATCATTTCAAATTTATTATATTGTACTTGGATCAGGAATTTTCAAGTTTATTGAAGTTTTGCCAACGGAAATTCGTGATTTTTCTCTCAGTGCACTGTCTGAACTTACCAGCTTGCCATCTTTCGGATAATCCTTGAGCGTCACATCCACGTAGAATTCGATCTCCTTGCCCAGATTCACATTGTTGCAATAGTTGCGTTGTCGCAGACTCGGAAATTGCCCGGCACAATCCGTGTAATACTTCATCTCAATGAAATCGGGACTGTTGTCCCCGAATTGTGTGCGCTTCACGAAGCTTTCATAGCTGCGAAGGAAGAAAATAAAATTAATTTATAAAAATATGCATATTTTTAAGAAAGAACAGAGTATACAGAAACAAATTGTTTTCTTATATAAAATTAAATAAAATAATTAAATAAATTTAATAAATCATCTGTATTTTATATAATCTGATAAAAAAAACTATTTTTTAAAATGTTTTATACCCTGTGTCCATTACAATTGTGCACAAAAGTTTATTATGTTTTTACAATGAAACTTTCAGAAATAATACAATAAGCACAATCTAAAAAACATCATGCTGTTTCTTATTTTAAGAAACTGGCTTCTCGAAGAATTGCCTTATAATTATTATCTTTCTCATACATTTTCATAATATTCTCTATCAAAATCTACATTAACTATGGAATTTTCATAGCGATAGTTGAATAAATACATAATTAATTCAATAAATCAATTCTTATCTCTCTTTAAATCCGTTTCTCATAATATTAATTTTAAACTTACCTCTTCTCGATCAGTTCCAAAATATTGGATGAATCGGCGCTCAAGATCTCCACATTGCTGATCTCCTGCATGAGTCCGCTGAGTTCCTTGTAGGTGCCAAAGACCTGTTCGGTGACCGCGAAGATGACGTTGATCTTGCGACGCAACAACTCCCGATAGATCTCCTCCAGCGACGGATAATCGTAGACCAACGAGCCCGTATATTCCCCGGCCTTGTTCAGGTGACACTTGCGATCGTTGCGTTGGACAATGCCAGCCAAGAGTCCATCGCCAGCAAAGTGCATGAAACCATCGGTGACCAGGATGACGACCTTTCTCGCCTGTTGTTTCCAGCCGATTTTCTTGGGACAGACAATCACCTGCATGAGGGCATCCAGGCCGCCTTCCAGGTTATCCAGATTCCCCGTAATCTTGCTGCCCGCGACGGCAGCTGTAAACGCTTTGATGTCATCGGTGAGTCCCAGCTGATGACGATAGCCATAAGTTGGTTCACATTTCTCCCGTTCGGCGGCACAAGGATTCTCCCGAAGTTGTGGCATTATCATTGGCATTGCGGGCTTATCCGCAAACGAGCCAAAGCCCAGTCGATAATTATCGGTTAGATTGTGCAGCGTTTTGGTCAATTCCGCGCCCAACTTCTCCAGGGTGTCCTTGTCATCGCGCATCGTCCATGTGAGGTCCATCAACACGTACAAATCGAGGGGGTTGTTGCGTGCCGCGCGGTAACTCAACTTGAGGCGTTGCGTGTTGCCTGCCAAGGGAAGGGAGGAAGGGGCAAGGGGCAAAAAGGGAGCAAGGTTGTATTAAAAACATCAAGAGAGAACAGTTATTGTTTGGCATGCCGAAGATCTGATACCCTTGTAGTCAACTGCACACCTTTTAAAATGATTTTCAAAACTTATATAAACTTCTCAAAAAAAAATAAAAATTTTCGATTGTTCATACCTTTATGATTTTCACTAAATTTAATAAATATAGATCTACACAATATAATAATATTATATTTGAAAACTTCTAATTTTTCTTAAAATATCTTGATAATCATTAAATTTAATAAATATAGATCTACACAATATAATAATATTATATTTGAAAACTTCTAATTTTTCTTAAAATATCTTGATAATCAACATAGCATTTCATTCTATACTTTGATAAATATGCTATCAGATTTTCGTTAAAATTATTAAGGATAGGAAAGCAATTATTAATTCTTTTTTATAACTTATCTTTTTATTGTCAAATTGTCAATTGTAAAAGATATTTTGAAATACCAAAATTATGAAATTTTATCTTAAGAATTAAAAAAGTATTTCAGACTAAATCATGATTTTGGACCGATTGTTTCAATGGTAACTTTATGAAAACGTTATCCGATATTTAATTAAATTTCTTATAAATAATATAAATGTAATAATAAATATAATATTTGCGAGTACTTTGATGTAGCTCAAGAAACATCAAAAATTTGCATACTAAACTCAAAAATTGGACTGATCATAATAATTATAGTAGTTGCTATAATTATAGTAGTCGGATTATCAAAAAATTGCGTCTACAAGTAATAGATATTATTAAATACACAAAACTATTAAATTTCTTGAAATATCTTCAGAATCAACAAAGAACTACATTCGTTTTGAATGAACTTCAATCCGAATTTAGACCTATCCGATATAGTACTTTGTAGAGCTATCCACGCCTGCTTCGTCTCATAACGATAATACCCTCGGCAAGTGTACAAAATGGGGTTTACTACAGCTGTAAAGTCAAGGGTTAACTGCCGCCCCATTTACGAGCTGTTTTATAGACTGTTATACTATTGGTAGCTAAAGGGAAAAAAGACTGGCAGCAGTAGTTAAGCATTGTCTGCTCTAGATTCAACATTGCACTTTGGACATTCCGCATTCCTTGGCAGCCTGGCAACCCTGCCCACCGCGGCAACCCTTTATTACCACTTCGACTTGTTCGCACCCATTTTAAACGTTTGCCTTCCACTTTTTTGTCGAAGTTTAATCCCTCAGCCTGCAATTTCCCTCATCGCATAATTGCAACTCGCATTGCCCCCTTTTATTCTTTAGTGTTTTTTCCGTTCGTTTTTCATTTTAATGGTCGTCAATCCAATGATCTCTTAGCTGGGATGAGTCTTCTTAATGGCTCCCAATTCGACAATGAACTGCCTTCTCTGACCTGCCCAAAGTAATGATTAGTTTGCACCGAACTTCAACTTACTAAATTTAATCAGTTTTCCCCTTGAAGGTCCATTTTTTTTGGCCTTGAATATGAGTTCACAGTTTTTCTTTAATTTTAAATATTGGAAAAGATTTCGAATTTAAAAAAAAAAAGTATTAAAAGGTACTAAAAAGTATATTTTGAAACAATACAAATAATCTAATTAGTTTATAGTATTTAGTATTTAAAATATTTATTATAATAAATTATAATAATATAATTAATTATTATAAATTGTAAAATAATAAAATATTGACTATTATTGTCGAATCCAAAATAAAGAATTCCGAAAAATTAAAATCAAAATTCCCTAGGTCTAAAATCTTTGCCAAGTTTAACATTTAATATTTAACAAAAACAAAACCCCTAAAAAAAAATTAAAAAAAAACACAAAAATACAAAAAAAATACATACATACTATATGTGCATAATTAATTCATACAACTAATTTGGAAATCGAATACCCTATAAAATTATCAAAAATTTATTTGATTCACAAAAAAAAAACTCAAACTTCTACCAAATATAATCTCAATAAATTTCAACATCTCAGTTTCTACTCTCAGTTTTTCTTAAAATTTAAAACTTAAGACTTGAAATAAAATTTAAAAATTTAATCAGTAACTTAGTTACTTAGTTAATAGCGAGAGTTCAATGAACGCTTTGGATTCCCACGCCTTAATAAATACTAACAAACCAGATATGGAGAATTGGAATGAGACATACTTACTAATTGCAGATAAGCAATACACACATACATATGCAAACACACTCACTTACACACACACACACACACATACGCACGCTCTCACACCCAAAACAAACTGTAGAAAATGATGTGTGACAAATCAGCAAAGCAAACAAAACGTTGACACAATTTTCCACAGTCCAAAAAACGCGATTGGGGTGGTTAGTGTGCTATGTATGTATGTGCACTAGGTAATACTTCTTACATGTGTTTCTACATAAGCGAAACACATGTTGAGCAGAGAGCGAGTGAGAGAGAGTGAGAGTGTAAGAGAGAGTGTGTGGACAACTATTGATAAGCGCGGATAAGATAACGCACCTTTGACCAATTTAAGAAAGACGCGTTGCGGTTTCACTTGCACCGCCTGCTCGTCCCGCGTCTCATAGTCCTTGAGGGGACGCTCCTGCAGCAGCGCCAGCTGTGGTTGATTCTCATAAATATTCACCTCGCTGCAGTTGAAGCGAAGCAGCGTGGAGCGCGACAGGCAGCGAGAGCGCACCTCATATGTCTGCAAATGAGAGAGAGAGAGAGAAAGTATTAGAAAGGAAGTTAGCAAGAATGAGGTGAGGTGAGTAACTCACCTTATCCGTGCACCAGGCGCAGTCGAGGTGAGTATTGAGGCAGCGATCACAGCTATCGATGGAGTGCATGCATTGCTCATCTGCACAAAGAGAGCAAGAGAGACAGAGAACTTTAAACATTTCTTTGTGATTATATAACAACACACACAAACCTATTGTTATTGTTGCAACCAGCATCAGGCTCAATAGGAAACATAACAACAACAGCAACAACAGCGAGCCGCTAAATGACGGCATTTTTCTGTTATTCCTCTTCCTCTCTCCCACTATTTCGTTAATTGTGCAATTTTTCTATGTTTGTCTAGACTCCACACACAATTTGGCCGTAGAACTTGCCCGTGACAAAACCAAACAGCAACTAATCATTTTTTTCACATACACAAAAAGTTGCGCATTTGTTAATAATTTTTATGGGTACGTGTGTGTGTGTGTTATCTTATCGTAATTTTTTTATATTAATTCATAGCCTACAAACGATAGTTGGAGAAATAGCACAATTACAATTCTCTCAAATTGTTTACAACAATAATGTTAATTACTTTTGTGAACTTTCTCATTCCCTATGTGTTACCATATTTAAAACTAAGTGTTCATCAACATAAATAATCATTCAAATAAATTTCTAATTGTTTAGCCGTTACTTTCAGTATGCTGGTGTAAATCAACGAGCTTTTGTCAGCTAACACAACATCAACAACTCTGCTATTATCACAATATGAATGTGTGTGATTAAAACCATCAGAACTTAAAGTCAATTTTATACCTTTTAATTACAGGAACACATCTATATGTAATTCATTATTTAATGATTTATTCATTTACTTATTTTAAGCATAAATAAATGCGGCTTACTCAAATTGGCATCTCTGTGCAACCATGCGGTTCTAGTATTTTAATTTTCTTACTTAAAAATACCATGTTAAGCACCAAATGGTCTTACATTGTGAGAGCGCGCAACTGTTAAGTTAACAGACACTAACAGAGAGAGTAACATTAATGATAAGTAATGCTAGCCAAAAAAGGCTAGATTTAAGGTAAATAATTTAATGAAACTCATAAATAAAACTCAAGAATTTTAAGTATACCATGAAAATAATTTTGTTTATAATTTATTAGCAGATACATAATTTAAAATTAAATTATTTTATGAATATTTTGATGTCTAGAATGTTATTGCCAGCTCTGTTGTAGCATGCTGTTAAACGCACTTGACCATTTTGAGTACAACAGTTGCCATAACATTTACTTAACAGTCTGAAATTGACGGTGACTTTGAACGGTTGTGTGCGCGCGTGTACCGGCCGCTTTACTGAAATTTTGTTGTGTTTTTGCGGAAAATCGAATAAAAAAAATTTCAAATGTTTATCAAATGAGCAGCGTCGTATCATTTGCAACAATTACTCCTTAAGAGTGTGTGCAAAGTGTGTGTGTGCAATTTCAATCGTAAGCTGTAAATTACGGTGAGTGTCAAGGAAAAGCAAAAAAAAAAAAAAAAGAATTACGCGGCGACTGGCGACGGTGTTTTCTGTGGCAAATAGGTGAAAAGTCATTAATGTAAAAGAATGAAATAGAAGTAGAAGTAGAAGTACATAACAACAACAAAATACATATACAAAATAAAAGGAGGCGAAAACGGCGACGGCTAAAGCGACGACGACGACGGCGACAGAGACGCTCAGCGCACAGCGAAAAAAGGAATTTTTTTTTGTGTACTACAGCGAAGTTGTTGCCGCCGACGCCGCAGCCGCTGTTGTTGCTTACTGTTGTTGTTGTTGTTGTTGATAGCTTGCTTTGCTTTGCTGAGCTGAGACTTGCTTGCTGCTTGCAGCGACGCTAGCGTCGGCATTGCTTTGTTTATTGTTGTGTGTGTGTGTGTACGCGTATTGTTACTGTGTATTGTGAAAATTGGGTAAAAAACCAAAACGAAAGAAAGTAAATTGCCCATTTTCCATTTTCCTATTTGTGTGGCTAAATTGCAAAAAGTGAAAAGTTTAATTTACTAAATAAGCGGCTGCGTCGCAGTCACCCACACAAACAAACAAACAAACAAGCACGCACAAAATAAACGGAAGAAGAAGAAGAAGACGAAGCGGCAAAGTGTTATTCCTGTTGTGTAGTTGTGTGTTGTTGTGTGTCGTTGTTGTCTGTGTCTATTTTTTGCAATTTCTGCCTGCACACGCTCATTCGTGTTGGATTATTGGATTATACTCCGCCAGTAGCGTCGACGCGCCGCCAATAACGGCACATCGGACGCACAGTCGCACATACACACACACATATACAGAGAGAGAGACAGGCGAAGGCGTCAACAGCGACGGCAACGGCGACGCGTCGGATTATTGTCCTTGCAAAGGAACGTGCTTTTAACGTCGCATTTCGTCTGCGGCAGCTACGTCACACTTCCCCCCAACACCACTCCCTTCAGCAACTAACTGAACGTGCGAAAGGGATAGACAACTGAAACAAAAGAGGTAAGTAAAAACTGAAAACAAATACAACAAAAATATTGTAATTACTGCAATTGCCTGCATGATGATTTCATGGGATTTTCCATGGGTTTTTCCTGCTTGCTTCACTATTTATGCAAATCTTCATTGTCGATTCCAATAAATGGAAATAGGAGTTGATAGCATTTTATTTATTGTCAAATTTATTGGAAAATAGTTTGAAAATTGCATATGTTTAAATTTATAAAAATATTAAATTAAAAAAATAGATTTAAGAAGTAAGAAATAAAACAAATATTTAATTTTTCGTATTTCGCATTGGAAAGTTCTTATCATATGATATACAAATTATATTTAGATCTTAAACTTTTTTTTATGTATTTTAGATCTTCAATTTCAAGTTTGAATAACAAACAATTGAGCTTAAAATAGATAAGCTATAAAAAATAGCTATAGAAACAATCTGAAGATAATTTCTTTTACTTTATAGCTTTTCTTTTTAAGTTATTGAGAAGCAGAGAATTTTATTCTTTTTAAAAGTATCTTTCGAATTTTATTTTCCATTTAAAATTGAATTTAAATTATACTTTTAAACGGTGCTTATTACTGGCGCTTAACGAGTCTTTACTGTGCTGCAATTGTCTGCATAATTTCAGTTGATTTTTCCAGCGGAGGGGAAGGGAAGGGGAAGGGGCGATTTCCTTCACTGGAATCACTCCAAATTCAACTGACGGACTGACAATTTATTCTAATGTTCGTTGTTGGAGTCTCGATGCCGATGCCGATTCCGATTTTTATCGGTTGCACATAAATTTTTGTGTGCTGCGACTTTGCGTTAAATTTTCTGTGGCAACTTTGGTGATTTATTGCCTGTCGATTGTCGTCGGGACCCGGAGCAGATTCAGCCAATAGGCCGACGGAATGGGACGGGACTAATGTACGCGTCTCTATCGTCGTCGACGTCGTCGTCGTCCCGTCGCACAGATGCCGCGGATTAGATAAAAACGACGGCGCTCTCAATTTATGCGTGTTGCGCCCAGTTTTGCCAGAGTTTGCCAATTGGCAATTGCAGCTCCCCTAAAAGCAGGCAGAGGAGGAGGAGGAGGAGACGGTGGAAACTTGTCGCGCCCACTAAATCTTGGCCAATGTACGTTGTACATGCGTTCGTCCGCAGTTTCTCAGTCTATCATTTGAAATCATGTTCAGGCGATAAGAAATTATACTGCCGTGGCCATAATTTACGTGATTTGCATGGCTGAAAGGAGCTCCAAAGTCCCATGTCCAGTTTTTCCTCATTCCATCTCTAGTTTTGACATTTATTGTTTTTAATAGTGAGGCTAAAACATTTTTATGACAACACCTCCCTCTCTCGACGATAAAAATCTTTATCGAAGAGTTGTCTTAAAAGGTAAATACATTTTCTACAAAAAAAAGTGGGGGAAAATATCAACTTTGAAATTAGCCAAAGAACCGACGTCATAAAGTGAAAAGTGTCATAAAAATTAGTCAAGAAATCACGCTGTCTTTTTTTTATACTTGAAAACTGTGTGTGTTTCGCTCTCTTTCTAACGTTTGAGTTTTATTTTTGTTTGTCGCTCGTTTATTTGGTTGTTTGTTCTGACACATTTGTATGCTAATGTTGTGGCTGGCGGAGGTGCAGGCGCTTCCGGCGGGACAAAGGGACATTGGGAGAAGAGAGACGAAGGCGGCTAAAAGCGCTTAGAACTCAACTCAAATCAAGTCAAGTCAAGTCAACTCGTCTTCAGCTCGATGGGGATCTATCACTTTGATGAGGGTCACCTACTACGAGCCTCAGGTCGTTGGCTTTCCCGAGGATTATACCCAATGGATACAGCATATTTAAACTTCTTTTCTCTCTCATTCTCTTATATTTAGGCTGTTTTGTTGATAAAGGACTTTAAGTAGTTGGGGTAGTAGTTGCTAGGATATCATAAATTGAAATATATGCATGTGTAATTCCGGAAAAACGTGTGGAATTTAATGCCCATTAAGATATCAACACGTATTTGATTTGAATACGAACTTGGAGCTAAAATTATATAGTAGAAAAACTAAAATGGGGCTTAAACTTGGCGACTTTTTTTTGAACCGAGATTACAATTTGTCTGAATAATATTTTGTAGTTTTCAACTATTTTCATTTCTTACTTTTTATTTTGAGCTATAAAATTCATGTTCCTTAGACTTAATTTTCTACTTCAAAATTTCAGTGCATTTCAATACTTTTTTTTATGGCCCCTTCAATATTCCTTCAATTGCATTTAGCTATAAATAGTTGAGACTTCTTATCGACTTCCTGCCTAATGCCGAACGTATCTCAATCTAAACAAACATCGACCCCCAATTGCCCGTGTGTCTCTCTCTACATATTACAGGGCTCTACTTTCTCTAGTTCTACTTATCGGCAATCGTCTTGGCTAATAACAAAGATATCAGCAAGGGACGACAACCTTGAACCCGCCGTCAGCCCAGGGCATGGCTCATTTCCGGCTGTGTAAAGAGACAACATGATGTGTGACTCAAAGAATGAACAAAAAACCAACAAAGAAAAAAAGAAGAAAAATACTGAAAGCCACAATGACACAAAGTCAATAAATACGCCAAAAATTATCACTTGCTCGTTAGCACACACACACATACACACACAGAGTTTAACAAAAACAAATGTGTGTGTGTGTGTGGAAAAACTAAATCCAAACAAAGGCAAAAACGAAAGAAAGAAAGAAAGTCGAACAATTTCATTCAGCGCTGATGGACACTTAACATCCTCCCCTACCTGCCCGACCAGTTCTCACTTAATCTAGCTGCCTCTCTCGCTCTCTCACTCCCTCTTTCACTCACTCTCTGTGGCTTTGTAAACTCGCACATTTCCCAGCAATTATGCGCTGGCCAAACAAAAGTCATTAAATTGCGGAAATCGGGTCACCAAACCAGCAGCGACAAACGACAAACCGAACGCAAAACTCAAAGAGCTGACCAAATAAAAAAAACAGAGGAAAGAAAAAGATGAAAAAATAAACTAAACTGTAACTGAAAATTAAGCAGCAAAAATTACAACTAAATTGTGAATTTATTTACATTTAATTGCGTCTAAATTACAAAACAAAGCGTCGAGAGAAATTGGACTTTAATGCTTGTCCTCTTCACATCTCTCCCTTCTCCCCCTTCGTTCTCTCCCTTCATTTCCACTGCTCGCATTGGCGGCTTTCGTTTTGATAATGATGATGCCTTTTCTGTCCCTATTCTCTTCTTATTCGGCTCAAAATGATAATAATGATAATGAGAATACTGATGATGATATGACTCATTAACCTCAACGCATGACCCAGGCAAATTAGAACTGTGTGTGCACAAGTATAAGAAAAACACTCCGTACCCAACTTCAAGTCTTTTGTCAACACTGTGCAGCAAGAGAATTGATATTTTTGTAGATATATTTTTTTATCAATATTTGATGAAATATAAGGTCCTTATCAAAATTATAAGACACTTCGATTATTTCAAATATTTTTCATGATAGGCCATCTAGCTAAAAAAAAAACATATTAACATACTTTATAAACAAATACCAAAGTGTTTCAATACCTTTTATTTCAAAATATTAAGTGTTGCTACTTATTTTTAAAATAATAACAAAAAGTGGGGTTTTCAACCATATCAAAATTATAAGACATGTCTGGTTTAAAGTACTTATATGCTAAAAATATCTATTAAAGTCATTGAATTTCAATAGTTTGGGTATCGATGGGAGATCCTTGGCATCTACCAATACCAAAAATTCTCGTCTTCTTGGAATCTGACAGTTTTATCAATAATTTCGGGTCTATCTGACCCCATTCCCTTATATATGATGTTTTGAGATCATTAAAATTTTCGGATCTTTCCGTATTCCTTATGGACACGCCTTGTTAGTATACCCCAGACATTTTCAATTGGATTTAGAACCGGTGAGCATGCTGGCCTGTCCATTATATCGACCGAAACCTCATCTAAAAACGTTTTTGTCGGGCGACTTGTATGTAATCTGCGTGAAAACATAAGGATTTTCCCAATTTTCATTTAAATATGTAAGCAAGCTTATATCTAGGATACGTATATAGTCAGAACTATTCATTCCAGATCTGTAAAGTTGCAGGTTTAACGTTACGAACTTGTTATGTGCTCCCCATGCCTCTACTGACCCGCCACCAAAGTTTCTCTTTAAGAAATAAAGAGGTTTATTTCTCAGATCGCGCCAGTAATGGTGAAAACCTTCAGGTACATCGAGATTAAACTTATTCTCATCAGAAAAAATTACCTATTTGGAAATTAAAAAATAAGACTGATGCAAGAGACCAATATATAATTTTCCTTACCGAGCCCCATTTTGTTTCCAAGCTCCTTAGAGCAAAACCGATCCGCGCAGCTTTGTAAGGGGGGGTCAAGTGAGAAATCTGTTTGTGCACACCTCGGACAATGTGTTCAGACTCATTTAAAGTTCGCCAAACAGTCATGGAAGACACTTTTTTGCTGGTAATTGCAGCAAGATGGGCACAGGATGCCGTCGAATTAATGACTTTTTTAATAATGCGCCGCTTATCAAGGTCATTTAAAATTGGGTTTCGACCAGGGCTTCGGTTTTCACCATAATCTTGGAGATTCTTCCAAAAATTGGAGGTTGCGGTCCGACTGCGAGCGATTTCTCTCTATAACTTGGTCACAGTCCAGCCGGACTTCAAATAGGCAAGAATGGAGTCCATTTCTTCCTCCGGAAGCAATGTGGAGCCATCAATTTTATTTAATTTTATGTAAATTACTTATGTAAGAGATAATCAACTCAAAAAATCGGAAAGTTAATCTTTAAACTTTATTTATTTCAATATGTCTTATAATTGTGATACGGTTGCAAACAGTCCAAATTCTTGGACATTTTTACGAAAAAATATGTGAAAATTACCAGACAATGCTTAAAATAACAAGTAACGGTAAAACTTCATAGCCAACTCATTGTTCTTTCGTTCTCTATTATTGTTTTTGGAAAATTCGAAATGACAAAGATTTTACGAGGGGAGGAATACAAATTATTGAAGTGTCTTATAATTTTGATAAGGACCTTATAATAGATTAAATGTATAAATTTAAACGATACTGTAGTATCTTAAAATCATAAATAGATATTCTTTTTGTTTAGGCAAACGATAAAATTGTATCAGTTGAGCTTAAATTTTTAAATACTAGAAAATATTAAAATTTGCATGATAAGTTCAAGGATCTCAACACGATCAATTAGACAATCCTTATGGAAAATCCGCCTTAGTCGACATTTTACTAATGCAAAGACTTTACTACTTTAGTATGATATGATATTCTTTATGGAAATTGATTCGATTTGAAATTATTATAACAATGGAAACTTAGAACATTGATATTCTACCTCTAGGATTAAACGACAGTTATAAATATGATAAAAAGATATGATACATAAATATGATAATCAGAAATGATATATCTTATGGCAATTGGTGAATTTTATTATGGAACCTCTACACAAGTATTCGAATTTTTATTCCAATGAATTACATAATATATTTAATTGAAGATTTTCTTGTAGCATAGAATTTCATGTGCTGCATAGTGTAATTTTTCTTAAGCGCATATGAAAAATACATATATTAACAGATACACACACACATTGTGGTAGTGTGTTTGTGTGTGTGGCTTTGTGCGGAGTATCTTTGAGGCCGTGTTTTATTGCTGTTTTGTTTGCTCGTTGACTTTTTTGTTTTTTGTTCTTCCCCATTTGTACATTTTTGCTGAGTCAGCTCCTCAGTTTGCGGCTCGGCGTTAGAAGTGATACGGATCCAAAGCACTTAGCTGACATATTTGCTGCACATAAAAATTTCTTTGTAAAAACTTAATGGTCTAGATAAAGTTTACAGTTTTCTGAAACTGAGTCAAACTCTGTGGCATGTGCCCAGCATTTAAATGAGTGAAAAATGAAAATGAAAATGGAAAAAAAATGAAATAGAATAAATAATAATAACGTGCCCCAATGCGATGATGATGATGATTCAATTGCTTCTTTCGCAATAAAGCACTCGTATTTTGTTACCTGACTTGCGGTGTCTCTTTTATAAATTTCATTGCAATTTGAAACACACCTTGAAACATTTTGTCGTGCTTTGGACTTTTGTCATGTTACTTTGCTGGCGAATGAAGCGAATAAGAGGCAGGCCAATGTAATCTGAGGCGTCTCCGTTTCCCACGTTTTTTTTTTTTGCGTTGCTTTTATTGTAAGTACTTTGTGGTCGCCATATTTACGAGTTCGAAGTTGTTGCAACTACTATTTTTTTTATCAGCTGTATTGTGCAATTTACTGAAATCGACTCCGCGTCGTCTGTGCCCAATTAACGGCTTTTGTATGCGGACAGGAACCGACGACCGACGACCGACTGCGTTGAATGGTTTGCATCTGTTTAACTCGGAAGTCCTCTCGTCTCTTTCTCCTCTTTCCTGCCACTCTGGGGTCCAAAATTTCATGAAAATTCAACTGTTTATTGTAAAGTATCTTAAACGGCTCAACAGCTTTAATACTTGCAACATTGCAGCTGCCTCAACAGCAGCAGCAGCAGCAGCAACTGCAACGGCGGCATCTTCGGGTTATTTATGCTTCGCTTTGTTATTGTTAACTTGTTGTTTACACTGCGAAACATAAACTAAACAAGCGCCGCTGCTGGTGGCAACAAATCACAAATCTTCAGAAATAACAGTTCAATCTTCGATTAGACAGCTGAAAAATGCTATGAAAAGATTGACGGATGATTGAAAAATTTGTTATTCTTGCTGCATGAATCGAATAATTTTTTAATCACTTAAAATGTAACTGCAATATCTGTTCAAATATATAAACTTTTTGTTTAATACTTCTAATATAAACCAAACAATTTCATGTACAAATAAATGCAATTTTAAACCAATCGCCAGCTCATTTTCAATGTCATCAAGAGCAATTGAACTGTTGTTTACCTGACAACTCAATTCAATTTTCACTATTCCCTATTCCCCAGGAAATTAGATAAAAATGTATTTTCTAACAAATAAAATTATAAACAAACAATTTTCGATGTTGCTGCTGACTAAACAAAACTCAATTGCGTTTTATTTTCAGAGTTTTCACCTGGAAAATTATCTCTCTAGCTGATTAAGCACAGATCATGTGGTTTTCGTTGTTGTTGTTGTTGAGAGTTTGGTGCATTTAACATACATATATTTTAAAGATACTTTTCATATACATATGTATGTATGTATGCAAGAGGTAACAGTTGCGGCAGCTTTTCCATTTTCCCACTTTGACACCACATAAATAATGCGCTTTAATTACTGCGGCTTTACAAGACAGAAGTGAATAATATATATATAAAAAAGTGTAAGAATGTTGCAGTTGAACGAGGTTGGTTAGCAGATACCCTAGGTTAACACAGACTTGAATAAAATAATAAAACAATTGTAAGAATGTTGCAGTTGAAAATGGCAAGAAAAGATATTTATATAATATAAAAACTGTTGCAATTTCGTAGTATATAGCAGTATTTATTGATTATAACACCCCATGAAAAATTTGCATTACAGAGCTCTCAACTTATGGGGCAAAATGAGCGGCATTAATTGTAAATGTGCAAGTAAATCGTGTTAAAAAGAACTTATCATTTGCATTATGAGCTGCCACTTCCCTGCCCTCTCCCCTGGGCTATTAATATTTAATTGCTGCAGCCTTAATTATTGATCAATTGGCAAAGGCAACGCGGACACGCAAGAGGCACATCCCAATTATAAGTAAAAAGTGAAATAAAAAAATTAAGAGAGAGCAAATGAAACATGAAAAATGCATGCAAAAAAAAAATGAAGCAATTTCCGAATGAAGCCAGCAAATTACATGCCAAAAACATAAGACAAAAACTTCTAAGAGTTTGAGAGAGAGAGAGTAGGAGAGAGTAAATGAGAAAAAACAACTGAAACTGAATTAAGCGCCTTTGACACTGGTAAATGCACTTTGCAGAAATCCCAACAAAAAAAATGAAAGGAAAAATGGAAAAAAGATTTGAATGAAAATTGAAAAAAATAAAGCGAATAGATAGAAAGTGAAAATGCAGTTTATTCAAAAGATGAGGGGAGGAGGAGAAGGAGGAGGCGTTCTATTAAAAATTACGAGCACAGTTTTATTTTAGTTTATCACACGAATTGAGTTTGCAAAATGCGTAGTTTTGGCTCAATGCCAGCACAGACGACAGGACGACAGAACGACAGCCTTACAGGATGAGGACTGCGAAGATAGATGCATCAATTGAAACTATCCAAAAGAAAATGGCACTGAAATCGGCAACGGCGACAACGAACGATGGCAAACGTTGACAAGCGTAAAAGGCGAGCGAGCGAGAGGGAAGAACGTTGAGCACAGTGGGCTAAATTATATAGAAATCGCGGCCAAAAAGACTTTCAAGAGATGCAGCGAACTGAAACTTGGCAAACAAGTGAACTACAATAAAATAATTGTATTAAATTCGTTTCAACAAGCTAACGAGCAAGTCGATGTCTTGAGACACAATACATTTAAAGCGAAATGAATTAAATTTGAGTGCAGATTGAGTTTAGAGACCAAACCATGTTTAAAGTGACACTCCACTTGAAAATCTGTTTATTATCGTTTTGTTTTTATCGTTTGAAGTTTGTCACACCTTTGACCTAGACACTTTACAAGTCAAACGTTTTTTTCATTTTGGAAAAATATTTACAAAAAAATGAAACGCCTCAGAGTCAAGTTTAAAGTGTTGTTTTCTACTAATTATGACATAAAAATTTGACTGCAAATTAAAACTTGAGATTGAAAATTTTGAATTTTTTCATAAAATTTCATTTAGGCAAAAAAAAAAATGGTTTTTTTTTTACCGAAACTAAAATATTTTGAATGCAGAATGAGTTTAAAGATTAACCCATGACCAAAATGACATTCCGCCATAAACTGTTTAGCTTTGCCAGAGTAATGAATGTAATGAAATTTAACGTGTTTATTTTGTATTTATAATTATGTTTTCTTATAAATTTTCTTTTTCCTTTCACTGTTTAGAATTAAATTTCTTCTTAAACCTGTTTTATAAATAACGGGCATAATGGTTAAAGTGTTGAGCTGGCAATTTTATTCAGATTAGAGATAATTCATACAATTTTTTATACATCATACAATTTTATTTATTTATACAATTTATTTATGTTTGGCCTATGGAAGCCACTGTGCAGAGCTTCAAGTGTTAAAGGCGCCCGAGCAGAGAAATGCCACATAGAGAAACAGTCAAGGAAAGACAGACACACACACATGGAGAGGAAGACAGTCAGCCACATATGTGTGTGTGCGTAAAATCCTTTAAAAAGGCAATTTCGGGTAGCACTTAAATGCAGACATTCGCCAAAGGACGAAGAAAGGCGCCTGCGCAGGGAAAGTAAGAGGAACAGAAACAGCAACAGAAACAGGAACAGGAACAAGGGGAAAAAGTGATTGGCAATGGAATGAAGCAGAAAAAAGGGAGTCGAGTTGAAGTTGCCATGTGTGTGTGTGTGTGTGTGTGTGTGTGTGAGTGTGTGTTCCTGTGCACGCATAACTAGTTGCCATGTGGGGAGAAGTAGAAGAAGAAGCGTTGCCTTGGCATGTGGCATGTGGCATAACTTGCCAATATACGATGACAGGATGAGGAAGCCAATGCTGCTGCTGCTGCTGCTACGATAGTTGTTGCTGTTGCTGCGGATGCGAATCCTGGCGTCGTCGTGAAACGCATAAAATTGTGTCACAATAATTTTGCACGGTTCGCCGGTGGAGAAACTTGCCGCATCAATGCAACTGACAGGATGCAATGTGCTTGAATGTGCGGCATTGCATAATTGCAATTAACACGCAGCAGCCACGGATGACGATGACGACGATGATGCTAAAACACACTTACTTAGTGTAACTATAGCTTCCTTTATATACACATACATGTGTGTGTGTGTGTGCGTAGATGAGCAACATTTTGTGGCATATCCTGTGTGTGATCCTGGGGCGTGTGAAAAGGCATCCCTTTACACCACAGCACACCACACAACATTATTGTGTGTGCACTCAAGTGTGCGCAACACTCAAATGCGAGTACAAAATGCTACAAAAGGCGCATTCAAAATTTCACATGAATTCCAGCGCTGCTGCGACAGGCAACAATAACAGCCAACAACAGGGCCATAATCGAAGTAGTTCAGCAACAACAGCAGCAACACCAACTGAAAAAAGGACGCAAAAACTGAAACTGAACAACAAAATCAACGCCATCTGACACAACACAAAGAACACTCTAAACTGCAGTGTGTGTGTGTGTGTGTGTGTGTCTGAAAGAAATGGAAAATGTTTGTCCCTTTTTTTAATTTTGCTGAAATTGTTGAGTGTCTAGTACAGTAAGCATTAGCTATAAGCAACATGAGGAGTAAAAAGTATAACATAAAAAATCTCATATAAAACTGGCTTATTAAAGGGATTTAGGATAATGCTTTAATAAAGGAAGTTAGGGTTGCTTTTACCGTTTAATGGAAAAGTTGCAGCTAACTTTTGAAGCCAAAAGAAGTTGATGTTGTCTTATTTCAAGCAGTGAAAAATCAGAAACGAATTTAATTAAATATTGCCTTTTGTTGAGAAAATAAATTACAAATTTCATTTGGCAACAATTGTCAATCGTTTTTTTGATGCTAATTGACTTTTTAAATTATTTAAAAATTCCAATTTAGCATGTCAATTCCAAGTAATTCCTATAATTAATTTTGAAACAGTTGTCATATCTGTTTTTTGCCTGAAAACAGTTTGTCAATTCCAAGTAATACTTGCAATTAGTTTTGAAACAGTTGGTTACAAGTGTCATCCAATTAAATGATATTGCCTGCATTTGAAATGCGCTAAATGGCTGACCTTTTTATACGTTATTTAGCAACGACTGTCAATCGTTTTTGATATGAAATTTCCACTGTAGAGTGGAGAATGAAACTTGTGCCTTACATTGTACAATTTGCTCAATAACACGACAGGCAAATCAGGCAGGCAACTAACCAAACCCAACCGAACCGAACCAAGGAAGCAAGCCAACTAGGGTGCCATATTATTCCCAGCAACAACAACAACAACAACATGATGTTGCCCCTTTGTCCCGCTTTGCCCCCAACCCCTGCGCGTGCGTGTGAAACGTGTCCGTTGCTCTGTGTGGCAGTTACTTTACTGGTGGCAAAAACACAAAAGCGGCAAAAACTGCACACCAAAAAAAAAAAAGAAAAAAAACAGAGAAAAAAATGTAAGAATATTATATTTGTATAATGGCATATGAACACGAAATGAGCAACTCGAAGAGAGCGAGAGAGAGATAGCTAGAGAGACCCTCTCCCTCCACTGAAATGGGGAAACGGAGTCTCTCTTTATGGTGGGGCAACACTGAGAGAGGACAAAGGGATGGGGGGGGGGGATTGAAGGCGTTTGCTTTCAACGTGTGATATATTTTATTTTTATTGATTATTCGCTATTCGTTGCCGCCTCCTTCAACATGTACAAATTTCCCATAATAATTTTAGTTTTAGTTGCAAAAACTGCAGCACATTGTTGTCGTTGTTGTTGTTGTTGTTGCTAGCACTTGGCTAAGGCTATAACATGCTATGGACACTTTAATCATGCTCATATTTTATGCATATGTGGGTGGAGTTCTTACCCAGTACTGCAAAGGGAGAAAGACAACGAGTGAAAGGGAGGGAGGGAGAGAAAGTGTATTCCAAGGGACATATACATATACTACATCAGTGGAGGGGGTACTAAAGGGAAGTCACAATTAAGTGGATCTAATGTATATATAAATATCAAGATACAAAATCGAGGACTTGATTAAAACTGGTAAACAAGTGTAAAACCAATGAGACTAGAAAATATTGTAATTAGAGAAAAAAGAAATTGAATTAAAGAGTTGTATAAATTAATTGTATGTTGAAAAGGGAACGATTTTTAAACTAGAAAAATTACTGCCTTTTAAATTATAAAACTAAGAGTAAGGGAGAGAGAGAGTATCTCACAGTCACTAGCTAACTTAATATGTTGGCAATAGTTGCAGGTTGTCTCTAAAATATTACAACGCTTCGTTTCGCATAATGACAGCGGTAGCAACAACAACAACAACAACAAAAACAACGCGTTTGTTTCTGCTGCAAATTTTCATAATAAACCAAAAGCAGGCGACATGTACAACAATAACAACAACAAACACCTTGACCCAAATGCGCGTTGCCAACGCAGCAAATTTAGCACCAACCACCCCCCTCCCCGACCCCTCTCTCCTTCCTGCCACGCCCTCACGCCCTTCACCCGCTTTTACCGACACAAAAAGTAGAACCACTCGGTACCTCATTTATCTTTTGGTTACTCTTATTTTTAATTTGTCTAAACATTTTTTGCATTCCTTAGCAACAACTACAACAACAACAAGTAGAACAACAACAACAACATCATGTTGCCAGACAAAAAGGCTTTGTTTGCATTTTCAGCACTAGTTTCTTTTGGGTGCCTTCTGCATAAACAATAACAACAAAAACAAAAGAGTCCCTTCTTCCAAAAAAAAAAAAAAAAAATCTAAAAATAAAAAATGCATACGCAAATTTATACACAAAATACACACCCAACAACACACATCAGATACACAGTTATAGGCATGAAGATATATAGATACATCTCCATCTTTCTCTCTCTCTCTCTCTCTTTGTCTTGCTTGCTCCCTTACACTTGCTGTCTGTGTAGTATATGGAAATTTGTTGTAAAAAGCATATATTTTATGCACTGTCGTTTCGGTTTTGCCATATGCAAAAACTTTTCCTCAACAAAAATGCATGCGGTGAAATTTTTTCATTCTACTCTTTTTGTTTTTTGTCTCGTTAGGCGTCTGCTCAAAGGAGGTATATGTATTTGGTTAACTAGTTTGGTTGGGTTTTAAATTGTGGCAGAAAAATAGTTGATTTACTTAAAACTGTGGCAGTAAATCAAAACAGATTCCAGATCTGTTGAAAGAATTTATAGACTTTAGAATAAAGAATCTGGAACCAAACATACCAAACAATTAGTTTCTTTCAACTACAGAACAAATACTCAAGCTGTCTACAGATCAGCTAGAGTCAACGTTGTGACTAATGCGAACAGATACAATTTTAATTGAGAGCATGTGCTTAAAAGTTCCAAGTGATCCCTCAATATGAGAGAACAGACTTAAGACTTAGACTTAGACTTAAGAGGAAAAGATCTTGATCAATGAATTTCAACATTCAATTTTCAACTGGTCAACTCTTTTATCTTTTTATTTTCAAATTTAATGCAGTATTTAATATATTTTATTATTTTATTATTATTTTATAATTTGTTTGTAGTTTTAAAAATATAACAAGTAAAATATTATCCAAGCCTACATCGTAGCTAACTCCTAAGCAAATCTTTTAATTAATTTGCACATCTTTTTTTTCTCATAAACAATTTGTTAAGAGCATACAAGTTTCAGCCCATTAGAGTTGGTATAATTTTTAGGATTTTTGTTATTTATTTTGGGGCTTGTTTCTAGCTGCTGTAAAACTGAAGCTCTAACTAGATTTGCTCAGCTGCATTTTATGGGAATTCCTTTTTGTGTGGCGCTTGCCTTGTCTGCTTGGCATATTTTACGCATATTTTGCTGTTGCCATATAAGCCTCAGCCAAGAGAGAAAACTCTTTGTAAGTTTTTAATTAAAGCGAAAGTGTCGAAAAGGCACGCTGAAAAGACACGACACGATAGACAGCGAGGGACGACGAGGGATGCAAGGCGAGGACATTGCTGTCCTCGACGTTCTCTGTCCAACATTCAGCTTTTTCGCAAATTGTTGCAATTTAAGTTTCAATTTTTTTGCGATTTTTTTTTTTTTTACTGATCGATAACTTGGCAATTTTCGGTTGAACGTTCATCGCCTGCTAACTAGAAAACTTTACAAACTTTCTTTGTGGCAAAAGGGCACAGGGGAAAATGAAACTAGAGCAGCAATGGCAAAATTTTTGACATTAATCAAGTTATCAATATGTTCAATTTATGTAGTCATCAAATGTAAAACAAAAACGAGAAACGAGAAGAAAAAAAAAATTGGGTGAGAATTTGTGATTGAGTTGGGCAAACGGAACTGAGATTATTGCTCAGATTACAGAAAAAGAAGAGGTCAAGAAGAGAAAAAAGAAAACGTAATTACAGATTAAAGATTGATAGAAATATGAATAAAACAGCAACTTAATTATTCATTGATTTGTGCTACAAAATGGAAATAATATTTTAGGCAACATTTTTCAATTTTCTGCCAAGATGAAATATTGATTTTAAATTCTAATTACGGACAGATATTAATAATTCTTTACAACGATCAATATTTTAAATACTCTCATATACTATTCCATTTTTTGATTAATGTACGTAGGCAAAATTTAGCAATTTGAGATCTTTCATCTTTTGACACTTACGCATTAATCTCTTTAGTTCTAACAAAAGCTGAAGTTAATGCGAATAAACTTAAATATTATAATCGAATTCATTGGTTTATTTAACTCCGCCTTCCTCTGCTTAAAGTTAATCTCTAACTAAAATGGAACCCAACAATTTGTACAACATGCTGCCCACGCGACATAAGTTGCGTCTAAACCAGATTTCCAGACACTAAAAACATTCCACCAACAAATTAAAAACTTGTCATTTCGATTAGCTTAAAAAGTAAAACAAAAAAATTCGAATGCTTCAACACTGGGAACAGGTTTTACTTAACATTAGTGAGAACTTTGGGCGGTTCCAGAAATTGCCGCTAGCTCTTAAATCACACGCAACAAAAGGAAACAGATGAAGTGAAGGAATACTTAAGGAGAAGACCCTCAAAGGCAAAAAGGACGGCGACGACAGTTGCCAAAAGGATGTGAGTGTGGAGCTAAGGTACAGACAGAGGATAAAACAAAAGGCTACAGGAATGAAAGGAAAGATAAATGAAAAAATAAAAAGAATGCAAAAGATGAAAAAAGGGCAATTAATAATAATTAATGTTTTTATCTTTTTGTTCAGCGCGCGCTCGTCTGTTGTATATTTTCTTTCATATTATTTTATGAGCGCGGCAACAGGAAACTGACCAACATCAAAACCCGAAACTGAATACCGAACCAAACTCATCTGCAGGTTTCAAGCTCTTCTGCTTCTTCTTCTTCAATACCCTGTATCAATAAATATGAAATAAAATGGGTAAAACCGGATAAAATAAAGTTGTGTCACAATTGGAATGATATGATATGAATACATTATAATCCTTGCCAAAGATGAAAAGTTCCTTTAATTTATATAAAAAAATATTGCACATAAGCAGATTTGTCAGTTAAATATTATATAAAACATAAAGTTCACCATTTAAAAACCACCTTAATTTGAGATTTATATTTGTTTTAAAAATTGTGAGATTCTTAAAAAACCATACAGGTAATTTATTTTTTATAATGGGTATCTACTCGTTGTATATTCGTTTTTGATGCACTCTTAATTGTTATTTTTCTGCCATTGTCGTCGCTCTGTATTTTATTACATTTCGCAGACTGTGTTTGGTTGACTTAATTGATAATTGGTTTTTTTTCTTCATTCCATTTTGTTGCCTGAAATATATTTAAATATTTCAACATAATTTCATCTCTCTTATTGTTGTAGTTGTGACTTTAAGCAAAAGCAATAAAATCATACAAAAGAAGCAGCAGCAAAAATAATTGTTGAAAAGAATCTGCAAAACGCACAAAGATACAAACAACCGAATACCAACAACAGGCAATAAAAAAACCGCAGCGACAGCAAACAAAATAAAAAAAGTAACCAAAATAAAGAAAGAAAAAAAATTTTGTTTTTGGTATTTCGTGTTTTTTTATTTCGTTCTCTTTTTACCATTTTGTGGAAAGTGTTGTGAAGAGGCGTTCTAGCGTTTAAGAAAAAAATGTTTGTGGCCGTCGCCAATCGACAGCCGCAGTCCGAAAATGTATCTTAAAGTTGTACAGTTGTTGTTGGAATCTTGTTGTTGTATCTGTAAGCTGCGCCTTCAACAGCACGCGCAGCCAGAATGTATCTGCCAAGTAGTGTGTGTGTGTGTGTGTGTAGCTTTGTATCTTTTCTCTCACGTATGTGTGCTGAGCTGAGCTACAGTTTCGTGTTGTGCTGCTGCTGCTGCTGCCGTTTTTGTTATTGTTATTGCCTTTGTACAACATTTAAATGTTTAGCTGCCGTTTTGGTTTCATTTCAAGTTTGTGCTTCTTTTTTTTTTTGGCTTTTTTGCTTTCTGGCTTTAGTTTTTTTTCTCTTCATTTCTTTTTCTTGTTTCGTAGGCGTCAGTTTTATTTCAGCGAATTAAGCTAATTTAAAAGCGATTCGAAATTAACTTTAATGTGCGGCCCTGCCGATGCATGTATTGGGGATGAGGCAGGCGTTCTATTGACGGTTCTAAAACTCTTGAAACACTTTTGCCTAGATTCGACTTGACTCGTCTCGACGCGACGCGGCCACGAAAGTCGTGGGTGTAGCTTGGCGTATTTTTAAGTGGCTTCCGTTAGTTGGAGCCTCTGCAAAAGGAAGGTTCATGTATCTATTGAAATTGTTGTGGGTTAACTCTACAGTCTTCTGCTTGTTATTGCTGTAGCTTGTTGTTGTTGGGCTCTGACCCAATTGAAGCCATCGTCATCGTCGTTGTAAAAATAGAAGAATACTAGTAGAAAAGACTGCAGTCAAGCGAACACGACTTTGAGCGACCCAGTCCTTTTTTTTTAAATTTGAAAAATGATTTGCTGAATGAGAAAACCTTATATAAGCTGTTTTAGAATCGGATGTCCTGAAAACTCTTCTTCATTAATTGTTATTTGTTAAATTATATTTCTTTTAGTTAACTTATCTTAGTTGTAGGTAGATAAATAAAAAGATGACTCTTTTTTTCAGTAATGCACCTTTTACTTTTGACAAACTTAATAGCTCTATTGCATTTGTATGTACAGGGTCTGAAAAATCGAGAAGTGCAGAAAAAGAAGTGCAGTACCCGTAAACTGCACATGTAGAAAGATGGTTCGATTCAATACTCACACACACCCACACTCACACTCACACACACATATGTGTATGTAGTCAAGTGATATGTGTGTGTATCTAAATTGTAGGTAGCACAAGCATGTATCTTAATGAAGGCAATTTGCTTGTCGAGTTTAGGCAAGTTAGTTTACCGAAAATTGGCATATGGCCAGTAGCAACAAAAGCGCCACATACACACACAGCCACATTGAAATACTCACATGGCATACACACATGTCGATATACACACACACATAGACACACACATCGATTGCCTGTAAGAGGAGCAGTAGCCAGGACATGACCAGAGAGCGTGCTGCACTCTAGGGGGCAATGTTGAATGTGAAATTCGTCGACGTCTTCGTCGAACCCAGTGAACCATCCACTTGCCACTGCCCCCTCTTTCCACCACCCACCTCCCCTTGCTCCTCCCTGACACTGTGCTACACATAGCGAAAGAAGAGTTATGCAAGAGTTTGTACAACGTCGCTGCAGATACGTATGTACATTTTGGGCATTATGATATGTAGAAAAGTGTATACATCTATTAGTTAGCAGTTGGCTAGAAATTGCAATAAAAGAGCAGCAAACGATGGATTAAAAATGATTTAGATGCTTAGAACGAGCTTGAAAAGCCAGCAGAAAAAATTGAAGATACATTTTTCGTATAGCCCAGAATACATATCTTTGTACAGACATAGACAAGTGACAGAAATAAAAGCAGTTCTAGCTTAGAAAACAGAAAATGGAATAGAATAAATTTAGATTCTTAAATGGAAACATTTTCTTAGACTTAAAATAAAATGAAAGTAAAATTCATTTTAACATACTCTACAACAAATTTTAAATTTTATCCAAATACTGAATTTGTAATAATTTTAAACATTTTATTAACAAAAGATTTCCATTAAAATTTACTAGATCATTTTACAAACGTGTAAGAACTTTTATTGAGCACTGTGTTACATCTCAGCTTTCGCTCTCTAACGCTACATAGAGTAAGAAAGAGAGAGGGAGAGAGAGATGGAAGACGTTGGATAGCCCCAAAATGCCAAAACGAATTTAGCTTAAATTGCAAAATTTAATAATCTAATAAGGCAAATTTTAACAAACTATTTAATGGCAAAAATGTTTAGTTACCAACACCAAGACGAGGCGTAAGCAAAAGCCGCAACCGTGTCTAAAAATAGCTGGGGGCAAAAACGTTTAGCTCCGACTGTGTCTTAGAAGAGAAGTGGGCGAAGGAGGTGAACTCTGCGAGGGGCGGCTAGTGAGTTGAGTTTGTCGAGGGTAAGTGGAGAGGGCAACTGAAGCAAGTGAAGTGTAGTCAAGTTGAGTAGCAGCAACAGCAGCCGCGTTTAATGTCTGTGAAATTGAAAAATTTACTCTTTAATATGCGAATGGGAACGGGTTGCTTCAACAGCTTCAAAGACTCTTGAAGTCAAAGCCAAGTCGCAGCATTGGCTGCCGGAAAGACTTTGACGTCGTTGGACATGCTGACAGTCCAAGAGTCGGACAGTCGAACAGTCAAACAGTCGAACAGTGTCGACTTCACTGGCAAATGATGTGGAAGCTGCTGAAGCTGCTGCCCCAAGTGCAGTTAGAGCAATTTCACAACTCACTAACAATCATTAATGCGTCGACGTCAAACGGCACTTGCCTCAGAAGTTTGGCGCGTCGTCTGTGTTCAAGGAAGTCCACAGGCCAAGCAGCCAGCTAATAAGCAGCTCCAGCTTTAACTCCAACTCTCCAACTTCAACTCCAGCATCAGCATCAGCTCTCAAGTGGCAAGTGGGTAGGCCAAGTAAATGCTGCAAGCTTAAATCATAAACTGCCGGCTCGATGGCTGCTTTATGAAATGGAAACTGCGCCACAAATGAAAAACAGCATAAAATCAAATTTTGCTTGTGGCGGAGTTGGGGGTGAAAAGAGCTAAATGTGTTGAGTTGAGGTTCAAATGAGAAACACGCAGTCGCCCCTCTGGCCACATTTTAAAAAGCCATTCGCAGCGTTAGCTAAATCGACATTTAAATAGAGAAGAGGAAATTACAAAAAAAAAAAAATATACAACAAAAAATATAAAAGAACTTGACAGTTTAAATATTGCATTTGAAACAAGTTTTCTTTACTGCTTATAAATTAAATATTTAGTAAATTAATCTATTTCAAATTGCACATTAAATTAAATTTGAAAGCATAATCAGCTACATTTCAAGTTCAACAAAATTATGTAAATGTATTTAAAAATGTTTTATAATCCGAATCAAGTGCAATTTAAATAGGTACTACAGAATAGATTACATAAGTTTTGTTTATTTATATACAAGTGACTTTAATTCATATACAGCAACTATTATTTTTACAAGTAAATGGATTTTATTGTTTAAAGAAGCCAACTTGGAAGCACAGTAGGAAACTTTAACGCAATAATATAATATTACTATTATTATTATAATCAAATGTCTTTACGATCTCTTCTTATAAACAAAACTCTTAAAAACTCACATCAAAAGGCTGTAAATGCAATTTCTTAAATGGGCAAGTCTAAATGGCTTTTATTACTGTAAGCGGGAATATTTTGTATATATTTATAAACATGAATAAAGAGCTAGTTAGAATTTAATCCGTACTACAGTAGCTCAAGTGAAGCGTGTTATTTGCCTTTTAAAATATTCTTACGGCATATCAGATACATGAACACGAACATGTATGTACATAGGCTGAGTTTAACGATGTTTAAAGTCTCGAATGGGTTTTGGCTTTGACTAGAAATAGAAAATCTCTGTCGTACTCAAGAGTAGAGATGGAAAACTCCCTTTATGTATTTGTAAGTATGCATATATGACTGCGTTGTTAACTTTTATTGGCGAGCTTTAAAGCAAATTTGTCTTGGCCAATGACTTTGCCGTTGTTGCTGTTGCTGTTAATGTTGTTGTTGTTGTTGCCTTGGCCTCATCATCTGCCATTGTTGCCACAGCTTTTGTTGCTGTTGCTGCTGCGGCTGCTGATGCTGCAGTATGGCTAAAGATTTATGACGCCGCGTACACGGCGCATTCAAAAATTGTTAAAAACAATTAGAATATTTTAGCAACGAACCGACGGCGACTATAAAAGTTATGCGATGCGGGTTACGGTATTGTATGTATAAGTATGTGTGTGTGTGTGGAGATGAGGCGGTACGAGTTGGGGTTGTTAGCTACGTTACGGGCCTCACACAGCTGTAAAAATTATGCGCCAAATGACTTTGACAGCAGTCGTTGGTCGGCAAAGTTGCTGTCTTAGCTCTGCTCCAGAGCGTTTTGCCTTTTGCCTTCTGCCTTCTTCGTTTGCCTCTTTTTATGGTCATAACTAAGTACTTATACGACTTATAATTTGGAATCTTTACGACCTCTGAGTTCGTGTTGTGTCGTGTATTTTGCCAAAACGTCGTTAGACACTCACGCAACTTGAGAGCTCTGAGAAAAATCCATCTAATATCAATGCCACTGTTAAAATATTATAATTAAATAAATACTAAAAGTAAGCATTTAAAAATGTCCTGAACTTTAAGACGTTAACGAACTATAGATCGACATATCTTTGTGCATACTATTCGTATGTTAAAATGAATAAAAGATATCAAATAATATTAGATATTAAGCTAAAAGTGAATAAGCTTTTCTGACATTACTCAATCTTATTTAAATGCATCTCTGTATTATATTTTAAAACGAGTATTATGCTTAAACCAATACATTAAAAAAATAATTAATATGTATATTAAGTCAAAGTTCATTCTAAATACAAACCGAATGTCTTTCTCAAGAATATTTGAAGCTTAGTTATTCTTCCATTACCTTGCCAAAACGTAGCTGCAGTTTCGCGACAGTTGACCTTAAAATATTCACAAAAGTTTTCTCTCTAAGGTAGCAGCGAGTGCTAAAAATAAAACGATGCAGTCTGATTTATGCTAAATTTTTATTAGCATTCCGGCACTTAAAGAGCATAGATTCGGTTTAGTTGATAGTCTGCAAAATAGCTGAGAGACTTTCGCTAGCTCGTAAAATGTCTTAGCCAGGCCAAGTGCTAAGCTCTAAGTTGGCCTAGCCAAGTTGGCAACTAACAAACTAACATCCCATCATTTTCATCGCTGATGTTTGCAATTGTGCGCAACTTCGTTTAAGTCCCATAACTTAGCACTTATCAACGCTTCAGATACTAGCCAAACAACTTGTAGATACTTATCCATAGCTTAAGCACATCTGCTGCTACCTTAGACATGTATGTATACATACATACATACTCGTACTCGTACTCTACAAGTAGATTCATTCTTTCATTCGGTTCATTGGCCATGGCTGAAGCACATGCAACAAATGCCTTGCCAACAGCAGACAACATTGATTTTAGTTCATGCCTCGGCTACTTTATATCATTTTAATAATGTAGCTACGAGGTATGTGTGCGAAAGTATCTGTATCTTCAGTAGATGCTCGACAACAACAACAACAACAACAACAGCTCCAAGAAGTTCAAATAGTTTGCACTCAATTTCAATATTTTACACACCACCAAAAGAGCCAAAAAAAAAAAGAGATAAAATGTAAAAAAATATATATATAATAAAAGAAATATAAAAAATATTCGTGCAGCTGTGAGACTTGGGCACAACTTGGATTTTGTTGACTTGGGGAGAACACACACACACACACACACACATATATATATATGTATATCACATAGATACATATGTTTTATATATTGCTTATTATGTATTACCTCATGTTTGTGTCTGTTATTTGATTTTTTTTTTTGTTTTGCCCCTCCGGGACACTCTCGGACACACAAAGTTGAAGTTGCCGCAGCCTTCGAGAGTTAGTTCGCTCTGGCATGGTAACTAATATGAATAACTAATAAATCACATTCGGACGGTGATTTATGTGACAGGTGCGTATTGCGATTTGAAATTGGCAACAGTTTCAGTTTCGACTTCCATTTAGAGTCCACAAATTGGACATCTACTTATGACGCTTCTCGTCGTTGTGTCCCAAGCGAAACCGTTATTTCCATTTGCCATGCAAATAATTTTTTATTTTATTTTTTACTCATGGTAATTTGCTTTAAAACTTGTCAAATTAGCTGAGGCAAGAAGGTGTATTTTAGTTGGTTTGCTTGCTTGATCTTTGACTCACTTAAATAATTAAATGAGTGACGTTTGTAGTTGTTCTTTTGGATGGTATTGGAATGTTTTCTTTAAGTTATGTAATTGTATAAGTTTAATGAAATATATGTGCCAGAAACTCAGATAAAAGTTTAATATAAAGATAACATAATTTCAAATGAATACATGAAAGTAAGATAGATTATAAATTAATAGTATGTATCATAATTATAAAGTTTGGCATACGGGTCAAGTATGCCACTATCTCTAGGATCATTTCTTCTTTCTTCCATGCTGCCTTTGTGTTAATTTGACTGGAGAGTTGTCAAATTACTATTGGAGCAGCACGTGATGAACGACAACTCGCCCTTGGTTTAACCCCAAAAAGAAAAAAAGGAAAAGAGCCAAACTAATGCGCTCAATTACACAATTTCTTGGAAACTTTGTTAATTTGTTGACTACAACAATGGAGAGACAGACAGGCAGACAGACAGCTCAGTGGCTCTTTTGGCTCTCTGACAGACAGTCTGTTGGTTGACCACACGGCAACACCCCCGCAGTGTTATTAGCCTGCATCAAATACATTTAAACAAAGAGAGAGAGAGAGAGAGAGAGGAGATATCTATTTGAAATGTTGGCATTATCTGCCATCTCTCTGCAGACAGTCCTCATTATGTAACCTCTCATAATTCTTTCATTAATGAAATTCCCACACGACGATGTTTGTTGGACGTTTCCACACATTATGTAAATCTTTACACAGCACGCAGTCAGTCCACCCATTTTCCATTTTGTTGTCGTTGTTGTTGTTGTTGTTATTCCCTTTTTATTTCTCTTCATCCTTGTCAACTAATTTCAGGGTTGCGCTCTGTGCGCTGTCATGTTTTTAAAGCCTGTTTTAATTTTTTTACTGCATCGAAAAGAGTGAAGCACAAAAGAAAGACAGAGCAACTCAGATAGAGTGAGGGAGAGAGAGAGAGCTGCATAGCGAGAATATACAAAATTCTGGCTTTTACTTTCCTTGCTCTTTGGCTCAGCGTGTTGTTTCTTAAATGTTGGCCAAATACAAAGAGTGAGAGAGAGAGAGAAAGAGAGAAAAAAACTACCTGTGTCGAAAAACCCACACACACAGCCAGAGCTCCCAGAGTGACTGGCGAGCAACAACAACAACAACATTGTTGTCTTTTTGACTCGTCTGTCGTTCCTTTTGGGCCTGGTGTGCCTTTCTGGCTGCTTTTAAATACCCTTT
Source organism: Drosophila suboccidentalis (assembly GCA_037043435.1). NCBI lineage: Eukaryota > Metazoa > Arthropoda > Insecta > Diptera > Drosophilidae > Drosophila > Drosophila suboccidentalis. The sequence continues at coordinate 116,236 of JBAMBK010000134.1, forward strand.
ACCTTGGCCATATTAATGCGGCTCCCACTGTTACTTGTGCATTGTTGTTGTTGCTGCAGATGTTGTTGTTGTAGCTGCTGCTGTTGCTGTTGTACTTCGCATGTAGTTTGGTTGTCATTTGGCAGCGCCCGCTGTTTAGTGTCCAACATGAGGGCCGTTGGTGTCAGGCGTCGACGGCGACGACGACGTTGTTGCTGCTGCTGTTGTTGTTGCTGTTGTTGCTGCTGTTGTTGCTGCTGCTGCATTGGGGATCACAGTCTGTCACAGAGGGCATTATAGGGCAAGGGGCGAGGGGAGTAGAAAAGCAGAAAGGTAGCCTGATGCTGTATGCTGTATGTGATGCTGGCATCTGAGTATTGGTATTTCACTCTGATGTTGTTTGTTGGTAGCCCCAGCGACAGTTGTTGAAATTAAATGCTCACATGTGGGTTTTATTTTCTTGTCTTCACAAAAAAAGGAGCGCACAACAACAATTTAAAGGAAAGGTGAATCAGGCGCATTGGGGCAAAAGGGCTTTGAAGGGTGCTCAGCTCCAAAAAGGCTGCCCAAAAAGCAGCACAGTAGCCGCACAGTAACAGCAACAAAAAACGACACGGCAACACCAACAACAACAACAAAAACAATCATAACATAGCAACAGCAACAACAACAACAATGCACAAGTTGTCTAGGCTGGTCAAACATATAAAAAGATGGTTTTGTGCTGTGGCATTGCAATAAAGTTGTGTATGTACATGCATTTATTGGCCAAGAGGGTTGTTTGATGAGTACGAAAATCTATTAAAATAAAAAAAAAATTCATATCAAAATACAAAAACATATCTGTAGGAGTTAAAACAGTATTGTATTGTTAATTTATTTAAATTGAAAATCCGATATGTGTATATTTTATTATAAATAGTTGTCTTCATTTTTGTATTTGTATTCTCTCTTTATTTTGAAATGCAATAAATGCACAATGTATTAAATAGTTGCTCCAATTAATGTGTCCAATTTGTGTGTAGAGTTAAGCCCAATTTTATTTATTTTTTGGCACCAAAATCTGCAACTTAATACAAATTTGTGTGCTCATAAATGGCACTTCAAATGATTGCGAATTATGTGCATTTTCTTTTTAAAAGTTTAATATATCGCACTCATATATATATTTTTTTTTGTGGACAGTTTATCATTTATTTTAACGGCCGTAAAGTGTGAAATTGATGATTTCGTTGAACTGCCCTCGCATTTATTATTGAAGTGTCCATCCCATGCCTTTAGCTTCCATCGACTCCTCCTTTTCGACTGCAAATCAAAATCAACTTTTTATGCTTGGAGATGCTTGCACTCAACAACAACGAGAATAATATCAACAACAACAACAGCAACAACAACAATCACATTCAGAGAGCAGTTGAAGGCACTTCATTTGCCCGCTGGATACACTCGACTCGACTCGACTCGACTCCACTTCACTCCACTCTCCAACTCGACTTAACTGAACTGAACTGTACAGTGTTTGGGGGCTTGGGGTTTATTGCATTTATGGCTGCATTTACTTTTTAATTTCGATTGTTGTTGTCCATGTTGTTGTTGTTGTTGTGTTGCACTCCTTTTTCGATTTTCAAGTGGAGTCAATTTCTTATGTCATGACAAGATACACAACGAAATACGAAAACGAATACGAATACGAATGCGAATACGTATAAGTACAATGTAGCTTAAAAGTCAATGTCGGTGGTAAAAGCATCGTACAAAGTATCTCAGGCAATGGGACGACGACAATCAAAAATGCCAGACAGACAGACGGACAGACAGACAAAGGGACAGACGATTTGGGGATCTTAATACTCCATGCTCATTCTCTGATTTCAGAATTTTGGGCTTTTGTTTTTGCTGTATGTTGGCCCAACAGCAGCAGCAACAACAACAGCATCTGTCGCCTGTATGTGTGCTTAAATATCTTTACTTATTTTTGGACATACTTGATTGAAGTATTTATGAGATTTCAGGCATTTGTGTAATTTCGCTTTGAGCTTTAAGTTTCCCTAAAAACAGAAAGCAGCAAATGAGTGAAAAAAAAAACAAAACCCAAAAACAAAAGAGTTAAATTTAAATGTAGACAACAACAGCAACAACAACGCACAGCAGCCAAATCAACAGCAACAACACGACAACAACTACAACTACAACACAAGATACAAATAAATATGTATATTTACATATATGTTTGTATGCACGGTCTCCCAGCCATGTTTGTCAGATGAAAAGATATGTCTTTACATGTTTTAATTTTCTTGGAAATTGTTGTTCAACTCTTGAGCCGTTCAAAAGTGAGAGAGAAAGACACCAAAGCCCAAATCCAAGTGTCTTTCTTGTCTGGGAGCCTTGTCTACTCTATGTGGAAGTGTGGACGAGGGGACGACCTCTTCTTCTACTGCTTCGTCTTTTCCAGACATATTTTTCATTGCTTCGTGTGCTGTTTTTAAGTGAAATGTTAAACCTTTTGACAGCGGTAGTTTCTTATTTAATTTATTTTATTTGCGGTATTTACTTGTCGGTTGCTTTTCTTCTTCATCGTCTTTTGGCTTTCCTGACGCTTGACGCTCATGGAATTCAATTTTTTGGCTTTTTTGTTTAGTTTGTCTGCGTATTTTAATGTCATACAATTGACATGGTTAGGCTTCTTCACTCTGTCCTTACTCTCCATCTCCAGCCACTTGATCCCAGTTTAGTCTACGTTCTTGTGGCCAGTAATTAAAGTTGACAATATAAGACTCAAGTCGGTAAACATTTTAAATGGATCTGCTTTTGGGCTTCACAAATTGTTCTTGAATGCGGCGGAAAGACAAAAACGATGGCAAAGGAACTTGGCTATCAAAATGAGTTAGTTGTATAAGAAAAGTTAAAATTACAGTGGGGAAGTTGAACTTAACTCAACGTTGAAGTCTCTTTCTCTGAGTGTATAATTTTATAAGGTTGCAGATGAACGATTGATATTGAAAACAGTTGTAAACAGTTGTGAGGTCATAATTTTAATTTTATTGGAATTATGCACTTTTTTTTCTGCTTTGTAAATGACATTGTACTTATTTTAATAGTTTCTTGCGCATTCTTGTTAAATTTCTTAGAACTTCATTTGCTCTTCCCTCCATTTTTTCAAGTTATTAATGTGCATACATATAGGGTCTAATTTATTATAGTCGACATTTTTTTCTTTAACCAATTATCTTTATTAGTTTTGATACTTATGGCAACTTTAACCTATCAAATCATTCAAGAAGCTCTATTCTCTCATTCCTTTAGAGCAGATATCACACTGGCTGTCTAACCATTTATCTTGTCTCAAGTTTTTCAACTATTTAAACTTTAGATTACGACAATTTCTCCATTTCTTTCACTCGTAATTCAAAACGCTGGGGATCTACCATTTGCAACTAGAGGAAGAAAGAGAAAAAAACGACAACAACAACAACAGCGACAATACTAAACAGACAGTCATCTAGAAAATTACAAATACTTTTGCCATTGCTCACATAGCACTACTTCTTCTTCTTCTTGTTGTTGTTGTTAGTGCTCGAATTGTTGTTGTTGTTGTTGTTGTTTTTGGGGTACCATAGAATTCCAATCAATGCCGCTGCTTCTGCAGAAGTTTCTGTGGAGCGTCATTTCTCAAGCTCAAAACGACGAAACGGGCGCAACTTTGGATTATTAATTACATCAGCAGCAACAGCAGCAGCAACATGGGGCAAAAAAGATTCTTGAGATTTATATGTGGCCCAAGTGAATCGAAATCGAATCCCGTGAAAACTTCCTCATCACACCCAAAAATGAGAAAAAAAATTAAAAAACAAGAACAACTGAAACGTGTATGCCAAAGATTTGATACCCTTGTAGAATCCTTCATTTATTTATTTAACTAATTAATTATAGAGCAGTCAACAAAAGATCAATTAAATTAAAAATAAAATTAGAAAGTATTATTTAAAATTTAAAATAAAAATTATTTATTAATCATTATTCTATGAAGTCTTAGAATAAAATTTGAAGTGTTGACTTATACTATTTATGACATTAGAAATTGAAAACAAGTGAGACTTTGAGTTTTTCGGAAAGATATTTTTTTAATTAATAAAGTTGGAATGTAAAATGAATTTTATCATGAAATTTGTAATCTGTTCCTATTCTACTCCTTTACACATTTTATCACAAAATTATAGTACCCGCAGCTAGGGTATATAAAAAAAAAAAAAAACAAATGAACAAGTAGTACAAATATTCTGCTAACATGTACTCTATCTCTGTCTCCACCTTCGGTTTGTGTGTGTGTGTGTGTGTGACAATTTTGACTTTTATAAATATTTTGACTTGTTTTTTGTGCTATGCTGCTCTGGTGAAGCTGAAGCTGCTGCTGCTGCTGCTGTTGCCGCCGTCGGCGTATCTGTGACAAAACATCATTCAACGTGTGCAATGATTGATGATGCAACTCAAAGGCAACTTGTACTCAATTTTCAGTATAGAGCCGCTACCCGCTGCGCCGCCTCTGTTGCGCCTCCACCAAATCCCCACACACATAACTTTACCCGAGCCCCATGACAAAATGTCACAAATATTCTACAAGCAATTTGTTTAAATATCGCATAAAAACCCGAGTGTGCTTCAAACCCGAAACGGACCATGGGGCGCAAAGTCAGAGGATTGCGTGCCTGTCTGAAAAAAAAGCTAAAAAATTGCAGAGATGATGGGGAAGATGGGCAAAAGAAGTGGAGTTATTCGAGTACCAGGTGCTGGGGTGCTGGGAGAGAGAGACAGAGAGAGAGGAAGAGAGAAGTGAGGCTGGCACAAAAGGCGCGCGCAACCGTGCGGCAATTAATATGTGAGCAAGCTGCAACATTGGCCATTACCATGTGCCTTCAACTTGAACACAAAATAGTTAACTAAAAGGCGGCCGAGTTGCCCGAGTTGTTGTAGAAGACGTAGTAGTAGATCCAAAGCCCGAGTCAGAGTCAGTGTCGAGGCTGTTACCAATGGCAACAACAACGGCAAACGGCAACGGCAACAGCTACATGATGTGCAATTACAAGGCGCACTGCAACAGCCAACATAAGTGCAATCGCTGCCTGCCCCGCCTGCATAACTGGCAACACACAAGAGAGGGGGCCATGTAAAAAACAACAACAAAAGCAACAGAAAAGGAGAAGAAAGAAAATATTGCATCTTCCCAAGCATTTAATCTTCTTTGCGCCTTTTTTAACCTTTTATTATTATGCCTTCAACGTGCAAACGTTTTGCTACGCTTTTGCCAGTCCTCTCTCAGTCCTCCCAGATTCCCGGTTCTTGGTTCTCGACTTCAAAAACCCAACCCAACCCAGCTCCGGCTCCAAAACCTTCCCGTTTCGTTCATTCATGCGTCTCGCCTGTGATGCTGCCTTCCGTTTCGGTCGCATTTACTCACACGCCATGTCCCCAGCTTTGCAGTTGTCTCCCTGTCCCCCTTTTACTATAAGACATATTGAAGCTTCTGGCTTTGTTGCATCCAAAAGCTTTTGTTGCTAATAATTTCTTTTCTCTTTGGGCTTGACTTTGCTCGCCTGCTGCAATTAGAATGCGTGTTAAGTGCAGATACATAACCAGATACAAAGAGATACATTCACGGAAAAAACGGAAAAACTTTGGGCTAGACTGGAATGCGCTGCACCCTGTAGTTGAATATATATACATATATTCCTATATCCATAAATTTCAGCACAATCACAAATTTAATTAAATTCATTTTTGTTTTCTATTTCTTCCAACTCTTCGTACAACCCCCACAAAAATAATAATATGACATTGTCTCGGTTTTCAACAGGGTTCCGGTTATTTGGGTTCTTAAGCCGTTGATTGGAATGTTTTTTTTGTGTGTTCACTCTCTTTATCTCTTCCCCATCCTCTCAATATTCTACCCTATAAAGCCGATTTCACGCTCTTATGTAGGTGGTTGAAAAACTGCAGGCAGAGTTACGATTTGTCCAGAGAGGGTTCCATCAACAAAAGGGTCTTGTATGGATTGAACAAACAACTTGAACGTGAGGATTTTCAATTAGTAAGGTCGCTTGATTTTCTTGTTTTTTATTTCAATGATTCCGATTGAATGCATTGAAAAGCTCGCGGTTTTTATAGCGTCAATTTGCCTAATAGAAATTTGCATTAATCCTTGGCTACAATATAATTGTGCAGCTATGCAGAAGTAATTGGAAATCTAAAAATAACAAACTGTTTTTCTATGTTTGCACTGGGGAGGAGACTAAGATAATAAAATTAGCATTTCTAGCATGGATAAATAGATGGAAAGAGCTCAAAAGAATCTTAAAGTTATTGAATAGGAAATTAAATATGCTTCTGTGTTTTTTTCTACATTAACGACAATTTATATTTTGTGGAAATAAATATCAATACATTTATAATAAAATTGTTATCTTTTATTATCAGTTATTGTGATGGATATTGGAATGATCTTTTATGTTTCATCTTCATAAATTATTTGTTAGAAATATGTGATTTTTTCCTAAATATAGTAAACAATTCATTTATTGAAAATAATAATAGAACCTTAACGAATGTCTACTCATATTTAGCTTTTCAGCAACAACTTCACTTACTTAACATGTCTGAGCTTTTAAAAGCCCACTAATACAATCACAACTGCAATCACATTTTATTACGGCAAGTACTCACACACACACACATACTAAGATGCTTTCTAAAATGCCAAAGCAAAGTATCTGACACTCGCTGTGGAACTGTATCTTATAAATACGATTACCTGGCTCACACTTTCAAGTGCAGGTCGGCCAGAATGCAGCGCACATGGCCAAGTCGTTGCGAACAGAATGAATGCACGTTATAATTTCACGAAATATTTTCATGAAAAAAGCATCTACTGAAAAATGCATTAAGTGCAGCAGCAGCAGCAGCAGCTCCAGCAACAATAAGGAAGCTGTGCTTGTATCTGTATCTGTGACTATGTCTGTGTTGCAGTCAACAGCTTGGGCTTAAAAAAAAAAACCAAACTGGCTTCAGCTTTATGGCAGTGGCAAGCAAACAAACAAACAAACAAACACAGCACAAACATACACAGAGAGACATAAACATAAGAGAGCGCCAAGCGCAGACAAACAAACTTTTCTTTGTATCTTTTGGTGGCAGATTCTTGTTGCTACTTTTCTTTTTCATGTGTCCGTTGCAACTTGCAACTTGCAACTGCCACTGCGACTGCGCCTTAATTCTGTCCACACACAGGCAGAAAAGTTGAGCTAGGCGCATATAACATATAGAAAAATGCACTAAATCTCTGATATCCGAAAATGTTTGGTGTGCATCTGTGAGATACATTCTTCTTATTTATGTATGTGTATCTACATGAGCATGCCATGGCGAATATTAGAGCTATGTATGTTCTTGTTCCTGTCGTTGTCGGTTGTTGTTGTTGTTGTTGTCATACTCCTTGAGGCTAAAGATTTCATGATTTGCACTTTTATGGAAATAATTTTTCGCATTCGTTTTACTGCAGCACATTTTGTGCAAGACAGCAATTAAAAATATTTAATTATCATGAAAAAAGTTGTCGGGTAACATGCACAACATTTCTCACATGACTAGAGATACTAGTCATAGCTACAAAAAGAGACAGCTATATATATATGAAAAGGTGAATAGAGAAAGAGATAGAGAGAGAGAGAAGTGTTGGCATTAGAATCTACCGAAAAAAAGGCATCGTCTCTGTGCGTTGTGTGTATTTGGAGGCTGCCAAACATTTCCTGTTGTAGTGTAGCTTTAAGATATGTTTAGAAAGAAGAAGATCGTTTTCTTGGGAAAAACGATTTGGCAGCGTGGAACTTAACACGTTGAATTTCGCTTTGATATTAACCGAAAACCGAAACTGAGAAACTTTTTTGTATCAACGTTTTTTTTTCCCCTCAACATTTTCTTATATTGTTTTTTAATGAACTGTCGTAAGCTTGATAATAAAGTAAATAATTTATTGATTATTTACAGCTGAGCTGAGTGTGTGTGGGGTGAAGATAAGCGTGAATAAAATGAATATGGTTATGGTTATGGAATTACGTTCAATATTAACCGAGAGCAGCTGAAAATGAGTCTATGAATGGATCGTTATAACTAAAGAAATCACTTAAGCTTAAGAATGCGACAACAATTTTTAAAGCCAGTAGGTTTATGTTATTAAAGATAAGGTGAAAAGAAGAGAGGGGAAAATATCAACTAAGAGTGTAAAGAATTAAGGCGCGTTGCCACTCAACAGCAATTAGATTTAATATTTTCATAAAATACTTAAAGATTAGAAGAATCTTTAATAATCCACTTTTTTTAAAGGGAAATAATGGATACCGGAACTGTCTTGACTATTCTCAGCTGTCACATTCTGTGTAATTATAAAATGACTCACATAATAACCGCAATTAGTTGAAGGAATGAGCACTTTTAAATTACTTCGCTCCATAAACTAATTAAGTATAAGTTGGCAATGAATGAATGAACATAACTCTTGCTACTGAAATGCATCAAATGCATTCATTGTCTAATTATTTAAGATACTTCCACTGCTCAGCCAGAAGATCTTGGCGCCCTATAAAAGTAGAAGAAAGAACAAGTTAAAGGCGATGGCGATGGCGATGACCATTGGCTGTGCAGTAGTTAAGTGCAATTTGTAATTGTGTCAGTGCCTGGATGCTCTTCCAATTTAATTAGCTATTAAAACGTGTGTTCGTATGTGTGTGTGTGTGTGTGTGTGTGTGACGTCACATGCCAAGGTGATGCCAAACTACGTGACGGCAGCTTTAGTTGCAACCTGTCTCCCACCTATGCACAGGTATCATCAGGGAGACATTCCAGGCGACTTCTACTTGTTGTTGTTGTTGTTGTTCTTGTTAACTTGACACCCTTATCAACTGTACATATCTTTGGAGTCTCTTTCATTCAGCTGAATGCACTTTTATTGGCTGTTTGCTAGTCTCTATTTAGCTCGCCCTGTAGCCTTTATCTTCCCTCCAATTTGATGATTGGCCTTAACTAATTAAGTTTTCTCTCTCTCTCTTTCTATTTGCAGATGGTAAGTGTGCTCAACTATCCACCGTTAAAGGGATTTCTCTATAATCAAATCGAATGTGTGAGTAAAATCAATGCGAATATCTTTTCATAAGTGAATGCTGCTAATTAAGTTACGACATGTCAACCAGCTGATTTCTTTGTAAATAGCTTTGTACGTTAATCAATTAGTAAAAACAATATTTACACAATTTCCCAACATTCTGGAAAAATCATAATGTATCCTTGTAATTTTCATCATTAAATTTATTGACTTTGCAATGCATTCAATTACGCAATCTTTAAGTGTTTCCGCTTCGTGCTATCTAAAAATCCCAACATAAGTTGCTCTACATTTTTTCACGCTACAATACAGTCTCCGAGAAATGTATGTGTCTAGTGCATACTCAAAGCCATAATAACTCATGCAATGCACTCATCTTTTTCCCATTTGCCATTAATGGCAATAATTGCTGTTCGCATTTAATTGACTGATTGCCACACGGATGCCGCACAGGTGAGATACGCAGGTGTCAATCGATCGCCCCAGACGCATTTCATACATTTGCTGCGCTCTAAATAACACAAATTTAATTAAAATTGCGACACAGCTTCATGAGCTGAAACGGAGAATAAAAGAAAGGCTAGACTGCTTTTTCACTATTTGAATTTTTGACATATAAATCAATGCTGTTGATTTGTTTTATTTGAAACATTTTCATTGAACTAAGCGCTGAATGATTAAAACCTACAAAATCTTCACACATTCATATAATTCCCATGATTTATTGATGACTAAACTGCAGATTATTAAAGAAAATAAAAACAAAACTCAAAAAAACTCATATGGATATTTATTTAAATAAAAGCTAATCCAATTGTCTGTGTGTGGCTCTAGTTTGATATATTAACAACAAACACAAGACATGTATAAGTACACATATATAGACATATTTGTATGGCCTGAATTGTAGGGGAGAGCGTAGGACCGTCGGCAATCATAATAAATGTTCATTGAAACCTTTTAAAATCGCGCAAAATGCGGCGCACCTCAATGAAGGCACTAACCCAACAATAAATTTCAACGCCGCCACGATCCACGAGCGGCGGATTCGAGTGCAGGATTGAGAGTGAGCGGTGGTGCTGCACCACCAACCAACCAACCAACAGCAGAGCAAAGCGGAGCAAAACAGGCACATAAACATTAATAAACTTGTTGCAATCCAAAAGATAATTAGCTACAGTCTAGGCAGTAACAACTTGTACCACACACACTATACCACAAAGCACCACACTGCACCACGCAAACACACATCAATAAAAGCACTGGCCAAAAGACACTGGGCAACAATTTGCTATTTAGTATAGAGTTTCATTAAAAAACCACTATAGCCTGCCACGCTCTTTTGTGTATCTTACGGATACATTTTTGTATATATGTATGGATGTGTATGGATGACTGTAACCCTGGTTCCTTGGTTCCCTGTTTGCTGCCGCCTGCCTGCTGTCGATCATAATTTAACATAAAAATGATTTGATTACTATAATTTCTTTTGTGTTTTGGTATCACCTGGTAAGCTCATTTACTACAACGGCAACGCCGCCTATTACTCACACCGGTCCCAAGTCTTCTTCCAAGTCCCCATTGCCGGTGGATCCCTGTGCCAGAGAGGCATTCGACATTCGGCTCCCAAGACCGCACCGCATGCAGCGTGTGTCGTTTTGTACGATATATACTCTGAAGAGATGTACAATAACTGCGGGAAGGCCCAGGCCAAGATCCATTCCAAGCGCACGAAAAAAAAAACAACAACAAGTAAGAATGCGACAGTTGAGTGTGCTCGACTGTGAGAGACCCGGTAGCGAAACTCTCTTCTTTTTCTCTTTTCATAAAATTGTGTCTTGAATATTTCCGAATCATAATGAAATATGTAGCACTAGGGTGTCCCTTATTTGGTCAAAGTCAATATTTTTAAACGCATACGGGCTAGTTTTGTTCATTAGGTCCTAAAGAACTCAGAAATAAATTTTCACCTCAATCGGAGTATGATAACCCGTGCCGACTTGGATCGGAAAATTTAAAAATTATATAGAAAAAAAAAAAAAATTTATTTTTTTTAATTTTTTATTTTTTTATTTTGTTCATTTGGTCCTAAAGAACTCAAAACCAAGTTTTCACCTTAATCGGAGTACGATAACCCATTCAAATTTGCATCGAAACATGAAAAATCATCGAAAAATTTATAATCAGTGTTGAAACACTGTTTTTGCATGTTTCGATGCAAATTTGAATGGGTTATCGTACTCCGATTAAGGTGAAAACTTGGTTTTGAGTTCTTTAGGACCAAATGAACAATATAATAAAATAAAAAATTAAAAAAAATAAAAAAAAAATTTTTTTTTCCTATATAATTTTTAAATTTTCCGATCCAAGTCGGCACGGGTTATCATACTCCGATTGAGGTGAAAATTTATTTCTGAGTTCTTTAGGACCTAATGAACAAAACTAGCCCGTATGCGTTTAAAAATATTGACTTTGACCAAATAAGGGACACCCTAATGTAGCACACATTGGAAGTTTCTTTTTATCAAGCGTGCCAAAACTAAGAGCTGAGGTCTTGAAATTATTTTTAAAAATGTATTGTGAAAACAAACTTGATCTGAATGTAGGCTTATCGTCAGGTTTGGTAGCTCTAGCTCTTTTAGTTTCTGAGACGCTCTGGCTATATCCGTTCGACTGTTGATGTTAATCAGCAATATGTATAATTTATAGGATTTAAAACATTCCTTCTGCCTTTTACATACATTGTCACAAACCTATAAATCCTTTGTACGTTATTGTGTACCGGGCTGAAATACTTGCAGCGCCCCAGAGTCAAAGTCGAGCTGACAAAACCCGTCTTGCAATCGAGGCAAGGCAGGAGGGCTATAATAACGTTGAGAGACCATGGCCAGGGTACTGTAAAAATATCTTGTTTCATGTGTGCGCTGGACGTTAATAGCAGGCCAACTCAACTGCCGCAGCCGCCTTCGTCTTTCCATCTGTTGTCCATTCTGTCCAACCGAAAAGCGTCCCATCTTTTGCTGCTGCATCTTCTGAGTCTTCTTCTGCTGCTGCTGCTGCTGCTGCTAGTAAACGCCGGCAAGTCAGTCCACTCTGGCTATAAAGGCAGTCAGTTTCTGGCAGTCAACCTTAGCTGCATTTCATCATTCATGCACATTATTTGATTCCCCCTCTTACTCTCTCTCTCTTCATGTGTATATGTATCTGTATACTCTAGCAGTGAGCATCCTTACAGTTTGCTTTATCATGGCTTCATTAATGTAACTACTTCTAAAAGTCTTTTAAATCGATATCTACGAGTACTATGGAGAAGTTTGATTTTTTTTTTTAAATCGTTAATGTTCGACTTTTATCAGTATTGAGATTTAATAACTGAAAAGTTAGGAAAATATTAAAATTCTGTTTGAGTAATCTTTATTATTGTTGATGTTTTTTTTCCTGGATTTGTGTGCAGAAAGTGAAAGCTTAATGCTCAATGTTTCTCCACAAAATTTTGTTTTTTGTAAATTTTTAAAGGTTTTAAAATATTTGAGCAAGCGTCTTTTGTTTAATTAATTTGTCAAAAGCAAGCTCTATTAAAATGTTTTTCATGTTCATTTTTCTATATTTATGTTCATTTATTTAAAATATTTACAAAAACTTTGTACACAAACACACCTGAATATGTATAAAATTGAATCTCTAGATTCCCAGAAAATAATCTCAAAATCCCCAGCTATAACAATTACCAGTTTATTTATGTTTTAAGTATGCCATAGATAAACGCAGTCGTAGCCACCTTTTCTTAAGCACAACCTGTTTAATCCTTTATTTTCAGCATCTGTCGCATAAAAAAGAGTATTTAACTTTCTGTAGATTGGCATTTTACACTTTGTTCTTGTTTCTCTTTGCAAAATCCTCCGTGTTTGTCTGTCGTGTCCTGCTGCTTGCGTATCGCATTGGCCAGGCTTAGAAGCAGATTGAGTTACATTGCTGTGGATTATTATCAACTGTATTATCTTCTTTCTTTCTTTTATTTTATTTTATTTTTTTTTCTCTTTTCGTATAACATCTTTGCCTTGGCGTTGATGGCGGCGGCGGTTAAAAAAAAGCCAAATAAAATTTCGTTACGCTGCTGTTGCGTTTATTTTTCAACTCTCAGATCCCAGTCGAGTCCCAGTTGAAGCCTGACTTTGAAAGACGCTTCGTGGGTTTGGGCTTTGGCTTTGGTTTTGGGTTTACTTTAAGGTTTCTGTTGTTTTAATGATACCCGCTCAAGTTGTTTTCTTCTCTCTTTGTCTTAATGCTTTTGGTTCGCATAATCTAAATGCTGCAACATGTATCATCGAGGTTTTAAGGTAACAACAACTGTGTAAATTATGATCCGCACATACATACATATTTACCAATTGGCATCGCTCAAAAAAATCCAAGGTTTGGCCTTTTGTTTTCTGAAGCCATAAACCATAACTGAAGTAGGTGTCGTCGTTAAGTTTGATGTGGCACATTAAAACTAGACGCTGCTTTTTGGCCATCTACTCTACCCCATGGGGGCACTTTATAGTTACCGAGCGAAAAAGTGGAAGCCCACATGCTCTGCAAGTCTTAATTTCGTTTTGGGTTTACAAAATTTTATTGATTTCATTTATTATTGGCATCTCATCACGAAACGAAACTTTTGATACTATTTCTCAATGAATTCACTTGATTCACAATGGGACTATTATTTCTTGAAATGGCATAAAGAACGTAAAAATTGTTTGCATTTGATTTATGGTTTTACTCTCAAGTCAGGTGTATTGAAAGTTGTCTATATCAAATGGACAGTATTTAAATTTATGGTTTTTCCTATAGTATTTGAAGTGTATTAATAAACCTGTTAACTTTGCTTTGATTTATAGATAAACTTAGAAATATTATTATATATTATGATGGCAGATTGAAAAATCTTTTTTTCTTGTCATGCAAAATAAAACTTTATTTTGAATAATCAATGTGAAACAAACCTAAATTTTAATCGACACTAAACTCATTAACAGTGTGTATATTTTATTCTTATTTACTTTTTAAATTCCCTATAAATTTCCGCAAAATCTTTCTATAATACCACATTTATTTCAGTTCAGTTTCAGTTTTTCACACTGCGTGTTGGCCTTTTTTTTTTTTTTTTTGGAATTTAAGAGCTTCCTCATGCCAAATGCTATTACATTTAATATATTGGCTGCAGTGAATCAATTGAGGAGCGCTTTAGTGTCCATAGATCCCAAAAGCCCTGGCCATCTAAATGTGGGTCACATGCCACAGACAAAAGTTTTAAATCATATTTAAAGTGGGTACGATAAAGCAAGAAGAAGAACCGCTGCCAAAATGTGTGATGTGGTGGGAGGCTGAATTGGTTTGGTGTAAAATAAGGAAAAAAAACCACAGAAAACACACTTGAGAGTATTGCACCACATAAAATGGCAGTGGTAGTGATGGTAGCATACCAGGAAACTATAAAAGACAATAGACGGCAATATGCCAGCTCAGGTTTTGTGGTTTTCATTTTGAGCTTCCAGTTGAATCGAGTCGAGCTGAATTGAATTGAGTTGAGTTGAGTTGAAGCCCTATACATGAACTCATGGCGTGGGCCTAAGTCAACAACAAAACCAACAACGGTCATCGTCTTTTGTTATGACCATGTGTGTGTGTGTGTGTGTGTGTGTGTTAAAGAAAAACCTTTCGACTGCTTTCTTTCTATGTGGAGCGAAGGGTGAAGATGAAGTTTGTTGTATGTGTGCTCACGCATTAATATAGTCAGAGAATATACAGTACGCCAAGTACTATATCCAAGATATATATATATCTAGCTAGCTAGCTAGATATAGATGTGTGTGAAACTAGTTTATGACAGGCCAAAGCTTGCAGAGAATGCGGAATGCGGGGCAAATAATGTTGTTTATGTGCACAGGCAAAATCGTAAATATGACGCACAGAGCTGGCGTTGAAGACGAAAACAAACAGGGCCCAGGACAGGAGCCTGAAAACAGGCAACTGAAAAGGAGGGCGGAGGAAGGAAGAGATAGAGGAGGCAACTTTGGACAGGCTGTAGAAGTGCAGTTCGATTTGCTGCTCATGGGACAAGTGCAAAGTAGCCCATGCCATGCCACAACAACACTTGCCACACAATTGCAATGCCATGCTCCCATTGTGGTGTCTGTCTGTCAGTCTGTCTGTCTTTGGTCAACTGCAAAAGCTGCAACTGCTGCTTACTGCCTTCCTGCCTGCCTGCTGCCTGCGGCATGAGGCAACTGCTCTGTCCAGGCATTGCCATGACACTCAAACTGCAACTCACCTGGCTCTGTCTCTGTCTCTGACTCTGACTCTGGTTATGGCATTCAATGGCCAATTCTCCACGCAGGCGTCGTTCTTCCCATGACACTAGCCCAGCTTTGTGCTTATTTGGTTACTTTATGCCTTTTGCTATGCTATGCTGCATGCATCTCTTATTCCTTACCCTTCGCTCTCTCTCTCTCGCTCTGTTTAGCTCTTTCATTTTGCGCCTGTCTGATAATAAAGATGACAAAATATCTAGAAAAAATCATAAACTTTGTGTGTATGTTTGGAAAAATAATATCTTGCAGATATAAAGTACCATTTATGTCGTGCTTATATCTTCTTTCGCCAAGTCGTGAGGATACCAAGACGTTGCCTCCTCTTCCTCCTCCTTCTCCTTTCCTGCTCTTTCTTCTCGTTTTCCTCCTCCTTCTCTAGTAGTTGCCTGTTCTGGCCATGCGCCATTCGCAGTGCTGTCGCAGCGCAGCCGAAGCGGTTGAGTTAAGTTAAGTTGAATCGAATTGAGTTGGTTGCCTGCGTGGCTGCTGCGCACAGTGGTATGCAAGCAATTTTCTTAGCATGTTGAATAATAGCTTCTAACATAGAATAACACTTTAAAAGGCTATAAAGGCTCTATTTTCCGTTGTTTCAGTATTATTTATTTTTTTATAAACATCTTAAATATTTATATTTATTAACATCCTATCAATTAAATTATGTTTATTATTTTTCAAGTTATAAGCAGTTGCCAGAACAATGTAAATTTAAATAAATGCTCTGAGGATATCTAAAATACAAATGAAAAGATTGGTTCTGATTATAATTTTGACAATGACGAATAATATGCATTATTCGGGCATATGATTAATTTTAACTTAAAAATTCTAGCATTAGAAACTTCATTGTTTCTTTAACTGCTCGATTTAAATTTTCTTGAATTTCAACATGCTCTACTTTGTACATTAAACTCTTACTAATTTTCGTTTAAATGCCAATCTAAATATGATGCTTAGTCTCTATTTGTTTTGATGTCTGGCTCCACTGTGCACACTGCACTGCAGCACATCGTCTTCACATGACGGCGACGGCGGCCAATTGTCCAATACAGCGCCAACGAGGCCGCTGCAGTCGCCGTCACTATGACCATGTTGTTGTTGTTGTTGCTGCCGTTGTTGTTGTTGCTGTCGTTGTTGTCGTCTAGGAGCAGGGCCAACTAGCCGAGGAGAGGATCAGAAGAGGAAGGGAGCAATAGCACAGCAGACATTGCGTTGAATCGTCTATTGAAGTCTTTGTACTTGGCTTGTCTTTTGGCCATGGACGTTGTTTGAGCCAAGTTGGCTGCTTTGGCTTGGAACCTGGACGCCTGGTATAGATGCTTTCATTACGAGCTTAGTTCCCGTCACAATCAGTTGTTGGCATCGTTTATGCCGCATTGCCTCACACACAACAGCAGAAGAGGGACCAAACCAGGAGGTAGATTGTGAAGAGCTACAGAGAGAGAAAAAGTCGCACTAAAATAAAGTTTGAATGAACCCAAATTTAATATTTGCAGTTTTTAAAATGTATAAAATTATATCAGTACGAATTACTGAAAATGAGCATAGAAATTTTAAACCAATTACGAATAATCTGAATATGAGAATTAAGTATCTTGAATAAAGTAAAACTCTAGATTTACTTAAAATAAGTTCGAAAATTTTTTAACGGATTTTTACAACAAAAACTTACATAACTAGTTCATAGAATCATAGATTACGATTATTAAATCTTGTATATTTTTAGCGTTTGCTTGTTTATAATTCCCAAATGGTTCTAGCTGGTCTGCTATAAAGGGCACTGAGAAATTAAGACTATTTTATTAAGTATCCAAATTCTAAAATATTTAAACTTAAAGAGTCGTACTTGAAATATGATTGAAATACTTGTTTTTAGTAATTTTTATTTTAGTAGAAAATTAAGTTTGTTTCTTGGTTTTTTCGCTCTGTGTAGTTGCCAGCCTGCGAGCCTGCTGTTGCTGTTGCTGCTGTGGCAGCTTCTTCAGCAACGTCTTGCAACTTATCGCAGCACACACACACACACATGAGACTGTGCCGCACACAATTTGCATGTGAAGATCTCTGCTGCACCCACTGTCCCTGCTGGGGCGCCTCAACAAAAAACCGAGTCGCGTTGCGTCTCGTCGTCACCCACTTCCTTCGATGCTGCCACCATTGTACGTGCATGTAATTTATGCGTTTAGATAACACTTTGCTAATTTTGAATGGCATATATTTTTTATACCCCTTCGTTTTTTGTTTGTTGCATTAGAAGGAGAAGAAGAAGAAGAAGGGAAGCCTGCCTGCCGTGGCATGTCTGTAATTGTGTGTGCGTGTGTGTATTAAGTTTTTTCTTCTGTTTTTCTGTTTTTTTTTTTGCATGCCATGCTTATGATGATGTATTGATTGTTCGAGGTGTCAGATTTGTTTTCTACCTACGAGGAGGCAAACGAGCTGCCTTTATAACCCAACCCCAACCCCCAAACTGCCATTACCATCCTTTTGGCCAGTCCTCTTGCACTTTTTTCGCTTTTGCGTAATTAAAGAAAATATTTGAGATATGCCGAGATAATAGTGCTGGAATGTTGTTGGATTAATTAATTGAAAATGAGTAGTCGACCAGTCAACGACAACGAAGACAACGACGACGACGACGCTGTCCATTGGCTTATTTGGCTTGAAGTTTTGTCTCGTATTGGGGCGAGTTTGGACCATGTCGTTGCCTGTTTGCTTATCAGCGGCAGCGTTGGCTTTTTATGGCCAACACACACACACACACAAACACACAGTCACATGAGAGCGACAGTCTCCTCTTGACTTGCCAACGGACTCTTCTGCTTCTTCTTCTTCGGCCTGGGTATTGTGATTAATAAGGATTTTCAAGTCGTTAGCCTCGCGTTTTTTTTTTTTATGGACACGTCTGCGACAAGGCTGAAACGAGGAGGCTAAAACTCCAACTGAGACTGAGGTTGAGGCAGGCAAATTACCGATTTCAACAATGTCGCTCAAGTGGCTTAACTTTAACTTTGACAAAGGCCTGGCTAAAAAAAAAAAAAAACGACAAGACAGAAAAGAAAACCGGCAGCCCAGTTGCAAAAATGTTGATGCTTGAATAATGATGTGATAACCGTAGGCATAAACTGGCCAAGCAACTGTGGCGACTCAGGACTCCGTCGACTCCTATTGGACTCCATGGTCATCGCAACTTTTAGCTGGATACAATTACCAGTGGACACTCGAGGAGTCTGGGAGGTGGTTCTTCCATCTTCATTCACATCGCAGCTGCAGTTGCTCTATACGAAAAAAAAAAAACGAAAAATATAAAAGTTGTTTAAAGTTTTCAAATTATTCTAAGTAGGGCAGCGACAGAGACGGCAACAGCGACTATAAGATTAGTCTGGGGAAATGCTTCCTCGGGCTCTGCCCGGGATTAGACGCTCGCATTAAATTCGAATTAAATTTTGCTTAAAGCGCATCAGAGTGAACTGTTACGTAAGGGAAGTCAATTGAAATTACAGTTGAGAATCCCAAAAAGGACACCACGTGGTGGGCGGCTGCCAGGATTGTAAATGAATTGCTTAGCCGAGGATGAAAGTTGCAATTATTTTTAAATTGTTTGGAAATCAAATTAGGAAAGTGGCAATAATAAAATTACAATTGTCTAGATTATAAATTCGCAGAAATCGAAATATTCGTTTACTTTTTTATAAATAATCCCTTCTTTTTTAAAATTCCAAGTCTTGGATTTACAAATTATATATTGTATTCCTTTTAATAGTTTAAAGTAAACTAATCTTTGCTTTTTTAAAAGTAAATACAAACTCTTGCGTTTCTGTATTATGTTCATTATAACATATTAAAAAGAAAAGTGACAACAATGTTGATGAAAGCTGTTTTCATTTGATATTTACTAGACATTCTTTGGAATAATTTAATTGTTAAGAAGTCATAAAAAAAAGCGCAAATTATGCTAATGAACAATCTTGGGTGAAAGTCAAAATTGTTTGAAAATTAAATTAGGAGAGTGACAAAACTGATATTAAAAGTCTCTACGTTCCAAATACGCTCTACAATATCTATGAAGATAAATGAAAAACAAACCATTTATTTTAACTTAAAAAAATAATTCGTTTTATTGGAAGATTGCCAATTTTTCAGCTACAAATTAAATTTTTTTAAATATTAGAAAGTAAAGTAGCCATATACACATTCCAAATATTCTTTCTAATAATTAAATTATCAAGAAATCATTAAAAATGACTCAAACTATGCTAATGAACTAAATTGCCCCGTAACAAGTTTATTCTAACTATGCTGTCATGTGTGGGATTTCGCAGCTGTCGTTCACACAGCAGGGCGACTGACTAACTGACCATAACCTAAATTCCGTGTTGCTAATTAAAAGAACAAACACACAAAAAAAAACGAAAAATACATAAAAACTGAAAACAGAAAACTAAAAAAGAATATATGCATGCCACAAGCAGAAGTTGCACGGTTGCAAGTTGGGAAAGGCTTTCTTTTCTCAGCAGTTAGCCAAAGCAGCGAGTGGAGTTGCAGTTGCAACATGAAGTTGCATACACATTGTTAATCATATGCGGCACTAAAACTCAATCAAATTTCATTGCACAACCAACAACGAAATCAACTTTAAAGGCAAGCGAACGGCGAACGGGAGAAATGTTCATTGGCATATAAAAAAAAAATAAATATAAATCCGTACGGAATGAAGAGGAACAAATAACAGTTATATGTGTAGTCGAGATCACGTTTGTCTTAATTACATACCAAATATATCGCCATGCTGATTGATCCCGGCAGAAGCAACTAACTTGGGTCATAAAAGCCGAAACATAAATTTGAGTTATAAAAACGCATGTTATGCTGCACTTAATTAGCGGTTGACCTCTTGAGGGGAAGAGAGAGAGAGACAGACAGACAGAGGGAGAGGGAGAGAGACGATGAAATGTCGATGAGTGTCATGCCCATATGCTTAGAGACATTTAAAAGAGACCTCGTGTCATGCCACAGAAACAGATACAGATACAAGATACATGTGCTCCCTTCCTCCCTTCCTTTGACTATATAATTCTCACAATTTGCCGCTGCGTGTGCCACCAGCTTCAGCGTCTCGAGTCCGTGCTGGAAATGTCAACAATATAACGCAGCAACAACATCAAAATTAAATGGTGTGAATGAAATTTTATGCCGAATCATGCGAGGAAAATGATGAAGTTGCCGACAAGGACAGCGCCCTGAGAGTTCCCAACCAAGTGTGCCATATCACGCTTAGTTAAAATTATATTGCGGGCCTCATTTCATTTGTTTATGAAGCAAAGACCCGTCAAACAGACACACAGACAGACAGACAAACAGTCATTTGGCCAGTTGTCATTAGGAGTTTTGTGCCAAGTCTTTATATAATAAAGATGCGTACGCAAATCGTGCACAAAATTGAGTTGAAAATTATTTGAAATTTGTTAGCTAGAAGCGTTGCCAAAAAAAAGAGAGACGATTAAAAGAACAAGCACAAGATGAGAGACACTGTGTTCCAAGACTTTTGGCTAACAACAACAGCAACAACAACAACTTCTAAATGAAGTGGAGACCGTTGATGACGACGACGACACTTGAAGTTCTTTTTGAGTAATTTCATCTTGTGCAAGTAGTTTTGATGTTTGATGTTGATGCGACGCCTCTGCGAAGCATGGGAAAATAGGTTTTTATTCAGTTGCGACGGGGAGTTCTCTACACTTTTGTCTTTCCTTTTCTTCAAGAGCATTTAGACAAGTTTATTTAATTTTTTTTAAGAATTGGTAAAGAGTAGTTGGCAGCAGAAGTTTTAAGTGTCCGACTGTGAAGAGTTGTGTGAATAACTAATGAAGTTGCTTATAGAAAGCATAGAATTTGAAATATGTAAAAGATATTGGGGATATAGAATCGAGAATATAGAATATGGAAATAATAAGAGAAAGGATAATATTTTACTAGTAAAAAATAAAAATTATTGAAGCAAAGTGTAATTTGAGAAGACTTTATAAACTCTGAAAAAAAAGAAAAACTCATAATTATGAAAAGATATTTAGAACTCGAAATAATCAAAAATAAAGTTATAATTCATAATCTCAAAACAATGCACAGATTTCAGCATTAGAAATGAAACCGACTCATATTACTTAACTTTTTCTTTCCGTAAAGTATGTGAAGCGGCCTTTAAGAACTATCTAACCCATGCACAACACAATTGGATGACAATTAAGCGATTCATTAAAAATGACAGAGCATGAATTGAATTGAGTTGAGAGTCAAGAGTTTTGGGTTAGACAAGGAGCTGGAGTTGGAGGAATTGTTGAAAGAACCCAAAAAATAGTGGTTGCAATAAAGAGGAAGCCCGTCGTCATTGCTGTCGTCTCAGTGACAGCTCTGGCAAATGCGTGATGCGTTTCCCTTCCAAAGGAGATGGAAATGAAAGTAGTAGTAGTAGTAGTTGTTGTTGTTGTCGTCGTTATCCATGTCCGTGCCCCATTCCCCGGTTCCGTTACGGCGTACGTGCACAAGTACTTATTTCGTTGTTGTTGTTGCTGAGAGTTGAGAGAAGAAACTCATTTAAATCGGACACTGGCGTCGACCCATTGCCACTTGAAGGCGAAGCCGTAACAAAAATAATATAGCAAGAATAAAACTAGTGAGAATCGAGCGCAAAATGGCATGCAAACGACAAACGTTGCCTGATGCTGACATTTGATGCCAAATTTTCAAGTGGAGCGGACGAGCGACCAGCCAGCCAGCAGGCCAAGCACTTGAGGAATTGCCGCCGCCATCGTTTAAGAGATGATGGCATGAGATACTCTCGACTGCGACTTGACTGACTGCAGAGACATTCGCAGAGTCGTAAATATGAGGCACACAAACAAAAGGAGCAAGCCTGTCAGACTGACAGACAGACGAGGAAGAGGACATTAGTATACAGAAGCTCGCTACAAACTCTAACAAAAATGTAGGCGAGCGAGCCTAACTGTAAGAGACCCTGTACTTATTCTGTAGTAAATTACATTTTTGGTTAAACTAAATAATCATTGCAGACCTAAAATTATTTCTTTAAAACCTTTCGAATTTATGAGACAATCGTATAGCAATTTTATAAACAGATCCAGACTGTAAATCTGAGTATATAAGGCTATAGCCTTTAAGTCTCTAACTCTTTAAGTCTCTCAATTCCGATGTTGATTCTGATCAAGAATATATATTAAAAGTGTCGAAAGTGCCGCCTTTTGCCTGTTATGCATAGACCCT
This sequence comes from Drosophila suboccidentalis, assembly GCA_037043435.1. NCBI lineage: Eukaryota > Metazoa > Arthropoda > Insecta > Diptera > Drosophilidae > Drosophila > Drosophila suboccidentalis. The sequence continues at coordinate 138,985 of JBAMBK010000134.1, forward strand.
TTGTAATTTATAAGTACAGGGTAAGAAAAAAAGATAGAAGAGAAACAATCTCAACAGACGATGTCAGCAGGCAGAGAGTGAAGACGGCAGATAGCCAGGTCCAGACTCTGGGCCATAAACTGGCGACTATGAAGATATATTAGGCAAATAGATGGATGGGATAGCTGCATGGATGGATGCCTAGTCTGTCTCTGTCTCTTTCTCTGCCACGGCCTCAGCCTCGGCTAAAGGAAAAACAATTTTTAGGAAAAACTTTTTTCTGCAAATGCAAATGGAGTTTGACAATGTTTTGGCCACAGACATAGATAATCAAAAAAGCTGTCTTATAGCTTATGATGTGCATGATGATGATGATGAGTATTAGATGAGAGTTTTCATAAAGGGAGTTTTCCATTTGAAGTTTCCCTCTTTGCTACCTGCACTCGGCAAAGTCTCAAATTACACGCACATAAGTAGAAAAATCAACAGAGACAGCAAAGCATTTTTTTTCTTGTTTTTTGTTTTTTTTATTACTACAATAGAAGCGAACAGAACAAAAGATGCGAAATATTTGCTGCTCTTATGCTTGGGAAACATGGCAAATGCTGTGTTTACAGTGCTGCAAAAAAGTAAACGTAAACGTAGACGTAGAAGTTGAAATGCTTGCCAGCTCAGCCGCATAAATACTCTCCAGGGAGTTGTTATGTGTTGTGTTATATGTTATGTTGTTGGTAAACGCAATGTTGGAACTATTCCTCCGGCTTGGGCCTTGCAAATGGAAACGTTGGGTTAGGGGGGCGAATTGGGGATACTCATGACTCAAAATATGCGCGTATTTGGTTGCGTTTCGTTGGGTTTTCTTTCTTTTCTTTTTTGGGGTTTCAATATGCGGTTCAGTTCGGTTCGGTTCGGTTCCTGAGGCACGCAACGTACCATGGAGCTGCTTGTGTTGGTTACATTTTGCACCTAAAGCGAATCATTTTGCCGGAGGGGGTGAAAGGGATCACCACCCAGGCAGCTGTTTATGAAATACTCCTCGTACTTGCGCTTGTATAGCAACATGTATTTATGTATGAAGCGAATGAAAACATAAACAACAGGAACAACAAATACAGTAGCTGCAACAAGAAAAGCGTGGCGCTATTGTTGTTGTTGTTATCGTTGTTGTTGTTGTTGTTGTTGGGGCTGTAACAAAGGCATGCACGGGAAATATGCTGAAAAACGGGCGAAACTGCAAAACGAAACGCACTGCGAGCACAACAATTTATGGGCAACATTTAAAAAATACATGCTGAATTGTTTGCGGCAGCATAAAAAGTAGCCAAACGTTGGTGCTGCTGCTGCTGGTGCAGCCTAGACAAGGAGAAAGAGAATGAGAAAGAGGAGGAGGAGCAGAAGTTGCGGTCGCCACTTGCATTTCTTTGCATAAATTGCAACATTTCGTTGCAAGCAATGCGACGCCGCGCGACGCGACGCAACGCAACGCGAGTGGCAAGTTGAAGCTGCGTTTAGGCAATTTGTCATAGGTGAAGCTGCTGCTGGCATTCTCAACGATTGCTGCATTGGATACTGATATAGAGATACAAATGTATCTGCAGATTGCTAACGAAAAGAAAAAAATCCATAACCGAGTTGAGATTTCATTTGCATTTTCCCATTTGCCAGCAAAAGAATAGAAGAAAATTTCAAATTAAATTTCCTATGTGTAAATGCATGTAAATCACTGCGGACGGCAGTCCGCGCTAGTGACGAAAGCAGCACGAAGGGTGCGAAGGCGACTAGCATATATACACAGGAAGAATGGAAAATTTGCTATGACTGTCCGATCAGGTCGAGTTATATACTGATCGAAAGGTATTAACTTAACTTACAAATGTGCATACTAAGACTTTTGGAAACTCACCTGGTTCGTGAGATAAACAGGTATAAGTGGGAGGGGGAAAATTTTGATGATTGGAGCTAATGGGGCCGTTGGAGCTTTTTTGAATTTTCTTTGAATTTTTTACAATTCTCATTAAAAATACGCGTCGAATGACACCTCGATCATCGAAATCGGACAACTGGTTCGAAAGATAATTAATTTTGAAATTTTTAGGGGCCTTCCGAAAATGAGATGAAAAGTCAGTTTGTCTGTTTGTCTGTTTGTCTGTTTGTCTGTTTGTTTGTTTGGATCAAATCGTTGATTTAGCTTAAATGTTTGAATGAGGACTTGTTCCTGTTAAAAAATCTAGAAACGTTTGTTCCACGACTTTTTCGAAAAATCGCTAGTTTAGCGGGAAATCGCTAAAAACCGCCAAACTTAAAACCCCCATAGCATCCAAACAATAGAAGCCACAGATGTGATCTATATATCGTTGAAAAGGTATTTTGAAGGGCTCTTAGGCATACCTTCGAAGTTTTATTTTTAGGTAAAGAGGTAAACAGCTACAGGTGAAATAAGGTATTTTTCTTCACATTTTGGCGGTTTTTGAGAAAACGCCGCTAACGATTTTTTTTAATTTTCAGTATGTTGTAGTTTATAAAATTTCGCATTTTTTGATATATGAAACATAACTTATAGCCAAATGGTTTGGAAGATATAACCAGTTAACTGAAAATATACGTTTTCTTAGATTTGGAAGAGGACCCGTTTGTCTGTTTGGATAAAATCTTTCTTATAGCTTAGAAGTTTGAATGAGGACTTGTTCCCGCTCAAAAATCTAGAAACGTTTGTTCTACGACTTTTCCGAAAATTCGCTAGTTTAGCGGGAAATCGCTAAAAACCGCTAAAATTGACACCCTCATAGCGTCCAAACGATAGATGCTACAGATGTGATCTATACATCGTTAAAAAGGTAGATCGATGGGCTTTTAAGCATAGCTGTAAACTTTTTTGCTGAAGAACACAGGTAAAAAGCTAAAGGTAAAAAAAATTATTATTCCTCACATTTTGGCGATTTAAGAAAAATTTGTATTTCAAATCACTTTTAAATATGGTATATGTGGAAGACAATTCCATTCCGCGTTTTTTGACATACAACACATATCTGTCAGAATTCGTTTGGGCAAGATATTACCTATTAACTGAATATATCATTTTTCTTTCCACTCCTGCTTGCTCACATGCAGTATGTACACTGCTTGCTTGCTGCGGAAGCATACTGCTTGCAAGTGGTGAATTCTTTTTGCGGCAGCAGCAACAAAGTGTCATTGCAGCCAGAGTTTGAGAACGCTATTAGCTTTTGCGCTTGGCATGTTGGCATGCCATACAAATTTGACAAGTTATACTGTCAAAAAATATTGAAATTTACAAAATTTCTAATGTCTTATTCAAAAATTTCTGATATCCCATAAAAAAACCTCTTTACGCGGTAAAAGTCTAGTGACGAAAACATTTTCATGCCCCAAAATTTCTGATATCCAATTTTGTGACGAATAATATTAAGTTTTACTTATGAATAAAATAAAAAAAAAATTTTTGCATTCGGCACTGCGCAAAACAGTCAGTTTTATTTGGTATGAAGAACTGAGGCATTTTAGCGCAATGTGCCGAGTGCCAAAATTTTTTTTTTATTTTATTCATAAGTAAAACTTAATATTATTCGTCACAAAATTGGATATCAGAAATTTTGGGGCATGAAAATGTTTTCGTCACTAGACTTTTACCGCGTAAAGAGGTTTTTTTATGGGTTTTATAGTTCGAAAATCTATGAAAAATATTAAATTTTATCGAAAGTTTTATGCAATTGTTGAACAAATTTAATTTTAAATTATCAAATCTGTCAAGTGAAATGATTAAAAAAAAAAAATACATTTTGCTGACAATTTAATAAAATAATTGAAATTCGTAAACAGAAATATCGTATGCAACTTTTGAGTATTAATATTAGATTTGAGGTTTGAATAAAGTTACAAAATAAATAATGCGCATAATGAAAAGTGAGCTTTAACAAAAATAAATTTCTCTTGTCACATAAATAAAGAATAAACAGAAGCCAAAGTGAAATACTGATACGCATATGAAATAAGGAGGAAAAACAAAGAAATTAAATGCTGTGAAAACATTTAAATCGTGCTAGTAAATGTTGATCTGCACTCACTTAACTGTGCGCTGTCAAGTTTGAAGTGCACACGCCCAAACAATTTTCAGCATAAAACTGAAAACTGAAAGCTGGAAACGGAAAACGAAAAACTGTTGGTAACACACTCGCATCGTGTGTCTTCACACACACACGCACACACACACAAATCTGCCAGTCTGAGATTACCCCGTAGCCCCAAAATGCATTTACGGCAACTCAAGTGATGCAAATCTAATACGAGTACTCGGCTGCTGCTGCTGCTGCGTTGCAATGGCAAAATATAAACCTCTCAAGTGCAAAAACCATTCAAAAACTAAGCTAAATTTATTTAAGGAACACACACACACACACACATACACATACTCAAGCAGACATTCAGATATATGTATATAGACAGGACCAAGTACTGACGATTGCAGTGTAGTTTTTGCTCTCGTCGTCGTCGTCGTTGTTGTTCCTATTGCTATGCACATTTCACTTAACTGAAATAAAAACTGAAAAGAAAAGCCAACGCAAATGCGAGCAAAGCCCAACCAAAATACGCCAGAGCCATTGCAATGGAGAGTGGCAAACAGCAAACAGCAAAAAAAAATAAAGGAAAAAAAAAAGAAATTGTTGTAGAAAAAAGGGAAAATAGTATGAAGAGACCAACAACAAGAGGAACAACAAATGTCGTCAGCAGAGAGCACTAGAGTTGGGGAATCGTCAGTCGGCAGTCGAGTCGAGTCGAGAGTCGCGACGGTGTGGCAGGAATAAAATTCACGTGGCAAGCACGCACACACACACACACATACACACTGAAAGAGAGGGGGCAAAAAATCAAACTCTTGGGGAAAATACTCGCAATGCCACAGTGTGGGGCAAGTTGCGACTGAACCGACTGTTCTGTTCTCTCTGGCTGTGTGTGACGTGTGCATGCAAGGTGCTCGTATAATGCGTTGTGCGTGTTAAAAGATAGTTTTGCCTGGCTCAAAGCAATGCCAGGCGGGGCCAGTCCAGCCAACCATCCAGTCAACCATCCAACCAGCCAGCCAGCAATCCAGCCAGTCAGCCATACAGTCGGCAGTCGAGGCTGGCAAGTTTTCAGTAGCAACAACAGCGACAGGTAGTTTTACACATTGAAAAATCCCAAACACCATGACACGGCCCTCTTATCGTGTTGTTGTTGTTGTTCTTGTTACTGGAGAGGATTGGGAGTGGAATTCGGCAGCTACTGTGTCTCTGTGTGTGCTAGGCACACTAATGGGTCTAGGGATCAAGGCAAACGAGGGACAAATGCAAACAGACTTGGGACAGAAAACGTTTTTTTTTTTTTTTTTGCAGTTACACTCGACGAAATGTTGGTGCCAAGTGGAAAACATCAAATTTTCAAATTTTTGAAAATATATTTAAGATATTAAAGATTTTGAAAACTAGCCATAGATTTATAGGCTGTAATCATCCTGAGAAGCTTTCTTGCTTTGAGCAACTCATTCAAAAAATACTCCATCACGTGTTCTTAAATACATTTTTCTCACGGTAATTTAAAATATAGTTTGATATTCTCAAAATATACAGCGATTGGTCTGAACTTTGCAACTTTTTCGAATTTCATTTCAGCTTCTAAAACAATTGAATTGTTTATTTCAAAGAAAACTTTTTTTTATCGTACATAGGCTCCGTTTTATTTCTATAGCTAGATATTAATAAAAAACATATTGATTGATCTAAATTAAAAGTAGTTCCTTCTTAGAGCAACTTTATTATTTTACAAATACATAAATACATATTTTACATATATTCAATGATGATTCGAATTATTTTCTGATTTTAGTTAAGCTTACGACTCTTTTATTTCTCTCAGTGCATTGGCTAGGATTGCACTTATGCGTTGTCGCCGTTGTTGTCCGTATGTATATTTCAATTGTTAAACAAACGCTAAACGCTTCGAGGTGACCCTGCATCTAGGCCCTATCGCAATAGCAACAACAACAACACCGACGATAGCAAAGTTCTTTTTTATGCGCGTGCCCAGCCGGAAATTCAGGCATGTGGTGATCGAATTCTATACGGCCGCTGTACAGAACGTGTCAGTTTTAAGTTGCACATCCCTGATTCTGCAAACTTTCATGAGCGCGCTCTGTAGTCAGAATCGATCGTCTCTAAGTGTGAAATCCCCGCAGCAAAGTCCGCTATGAGTTCGCTCGTTTGCTTGAGTTTCTCATAGTGTTTGGTTGTACAAGACGCTGCTTAGAATCGTTTGCTTCGTGGTAAAAGTTCCCTGCAACAATGTCCGCTACGAACTCGAACGTTTTAGTGAGTTTGTCATAGCGATCTGCTGCAGAGAACGCTGCACAGAATTGTTTCTGAGCTGTGCGAAATCCCCGCAGCAAAGTCCGCTATGAGTTCGCTCGTTTGCTTGAGTTTGACATTGCGTTCTGCTGCAGAAAACGCTGCTTGGATTTTTTCTTTGTTTCTTTGTTTGTGTATTGACTTTTGTAGGGTTGTCATAGGGTTTTGCAGCAGTTATTGCAGTGTATAAAAAAACTCGATCAGCTACATTTTGTATGCGTTGCAACCCTTTTTGTGTGTATTTCTTGCAGTTTTTCTTTTGCGTTTTAGTTAAGTGTCAGCTCGTCTTGCGTAAACAACATAAGTGAAGCGGTAAGTTAAATATATTTATTGCGTATTTTAATATAATTTATAAATAAAACACAATTAATATATTACAGTCAACTACATTCGGCAGTGCTACTGTTTTGTGTATACACACAAGCCAGGTAAGTAAAATATAAAACACATAAAATACAACATTTGTAATTATTGATTGTTTTTTCTTTCTTTTCAGTGTTCTTATATGTCTAAATTAGTTTAAGTAATTGTAAGAATGTAACAAAAGCATGTAAATCAATGTTTAAATAAAACTATTAATTAAAAATATGTATAAACATTTTATTTCTACTGCCGTGCAGATTTGCCGCTGCCTAGGGGTGGGGTAGTTCAATAAGAATTCCAACCAGATTTCATACTAGAACTAAACTGAGGTCTGCATGAATGAGCAAAAAACGAAGTTCGAAGCATTCATGTTCGAAAGGAATTGAACGAAGTCGAATGCGAAGTCGAAAGATTTTGATTGAGTTTGTTCGTTTTTGTCAAACTCAGTTCACAATGTTCATACGGAGTGACAGGAATTGAATGAGTGAGAATGCTACTTTGTTTTGAGTTAATTCGAGTTCGTTTCGAATTTTGATTTAATTTTCATATTTTTTTTTTCAGCATGAAAAACCAACTTATTTACATTTACATATATGGGTTAAGATATGATAGGATAATCATAATTGTTTATTCCCATTGTTGTCTTATTACTAATATAATGTTCTGGATAATTAAAATGATTTTATTGTATCCGAGCGCCGAAGCGCGATGATAATGCGTGTGTCTATGTCGGTGTCTGTATGTAGACTGAATTAAGACTGAAGCGGTTCCGAAGATCGCTCACGGAACCAGCATCTGTTTAATGCGATGCGTCGTTGCCAGATCGGGCTGTTGCCGCTGTAGTGGTACACCACACATACATATATTTATATTAAAACGCACTTCTTAAAAAACACTTACAGGCTCACCGACGTCTTTAATGCCTTCGCTCATTATTGCTTTGCGACCGATTTTAAGGAAAGTTTGCAACAAAGTTAAGGAATGCAGTCATTTGACAATCAAAATATCGAGTCATTCGATTGAGTTTGGCATTGTCAAATTTATTTTACATTCCTTCATTCGCACTCATTTCGATAAGGAGCTTTCATTTTAGAGCTCAATGTCACTCTCATTCAAACGAATTCAATTCAATGTGTAAATCGCACTCACTCAATTCGACATCGTTCGAATTAATTCTATTTAACTCAAATTTTGAGTATATTCATGCAGGCCTCTAACTAGAACCAGCCAGAATTCCAACTAGAATTGTATACAGCAGAAATACGTATACAGAAAAGTATGCAGCCGAACCTTACGAAGAACTCACTAAAACGTTCGACTTCGTAGCGGAACCTGCAGCGCGGTTTTCTAAATTTCCTACAGAGAATTGTGGCCACGCATGTATAAAAGCGAATGAGGGTTTTACCACGAACTCGGCGCGCAGAACTGTGAGCGCGCTGTACGAATTCTGTACAGTTTTCTGCGACAAATTTACTATTGGGTGCTTCTCACAACACTCAGCTCACACCTCTCCCTCTCTGTCTCTTCCTCCCCTGCCATCCCTCTTCAGTTCCACATTCCCCTTTTGGTTGTGCGCCCTTTTCGGTCTCATGCCTTTTGTTGTTGTTCTTGTTGTTGTCGTTGGTGTTGGTGTTGTTCCGCTCCTAGACAAATATTATTGTTCCCAACATGCCGTTATTGCATATTTGCCTTAAATATTTTTGAAATGCTGCTCCGAAGTGTGAATGAAATTAATGCGTTGCGAGCGTTTGAAAAGAAAAAAATGTATGTATTTGAAAAGAAATGGGTAAAAATTCAGTTATACATGTGTAGATGTAGGTATATTTGTCTGTCTGTGTTTGGTTCGGCGAGTTTCCCATATCATTTTGAATGTTGTTGTTTTGTTTTATTTCATTTCATTTTCCGTGGGCCATGTTTTCCCACTTTTCACACAGATGCAGATACTCAGCAGATACATTTACACAGAGGCACAAACTAAACGTTATTAAATGCAGGCAAATGTCTCGTTGCCTGCTTCTATGTCATTTATAGTTGTTGTTGTTGCTATTATTATTGTTGTTGTTGTTCCTGCTGCTGTTGTTGTTGTTGTCGTGTGTGTGCAGTGGCATCCCAGCCGGAAATTCAGGCATGTGGTGATCGAATTCTATACGGCCGCTGTACAGAACGTGTCAGTTTTAAGTTGCACATCCCTGATTCTGCAAACTTTCATGAGCGCGCTCTGTAGTCAGAATCGATCGTCTCTAAGTGTGAAATCCCCGCAGCAAAGTCCGCTATGAGTTCGCTCGTTTGCTTGAGTTTCTCATAGTGTTTGGTTGTACAAGACGCTGCTTAGAATCGTTTGCTTCGTGGTAAAAGTTCCCTGCAACAATGTCCGCTACGAACTCGAACGTTTTAGTGAGTTTGTCATAGCGATCTGCTGCAGAGAACGCTGCACAGAATTGTTTCTGAGCTGTGCGAAATCCCCGCAGCAAAGTCCGCTATGAGTTCGCTCGTGTTTGCTTGAGTTTGACATTGCGTTCTGCTGCAGAAAACGCTGCTTGGATTTTTTCTTTGTTTCTTTGTTTGTATTGACTTTTGTAGGGTTGTCATAGGGTTTTGCAGCAGTTATTGCAGTGTATAAAAAAACTCGATCAGCTACATTTTGTATGCGTTGCAACCCTTTTTGTGTGTATTTCTTGCAGTTTTTCTTTTGCGTTTTAGTTAAGTGTCAGCTCGTCTTGCGTAAACAACATAAGTGAAGCGGTAAGTTAAATATATTTATTGCGTAATTTAATATAATTTACAAATAAAACACAACTCATATATTACAGTCTACCACATTCGACATGGCTACTGCTTTGTATACACACACAAGCCAAGTAAGTAAAATACAAAACACATAAAATATTACATTTGTAATTATTGTTTGTTTTTTCTTTCTTTCATGTTCTTATATATCTAAATTAGTTTAAGAATTTGTAAGAATGTAATAAAAGAATCTTAATTAATGTTTAAATAAAATTATTAATTAAAAATATGTATAAACATTTTATTTCTTACTGCCGTGCAGATTTGCCGCTCCCTGGGGGTGGGGTAGTTCAATAAGAATTCCAACCAGATTTCATACTAGAACCAGCCATAATTCCAACTAGAATTTTATACAGCAGAAATACGCATACAGAAAAGTATGCAGCCGAACCTTACGAAGAACTCACTAAAACGTTCGACTTCGTAGCGGAGTCTGCCGCGCGGTTTTCTAAATTTCCTACAGAGAATTGTGGCCACGCATGTATAAAAGCGAATGAGGGTTTTACACGAACTCGGCGCGCAGAACTGTGAGCGCGCTGTACGAATTCTGTACAGTTTTCTGCGACAAATTTACTATTGGGATAAACGAGCGCAAAAGAGCTGTTGGGAATTATTTTTTCTTTTTGGTTTTGCTTTTGAGTATTTTTTTCTACTTTTTTAGTATTGCCTACATTTGAGCCAGGTGCTGGTGCTGGTTTTCTAGTTGGCCAGGACTCAGTATACAGTGGTGGCAAATGCTGCAGAATATCCTAAGCAAATGAACAAACTTAGATATTTATTAAACTAGACCGATTTAAATTCTATTTTAATTAAAATATAATATTTTTTGATAACCTTTTTTGACGAAAACTCCATATTAAAACCAAAAATTGTTATTTACAAGAGATAAAAATAAGAATTATAAATAATAAGAAACAGTAATTCTATTTAAGAAAAGAACAAAATAAAACAATTTGTTGAAATTCTAAAATTTTAATTGATGTTTCCTTTCCAAGAGAATTTTTTAATTCAAAACCAATACTCTGAAACCTAACTTTCTTTGCAGCTAAAATTTGCGTCTTAATTGAATATATTTGTTTAAAAATTCGATACATTAAATGGCATTTTCAAAGCAATTATTTAATCTAAGAAAGACACGTAGTTCCCAAAAACTTTTGTATCTTCCTGCAATCGAATGGACAAATGTTTTCTTAAGTCTTTGCTAATTTATGTGTGGCGACACATTAAATAAATCTACACCTGTTTGGACTTACGCATCAATTGGCCAAAGCGACTGCCAGTCTTTGACTAAATGTTATGGGCCTGTTTTCAGCACCTGTTTACAGCTGTTGTTTCCACTGTGCGAGCAGGGACTCTCTGGTCGCTAATGCTAAGTAGCTTTAATGCTTTGGCATGCACTGGGGAAATTCGGGGGCGTGTTTGTACATTCATTTATATATACATGTATATATTTCTCTCGTTTCTTTTTTAAACACAAAATGCCGCCTTAAATGCTACTAATTAATGAGGATTTAGTGAAAACTAACAGTTGTGTGCGAGTTGAAAATGTGAAATGCACATTGCACAACCTTTTTTTATGCCGCCCCCGCGACATATTTCAATGGTTGCCTTTGCGGGTATTAGCATATAAATAGAATTTTAAATATTCTTTTCGGGGTACTTTGAGTGTATATACATGTGTATGTATATAGAGCGAGACCCTAAATAACCCTGCCACAGATATGCAACACATTTAAGCGATATTTGAGCATTTCTCGTGGGCGGCAATGAATTTCATTAGGTTGCGTGTGGCGTTTGGGTTAAAGAGCTGCACAGGACGCGACGCCTGTGTAAACAGGAAACGAGCCTAGGCACACACAACACCACATATACACACACACTCACACACACACATTTATATAATTTACAGAGAGAGAGTGGAGTCCAGGACCTACATAAGAGCCGGCATTTAACGCACAAACAAATGTAATCAATGAAATTTTATGTGCAACAGCAACGCACTTTGTGGTGTTCTGGTTATTCGAGGTTCTGGTTGGAGTTGTGCCTTTCGGGTTTGTTTGGTTCAACTCATGTTTATACATACTTACTTAGAAATGATTTTCGGTTATCGTTGGCGTGTTGCTTTTATTTACACTCGCGTTTTTTATGCCTTTATAACTTTATTTAGCTGCCGCAAACAGTCTCTGATACAAATTACAATTGTGGCGCGTAAAAGAAATTAAAAAAGGATTTTTCTTTCTCTCTCTCTCCCTTTTTCTCATTTCTCTTTTTTTGTGACCTTGTGTGTATTATATTTTTGTATTGTACTTTTATGTACATATTTGCTACACCTTCAACTAATGCAAATATTTTACCTTGCTCTCTTTTCAGACATTTCGTTCGTGCGTCCATTTCGGCTAATTGCTTTGTGTTTTTTTGTTACTGTTTCTGTTTTGTTGTTGTCCTCGTTAACGTTGTTGTTCATTGGAATTTGAATTAAGCATGGCTAAGGATGTCTGATGCTGTTCAACAAGGTTCGTATCCATTATAATATGTATTCTATTTGTGTTTGATATTAGCAACAAGAGTCCGGGCTTTTATTCCAATTTTTTTTTGTTGGCTTAATTGCAAGCTCACAGAGATCTTTAATTATTTAGGATTTACTCAGAGTTTGGTAGCACAAGCTGGAGAAATGGAGTAAACAAATCACTTAATGTTAATCAAAATGTTGGGTAGATATTCAGCTCACAATTATTATCGAAACGAAAACACAATTTAACTGGCAAAAGTAATTTGAATTGAAGCTTGAAATGCAATTAGTTTGTCTTCAAATTATTTAGTCTGTATATCTGGCAAAAACAAGTTGATGGCTTGGGGAAGACGAAATAATGATTGGTTAGTTTGAATATGGTTGGTTTTTTTTTTTTTTTTTTTATAAATAGATGGAAGAGTATTTTTTAAGCGAAAAGTTTTACATATAGTTAGTCATATGTATATGAATATAATATTAAGGGGAAATTGAATTCCGATTTAGTTTTCTCAGTGATTTTTAGTTCAAAATAATGTTTTCATTTAAATAGTAAAACTCGTAAGGCTTACAGAACAATATTTTAAACCTCATTAAAATTTGCTTTTCTACTTAATCGTTCTAATTTAAATCTAAGCTGCTTGGGAAATTGCATTTAATGAATAAGCGACTTCTTAGCTAGAAATTGTTTATAAAAAACTGGTTCTTCGTAAATATTCTGAACAGTTTCGAGTACATCTTATACTTTAACAGTTAATATAAGCTGTATCATATTTCATTCAATAACACTAAAAAGTTGTGTAATTTCCGTGACTGATTGCAAGAGACTCAGATTTATCGATTGATTGCTAAGAGAAAGGAATGTAAAGAATCAGGAAAGTGAAGTGAGTGCACTCGCACTTGAATTGCAACAATTCACATGCTCAAATCTTGAACTTTTACTGCCCTTATCTTGGCAGAGCTAAACTGCCAACTAAACAACCATAAAAACCACTGTCAAGTTACCCAAAAAAAAAAAATAAATAAAGAATAGAAATAAAACAACTTTCCTAGCACTCGAAAGTATCACAAATCACTTTAAACAGAAGGACAAACTTGAGAAAGAGTCGGGAGAACACCACACACACACACACACACATACATACAGTGAGTTGAGCAAGTCTTCAGTCGAAACGAAATCTACTCGCACCTGGCACGCCCACTTAGTAGCTTAGCCAAAGCTATTAAATCTCGGCACTTGTTTTTGTGGGTAAATCGGTCGCTTGCCTAAATCGTATATCTGTAAGATATACAATCACTTAAATCGCTGAGCGGCTAATCCGCTCCTTTGGCTTATCAGACTTCAAAGGAGAAGAGAAGAGAGAGTGGAGAGACACTAAGGACAAACTCCCCCACACACACACACAGAGAAATGTAGCCGCTCGCATTTCAAATGCCAAATATCAGTTTTCAGGCCAGGCAAAAGGCGCTGAAGGAAACAAATCAATAAACCTCAACATATACTTTGTTCCACAACTGGATAGGGCAAAGGAAGTGAGAAGTGGGAAGTGGGAAGTGGGGAGTGAAAAGTGGAAAGCAACCTAGAAGGCATATCAAATTTTTCACATTTTTGTCCCTTCTTTTTTATTTTTGCCCGCTTTCGATTCCGTGATTGTGATTGACGTCTTTTTGCAGTACCATTGAGAACGCCCGCGGGGCGGAGTTCAACTCCGAATTGGAAGTTCTTTAGAGACATATATTTTCCTCTGTTTTCTTTTCTTTCTGCTCTCTTTCTCTGATTTGCTTTTACTTTCGATTTGGCTTTTGTATTTTGGCATTTGTGCTGATTAGCCCGGTCGGTTGCATTGGGTGGATGGAGTTTTGTTTGGACTGTGTGTGGTTTGTGTTTCGGGGATGGCGGAAAAAAAGAAATCAAATGTTGTCCTTTGCCGACAACGTCTAATCTCTGGAGCATGCTAATAAACCAAGGATCTGGAGTGGGACAAGGATACTATGTATACTATAGTCCCATTACAACAACTCTCTCCATATCCAAGTAATTTCATGCAAATAACGTATTATACGACAACCGACACTGACTGCTGTACGTGTTGTGGATATAGAAAACTGCCTCCCAACAATGCCTCAGACAATAATCATAACAACGGCAATGCCCCGAGGGGGACTATGGGGGATACGGCGTAATATTTGTCAATAGCCCGGCACAACAATTGACAACGGAATACAAAAGGCACAACACCAAAAAAAGAATATAATAATAATAATAATGGAAGAAGAAAATATAGAAAAAGAGAATATATAGTACTTGTAAAGGGAATAAGAATACGCGTGCAGGCAGCACATAAATAAATAACCAAATGAATATAACAACTAAGTGAAAATGTACAAAATTTGTGTGGACAATGTTCAAGCTAAATTTGGGGGAGGTTGTCCACCGAAACCAATCGGAACTGCAGCTGTGAGGTTGTTAGGGCTTGATAAAAACTGTGCGATACAAGGGGAATGGGATTGGGTATTGTCCGATTGTGTTGGGTAATTAAGATCTGATTAAGATAAAGCCAGCAGTCGGTTAAGGCTTAAATCCGAGCATTACCTAAATGATTAGCAATAAAAGTTGATTTGGTAACTTTGATAACTGCAGATTATAGTAATTGTTCAGTACTAGTGGAGATTGGCAGTGTAATTTTGACAGATACTGTGATTATAGCAATCAATTAAAGAAATTGTAATCTACATGATCTTCTATTAGTTTTGTTAGATTTTTTTTTTAAATTAATAGATACATCTTTAAAGTTAACGCCCAAATGGAACAAAATATTTTATTATAATTGATATTGAAAGTGTAATAATGAAAGTATTTTTGATGATATAATTTTTAACTATTTTCTCATCTTTTTATAATTATGAGATAAATTATTGTCTACAAATTTCAAATTCGATTCGTGTTTTGCCATCATTATTATGGTTAAAAAATAATATACAATTACAGAGCTAAGTTTTGTTTAAAGCTTTTTCAAAATATAATGAGACTTTACAAGGAAAATTCTGGCATATAATTTTTACAGCAATTCTCAGATCATTTCTTAAATGTGCACTTTTTGGAACGGGTTCTAAGCCGCGGCTTTAGCATAATGTATGTGTGGTAAGCTGAAATCAGCTAGTTAGCAGTGCTTTCAGTGCTAACCACGCCCACTTCAACTCCCACTACTTAGCCTCGACAGCTGCAGCGCCACCTATCGCCCATTATTCGCACTCGCATTGCTCACATCACATGATGCACACAATTGTTGCCTCCTCTTCCCTCTCTTTTGTCTCTGTCTAACCCTGAGTAAACTCCCACTGCATTTCTTGATCTCTGCGTGTGTAGAGTGTGTGTGTGTGTGTAGAGTGTGTGTGTGTTATCTGCAGAGCGCCACGCTTGCAGCTAAACAATGAAGAACTAATCCACAGAGCATACAAAAGAATAGCTATAAAACTTGTGGGTTGACTGACTGACGTGGGGAGGGGATGAGAAAAGGGGAAAAAAGAAGTGGGGGGTGTGTTTTGAGCATAAGGCCACTTTATGGCTGGCCTTTGCAACAATTGTGCAGCGTTGCATTCAATCAACAAACTTTTTAAAGCGCAGTTACAAAACTCACAACAACAGCAGCAGCAGCAGCAGCTGTGAACTTACAACAACTTACGACAAAGTACGTGCAACGTTGTGGAAGACACCAAGCAGCAAGCAGTAATAGCAACAACAGCAGCAGCAGCAGCTTTTAATTATGACAATCAATACTGAAATACACACACACATATGCACGCTATACACATAGATACATACATATATAGCAACTTTATTGCTCTCTGGTTGTGTGTGTTTTAGTTCCTCATTGCTCATTGCTCATCCTTTTGCCAACTAGTGCAAATAAAACTTGATTAAATTCCATTGGCGAACTCCAATTTCAGCTCCGGCCATTGACCAACTATGCACATGACACAGCGCGTTGGAAAGAGACAGAGCGTGTGAGTGAGTGAGAAAGAGACAGTGGTACATATACATATGAGAGTTGGGCGACAAGCGAGCGCCTAGATTTCGGTTGCATATTACAACAATCAAACATAACCTAATTAGAAGTTGCTCAGATGTACGTACACTGCGCAAAACAGGGAAGATAATTGTGCAAACTTAAGCTAAGTACAATTTGTAGTTAAATAATTTAGTAAACTTAATAAGAAGAACAGCATAGAGTACTGAAATTTCTTAAACATTTTAAAATATTAACAATCGATTTTTATTTAAGGACATTGTAAAGCATAATTTAATTTAATAGTATCTTAAAAGATAAAAAACCATTAGTGTTTTTTTTTATAAAGAGAATTTCTAGCATAAAGATTTGTGCAACTATGGGATATTCTGAAATACTTTTGAAGAAATTTAAATTTATTTCAATATTAGAAGAAAATTTTAATAATATAATTATGTAATCTTGTGGCCTGTGCTTAGTGATTTTGGGCAGTGTAATCTGCCGCAGTTGCTGCTGCTGCACGATGCGCTCGCTGTTGCTGCTGTACGTAATTGCAAGGATTTCTCTTTCTCTGTTTGCCCAGGCCTTCAATTAACATGTGCGTCGCGCACTTTCTTTGACCATGCCCCCCTGCCGCTCCGCCTTAAAAGAAGGACGCATGGCCTCAAAATGGGCGCCAGACAAGTGTATTTGCACAGCATTATTATTAGTATAAGTTTGTGTGTGTAGTGTGTGTGTGTGTGTGTGTGTGTGTGTGTGTGCTACTCTCAGTGAAGTGCCGACAATCAAACACACACTCAAAGATTAATCCTGACACTCACTTGCAAACTAATTACATGGCTCTTAGGCTAGCACTGAAGTTGCCCCAGCCACTGTCCCTGCCCCTCCCACTGCCCCTTCTGTGCAAATTTTGCCCTAAAGGCAGCAAAACCAAATAAGCTTCCCCTTAAACGAACATTGGCAATAATCAGGTTGTTGTTGCTGCTGCTGCTGCTGTTGCATGTAAACATCAATTGAATGCAACATTTGATTGGCAATAATTGAAAATAGTTGTTGTACATTAACAGTGTGGACAGACGATGGTGTGAGGTTGGTGAGGAGTTGGAGCAGACTCCTCAGCCCCTTTGTATTGACTGTTGCCATGGTTGCTTTTATGTCTCTCTGTCTCTATGTGTGTGTGTGAGTATTTTATTAAATTCACACCCACCCAGGCAACGTTGTTGTCTCGTCCTCAGCATCATCATCATCTTGTGCGCGCTTGACCAACAATGGTACCCACAACAACAACAACATCAGCAACAGCAGCAACAATAAATGTGTAATGATAGCCACTACAAATGCGAATGCCTGCCACGCCCCCTCCTACTGCGCTTCTCTGTGCCCCTCCCTCGCGACAGCAGTGTTGTCAACTTTTGAGAAGCAGAAAAAAAACGGATTTTTGTGGTTGGAAAAAAGCAAAATTACAAAAAAAAAAAAGAAAATAAAAGGATTTTTTAAATTAATCCTAAGTGGCTTATGAATTCTTTTGACACAAGTATTGCAATTATCTGTCGGATCTTAGCGTAGTCAGGTATTGAATTTACTTCTGTCTAGTTACATATTGAAATCGAATTTTGTACAGACGAGTAAATTGTCAAAATATAGCTAAAAGTTGTACCTTTATTTACTTTAGATTAAAAAAGCGAAAAAAAATACAAAGCACTATTTAACTATTTCAATTTTAACTATTTCCCCTTGAATTAACGTTTAAAAAAAAGCCAGATTTGACGGAAAAACAGCTGCTCGGGCAACACTGCTCGACAGCTACATGCAATTTCATTTAACTGCTGCGAAAACAAATGAAACGCCAGCAACAATTCTCAGGCGTTGGAGCTACTGCAAATTGCTTATGCGTATCCCAGGACCCCTCTACACTTCTCTCCTCTCCTCATCCTCTCACCTCCCACTTTTTTTTTGCATTACTACAGGGTGTGCGTGTGGGTGACTTGATCTCATCCCCCGCTCCCCATTCGGATCATTTGTTTATTTCATCTTTTGTAAACTGTCATTACTTTGTCATGGTCAATCCGTTGTGCTGACTGAGTTGAGACCCCGGGAGTTTTAACCATTTGTAGCATCAGCTTGGGCCAATTGTCAGTCAGTCACTCGTAATTGGCGAAGCTGGCAAAATGCTTAACGCCGCTTTTACTCGTACAGCCCTCGTACAACAAGAAGCTCAGTTAGCAACTGCCGCCCACACTAGATTTATTCTTTTGCATTGCATTATTTTTATTTCGCTTGGTTTAAAAATGATAAATTGACAGCTCTTATCGGGCATTATCTTTTGTCTGCAGCTTGATGGTGATAACGGTCACCATTTTTTCCTTGAGCCTTAAGCTCTGTTTACTTTCAATTATATTGTTTTGAGAGGACTATTCGAAATGCTTAAGCATCTGTTGAAACTCATGTTTAAATGTGAAACTTTTTAAAATTCGTACTACATGACTATATTGATAAATTGATGTTAAAATTAATATAATCGATAACTTTTCTGTACTTTCATTTTTAAATTAATATTACAAAACAGGACAATTGAATTAAATCAATCGATTAAATAATTGTCATTTGAACCAATATGCTTATCGATTTTAAATACTCGATTAATGCAATGCATGCCTTTGATGTCAACAAACTTGTCTCTACAATTAGTCTATTATTAGATAAGCTCTATGTAATTATAAGCAATACTTTGATATCGATAACGAATTGAGGATATGTATTTAATTTGATTGTCAAACATGTGCTACTTACAATTCAATTGCATATGAAATGAAGCGCTTTAAGCTTTGATGCTACTCAAATGAATCCCGCACCGCAATTGAGTGGCAATTACAGGAAGTTACTACATCGAGGAACATGCACATTATGTTGTGGCATGAGGGGCATGACTGGCTTATCAATATTAATCCGCAATCATTCAAACATTTCATTATATCAATTGCCGGTGCTCAGATCATAAATTCAAAAGTTAAACACATAATTAAAAGCACTTCAAATCTGACGTCAAAGCTACAAACAACATCAACAATGGCAACGATAAAATAAAAATACAATATTGCCAACTGATAAATACTCGCAAGCGTAGACTAAAGTATCTATAGCTGTATCGGTTTCGATATATGTGAATATGTATCTGTATCTATAGGTTGCAGTAGCATATCATTGGCGTGTATCTATGCAATTGTGGCAATTAATCGCATTACTTATTAAATCAATTAAAAAGTTTTTCAAGCGCATAAATAACAACATTTTGCTGGATTCACAAACGAACGACAGACGCTTCAGATTTTTACCCCGTATTATTATGTTTGTAATGCATTTTGTCTGCCAGCACTTATGATGTTGTTGTTGCTGTTTTTGTTGTTGTTATTATTATTGTTGATTTTGATGTAATTATTCACGCTGCAATTATACGAATCATGGCAAACTTTAGCGCTGCTTTTGCTTTATGGTTGCTGTCATTTATTATGCGACTGTTTGTCGTTGTTGTTATTGTTGCTGGTGTTGTTGTTGTTGTTGTTGTTGCTACTGTTCATAATCTGCAATGAAAACATGCACATACACAACAAGCGCATTATTATGTGAAATCATATCAAAGGATTGCCATGAACAACATCAACGAACTCGCATTGCATAATGTCATGGAAATGGACAAGACGAGTCTTTGCATCGTCTCTACATATCTCTTTCTCTCTCTCTCTCTCTCTCACACACACTCTGTCTGTCTGTCTTTCTGTCTCTCCATGTCTGTCGGCTCTCTGTCCTCATGTATCTGCATTTTGTAGTTGCATCTCTGCTGTAATTTTATACTTTTGCACACAACATACTTCCTCTCGTTACCCCGTTTCCCTTTTCCACAGCTCACCATCTGAGGCAAATGTATCTATGAGCTGGCAATGTATCTGCATTGCCCTTTGGTTCATCATCATCCTTAGTGCCATTGAAATTAAAACTAGAGACGAGAATTTTTGTTGTTTTTCTTCTATGTTTTGACAATATGCAGATTTGATTACCCTTTTATGGCAGAAGGTATAACGAGTGTACTAATATTATAAAGATATATACAATTTTTAATTTTTTTTTTAATTTTGTAATTTGTAAGACTTATAGAACTGTTGGAAATGATTTTACAAATTATTTCTCTTCAAAGTATTTTCGTTATCTTTGTAAAATTATGTATCAAGAATTTTTGAACTATCCGTAAGACATTCAATTTAATTATTAAATTAAAAATAACTAAATTATACATATATAGAGATATATTCAGTTCTTAAGTTGACATCTCAACAAATAAGCATTTTTAAAGTATATAATTCAAATTGTAATACTTTGATGTGCTTGACAATTGAAGTACTTTAGAAGAAGCATTACAAAGATACTTGAAATCGCTTAAGATACAAGATTTTTATATCGGATATAACTTGTATCTCTCAAAGTTAAAGTACTTTCCGAGAAGCATTACAAAGTTGGTAACAAAATGTGACACACACACATACTCGCATTATTTCTAAAAATTCAAATGAATCAAAAGGAAGCGACAAACAGACAGACAGACTGAGAGAGAGAGAGGAGGAGAGAGAGAAACTCCAGAGCGCACATAGAATCTCAAGTTTTGAACTTAGCTACTGTCTTGTTTGTCTCACTCACACATTGTCTTTTGCTGTCTCTGTCTCTAACATTGTCGCCGCTGATGATGCGACTAAAAGGGGAAGCGTTTAATTAAAAACATTTTGTATACACTTTTGCTTCCTTTCTGTTGTTGTTGTCGTTGTTGCTGTCTGTGTGTTATTGCGATTCCGTTTGCAAT
Source organism: Drosophila suboccidentalis (assembly GCA_037043435.1). Lineage (NCBI taxonomy): Eukaryota > Metazoa > Arthropoda > Insecta > Diptera > Drosophilidae > Drosophila > Drosophila suboccidentalis. The sequence continues at coordinate 159,865 of JBAMBK010000134.1, forward strand.
TGCTCTGTCTTTAGCTCTGCTTGTTAATGATATCACCAAATTGTTGTTGCAGATGTTGCTGTTGTTGCTGCAGATGTTGTTGTTGCTGTTGCTGTTTCTGCTTTTGACTGTTTGGTTGTCAGTTGCCTGTTGTTGTATTGCGCTGCGTTGCTTGTTCGTTGCTGTGTTAATGATATTTAATGATGATGCTACTGCTGCTGTTGCTGCTCCTACTTCTACAACTGTCACGCCCCTCCCTCTCTCATTCCTCGCCCGCCTCGGCGTTTGATTTTGGTCTGGTTTGGCTTTTAATATGCACATGAAATCTAAAATCTCTGACATTTCCCCCTCTCACTCTCTCTTTCACTCCCTTTTAAGCCTGGTCGAGGCATTCCATCGAAAACTCATACATGTTGGCTAGCTGGCGCCAGTTATTGCCATGGCTTTTTCGACCGTTGGCCCCGCAGGCCACAATCATTATCAGTTTTTGGTTTGCGCTTGTTTGCGGTCCCCACGAATGGTTCTTCACATTGATACTCAACCACACACACACACACACACACACACGCACACATACATACGCAATGCATACATTCATTTTGTACACTGCGCATTATGAGTCAGAATTTTAGAGAGAGACTTTCAACTGTCTCACTTGTTGCTTTCGGCAAGCCATGTTAAGCTATGGCTCTAATTGATGTTGGCAGCACAAGATTTGGCTAATCAAGGGCTCGTTAGACATGACAGCGCAGACAGTAGTTGAGAGTGGCAGATACATTGGCTCACAGCTTATTTGACACCCACTACATTTTTAAATATTTTGGTTTTTTATTGCTTAATTCAGAAAACAGTTATTAAATATAAAAAAAATATGTTACTTTAAGTTTTATTTATGTCTGCTTCCCGTTAAAAGATAAATTCATTTATAATTTGACATATGTACGAGACGTGGGGAAAATAAGCTGACAGCCACTGTTGCTTCATATAAAAAATATAGTATTCTACCTTAGCATTGAAAATTGAAGCATACTTTTGGAATAATATTTGCATAATCTTAAACGATACAAACGGAAAGAAATGAAAAAGAGTTTAATTTAATAAATAATAAATATATTAAATAATAAATAATTAATAAATTTAATAAATATATTAAAATAACTGATTAGAATCAATCCTTAAAGATATCTCAAAAAATTATATAGATCTAAATATACCAAATATTATAAACCCAAGTTCTGCGACTGTGATGTATCCAGACCAGTTTTCCTTATGTTTGATGAAAATCGAAATTCCGTCCCATTTCGTAAGATTTAAATAATAACAATGCCTCGCCTGGCATTCCAGTGACAATCCCATATTACCTGCATTTAATTGCTCTTAATCCCCTCGAATAACAACACAAACTTTGTGCTTAATTACAAACTCTTACACACACTCACACACGAGTACCCCGCCCCTTTTGCGACCTTTCCCTTAAACAAAGACAAACAAATCTCTGCCAAGAATTCCCATATTCTTAAACACTTTTGTGTTTGCCAATCTTTGCCTAAAATTTGACAACGCCAGCTTTGCGACTAATTTATGCATTTACCCGCAGCGAGGCGAATCGTGGATTGAGTTTGAGTGCGAGTATCTATGAGATACTTTATGAGATACTCATTGGCTTTGGCGGTGTCTATTGCTTTTCGCTTAGTGTATCGACTGCTCAAATCTGTCGCCTCTCTCTCTCTCTCTCTCGCTCTGTGTATATTGGCTTCCCTCTTGACTAAAGTTTATTTAATATGCGTGCGGCGTCAAAGATGCTGATGATTATTCTGTCAGGGCGACGGCGTCGGCGTTGGCGTCATTCGTCTGCCTGTCTGACTGACTGCCCGCCAGCCTGCCAGACACGCCCACAATCCATGCATACAAAAATAACAAATATTGATTTGTCGTTTGTCTAGTCGAGTGAGGAGAGGAGGAGGAGAGGCTTGTGTGGAATTTGTGTTGATGTCAACGCTGTTGCCTTCATTTTGGCGAATGCTTTTAATCATTTTGCTTGCAGCTTGACGGGATACATGCATGCAAAAAGGCTTGTCATATACTCAATCCCTCGCACTTTCCCATCCACCCTCCCTTAACCGCCCCTTGAACCTGCTGTGAGTGATACACTGAGGATTTGTGCATATTAAACGTACTTTTAAGTTACAATTTTGAAGTCAATTGAAAATATTATTACATTTATTTTTTAATTTTTTAATGGTGAAAACAGTCAACACAGATCCCAAACGGTAAGAGCTAGAAGACTGAAATTTTTCCGTTAAAGTTTTAAGATCTTAATCAGACTTACAGATTATTTGTGTTCAATTTTATTTCTTAATTTGTTAAACTATTACTACTTTATCAATAAGTTGCTATAAGAAGAATCCGCAGAAAATTCAGTCACCAACAAAAAAAACTTTGTTGTCTTCTGAGATGCCTCAACCAAAGACAGAACCTTAAGATTCTATATATTATATAATAGCATTTTTATATCTGTAAAAGTCGCTGGTATTCGACGAGCTCTACATAAATTAATAACTTTTCTTTCCGTGTATTATGCGGTTTATTAATTCTGTTTTGTTTGCCAACTCTCGCACAGCGGTGGACTCTCTTTTTTTTTTTTTTTTGCCAAAAAACCGCCGCCAGATAACCACGAAAAGTTGCTGTCTCACTCTAACACACATGCTCTGACTCGCTTATTCGCTGTGTGTGTGTGTGTGTGTGTGTGTGTGTGTAAGTGCATTATTATTCTGATTATTATCAACGGTGAGGCCAGACATTGGAGCTGGGCTCTTGCGTTTATCATCTATTCTATTGTATGATTCATAGTTGCCTGATATGCTTCAATAGACTGAATGGCTTTGGCACGCTTGATAGGCTCCATTAAGCCCTAGCTGGTCCCCTCTATCTACTCTCCCCCTCTCTTTTGTCTCTGAATTTCAGGCAATGCCTGCTCTCTTTCCAATGTGTTTTTGGGGTTTTCATGTAATAAAGCGCAGTCTGTGCACAATTGAAATTTATAATTAGTAGCCAGACATACATGCATGCATGTTGTATATCTTCACACACACACACACACACCACACGCATACACACACACATACAAGTGCATGTATGGAATATGATTAATACTTCCGAAGTTATTTGTTATTAGATTACACATAGCCTCTTATATAGCGTGTACAACAGCTGTCTATCCCACTCTCTCTCTTTCCCTCTCACATACACAGACTACTGTCTATTGCCATCTCTTTCAGTTTCTATTATATTCTGTGCATTGTGCGTTTCTATTGTTTGGCAGCCTGTGCATTGTTTTCTGTGAACTGGAAGCTGCGTTCTCTCTGATAACAGTTTTTTTTTGGGGGGGGCGAAGCCAAACTTCAAAATTGAAAACTTTAATTAGAATTATTGTTGTTGTGGTTGTTGTGGTTGTTGCTGTTGTGGTTGTTGTTGTTGCTGCTGCTACTGCTACGTCTGGCGTGCATTGTCAATGACGGAAAACGCGCCGCTAAAGTGCTCCATAGACTGCGTCCAAAAACACTCGAATGAACTCTGAGCTCACCTTTGCCGTCAGTCGAGACACAGAGAGAGAGAGAGAGAGGGGAGATAGAAAGAGGGATGGCGAGGTATGTTCAGGGTTATACCAAAAGTTGACGCAAAACTTTGCCTCAGGAACTTGACGCGTGTTCAACATACTTGAGCGCCTCTGTTGAAGAGTTGCCGGCATGCGGCAGAGGCAACGGCAACGGCATGTGGCAAGTGCAGTTTTAATAAGTTAAAACTTTTGCCTCGGAAAATCAGTTAGCCGCTTAGTTTTTTTTTATTCTTTTCTTTTCATTTTTCCCACTTTTTTGTTTCAAAAGTTCTCTGGAATGTCTGGGACTGTCTGGGCCACGCCCCCAAAAGTGATGGGACATCGAATCGCTTTTATCAATCATTCAATTCAGCTGTGGTTCTTGTTGTAGCCCAAACTATTTCCTGCTTAATTGTCAATTAGTGGGCACAATTTTGTGAAAATGTTTTCAGCTCCAATCAGCCGCAACCAATTTCGATTTATCTACAATATAACTATAACTATAACTAACTATATATAGAAGTTATGCCATGTTCAATTTGAGCGTAAAATATAACAATAGAGTGAGGTGGAAAAAAAAAATATAATAATAATTAGAGTTCAATCAATGTATTTATTGAAAATGGTTATAAACTATAATAAAAGGCAACAAAATTGTCCGTTTGCGTTATTTGCACGGCCTCTGACCAGCAAAATCCCATTAATTAGTTGAACCGCAAATTAGTGGAACATTTTCTGCACTATTTATTATTCGAAATGAGTCGAAATTAATAATACACTTGCTCAGTGTGGTCAAAGAAAAACTAAAACAGAAGCAGGACTATCTATATTTGAACAAATTTTGAGTCAAGACTTGATAGTCAGATATTTATTTAAATAACTTTCTCAACTACTAAAATAAATCGTAAATTAAATCAATTGACTTTTTTCTAAAATTTCACCAAGTAAATAATTATAAGTAGTATCAAATTCATTAGATAGAGTATTCAAAAGTCGTTAATCCAAAGAGTGTTTATCTCATTTATAGTTTTTATTCTCATGTTTCTTTTTTTTTGGTCTGTGAAAAATGATTTTCAGTCAAATTTATAATAATATGGTCAACATTTGATTCATGTTGTTGTAGCTCTGCATGTTGTTGTTGTTATTATTGTTTATATTGTGGTTGGGTCATTATTCGATTTTAAGCATTTAACCTTATAGATAAATATACGCTTATTGTTATGCAAAGCGTGTGATTTTTGTGGCAGAAATAGATTTTGAAAGAAGAGAAACAATCGGAGTTGAGTTCGTCATAGTCTTAAGATTAACCTTTCCTTTTTTTTATGAATTTAAAATAAAGAAATTAATAAAATGTATTACCAGAATATATTTCAAGTATTCTGTGAACCTATTTAACTTTTTCTTTTGCCTTTTCTCCTTTGATAATCCTTTAAGATATTTGAAATTCTTTAATATATAGACCAAACATCATTTAGAGAGCTATAAAAAACTCTTGAGTAAACACTGTAAATAACGTAAATGTGTCACAGATCAATTGTCTGACAATTGCCACACACAAAATATCATACGATCTGTGGAGAAATATATCCGTGGGTTGAAAGCTCTTTAGCATCGATCATTTATCAATATCAATTCGATTTGCCCTCGTGCCACACATCCGTTGAAGTCTTAAGCTCAGAACGTATTTCAATTTGACCGCGCACATAAATTGGAAAGCGTTGAAATTGGAATATTGCCGCATTGCCATATTGTTCTAATTGCTGTCATTTGTTAGGTCTCCCTCTCAAAAAAATAAAATAAAATAAAATGGAATGGAATGAACTGAAATGCGTGTCGTTATTTTGAAATCAGCTGGCACATTTAAGGGCCCCTAATTGATATTAAATAATAGCACAACAACACACCCCAAAAACAAAACACACACACACACACAACACGACAACCTGTTACGTAAAATGAATTCAGCGCAGCTCTCAGAAATACATACATGCATAAATATTTTTTTAATAAATGCAAAGCCATAAATAAACTGATGCCCAGGTACAAAAATGGGACACCCAGTGTGTGAGGCAATAAGTGAGAAAAAGAGCAAGAGAGCAGGGGGATAGAATGAGAAAAAAAACGTAAATTAATAAAGAACCGAGGCACACAAAGGCGGGAAATGCGAAACAAGCAAAAGCTCCCCATCAACATTAACAGAAACAAAAAAATCTTTTGTAATTTCTCAAATTTCTCAAACGTTTATCATACGATTTGTTTTGTATTGTTTCGTCATTTTGTTACTTTTTTTTTTGCCACATATTTTATATATTATTTACGCATATTACAATCGGGTGCCCGATGGAACCGTGACTAATTAAGCAATTTCTGAGCCAATCTCAACTTGGACTTTTACCCCACTCCTCCTCCTCACACGTTTTGGCCCTCTTCCGTTTTGGCGGCTACAATATGATTTTAACGTGCAGCTCCACTAATTATTTATGGCTTTACTGATTATTTATATTGTTGCTGTTCTTTTTTCTGTTGTTAATTTATTTTTTGTTTTTTATCGCCTTACAAACTTTAATTTTATTGTCCGCTCCATTCGGTAATCTGTGCAGCAGCCCCAATATATTTATGTGTGTGCGCCTGCTCTATTTTTGGAGTCGTTTAGCTATGTGTTGAGCTTGGTATTATGACAGGATGACACTTATAGAGAATAATGTATATTAGTGTGTATTAGATCTTTGTCTCTTTAAATATAAGTCAGTATTCTAATGCATTGATTAAGTGAGCTTATTATATATCATTGAGACTATTGAATGATAATTTGTTATTTATTCCATCAACTCTAAAATTGTTAACTCATTATAATTTGGTTAATCTTAAGAGTATTACAGCTTTTGCTTTTCTTTGTATTTTTTTGAAGTAGAATTTTTTCAAGAAGTTTAGTGCTTCATTAAGCAATTCGAACAGTCTTCGACTTTTGTTTTAAGCATCGACTGGAGCGACGTTATCTCACTTTGCTCTGCGTTCTTTTTGTGTGTTCTTCCTTTATTGCTTCTCTCGTTTTTCTTTTTGTTTTTTTTTCATAAGCGCGTAATTTACTTAAGCTGCTTTTGGCTTAATATGCGCATTTTAATAGATTTGTTCCACTATCGTCAAGGCAATAAATTATAAAATTCTTCTCAACGGTTGCCCAAGTTGTTGTTGCTCTCGTTCCCTCTACCTTCTTACCACTAACCTACCAATATTCAGTCCGTTTGCCCTGTTCTCTCTCTCTCTCTCTCTCTCTTAGCTATGCACTTGCCTGTTTTATATTGCCTGCACAGCCTGTGAAAGCCAGACTCTGAAAGCTTTTGAAAGCGGCCTGAGTGCCTCTAAGATGCAACTAATGATAACGACCGAGCCAGGGAGTTGAGCAGTTGTAGTAATTGCAAGAGAGAGAGAGAGGGAGGGAGGTAGAGGGGGGGGGGGGGGGAGGGGGCTTGCAGCTCGATTAAGCTGCTTACCTGCTGTGGGGCGTAGCTTTTTGGGTGGAGCTGCGACCTCTACACAGCTGACAGCTCAATGGCCATTGCTCCCTGCACAACAGACTCTATCTAAATCTGTGTGTGTGTGTGTGTGTGTGTGTGTGTGGGTTGAGTGTGTTTTGTGTTGATTTACAGTTGGCTCCATTCATAATTATCAGCTGCTAAGTCAAAGCGCACACAGGAGGGAGGCGGATTTTTTGTTGCGCTTTTTCACGCTTTGGCGGCTCATTAAAAGCATCGCATTCCCCTTCCCTCTCTCTGCCACGCCTTAACGCTCTGCTAGTGGGTGTGTTAGTGTTAGTGTGTGTGTGCTTGCAGCACAGTTATAAATTATGTTTGACTATGCCAGCAAGATTGATAGCTCTCCATAGGCCTCAAAGTGCAAAAGGCCAGTCAGTGTGCAAATGGCGTTTGTTGCTTTGTTCTTGTTGTTGTTGTTGTTGTTTGTTGCGCTTTATGCCCATCTGTGTGTCATCTGCGCCTACATTTCAGGCCCGTGTCTTGTGACCCAGTTAGGACCTTTAATTAGCATATACACAAGTACATATGTGCAACGCTGTAAGACAAACATAACATAGCATACTATGCTCTGTTTGCATAGGCGAACGCGATCCGCTAATTTCTGTGCCGCACATTCATGTTGCCTCTCTTTCACTCACTCTCTCTCTCTCTCTCTCTATCTACCTCTGGCATCCATGGTCCAAAGTCCTCGTGGCGAATTTCTTAGCTCAGCGCGAGAGAATTTCAAATTTGCGGCTCATAATTCAAATGCATGCGTTGAGAAGCCACATCAAGAGAGAGTGAGAGAGAGAGACAGCAAAAGACTGAGAGAGATAGCAAGTTAACCTCTGGTTGGTACTGCTTAATATGCCAAATAGAATGGGAAATGCAACAGAATTTAGTTGACTTGGCTGCTCTACGATGTTTAAGCTGGTGGGAGATGTTCCAAACTTTGCGAAATTGTATTTATTTTGTTGAGTTGATAAACTGCATGATTCCCTACAGATTGAACTGTTTAAATGGCACTGAAAAATGCAACATGTTTTCAGAAAAATAATATAGAAATTATTTAGCGAAAACAAAATAGAGTAAGGAAGGAAATTACATTGAAAGTATCTTCGTTAAAATAATTGGAAATATGAAAATATATTCATATTAAAATTATGATCTTAAAAAAAATCTCAATCAAAATCAAACAATTCTCAACCAAAAAACTCTAGGTAAACTGTAAATTTAATCAACTTTGAGTAAACAAATTGTGAACAAAATGGAAAACTAGAAAACGTTTCGTGTTCTCGCGCATAACCAAATGTGCAAATTTACCATTAGAATTCCTTTTATTTTTTTTTCATATTTAGAAAAGGCAACAGCAACACCTTTCATTACAATGTAATTTTCACGCTGCTCTTTTTTACCAACTCCCGTGCTCCCTTTGGCATTCCTTATATGTGTGTGTGTGTGTGCATGGATTGTAGTACAATGGTGCTGTGCCCTAATCCCGGGCAATCCATCAACTCGGAGGCTACAAGGCAAATCCAATTCGCTTCAGCTCTTTGCTGCCGACGCTGGCGGCGACCACACAACACAAACAATGGCCTCAGGTCATGCAACATCCCAAACCAGCTGAGTAAAGCCCTTCGAACCACTTCAATTTCGTGTAATCTCTTTAAATGTGAAACAACGTAATACAACAATAAGAAACGAGAGTTGGCAATTTATGATTGACTTGACAATACTCTGTTAAGTTTGGAATACTTAAAATTGTCTCTGTGTTGTCATTTATTTTTGATCCATTATATAAGTTTTAGTCCACTGACGCATTTCAAGTATTAAGCATTGACAATACTTACCCTATAGCCTTCAGATTATTTACAGGGTATTAACAAAAAATACACGACGAGCTTGCACTTCAATCGTAACTCAAAAGTTCATCGAAACAAATTCTTAGCGAGAAAATACAAAATAAAAAAAAAACAACTTAAATGAGTTTCAATTTCTTGAGTGTTCGTGTTTTGTGTTTTGTTGTGCAGTGCTTCAAACTGTCATTTGGTTTACAGTTAAAAATTGTATAAATAAATCTATTAGATGATGCTGAGTGTTGTTCATGATGTTGTTGTTGTTGTTGTTATTGCTATTGCTTTAACTGTTGCAATGTCACAGTCGAATACACTTTATTTGATTTCATTACGAACATTTTTCAGCTTTTGTTGACAGAGCGCAGCGACAGAGAAAGCGAATGACAAGCAGAGAGAGTGAATGAAATGGAGGATATACGCTCTTTTTTATTACTTTTCATACATATATTTGTATATGTATATGTGTGTGTGTGTGTGTGTGCAAACAATGCATACAAGCAAACATTGATGTCAGAATTTAATATGCTGTATAAATCGTTTTGAGCCATTGACACATTCATGCGTTCGTTTCATATTCGTAGAAACAGCTCCGGATACAGAAACAGCTACAGCTACAGCAACAACTACAGATACAGATACACAGTAATAAACAAAAGTGTTGCATTGCGCAATGAACAACTTAAGGATACCCTAAATTTTAGTTACACTTGATATTTGAAAAGAAAAAGTATTATTAAACTTAAAAAAAAAACTATACCAAGTGTTTTTAAATTTGTTTGTAAATATTTGAAATTTGTCATCAATTTACTTCCTGAAATTCTGATGTGCTTTTTTAACTCCATTTATAAACATAGGGTATTATAAAAAACAACTGAGAATCGTTCCTATATGTATGTATAAAAAAAAGAAAATGTTTATATTTACACGCAGCACACACACACACATACACATACACATACACATACATGCATATATAGAAACAAGTTATTTTTTTACATTTTTATATGCGTTTTTTTTGTTGTGTAGCATATAAAAAATATTCACTCTTATTGCTTTTCGAAGCTTTTCCATTGGTTCACATTTCATTTATTTTCACTTGCAGTCAAGTTGACTGTATGCGTGTGCATGTGTGTGTGTGTGTGTGTATCTGTGTGCACTTCACAACTTAATACACTTTATTATTGAAAATATTTTTTATTACCAAGTGGGCTGTGTTGTGAAGCGCTTTTCCCAGAATTTGGCCCTGACACGCGGCGCATAGTTTACCCTACTCCACAGATTTGTTGTTGTTGTTGTTGTTGTTGCTGACTCTTACTGTTGTTGTTATTGTTGTTGCTGGTGGGCGCATTGATTTGCTGCACTCGTTCCATGAAATACAAATACCGAGTACAAAGCCGTACTCACTCTCGACTGAATTGAACCAAACCAAACCAAACCCTGCCGCTTTTTATACTCATCGTCCTACTCTTTAGTACATACAATTTATACGTATTTTACTTTTTTTTATCGCTCGGATTTTGATATTCATGTTGCATGTTGCTGACTTCTGAAGTTTTGGCAAGTGGAAATTGTTTGTGATTTCTTTGCCAGCTTACGCTTTTTTGTACTTTTTTATTATTTTTTTTTACTTTTGTTCTTTTTTCATTCATTCATTTGTGGTGGGGGAACAAGCTCCACTTTGTTTGTTTTAATTTACATTTCGGGTATGTTTTTTTTTTTTTTCAGGATATTCGACCATTTTTCTTAACAGTATATTGCTTGTTGGTTTTGTAGCGGTTTTGTATACCCTGTAAACATTAAAAGTGGAGGCAGCTTGGAAGAATCAGTGAATTTGATGTAAGCTTTTAAAATTAAATTTGATGTAGTTTAGGCATGAAAAAGAATTCAAATATGAACTTTAAGCGGTATATCTAAGTTTTGTTTTCTAGCCTGATTTTGTTTTCTTATTTCTTTTTTGTTTTGGAGTTTTATGCAAATGCCGCTGAGCTTCATTTTAATGAACTACTTTTGTGGGCCGCAACTCGACTGCTTACTTACTTATTTGATTCAATTCAATTTGGCGTGTGCCACGCCCTCTCCTCCCACTTTTGGCATGCGCATAATTTATGTGCCGCCAGCCTCATTTGCCAAAAGTTTCTGTTTCTAAATATACGCTCGATTCGTTCGCTGTGCTTTTGCTCAGTTTGATAAATGATATCAATTTCTTATGAACTTCTCCTGAATACAAGGCGTCAAAGTTTATTTTGCTTCTCGGTTTTTGCATTGTTTGTTTGTATTTGTATTTGTTGTTTTATGTTATGTTGTGTTGCGTATTTTCTGTTCATCAACTGTCGTCATTTTGCCAATTTGACACTTTTAACGGCTGCGCACTTGAAATTCAAATGCTTTTCGCTGCTTGACAGTTGAGCATATGAATTTTTAATGGGGCATATGGCAAGCTTTTAGAGAGAAGGCCCCCAAAGCCACACCAACAACAACAACAACAGCAACTCCATATGGTTAAACTTATCAAAATGCTAAACATTTTATATGTGTGTGTGTGTGTGTGTGTGTGTGGTTTAATGGTAATGCCAAGTAAAGTGTCAAGTTGAGCACAACAGCTGCAGATTATTATTAGATATATTCCGCAAGGTGGCTAGCTTTATGGCTAAAATAACTACACCTTAAATTTTGTTTTTTAATATTTAATTTAAATTGTGCATTTTAAATCTTTTGTAAATCTTAAAATGCTTACAAATTTAATATCTTTTTTTATACAGAACTAAGTTCATAATAATTTTAGTCATTTAATTATCGACCCACAGTCAGGAAACTGTTCAATATTTAACTGAATTCACAGCATTAACTTTCAATTTCCATAAGTCTACTTTATACTTTCAATTTCTTAATTGGGTATATATCTTTCTGCAGAAATTGCTGGCTTTATTGAAATTGTATTAGAGAATTTGTCTATAAAATTAAAAGTTGAAATGCGTTTCTCAAATTTTCAACTCACATCCATCGAATCTTTTTCTCTCATAGATACTCTTATGATTCGAAATTCGGACAAATCAACATTAAACTGCGTTTGACTTTGAGCCTAATCAAAGCAGCTATTTGGTTGATAACTTTTACCAATGTCACATAAACTAGCATTTCTAACGAGCCAAAAACTAACTGAGAAACCACACAGAAAATGAGAGAAGAGCGTAGATGATAGAAAATAGAAAACAGAATGGCTTACAGGCTGTGCGTCTATTAGCCCAGAAAAACACACATAAAGAGCTGCAACACATTAGCAAGAAACGAAAACGAGACACAGACAAGACAGACCCTCCAAGTAGCTAGACGACTGACGACCGACGACAAAAACAGAAACAAAGTATTGCCGCCGGCCAAAACAGTTCCCAGACTAAAGAGACAGAGAGAAGGAGAGACTAGAGGAGAAAAGAGCGGGGCAGCGAACTAGAAAAACTTTCGGCCACTAATCTATAATGCTGTCAGCCATTAAACAACTGAAAAACCAAATTTGTAACTCATTAAAAAAAAAAAGACGAAAGAGAAAAAAATAAAAATGAAACTTGGCTGGAACTGAACTGAATGACTGATAAATGCCATTTCGGCTGCTCTTCGGCTGTCTCATTTGGGCTGCCAAATAATATTTAATTATAAACAAATAAACGCAACCGTCTAAGGCCTCGGGCAGCACAAAGGGGTCGTCGTATCTATTCACGTATTTCTCTTGTTTTCTTTTTGTTTTTGGGACTTTTTAGCTCGTAAAAGGTGCAGAGTGATTAATTGTATGTCAGGGAATTAAATCAAATATTTGAGAGTTGTCACAGACAGACAGAGAGACAGACACGATGAATGGTCGTTCCGTCTGCTGCTGCTTCACTGGGCTTTATCTGTCTATACGAAATCACGAAATGCAAATAAAAATGACTTGAAAATGCCATAATAATTTTCCACGACGGGCATGAAAAATTGAAAAAACCATAGCGCGTTCAAAAGATAACAAATTCCTGTTCAACCTTTTTATTTGTACTGTTAGATTAAGAAAGAAAGCAGAGAGAGAGACCTGAAGGAAACAGACAGGCAGGGAACCAAAAAAAAAAAGATACATTAGCATATATCAATGCCAAATGCAAATAAATCATCAATAACATTTCTTCTCCACTTATGCACCACTTACAGATACTTAACCGCGAAGACAAAGACGACAGCCAGCTGAGGAACAAGACGAAGAAGGAGACAAAGGGAAAGAGAGAGAGGGAAATGAAGACTCTGCAGCTGCAATTCTTTTGGCCCAGAAGCGTTTCTGTCATATGCATCAAGCGGCGCCTTTGCATAAATTGACGCGATGCGGATAAGCCAAGAAGGGGGAGGATAAACAAAAACTCAAAAAACGGAAAAAAGAAAATAGAAAAGTAAAAGGAGCTGGAAAGGCAAACATAAAGCAATTTAATGCGTTTTTAAAATGTGCGGCAATTGACTGAAACAACAAAAGCGCGCGACGACGCGAGCTGAAGTTGGAAAAATTCAGGGGAATCGCATGTGAGGCACGTTTTGCTTTCCCAGCAGCAACAAGAATAAGGAAAGGAGCCCACACACACACAAATCAAATACAGTCGTATAACCATATCGAAAAGGAACCGCAGGACATACATACTCAGCTGATAAGAAGTAAAAGTAAAAGGGAAGACGCCAAGACGAAGACGAAGAAGTAAAACGCTTGACGATGGTTTGTTGACGACCAACAAAAAGTTGTTCAGCGTGTAAACATTGGCAAGCATAAAGCAGGGAAAAAAGGAATGAGAAGCAGAAGGAGAAGCAGAAGGACCCTCGGAGCCACATTTATAAATGCGCTACAGTTACAAATTGTAGCCACAGCTGTGCGTGCGTGTGTGTGTGCGTGTGTGTGTGCTGTAAGCCATTTATAAATGTAACAAAAAAGGCAGACAGAGAGCCAGTTGGGCGCAAGTGCAATGCATAAATATAAACAAAGATACAACTTGAACAAGCAGCTAAGCAAGATACAATAACAACACAACAACAACAACAACAAGGAAGCGTAGCAGCGTTATAAACAAAAAATTAAATCGATAATTTAAAGCGCTTGCGAACTACACTCGTATCTGTGAGATACAATTTAAAAAGCCGTCAAGTCGATGACAAAAACAAATAAAAAAAAAAACCGAACAAAGTTACGAGCAACATTCAATCGCAAATAAATGCAATTTCTGCAATTGTATCTGCAAGATACATTAGCTGAGAGGGTGTGTCGCGGACTCGCGAGTGTTTAATGACAATGACGCGGCGTGCAGTGCATAAAATACAGGAATTTACGTGCCAAAAATGCAATTTGCAACCGTAGATACAATTGTGAAAAGCAGGACACGGCAACTGACAGTTACTTAAACTCTATTTATACTCCGCAGTGGAAAAAAAAACAAAACAGAATCTAAGAAAATTAATGACAGCTACTTGAGTTATATTTGCATAGTGAAATACATTTGTATCTACAAGATACGAACGAAAGAAGAATAACAACAGTGAGATGCAAATCAAAACTGCTGTAATCCGTCGATAAAAACAATGAGCTACTATCGTATCTGTGAGATACTTTTTTAATAAGCTAACCACAACTTTTAAAGTGTCATTTGTGAGCAATAAGATACTTTAACATTCGTGAGATAGTTTCAGCAATCGAAGCGTTATCAAAACTTTCGCACCCTAACACCAAAGCCAAAAAAAAACACCAGTCAGCCCAAAAATCAAATTGCCAAACAGCGAAAATCAAAGTCAATATGAAAAACAGCAGTGAAATCCTTAATGCAATTTTCACTCAACGATTTACCATTTTTTTTTGTCCTATTTTACTGATTTTACTGTCTGTTTTTTTGTGCGCACCAAATTCATTTACAGAAACATTCACAATTGGCGCGAACAGAGCCGCACGGTGGAGCAACAACAAATGGAACATGTTGATGCCGCTGCTGGAATACAACAAACACATAGCAAAAATACCAAATTGCAAAATGAGGTCGCTTAGATTGTCGTCGTCGTCGTCGATGCGGCAACTGCAACTGCCTCTGTTGCTGCTGTTGATGCTACTCGGAAACAACAACAACTTTTGCCAGGCGCTGGACATTGCAGCTGGCGGCATTGGAGGTGGTGCTGCTGCCGGTGGAGCTGGTGCTGGTGGTGGTAATAATGTTGGTGCCAGCTCTGGAGCTGCCGGAGCATTGGGCGGACAACCAGGCGCATTGAATCTGAATGCCAATCTGACGGATCTGGGAAGTCCCGGTGTGTATAATTCGACAAATGGTTTAATGCTAATTACATGTTTTTGCGAGCTCTTTAACTCTCAACTGACCCAAAACCAATTTCGACGAGGTGACGCCGCCATTTTGGCAATTATATATATGTATAGCTGTATGTGTGTGTGTGTGTGTGTGGGTGGGTATGTGTGTGTGAAGTTTCTTGTGCGCATTTCCGGCTTCCGTTTCCGTTTGCTGTTATGCTGCTTGGCCAAAAAACTATTAGCCACTTTTAGCTAAATAACCACGCCCAGACGCCCAACACACACACACACACACACACACACACACTGGCAAAACACTAAGCATCAATTAACCCAATTTTGAGAATCCATTTTCACCTGACTCCGGGTTCTGTGCTGAGCTTTAGCTTTTCTCTACATATTTTTCTTTTTATGTTTTCTTTTATTTGTGCTGCAACTCCCACCTTAAACTCTCTCTAGCTCTCTCTCTCTCTCTTACTCTGTTCCTTGCTCTTTCTGTGTATTTGTGTTTTAGCCTGCTAACCTTTTGGCCCTGCCACACAAATACGTTTTAGCACATTTTCTGCTTGCCTGTATAGGAAACAGAAATGAAAATGGTATAGAAATCAGCAAATTTATAACATTTATTTAAATTAAGTCATTTTAACAAATGTTTTAAGTAAAGTCTTGCAATTTGGTTGCTTGAAATCTGTGAATTTGCACTTGATACTGGTAAAATTATAAACCTTTTGTTTTTTTTAAACATTTGTTGTGAATTTATTTAGATATTTTAATAATTAAACAAAGTTGTTCGGAATCTCAAACAAAGTAACAAAAGTTTGTTAAATTACTTAGCGTATGCCTGAGCTCAACACTGGGTATCTGCTAGTCACTACACAATATTTGCATGCCAAAATTACCAAATCCCCAATGGCGGCGTCGTCGTTCAGTTAACTTGAAATCCCCATTACAACACGTCTTCCTTTTACTCGTACATACATACATACATACATAATGTGGCTCGTCTCTTTCCGGCAGCTTCTTTTGGTATTTTCTTTCCCTCTCTTTCACAGGCGCTGTCTTGCTTTGTTGTAGTTTGGTTTTGGTTTGGAGGATGTCTGGAGAACTGGATCGTCGAAGCAAAATATAATTATAATAATTAATCTATTGATTTTAATTTACAGCTTATTGAATAATTCACATGAATATTACAATTACATTTTTTTTCCCTCGCGCAGCATTTAATATTATGAAATTCTTATTTTCAGCTCGTTTGCTCATTATAAATTGATGAGCTTGTAATCAGTGGAAAATGTTTTCCAATGAAATTAATTGTGATTTGCATTTGTTCATAAATAATTAAATTTTAACACATATTGACCAGGTTTTTCCGTTTTCTATTAATCAAATTATACAAATATTTTATAATCATTTTTTTTGCCCGCTGCAAGTTAAACTGCGATAACTTTTAGTGTTGAACAAACATGCGGGTGACATTGCACTGGAACAGCTGCAGCAGTTGATGTTAAAACAGCCGAATGATTGATTTGCCAGCCAGCATTTATCATTGAGAACATGGAGCACAGTTGGGAGCAGCAGCTGCTGAAGACTCTCGAGATGGAAGCATTTGACTTGACACCGGCAACCTCAATAGAAACCGAGTGGTAAGTTTCATTGAGAGCACTCCTCAAGCGACTTTTGTTAATCAGCCTCTTGACACATTTATTTATGTAGGTGACTGTAACGGCTTCTTAACTCATACGGGCCAGAGACGCATTAAGTTAGCTTATCTATCGGATACTCAACCCATTAGCTTATTAGTTATTAATCAAATTATATAATGTTTCAAGCAACAGTTTCTATTCATTTAACCTTCAGCAAAATATTATTTGCAAATCGATAAATCCATTTAGTTATTTCGATTCAAAGTATTTGTAAATATGTTACGTAAATACTATAAATGTAAATAGTTTATTCTGTTACACAAATGTTTTAAAGCAAGAATTTTTAATTAAGCTAATAAAATATTTGTTATTTAAAATGATAAAAAAAAAAATGAAAATGAAAATTCTATGCATTCTTATTTAAAGTTGAATTTTGCCAGTGTGTTAAACATTTTCATGTTATGCTTCAGTCATCGAATGGTAAAGAGTGAGGGAGGAAGGGGGGAGGAGGGCAGGAAGTGCTCTGCAAGCAAATGCATCAATAAAGATAACGCTACGGCCTACGTGAATGCGGCTTAAAACGTGTTTAATGCTAGCTCTTGGCCAGCCTCTTAGCTTGTTTTGTGGCCTGAGATAGTCGTATTTTATGCGTTCGCTCCATCAAGATAGCCAAATATAGCATAGAGAGAGAGAGAGAAAGATCTGAAATGAAGGCAAAGTGTTGATAAGGTACGGACGAAAAGATAAAGTCAATCAATCAGTTGCGACAGCGTCTTTTCAAGTTGACTTAATTATCTAAACTACAGTCTAAAAATAGCAGATTAACAACAACCGTCTCCATGGGTAACTTAATATGCCAATTGCCTGTGAACAATGCCAAAAAGAGTCTAACTGCCTTTGAACATACTATATTTAGAGCTATTCGAACACGACTTCTTTAAATGCCTTTTATTATTATATTATACAAAATATTTGGACAAAGAAACAATTTGCCAACAGATACAACAAAAGACGTATCAAATTTCAATGAACATTCAATAGAAACTAGTTTTGTGAGACTATGCCAGCTGCTTTTGAGTTGAGAACATTTCAGAACTTATTGTTAAATTAGCTTGAAAATTACCTGATCAATTTTCTAAGACAAAACTTTGTGGCAAATTTCAGTGCAACTAAAAATAGTACAAGAAAACTTTCAAAAGACGTCGGCCAGCCAAGTCCTTTCAACTTGCACCCAAACAAATAGCCTGGCCATAAAAAGTTCTTCAAATATTTATTTACTTTTTTCTACTTGTTGTTTCTTTTAGTCATTTCTCGTTCTTTCCTCCTGTTTTGTTTTTTTTTTTTTGGATTGTACGTATAAATCCGTAGACAAAAGTTGGGCCGCCACTTTTTGCACCTGCAGAACTAATAACAAATCTTTTCATTAGTTGCGTTAGACAAGTTAGTTAAAAACTGCACTTTATGCAAACAAATTGGAGTCGACATGAAGTATATAAAACAAAGCAAAAAAAGAAGTGTCTAAGCCAATAACCTGCAGGAAAACAAAGCCGCAGATGGAGTTAGAAACTGCCTGCAACTTGGCTCAAAAGTTGATTCTACCCTAAACATAATGAAAACATAACATTTAGTTAGCACTTCTATTTATATAAGCCAAACGAGATAAGAGTTAGAGGGAGAGAGGTTGAGAGGTTGAGAGTGAGGCCAAAAACTTTCCATTAATAACTCAAAAATGTTTTTGGCTTATAAAAGTTCAGCACACCTTTTAACGTTGCCTGGCTTAGGGTATGGCAAGTGTCTTTCAAAGTTTTGCCTTCCTCTGTTTTTCTTTTCGTTTGCCATGTTGGCGTTGTTGTGAAAAACAAATCAAAGGAGTTGGAAAGTTGCTTTGCCATTCTATTGACTTGATGAGCGGGGCAGTCTGTGGGCAGTACAATGGCTCTGGCAACAGCAACAACAAGGACTAACCATCATGACAATGGCAATTAAAGCAACAACGTTGGCAACTGCCAAACTTTGTCCATAAAATAAAAAATAAAACAGAAAGCCAAAAAACGAATACCGAAACACAAAACAACAGCGACTATGGCCAAAATGGATAAAAACTCTCGTAATAAACGAAAATTATGATGATTTTCTATTTGGCATCGCGTTTTACAAAATCATTTTCGAAGCTGTGGCGCGAGAAACAAAGCACCATAAAAGCAACTTGACAATGCGACAAAGCAGAGCGACCCAAACAGAGAGATGGAGATTATGCCGGAAAAGCAGTATAAAAAGAAGTGAAATGACAGGAAAATATATATATATATTAAATGATAATAACAACAATATTTGCAGACAAAGTACGTTAAGTGAAATCAGTTACAACTGGCTTAACAATGAAAACTTCAAATTGGATGTACAGAGCTCTAGACACTTGTTAGTTGTTACAACTGCAACGGAAACTTGATCTAAACTAGTCGGTGCTACAGTCGAGCGGTACTCGACTGTCGGAGACCCCGTACTTATTATAAAGATATCTCAAACAACAAAAAGATTTTCATACTAAGACTTTATTTGGACTGATCGTTCCTATGGCAGCTATATGATATAGTAATCCGATTTCAATCAAATTTGGTCAGTATGTATGGGACCATCTTTTATGCATATTATGTCAGTTTGGTTGAAATATCTCAAACAGCAAAAAAGTTTTCCATACTAAGACTTGATTTTCAACTGATTGTTCCTATGGGAGCTATATGATATAGTGGTCCGATCCAAAATCTAAAACAAACTCGATCTGCGTGCAGATATAGGCGAAACTTTTTACCAAGTTTGGAGTCTCTAGCTCTTATAGTCTCTGAGATCTAGGCGTCAATACAGACGGACAGACGGACATGGCTATATCGACTCGGCTGTTGATGCTGATCAAGAATATGTATACTTTATGGGGTCTGCCACGCCTCCTTCTGCCTGTTACGCACATTTTTTTTTGTGACAAAGTTAATAGACCCCTTTACTTTTTTAAAGTACGGGGTCTAAAAATAATATATGTACTTGTATTTAAATGTTTAAGCTGAGACAAGCAGCATTTGCTAACGGTTGTCAATCTTAAATATCAAAATGAACGACGAATTTTCTTCATTCGCAGCTGAGGAACCAAAGCCAACGAAAATAAAGAAAATTAAGGTGAAAATTATTCAATTATTGAGCTGGCCGAAGAAAGTGCGATATAGCACAATTCGAAAGGGACGAAAAGCTGTGCAGGATTTCTTTAGATATCTAGTATTCTTGGCACTGGTCACGTTTGGTAAGACATGATCGATAAATGTTTGGATATAATTCAAATTATTGCCACAGTAACACAGACAACATGCGATTATAAAATGTATTTTTATACAAAGATGTGGGATCAACAGTTGGCTTCTAGAAAGACAGTTATAGAGCCAGGATTCATTTCAGTATTCAATGATATTCACAATTACCAACAAATTTGGGATTTTATTCAGTTTACTTTTCTACCATTGCTTGATCGAGGGGATTTCAAGATGAACGATTCAGCTTCAATTTATAAGTTTACCAATGAGACGAAACAGTTCAATGAGATCTTTGGGAATGTTCACAATCGTACGATACTGCATGGAAATGTTTTGCTTGGGCCACCAAGAATTAGACAAGTACGTGTCAAAAAGGGTCAGTGTCAGCATCATCCAGTTTTCTCCAAGTATTTGCCAGAATGTTATTCGCCCTACACATGGATGACTGAGGATCGTGAAGATTACAATGGAATTAAATGGCAGAGTATGTCTGATATGGGGACAACCCCACTCTGGGGAGAAATCGAGATCTATTTGGGTGCCGGATATATGATTAGTTTCAGCTATGACAACGAAGTGAATATTCTATTGACCCAGAAACTAAGAGAGAACAATTGGATCAACCATGGCACGCGATTATTCCTACTTGAATTTAGTCTATATCATGTGGATACTCGTCTCTTCCAGTTGGTTAAGTCAGTTGAGCTCTATCTCTATCTGTAACCCTTGCCTAATGATCCTGGCCTTATAGATTTATGGCAGAGAATCCACCTACAGGTGGATGTATTCCCATGGTCAAGTTGCGCACCATTCGACGTGAATCATTCTTCAGCAATCCCTCCTGGATAATGGGCCTTGTTACCTTTGCCTTCTACCTTTGTATATTTTTCAACAGCTGCAGGGAGGTTTTTCTTATCAATGCCATGGGCTTTCGTAATTATATAAGAGTTCTGATTAATCTGGCAGACTTTTTGTGTTGTTTGGTAAGTGAGTTAATCAACTGAATACCAAATCGAATATTTAATCTCTCTCCCTTAGTTGTCCTATTTGTTGCTATTCTTCAATTTCGCACACTTCATCATTATGGAGATTGTAATGCGTCATGTAAAGAAAAGCGATCAGTATATTAGTCTCGATATATGTTGGGAGATGAACATAATTTATAATAACATAGCTGGACTTGTCATATTTATTGCCTGGATTCGACTGCTGCACTTTATAGTGTTCAACCGTACCATGGTCATATTTGTAAATGTGCTGCATAAGGTGTGTAGTTACAAATTGAAAACGACTCCCAAAAAAACTTTAGATATTCTACGAATTCAAATTCTTAAACTCATTAGATTTCTGAAACTATTTTTGGAGATACTTTTTTTTATAGTGATGTAAAAGTTCATCGAAAAATCGACAACTTAATTTCAAGTACTTCAATTTAAAATTTGTATCAATCGAGCTAAGTCGATTGTTCACTGTAGTTACTTTTCAATGAATTAAGTTCAAACGTTCCAACAACCAAACTAAAGATCTACAAAACATAAATTTTACCTGAACCTATTTCCTGGATGAATGTCTGTTTTATCATTTTTTTACCTCTAGTTTGATTCTTCATCACAGCTTTATTAGTTTTATTAGTTTATTTTCAAAACCTTCATTTAAATTTGTAATCTCTTGATTTCCTATCTTATTTTTAGAGCAAAAAGGAAATTGCTGGCTTTTTGTTAATATTCTTTGTCGTATTTATGGCCTACGCACAGTGTGGCATGACTTTATTTGGTGGCAACGATCCGCAATTTCGCAATTTGTTAACCTCAATATTGACCATGATGCGATGGACAGTGGGCAATTCACAATACGATAAGAGGTCAAAGCTTAACCCGATAATCACATGGATCTATTACATATCCTTCGTTGTCTTTGTGCATATCATGCTGTTGTTCTCCTTCCAGGCCATAATGATCAACACCTATGATGAGGTTAAACAAGTTGTCATGACACGTCCCTCTCAATTGGGCACTGTCATTCGATTATTCCTAAGGGGTATCTACGACAGGTTAAGTCTGTTAATTTGTGTTAAACGCAGACAAAGATCTCCAGTTGATTTGGATGCAAAGGGAGAATATGAGTCGGATCAGCGCATAGATCCACGACAGGCAGCTGCAATCGCTGCCATGCGTCGAATGGAGCATAAGTGAGATACTCAATTTAGATAAATACGTCTACAATATCTTTCATAAGAGTTATCATCACAGAAATCCAACCAACCTTTCACAGCCTGATTATCTGCCTGTGCGCTTGGAACGGTGGGTGAAATTGTTAATCGAAGTCGGTAACAAATTTTAACAATTATCTGACTCATTTTCAGCGCTGCTAAACGTGTTAAGGAGTTAGAAGAAGTCACTAATCAGGCTTTGAAGCGTATCCTTGAGTATAACAATCTCTTACGAAAACAGCACAACATATCAGAGATGCCCGTTAATGACACTGAATCAGATGATGAAACTGTCATTTAAACCTTTTTTAAGGATTTTCTGTCATATATCCATAAATATTTGTAGTAATTATTATTATTAATAATGACACAAAAAAACAAACCCAACGAGAAACGATAACTCCGCATTATAGCATTTTGAAATCATATTAATTTAAAGTGATTATCAGTAATTTTATAAATAATTTTTTGTAATATATAAAATCGAACATGGTATTAAAAGAGATCATATTAATAATAAATATGACAATATATCTACTTTGCATTTAAAGCAAAAATGTGTACATTATATTAATTTACACTGATCATCAGATGCTTTTCTCCATAATTGAATTAACAATTTTTTGTAATGAACAAAATCGAACATACTTATGTAATTAGTATTAAAACAAATCATATTAGTAATAAATATTATTATCATATTTAAATGAATTTAGTTTTCAGAAAAGAAAAGTAAACTGATTTTACATAAATTATTGTAATTACTCATGACTTTGGGGTATTTCTTAAAAAAAAAATGTACTGTTCAACCAACCGAATATATCTCATCATCAGGGTTGTTAATAATTTAGCTAAAGTTTGCATAATTTCAGTTTAACAAGCATTTGAGGAGCGTTTACTTTTGTTTTGTCTGTTGTGTGATGTTAACTCTGCCCGTTGCTGAGCTGAGCTGAGCTCATTATGTGCTTTGTAATGGCTGTTTATGTGCAATAATACTTGTAAAGAACGCAAAATAAAGTAAAAGAGAGAGAGGGAGAGAGAGAGAGAGGAAGAGGGAGCGAGAGGATAAAAAAGGAAGCACTGCAGACAAACTGAAATATGAAAGCGCAAATAATGTTTAAACAATTTGTTGTCGTTGCGTTTCATTAAGTGTCCATTCGCTACCGCTGTCTGTCTGTCTGTCTGTCAGTCAGTCCCTCAACTTGCAACATGCCTCCTTACCACACATTCTTATTGGACAACCGCTTCCTGCTGGACCTGACTGACTTTGGTAGCTGTCGTTATAATTTGCAAAAGCTCTGCACAAAACTGAACAACAACAAAAAGAAGAAAGAGAAAATGATAAAAATTAGTAATAAAATGAAAAGCAAAGTGAAATGGCCGTAGGAGTAGACTGAACAGGAGTATGAAGAGAGGGGGGGGGGGAGGCAACTTGTTGCTGCAGGACCAAGTGGATGCCACGTTGTTGCCAGGGATGCTTGTGATTTCCTGTGAGACGGCGGCAACTGCGCTAACTGGCAACGGGCAGCGCTTCCTGCAACATCCACAACGCGAAATTATTATTGCCTTTTGCCTTCCTCTTTGTGCTCAAATTGTTGTTGTTGTTGTTGTTGCAGTCTTTTTGTTTGTTGCTCTGTAAAAATTATTATTTTTATGCTAGCAGCAGCAGCATTAGTCGTGTGGTGTGGCAAGTCTGCCGGTCGCTTCAACTGCAGTGTATGCCTTACTCCCCCTCCTCTCTCCCTCTCTCTCTCCTCTCTTCTGCTCTCGTTTTCATGCCACTTGAATGACTCATTAAAAGTGATTTCATTTTTATAAACATTTTTCTCGCTCGCTGCGGTTGCTGACGGCATCGTCGAGACTTAGCGCCTTATCAGCACTGTCTCACTCTCTCCCACTCACTTACTCTCTCTCTCTTTCTCTTTCTATGTCCGTCTACTGCTGCCTCTCATTTAATTTACTTGGGAGTTTACTTTTTTTTAATTCGCTTAGCTACTTTTGGCTTCTTTCTACTTTCTGGCTATCGCTTCCTTTGTGCGTAAATCCTTCACAGAGACACAGGGACATTTGCCTGCTCAGATAAGCGCTCTGAGTCACATCGAGTTCTCTTTTAACTTCTCCTTCTCGTTGTTGGCTAAACGACTTGACAGTTACTTTACGTAATAGGATACCAAATTGCATTGCTGCTGTTGCTGTTGCTGTTGCTGTTGCTGTTACTGTTTCTATTGCTGTTGCTGTTGCAACTGGAACATCTACAACATGCCACTTGGCTGCCGCTTGTTTGCCTTTTGTCAGCTTCTAGTTTTTTTACCTAATTCCCCAGATTAGCTGTATTATGCGCCACGCTGGGCGCATAATAACAACCATCATCATGGCACACAGGCCTAACGGAACCACATGCCACGCCCACAACAACGCCTCTGTCCACCGCCCATGTTGCCGCTGGCGTTGGCGTTGCATATGTGAGTGGACACTTGAGCAGCAAGTGCAACAGCCCCAGTTACGATAGTGTTGACAACAAAGCCGACTAACCCTAGGACAGGATACTCAAACAGCTGCCAACACACACTCACACACACACTTATGCACCCACACACACTCACACACAGACCAAGAAACACATTCGTTGCTATGACAACTTTGTGGTAAATTAACCCAATCCCCTTCCACGTTCCACAATAATTTGTTACTACATTTGATATGGTGTATATATATTTATGCATATTAATTAATGCGTTTAAATAAATATTTAAATACTATAATGAGAATCTGTTTCCTAAAAATACATTTTAAGGATTAAATTATAAAATGCCAATGGTAGCCAATAATATACGTAATAAAATTATGTTCAAAATGTACTTTATTATAAATTAATAAAATAATCTGAGCTGAGCACACATTTAAACTAACTTGTATTGTTTGTATCAAAGGTTCTGATTGAATAAAGTACATAAATGTACATTCAATTAATATGTATACTGTACTAAAGTAAATTAAGTTAATGTAATAAAAGAATGGTTTTGAGATAAATTAAATAAATAAAATCGAAATGTTTAAGAGTTATTCCTTCGTTTCAAACATGCTGCTTTTTACAAAATTAAATGATTTTTTAAGAAATAAAATCAGTAAACGCAGACAAAGTTTTATTAACCCATTTAAAGCTAATGGGTATTTAAATACCCAAAAAAGTATTGACACTTTAAAAATTCTATCTCGGGGCATGTGAGAGATATCGAGGCAAAATTTATTTCATAGTAAAGAGAAATAATTAAAATATGAGTATAAAATATGAACAGTTTTGTTATCCTTGTTATACCTGTAGTTTTTTACAGGATAATATCTAGGTTTTTTTCTTCATACAAAATGTTGGCGAAAAAAGCTGAAAAATGTATGGAAATCGAAAAAATGAAATTGGAAGATAAACATTTTTTTTTTTTTCTTTCAACTTCTATGGACTTTTAGGCACACATTTCAAAATTTCGTCAAAATCGTACCAGCCGATCTATGGGCAGCCATTAATGGGTTAAATTAGATTGTATAAGATACTCTTCCTTTTCTTGATTCTTATAGTTATTTTATACTAAAAAAGTTGCATATCAAATCATGAACACGCTCAGGAAAATAATAAAGATGAGACTTAATATTTATTTGTATTAAAAATAAAATAAATATTAATTTAAATTCAGATGTTTCAATATAAAACTAATAAACCGAATGTGGCGTTTCTTAAATTCAAACGACAGTCGAGCAATCTCATTTCTTTGATTTTTGTCATTAAAAATGTTAAGTTTCTTTCAATATTTATAAGCAATCGTAAGGCATTGACAGACCTAATTATGCTGCCACTTTGTTAGCTCAGTTTTTTCTCAGTGCCTTTCATTGCATTGGGCGTATGACGGTGACCAATAAATTTCTATTTAGCCATGGACAGTGACAGGCGGTAGTGCGAAAGAGAGATGGAAGGGGCGTATAGAGCGAGAGAGGGAGAGGGAGGGGGAGGCAGGAAGGGGGTACTAACTAACGGCTACTGTCAGTGCAGGCCGTGAGCTGAAGCTGAAACTGAAGCTGAAGCTCCAATGAAGCGGCACGTGGAAATGCTTGTAATTGCATCCGCGACTCCCGCCGGAGATGGAAACGGGAACGGAGAGGGAGACGGGGATGGAGAGGGAGCGGGGAGCGGGGAAACTCTGATGGTTCGATGGTGGCACGGGGCACAACATGCAGCTATAATTTTGACGGTTGATTGATCAAAGCAGCAGCCGGCAAATGTGGTTGTTGTTGTTGTTGTTGTTGTTGCTGTTGTTGTAATTATTATTGCTGTTGCTTTTTTTATTATTGGTGCTGCTGTTTTTTATTGGTGAGCAAGGCAGTCAAATAGCTGCTTATTTACTTTGCTCGGCAACAAACTATTTTACAGGCTTTTTTTTATACCTCATCAGCGTCAAGTTTGGGGTTGTTACAAGATACAGATACATATCTATAGATACATATACTACTAACTGCTACAACAGCTGACTTTGCTGTCTCTCGGTCTGTGTGTTTGTCTGCTGCTCTGCGCTCAGCTGCAATAAATCAAATTTTAAATCGCCTTTGAGCCAAGTTAAATTGCAGCCGGAAGCTCGAGATGCGGGAGTAACAATGCAGTATCGAGTATTGAGTGCAGCCAACAAACAGTTTATCAATAGTTGGTAGAAAGTTTCAGCCGAGACGTGCTGCCACAGCTAAGCAAATTGTGGCTTAGATTGGCTTAAACTCTATAAACTCAAACTCAAGTTGTTCAATTTATGTACATATTCGAATATGTGGAGTAATATTGAAGTGAACATCGAAAACTATGTTTAAATAATGTATTTTTTATAATTCCTATGCAATTCAAATGAAAATTAATAAAAAATTTAAGCTACAATGATCAAGTTAGGAAACCTCAAAAATACTTTATTTTCACAATTATTTTTCACCTTTCTTTGTTTTGTTTAACTTGTGATCGTGATTTTATTGCTAATTTTCAACTGAAAAGAAGAACAATTTGGTGTATCTGCTAGTTGTTTAATTTAAGCAATGTTTCTGTTGTTTTCCTTCCAATTTTTAATTATTTGCCATCAATACTAATAACAACAAATAGTGCATGTCTATAATCTAAAATCAAATGCAGTGAAACATGTCACACAAAATGAATAGACAACAAAAATGTATAACAATTGGCAAGACCAGAATACGAGCAAATAAATTTCAAAAGAAGAAATCAAATTGATGCAATGTCACATAACAATGAAAACCAAATATGTTTTCAGGACAGAAAAATGCAAAATGTATGCCTACATTGCATTGTTACCTATGACCTGATCTACTCTTTATGCAAGGAAACGAATTGTGGCCAAAGTTGCAAACATTTATGGGGGCAAATGAAATAGAAGAAGATAGAGAAAGAGATATAAAGAGAGAGAGAGAGAGAGAGTGCCAGCTGAGTGTGCACGTACTTGTATCTGCAAGATACACAAAGTCCACAAAACTGGGCACGGATTTTGGCTTAGGCAAATGTAGCTAATAAAACAATTATGCAATGCAAGAACGACAACAGCAACGAGAGTAACAAAGACAACAATACGTTCAATGCAGCACAGGCAACTCATCTTCATCATCATCATCATCATAATTATGATCATCATCATCATCAACAACAACATTGTTGCAGTTGTAGCTTTTGTGTGCCATTGTCTGCCTGGCGGCCAGTAACTGTAACTATGCGAAAACTAGGCGCAACACACACACACACATGAGTTTGCATACGTATGTGTGTGTGTGTGTGTCTGTGTGTGTGTGTAAAGTATGCCAAACAATGGCGCCTCCAATGCCAGGCCACAAAAGCCGCTTCGCGCCAGGCTCAGCTCTCACCCCGGGCTACCATACCACATCACACCCTCCACTCCCCTTCCCTACCCTCCCCTCAGTCCTCTTCCCCAGTCCACCCCTACACCCTCTTCAGCTTTTGAGCTCCACACCTCGTCGTCGACTAATGCATGTGAAATGAAATGCAGGCGGCTCATAGCCATCAGCTTTTGGCTGTGGCATAAGTTACATTTCGGACACCAACCGACAACTGAGGAAGATGTCCACACAATGGCGTTGAAACAACAGCAAAAGACTGATCTAGTTGAGTGGGCTCGACTAGCAGATACCTTGTATCTAGTTTATCATAAGTAGTATTAAATTAAATGGAAAACATCTGATTTGTATCCAAATTGTTGAGTTGCTCCGTCAGCATTTGACATGCATTGACTCGAGTGCTCGACTAGCAGATACTGTGTAAATGTGACCCAAATAAAAGTTAGTTCGGCTTAAATGCAAAACATTTTTGTATTGTGTATATGAATTATATAATTTTCGGCAAGACGTTACATTTTTTAATGGAATGTTTTCTGGCTGAGATGAGATGCGGAAAAGTTGAGTTGAATTAAATTGAGATAAGTTGAAAATAGATAGGGTCCAGTGATGTTTAAAACAGACTTCTTAGTTGGGATATCTCTTCCACGATGTGACAAAAGTTAGAGCAATCCCTTCGTATCTTTGAGAACTGTAGATTAATGAAATTAATTCAGATAAAATACAACAAATACCCAAGAATTAATACAAGAGCAATGCAATTTTTCTTTCAAAAACCAACAGTTCATTGCTATTGTACTCAGAGAAATTTGAGAAATTATTGAATATCATTAGAGCCTCTAGAGAATCCTGTAAGCATTTTAAAACTCCAAGTTCACTGAGGTGACATGAAATTAGATATTATGGGTAAAACTGAAATTCCCACTTATTTTGTGGTCAATATTTAAATGATTTCGTATCTATTTAGTTCCTGGAGAAACATGAAAATTCAAAGATCCTTGAATACCTTTTGATACCTATTAAAAATGAGCATAGAAGTTTTTTTTTCCCTCACTCTTTCGTTCTTATTCGTAAGCATTAATTTTATGAAGAACCCGTAGAGTTCAAATATACACTCCATTAACTCTAACTTTTAAGATCATCAAGTTCAATTGTTTTAAAATATTCGCATTCTTTACTTTAAGGTCAACTGATCGCTGTTTCTTTATTAATAAATGACTACATCATACCCAATTTTAGACACTTTCTGTGCTACAGGGTATACAAATTTTCGTTGTAATGAAACTCGCTCAGTTCGCTGGCTGGCTTCATTCGTTCGTCCATCGTCCATCGCCCGTCGTCCGTCGTCGCATGTATCTTTTAGATAATCTTCATTTCTCGTTTGCGGCTAATGGCCTGGCACTGGCACTGGCACTGGCCAAGGCACTCAAGGATATCGCCTGTCGTTCCTCATGTTGTTGTTACTGTTACTGTTGTTGTTGTTGTTGTTGTTGCTTTATGACCATTCGGGGTACGCAGCACTCACTATCTTTTGACTCTTGGTTCTCTTAAAATGGGACACGTTGCGGTTTCCCTCTGCGTTGATGACTAAGTGAGCCGTGAGTCCAGAGTTGAGTTTTCAAGCCAGTTTCAGTGCATTCAGTACTTTTCAGCCTTTTTTTGCGGTTTCACATGCTCACACACACACACACACACATACACACACACATAGATAGCTCTTACTCTTTTACACACACGTGCATATTTAGAGATACTCAAAATGAGATACAAAGATACATTTGGACTTCCTACCATTTTTAGCTGTTTTGTTTGATGGGCGGCACACACGATGATGATGATGACGACGACGACGACGACGCAACAGGACGGACAACCCTTCAGACTGGGCCAGAGAACCATCTCAACCATTCTCAGAGAGATTCTCAGTCACAGTCATGGTTCCGATTCCAGTCCAGCTTCCTGGGCTGGGCACCGTTCATGATGACGCTCAAATGTGTGCCAGCAGGCCGGTCGAGATTTATACTTGTATGTACATATATACATACATAACTTTTTTCCTCTTTTTTTCATGTTGTTGCCTTTGCCTTTGCCTCGTTTTCATCTGTTGGCTAAAATGTGCATTGAAATTTGAGATATTTGCCTTGATATTACTACAACAAAGGCTGGGCCTAAGGAGCGGCATAGCCCGACCCATACCATACCATACCATACCATACCATACCATGCCAACATCTCTTACAGTTAAACGCATCTTTTTCCCAACTCCGTCTTCGTCTTCAACTTCTCATTCGTCTTGGCCGGGTTTCTTCTTCATCTTCTTCGTTTCGGCTTTGTCGCGTGGGCGTCTTTTAAGATTGGCTTTTATTTTGGCATGCCATGAGATGTTTGGCGACGACAACGACAACGACAGCAACAACGACAACGAGAACGATAGCAACGTTGGAATGTTGCTTGCTGAAAAGCGGGTTTCATAATTTTCATGAATTGACTTTGGCTTCCCAAAAAAAGTTTGTAGACGCTTCATGCTGAGCCCAACACTGGTAGCCCGAACTTTTATGTGGGCTCCAGATACCGTCCATTAAACACTATTATACTTTTGCATTAAGTTTTCCGAGAATTTTCCTCACTTTAAAGGCAATTGAACCTGAGCCTGTTTTCTTGCCTTTCGCTGTGATCTACTTATACCCTGGAACAGTTATGAATTTTTGTAAAGCAGACGAATCTGTTACAAACTCATATTTTCAAAATCGAAATCAAAAGCATATTTAATTTAGAACTAACCTCTGATTAACCAAATTATATTCCACATTAAATTGAATTTAATTTTAAGCAAACTATTAAAGTCTTTATTTATTCATACGTTGAATTAATTATTGTAGCATTTTGAACTTATTTGTTTTAGTATATTTTATATACTTAAATTTTTTGTCTACTGCTTTAGAAATAATAAAAATCTTCAGTTTAAGAAAACCATTTGCTAAATCTACTAATTAAGAAGAAAACATGCGCCCAAATAAGTCCTTATAAATATGCTTTTAAATAAAATAATAGTCAAATTAAAATTCGACAACTAAATATACATGCATGATTTTAAACAATGCATTTGTAATTGAAAAAAACTCCACATTTATTCAATATCATGATTGTATCTAAAGTTATATATGCATATAACCGTGTGTAGATTCATTGTTAATAAAATATAGCCCCATTCACCTATACGTAGAATGCAAACTTGCATTATTCACAATTTCCACTTTGAAAATTCAATTGTATTCCATTTCATTGCATTAAAAAAATATGTATTTAATTAAAATTAAAACGCACAACTGCCACGAATTAAATAAACAATTGTTAATTGAGCTCGAAAAAAGTTTAAGCAAACATAACAGCCAAGCCAAACTTTATGTGTGCTATATACACAGATATATATTGCTATATACTATATGCAACGCACACACATTTTAAATATAAAGCTTTCACTATTATTGTGTGCTAATAAACCAATAACAACAGCATTCAATATAACAAAGAAACAAACTAGAGCCACATCGAAAGTTGCAAAATTTAATGCGCTTTACGTTAGTCAAAGGAAATCTAACAACAAAAATAATCAATATTGTTGTCAATAGTATTGATGTCCTTTAAAATTGAAATACCATTTCAAACTGTACCTGTTGTATTTTTTCTATAATATGTTACTTTGATGGCATTGAGAGATTCTACATTTGCAAAGGACTCTTATTATTTGGCTTGTCAAATTGTCATTTAACTAGAATTAGCCGCTGGTATTAGATATTCATTTAAATGTCTAAAAAGTCTGTTCCAATCAGTTGTAAATTTCAACATAAATTCGTAATTCGCCCATTCACAAGGTACCAGCAAAAAAAGCATTGAAAATGATAATAACTGAGTGTGACACATGGCAAGGAAATGCAATTAAAAAAATATATGGCTTTTAATTGGCCAACGACAACGGACTGGACTCTTGGCCCACCTTTCGCCCACCTGCCGTGACATTAATTTGAGTTAGCTCACACGAATCAAAAAAAAAAAACAAAAAAACAAAACAAAGCGATTATTTTGAAATGCAAGAAGTTGCTCGCTTCAATTTGTTTCCTTACTTTTCTTTTTGATTTTGCTGTAGCGAAAGTTTTGTCAGCTGTAATTTGAGAGAATTATATATGTATCATAAAATGCAAGGCTCCCGAGGAGGGATCTGTGTCATTGTGACTTGGTGTGTGTGGCGCCGCTTAAATAATGCATCTCAAGAGTTGCATGCAACTCGCTAAATTAAATTGATGGCCTCATTGGTTGGGTTTGGTTTTACCAAAGAGTTCGATAAATATTTTTAAGCATTTGCAGCAGGAAATTACAATACGCTGAACTAAACGGGGGGCAAAAGAAGCAAAAAATTAAAGGGAAGTAAATCTAATTTAAGTATTTTAAAAGAAATTGTAAAATTGTAAAAGAAAAGGAGATTGTAATCTAAAATTGAAATTATGCTTTGAATGGAAGAATAGATTCAATCCTGGAAGAGGGCTGAAATTCGAATACAGAATAAGTTCAGATATTTGTGTCAAGAAAAAATTTAAGGAACAAACAGGAAAGAAATGACAATTGTCCTTAGAAATATAACAATAGTCCTTATAATGTAACCTTTTCTTACTATATCTATATCTATATGTATATCTATATCTATATCTATATCTATATCTATATCTATATGTATATCTATATCTATATCTATATCTATATACTATATCTATATCTATATCTATATCTATATCTATATCTATATCTATATCTATATCTGTATCTATATCTATATCTATATCTATATCTATATCTATATCTATATCTATATCTATATCTATATCTATATCTATATGTATATCTATATCTATATCTATATCTATATCTATATCTATATCTATATGTATATCTATATCTATATCTATATCTACATCTATATCTATATCTATATCTATATCTATATCTATATCTATATCTATAACTATATCTATATCTATATCTATATCTATATCTATATCTGTATCTATATCTATATCTATATCTTTATCTATATCTATATCTATATCTATATCTATATCTATATCTATATCTATATCTATATCTATATCTATATCTATATCTATATCTATATCTATATCTATATCTATATCTATATCTATATCTATATCTATATCTATATCTATATCTATATCTTTATCTATATCTATATCTACTATATCTATATCTATATCTATATCTATATCTATATCTATATCTATATCTATATCTAGATCTATATCTATATCTATATCTATATCTATATCTATATCTATATCTATATCTATATCTATATCTTTATCTATATCTATATCAATATCTTTATCTATATCTATATCTATATCTATATCTATATCTATATCTATATCTATATCTATATCTATAT
This sequence comes from Drosophila suboccidentalis, assembly GCA_037043435.1. Taxonomy (NCBI): domain Eukaryota; kingdom Metazoa; phylum Arthropoda; class Insecta; order Diptera; family Drosophilidae; genus Drosophila; species Drosophila suboccidentalis. The sequence goes on from JBAMBK010000134.1 coordinate 193,573, forward strand.
CTATATCTATATCTATATCTATATCTATATCTATATCTATCTATATCTATAACTATATCTATATCTATATCTATATCTATATCTATATCAATATCTTTATCTATATCTATATCTATCTATATCTATATCTATATCTATATCTATATTCATATCTATATAGTTCATTTTTAAATTAAATGATACCATAAACGCCATCTATAAACATTTTGATATCTATAACTATATTTATATATCTCAATATCTGTATTTACACATATATTATGCTAAACTATGAACTTTCTCAATGTAAGACATTTCCTAATTGTTATAATCCCTAAATTTCCACATATGAAATGGGATCACTGTTATCTGAAAACTTGATTCTCCATTTTTAGATTGCCGTCCATTTACAGCAGCTCTCTTTGTCTCTCTCTCTCTCTCTCTTTCTCTCTCTGTCTCTTTTGCTATATGCCACACAAAAGGCACCCAAAGCGAAGCCCATTAGAAGTTGCCTCTTGTCTCATTTCTCACTCCAAACACACATTTTGCACTTGGGCCGCCCCACTTTACCATTGACCCTTTTGGCCTCTTTCCCACATCCTCTGGCCATATGCACAGCCACTTTGGGTTGACGCAAAGCTACCATCATGACCTCTAAAAAAAAAGAGAAGCATTACCCAAACATTACATTGCCCCCGCCTTCGCCCCCGCCCCCAAATGCAATGTGGTCCCCCCGTTTTTGGCCCGTCCTTCATTTGGCATGCAAATGCGCAGATCGAACTGATAACATCAGGCCAAAAAGCGAGACGACAGAGTGAGAGAGAGAGAGAGAGAGGGGGGGTTAGAGGCGGACTGAAAGCTGTGGGGTAAGGCGCATAGTTTTTTGTTTTTGGTGTGCAAATAACAATGCCGCCAACAAGCGAGAAAGCCTAGCCAGTAAATAGTGAACAACAACAACAACAATGGTGGCAACCAAGTGACAGACAGACAAACTTTGCAGAACGCAGATAGTTCCGTAAATTAAATTGCGCAAAGGGGGCGGGCGGGGACAGAATGAGGTCATCATCATGATGGTGACAACAACAGCAACAAGAAGAACAAGAAAAGCCATACATACAGACATACATATAAAAGCCAATAGGCCAAAAAAGTGCCAACGCGAAGCCGTCAAACACAGCAGCAACAACAACAACAACAGAAACAACAACAATAGCAACAACTGCCATCATCCCATGATGTGGCAACTGCAACACTTTCGCTAACAAGCTGCCGCAACCAGGCAACTTGCCGCCGCTGCCACATGTAGTTGTTGTTGTTGTTGTAGTTGTAGTTGTTGTCTGCCTCACTGCCTGGCTAAATGTGACCCGAGGTCGCTTTAGTTGCAACTTTGACTTTACTCGCAGCTCGCAGCTAGCAACGTGTGCAACCTGTGCAATGTGCAGCGCGAAACGTGCAACGTGCGTGCATAAAACATCACTGGCGGCTAACAGTGTTGCTCATTTGGCCATTTTCGGGAATAGAACTGTTCTTGCTTAAAATTGCTACAAACGGAAAAAATACAAAGCATTCACTATACGGAAATCTAGCTTGTTTAAGAAAATCTAGTCAACATATATTTAAAGATAATAAGAAAACATACGTGAAATGTTAATAAAAAAAGTAACAGAAGTAGTTATATTTTTATAACAATAATATATACTACATAAAAAAAATTAAAATGGTAACTTTAAGGCCTGTTTTTTCCATGTCTAAATAAGGTGTTTGATAACTATTTAAAAGGAAAATTTGACGTAAAATGTATAGAAATTAATGTCACATCTAAAATTATTAGTTGTCTAAAACTTATATGTACATTGAAAAAACGGCCACAACAATAATACATATCCTGACTAAATACTTTTAAAATATAAGCTTGATTTTATTAAGAATTTCAAACCTGAATTTTAAAATGATTTTATTTTCAGTTTAGTTTTGCACTGTGGACCATTTGCTATACTTGATGAGAATGTACTCAGGATTATTTCCTATTTACTATGTAGGACTTGACGTTTAAGAAGTTTAAAAATTTGTATTTGCTTTGCGAAATTATATATAAAAAACTAAAATTCTTAATTTTTTTTAGCTCCACTATTTCAATTATTTTTCCGCATTTTTTTCTGGTCGGTTTGATATCTTTTTAATGGCGAGCAATTGGCATCTCCAGTGGCAGCTCCCGAAAAATACTCGCACCCAGTCTAGAGACCCATGGGAATGGGGAAAGGGGCAGGTGGAACGCATAAAGTTTGGTTATAAAAATGTTAACAACGCTGTCAACGACATGTCGACGAGCGCGACGTGTAACAACAACAGCAACAACAACAGTTGCAGCAGCAACAGCAACAACAACAGCAACAACAACAGCAACAACAACAACACTGATCACTGGGCTAAGTAATAAAGTCTCAAGTTAGTTGCTGCATCAACTATGCAGAGAGAGAAAGAGCGACTTACAAATTCAAACACACACACACACACACACACACACACGTACATAAAGCTCGCATTTTTATGGCAAGTTTTTGAAAATGAATTTTTGATCAACTGCAGCAAAGTTCAAACGCAGCAACATACACATAAACACACACACACACACAACTGACACATATGTGGAACACACTCACTTGTGTACATCACTACTGTATGTGTGCTAGAGAGAGAGAGAGAGAGTGAGAGGGAGGGAGAGGGAGAGAGAGCATTTCTTTGAAACGTGCCACCTAAAAAGCGCCACAAGCCACTTAAACTTGGACACCGCCTTCTCTTAAATAGCCAAAGTGAAAAAGTTTGCCATGAAAAACTAAAGAAAATTCTATGCTTTTCCTCTACAAAGACTTGGCAACATTTTAGCAAGCGAAACTGAAAGATATTGCCAATAATATCTGTTAAATTTAAGAGGATTTTTGAGAAAATATATGAAATACATTTTGAAGAAAGAAAAGGATAAAAGAGTTGGAGCTTAATGATATTTTTAAAACGGAGAGAGAGAGAATCACACAAGAAAATGTTGGTAAAAATATATCTTAAAAACAAATTGATTTTCTTAGTTGTTGTATTATTTTCTTGAATAACTTTTGTATTTATAATTCAATGACATGTAAGTATTCGGTTTATTTTAACAGATATTGATGCATTTTTTGGAGTAGATATGACTTCTAAATATATGGCAAGCAATTGAAGACTAATTAAATTACTAGACCATATAAATACACAGATATTCCAAGTACACCTTTTCAGTTCAAGCAGGAGAATTCATCTAACCAATGCATACACAAATAATCTATGAATGCTCTACATATCACTATAAATAACACTCTTCGTCACTCCATGGTCACTTATTTAGTCAATTATCGACATTTTGACACTCTCACTCGCTCTCAATGGCAAATCATTGCCCTCCCTTGACTTTTAGTGTCTTGTTCGTCAGCTTGTAAGTCATTTGATATTCTGCTCATTCTCGAACAAATGCTAGTATAACCAACAACCTCCATTGTCACTTTAATCCGTGCATTCTCTAGTCATATCAATCAATTTCTAAATATGTATTCCATTTGATTGTCACGACTATATGTATGTGTTTCTTTCATTGGCTTGCTATCTAAACACACGCACACACATGAAGTGGGAATTGTCACCATACAGTCAGTGACAGCTAGTGCCGCAAACCAATGTGCCCATTATCAAGAGCAAAAGGCATTTGCCCAAGCTACTCTCACACCTCAAAGTCATTTGGTTGGTCTGGTCTGGTCTGGTCTGGTTGGTGGTTACTCTTGCCATTTGCCTTATGGCAACAGCTCGAGAGTTGCTTCAGTTGCTGTTGAAACCACAGCAGCCTCCTTTGTGCTCCCCCCCCCCTTCACCAAAGGATCCAACCCATCAGCTTTGCTTTCTATTACACTTGCATGACACACACGCATACAAATTGTCGCCCCGCAGTGACCCCGAAATAAAGAGAGGAAAAAAATGTGTATAACATGAGTAGAGTGTGTGTGTGTGGGGAGGGGGGCGTTAGGGGGGTGACTTGGCTTTGGGGGGGAAGCAAAAAACCGAAACGTTGTAAATTCATAAAATTTGCTGTTTGATGCGTTTTCAAGTAAATTGAGTTCCAACCCTCAACGAAGTGAAATGAAATAAAAACCGCAGCAGACCCAAAGACAACCCTCCAAAGCAAAAGAAGAGACGAGAAGCTAAAAGACAAGGGCAGGCGAGGGGAGCTGGAGAAGTTGGTGAGACGACGAGACGCGTTGGCGACGCACGCCGCATGTTAAATGTCATTTTTATAGCGCTTTGATTATATTTTCTATTATCGAAGACATTTTGGCAACACGCACACACACACACACATACGCACACATATTTAGACAACCCTCAAAATGCTTGGAGTGCCAAACACTCAGCAGAGCTTAGCATATAAGCCACTGCCAGAGCGAGAGCGAGAGCGAGAGAGAGAGAGCGCAAGAGAAAGAGAGATAGCATAAAAGAAATCAGTATTCAAATTAAATTAAATAACACAATCATAATCATAATAATATGTAATAATAAATGCTAAATTATGTGGCCGTATCCAACACGGCGTATGCATAATTTATCAATTCCTCTCTCAATTTCGCTCATTTATCTATCACATACATATCTCTGTGTTTCTGTGTAATCGCATTGACTGATGCGATAGACACACATTTTTGCATAACAAATTCAATGCTGCAATATTAAAATGCATTTGCCACCGACAACAACAACAACAACCACAACAACAACAATAACCAAACAATAAATAACTAAAATTCATGTTTAAATTTCATAGAAACTAGAACGGAAAATATTTGCATTTCCCAACATTTATTGAGACATTGAGCACTTGCAAATTGTCATCCACATGACATACATACATACTACATACATATGTACATAAACTTATGTACATAAGTCTACCAACATCTAAATATAGGCTGGACTTGTGCTTTAATTATGAATAAGACACAGGCCAAAAGATATGTATGTTTGGTAGACAGATAGTGCAACAAAGGCTTATCAATGTTGCAGCTTGATAACAATTTTACTCATTGTGTGTGTGCGTGTGTGTGTGTGTATCTATGATTTTTGTGTCAACTCCCCAAAGGCACTTCGGATGCATAATCTAAAAACACAATAAGCTAAGTAGAAAAGTGTTTTTGACTTTGTTCTTCTCTCTGAAAAAGTCATTACTTAATTTCTCTATTTACAAAATCAGTTTTTATACGCAAAAGCTATAAGTATTTTATTTCGAAAAGTGTAATAGTTTAAGGTAAATAAAATTTAAAATGTATGCTTAAGTTATGCTACATATTTTGTAATTATTCGTTAGGTTACAGCTTGAAGAAAAAAAGTTCTTTAAATGCCAAAATAACTATAGATTTTTTTATAGAAACCAAAGGCTTTTCATAGTAATTTATTTACTAATTTTCTTTTGTTATACGATTAGTTTTGAGCAAGTTTTAATGTTATTATCAATTATTTAAACAGATATTGTTACAAATTAAATTGCATAATCAATTGTATGTTCAATAAATAATACACATGCAGTGTATTTACAAATTAAAAAGCATTTTGCCAGCCGAATTCTATAGTGTTTGTTTAGAAACACTTGAAGCATAAATAGCAGATAAATATACAAATACTAAGAATCTTATTTTTCAATATGTGTACTATTGTTTGAGCTTTTATTTTGCACGCCTGAGTTAAGGACATGCTCGAATGCGACTTAATGGAGTCTTAAAGGCTGACTTGCCACATATTTAATGCCAAAATACAATACATCAATTACACTCTATATTTGCCAATTGTTGCCTGAAAAGCCAGAAAAGAAATCTGTTATACTTATGGTTGTGTGTGTGTAAGTGTGTGTGTGTATTTTGGGGATTTTTTGTTGTTGTCGGTTCGCTGCTGTGAAGAGATTGAGAATAATCCGCTTGGCGCTTGCCGCTTAAATGCAAACAAGTGTAGTTTTATGTAAATACTAATAGATGATTATGTAGTTGAGCAAACACCAACACCAACAACAACAATCAGTTTGTCTGTCCGTCCGTCGGTCGGTCACACATAGTTACATGTAGACAAAGTGCACTCAACCAAAAGGCAAAGCTCGTTTGTATATCTGTTGTTGCTGTTGTTCTTGTTATTGCCATTGCCTCGAGGTCATTATATATCGGGAACAGCAGTTGCCAAAATGTTCCCAAAAGCTTTTGTGTGACAAGTCAAGAGGGGTCGGGTAGGGAGGGCTGGGAGGGTGCAGCCAAAGGGCGGGCTGCTTGCATTACATGCTTCAATTACAGCAGCAACAACAACAAGAACAACAGCAACAATCGTAACGACAATGGACAGCAGCATTGGGTATTGTCGCATTGTGGCAACAAAACATGCAGGAAAAAAAAAGTCAAAAATATATATGTATATCTATATATATATAGTATGTTAATGCTGAACAATAAACACCCTATGCAAATAGAATAACAGAGATGTTTTAAGTTTAATTAAAAGGAAAATTATAATCAAATATACCATATTAATTAAATGAAAAATAGTATATCAAATAACTTTTGACTTGAGTAAAACAAAAAGAATAAACAATTAAATAATTGTTTTAATACAATTTTAAAAATTTAATTATTATATTGTATGTATTATATTTATATATGTACATACCTCTCATGCAAGCCAATTACAGGGTATTACAAATAAAGTAAAAGAACTGGCAAAGAACATGAAAATAAATGTCATTGACTAAATGACAAATATCTTGACAATTTTTGTTTTTGTTATTGTTGTTGTTGTTGTTGTTGGCTGCACAAAATACACATGTGCACATATAGAAAATTTATAGATATGCATATATTTTTCTGTATGTGTGTGATTGCATCTGTGTGTGTGTGTGGGAGGACAAACAAGCATGTAAAACAATCCATAAAGGCAATTAAAAAAGAGTAAGAGACAAAAACAGAAATGTTTCAATATTTGCCAAATGTTTGTGAGAGTGTTTGCGTGTGTGTGTGTATGTGAGTGTGTGTGTATGTTTTGCGATATAGTTGTCAAATTAGTGACAAACACAAAACGTTGGGGGCGTGTTTGGGCGTTGAACCACGGCCCATGAACCGAAATTCGAATGCATTTGAAAAATACACACAAAAGCTTTTCCAGCTGTCAACGACAAATTCACAAATGCGGCTAAAAACCAAAGGCAACAACAAGTCAAAAGCAACAACAACAATAGCACAAATAACACAATAGCCAAAAGGGGTTCTTGTACTGCCATTGACAGTTGATTGACCTGCTTATAAAGCCAAGAGCTGAAAAGAAAGAGAGTCAAAGGAAAAGCATTCACAAAAGCAAAAGCAACGCACAAAAGTAGGCTACGATTTTTGCATGCGAACGCAAAAATTTCAATTGAAAGCGATAATTGAAAAGGGAACCTAAAAATCACTTACTTATCAATAGATAAATGTTAGAATTGGCAATGATTAGAGATATTTGTGCGATATAGGAGGTGTTTCTACACATCATTGAAGAAATATATTGTTAAATTAGAATGAATTACATTTTAGACTCTACAATTTGTATAGAATTTGGCAAAACCTAAAGCTGCTCTGATTTAATTAAGTATTAATTGTAAACTTAAAACAATACATAATAAAAAATTTGTTGCATTTTATTGTTAATTAATATATAAACATTTATGTTTTATGCAAAATATCAACATTGTATACCTTTTTAAATGGTTTTTTGTTAGTTTTCATTTATCTTTTATATGAAATATGATATATTCATGATATATGAATGATATATGAATGTATGCATTTATGTATATTAAATCTATATATATAGTTGCAATCGGATAAATCAGCCAGCATAGTCGAGATTCCGACTATAGGATATCCGTTACTTATTAAAATAAATTAAAAATATTTTTTATTGCATGCTTTTAGGCACTTATATTGCTTAAAACTTTATTCAGCCATTAAGACCTTTCTATTTGTCCAATCTTGTTACGGTTTAGTAGGATGATAGGTAATAATAGTAGTTAACGTTAACTTTGGTTGCTCTAGCTCTTATAGTCTCTGAGATTTAGGCGCTTACACGGACGGACGGACGGACATGGCCATATCAACTCGGCTGTTGATGCTGATCAAGAATATATATACCTTATATGGTCGGAGATGCTTGCTTCTCCCTGTTACATACATTGCAATGAAAACAATATCCCCTTTTACTTTTTTTTAAGAAACGGGTATAGTACATACAAATTTATAAACTAACAAACATACCAATTTCTTACACTATTTGTCGTCGGTTCAGGCGCAACTTGTTTTTTGTAGCTGCCACTTAATGTTGCAGCTGCTTATTAAGTGCTCTGTCTCTAAATATATAAATCGCTGTGATTAACAAAAGCTGTGGCTTATGAGTTATGCAAATAATTAATGCGTACTTACGAGGCCAATAACATTATCCGAAATGACAGCAAATGGATTTGGCCTTCACACTAAGGAGTACAGTGGGAGTTCAAAGTATATGGCGCATTAGCTTGTACAACATTCTGGTTTCGTCAAGTTATTGTTAAACAAGGAGTTGGGAGAGGGGGGAGTTGTGGGGTAGGCAGAGTTCAGAGTTCAGCAGCGGCAGTAAAATGTTTCACGCCCCTCAGTCAAATCACTGATAAGCACAAAGCCAAACAAATACGACAACCAAATGCGATTAGGATGAGAGAGAGAGAGAAAAGAAATTCATTTTATTTATTTTTACGAGACAAAGTATGGTACAAGAAGCAGCAGCAAAGGTCAAAGTGCAGCTACGTTTACGATTACCAGACCAGACCAGGCGCATTTATTATTCATTAGATGTAGACGCAAACATGCAAACTACACTTCACACTCATCACACACCCACACACACACGCACACTCAACAATAATAAATATAATGGCTCGTCGAACAAATATAAATTGACACATAGATAAAGTTACAGGGCGTCGTGTCGGTCTAACAATATAAGTAGTAATGAAGACATTCTTCATCATGTTGTTATCAGCCCAAAGCAAATTCTATTTCAATATCAACACAATTTAGTGTGTGCTGTGTGGTGTGTGTGTGTGTGGTGTGTGTGCTTGTTGTGTTTGAACTGAGGTCAGCTGTCCGGCCTTTGTTGTGACTCGCATGTTATTTCTTCATTTTGACCTTTTTTTAGACCTTTAGTGTGCGTATTTTAAAATTTGTTATCAATTTAACAATGGTCAGCAATAGGCTGAAAAGTTGAAGGTTCATTTGCTCACCTTTAATCACCCAAGGACTTTATTATCGTATTTTTACTTTGACATTTATTTTTAGTTTTAATAAATGCTTTGAACAAGTTTTAATTTTCTTTACCTGTCCGCAAATAATTGAAATTCTTTTTATTTCTTTTAGTAAAAATTTAGTAATTATGTGAAGTCTAGCATAGGAAAAAAATCGATTAATAAATGTAACGAGTCTCTTATAGTAAAAAATTATTATTTAAGAAGATAATCTATAATTTAAAGCCATATCTCTTTCACATTCATCAAACTGCAATAACTAATAATACTCCATTTATAGAGCAAATAAATTTTAAAAATCTTAGAATAAGTTAATATTTCATGTGCACTTGAGTAATTACTCAACTTTGAGTGCTCATTTGCTTAAGATGAAATGATTTTAGTTTTTCCATTTGTCTTGGAAGTTCATCATGGTCTGTACCCAACCCAATCCAAATGGGCCAAAAGTGACCCCAAAAATGGTCGCTGCAATTGCCAGCTAGATTTCACTCCATCAAGATAGTTGGTTGCATGCAGCAACAACGAAATTCATGCCATACCTGGCCAAACAAACAATGCCACGTTTCTGACACCAAGTGCAAGTCCAACTCCAATTTCGATTACCAACTTTGCCATTGCAATGCCAAAGGCAGCAGCAAAAGCAGCAAAAGCAACAAACGGCAGCTCTTTAGACAATATTAATGATGCACAATTGTCAAGAACTTTCACTTGGGCCTAGGCCACTTGGATTGTGGCCCGGGCAGGTCTTGCCACAGGCTTAAGCTACCACCTCTGACCACTTTTATTGCTGCATTGACCCACTGTGCGCACTAACCACAATGACACGCGTCGTTTGTGTTTTGCTGGGAAAGCAACTGCGGAAAACGCGCTGCTCTCTCAGCTCAATTGAGACGCACTCTAATGGCAATAATTATGCGGCTGGCAGCCAAAGTGACGCCATGGCCAAGATGAACAAAAAGCCCGGAGAAGAAAATCAGAGAAAGAGAAATGGAAATAGAAAGAGAAAGAGACAGAGAATCACCATTAAAAAGACAAAAACGATGATTGAGTGTGCGTATTTTGGGTTTCAATGCAGCCGCAGGGCGAGACAATAGAACTGCCAGTTTGTGGGCATAAGGGGGGTGGGGATGGAGGGAGGGGAGCTGAAGCTGCTTTCACCGCAAAGATGCTGCTGCTTGCCACACTCCCTTCCTCCTCCCTCTCACGCCCCTAAAAAGAACGTCAAGAACGACGATAATGCACTTCAAGAGGCTGCGGCAACGGCTCATTGTGTCTGGCAGCAACTCCTGCCCCTCCCCCTGCCCCTTCAACATCCCCTCTTTAACCTTACAGTGCCCCCTGATTGTTTGTTCCTCCATGCCACTGCTCCACCTCTCAACTAGACTAAGTTCCAATTATTTGTGCGGTCGATGCACAGTGGGCAACATGAACTGCAATGATAGGTAGAGAGTGTCGACAAGGGGCCGTAAACGAGGGGAAGGGGGATGAGAGACAGCTTTAAAGCTCCTGTTAAAATGTTCAGTGGTAAGGGTGGGCGTACGGTGGGTGGGCGTGGCTGTCGACGGCAGTTGTTTGCAGGAAATGGCTTTTTTGCAACTATGTATGTGCGACGAGTACTTGCCACTGCCTTGACCGCTTATTATACCCTGTAAACATCAAATGCGTTAAAAGTTTTCAATACTCAAAGCAACAGGCAGAATCAACAGACAAAGGGATTGGATTTATGATAATACACTACAAGTTAATTGAAATATCTGTCAGAATAAAAATTTTATTTGGAGTCATTTTGTGATCATTTCTGAACTATTGGCAACTTGTGGACATTTAGCCAAGTGCAATTATGTATGTCAATCAATCGAATATATCTATAAAGCTATTAACATGTTTTTGAAACGCAGAAAGGTTTTGATTAAAATACGTTTTAGTTCTGCAAAATCAGTGAAAAGTGTCGTTATGGGCTTTAAAGTGACTGTAGTTTTATTTCTTGCTGCTTGTCTGTTATTCTACAATGTAAGTAATATAATTGATCCTAGTCTAATGGAGGTAAAAATTTGATTACAACTTCAGAATGCTTCGGAGGTGAAGTTCACAAATCTTGTGTGTCATTCTTATAATGAATCGTGGACCATTATACATGAATGTCGACTACGGGCGATTAGTCGTAACAAGACAATTCTCAACTTTAACAGCACAATCTTGCATCCTGTTAACAATATTCGCGTGGCGGGAAGATTGTTTAAGAGGGAAAACGGTTATAAGCCGTGGCTCTACAAATTTGAGGTTGATGCTTGTAAATTCTTAGAGAAGCCTTTCAATCCGCTTGTTATCATCCTATTTAAATTATTTCGCAAATATACCAACTTTAATCATACATGTCCATTAGTGGTAAGTGACAATAATCATATTTTTGAAATCCTTTATTACTAAAATTATTATTATTAATATTATTATTCAAATTCTTTATTTCACTGAAGGGTCGACAACTTGTTAAGGGATTTAATGTGCAATATGAATTGCTGCGACTTCCTTGGCCATCTGGTGATTTTTTATTGGAATTGGATTGGATTTATGAGAATACACTACAAGTTTATACAAATGTCTATGCCAAGGTTGTTGCAACAATGTGAGAGTATAATTCTTATCAATGTAATAAACTCTAAGGTCGACTTCTGGCACACATCATTGGTTATTTTAAGCTCTTTATATATTATTTGGAGTCATTTTTGGATAATTTCTAAAGTATTGGCAACTGAACTATTTGTGGACACATATTTATTATTAAAGTGCAATTAAGTATAAAGCTATTACCATTTTTTGATATACAATTTTGTGACGAACAATATTAAATTTAGCATAGGAATAAAGTTATTGTTCGTCACAAAATTGAATATACGAAATTTTGGGGCATGAAACTGTTTTTGTCAGTAGACTTTTACCTCGTACGGAGGTTTTTTTATATGTTTATTATAACCTCAATCCTAAACTTATAGTTTTTCAAACAGAGGCAAAAAATTAATTTCGTTTATATTTTATATAAATTTCAGTTATTATTTATATTGTTATTGTTATTTTATATAAATTTCAGTTAATATTTATATTGTTAAACTGTATTTTGAATGAATTACAGAGTATCCAACAAGTTGAGCAAACTCCACTAGACCAGATTTGATTTTTTTTCGTATTTAACTTTTTTTCCTACTTTGTGTGTGCTCCATTTTGTTGTTCTCATTGTTGTATTTGTTGTTGTTGCGGTTTTGACTTATGTGCGCGCTTAATTGTTGTTAAGAAGTGAAAATCAACGGCAGCAACAACAACAAAAGGGAAAATAAATCCAGTAAAAGCCGCTGCTGTCAAGTGGTGGGCGGCAGCGGCAGCGGCCGCGGCAGAGGAAATGGCAGTGGGTCGCAGAGGTGGGGACAGAAAAAAAGAGAAGCCAAGATGAGGCGTGCAAGGAGTGGAGAGGGGCAAAGGGAGCTGCTGGCACGGCTGTGCGGTCGATTAATGTGACTACCGTCTTGACTTAATTTCATTTTCGTTGCATGCATGCCCGGATTCGGGGACTGTGGAACCAGAGTTCAGCCCGACGACCTACACAGCAAAGAGAAGCGCACAAACCAAAGAAACAGTGGGTAGAGGGGACTGGAGAACGGAACGGAATGGAATGGAATGAAATGGTTGATGCAGTGAGCACAACTGAGCCGCAATCATTTGGCCGTTTTTGCATATTTTCGTGCAGTTTTGCAGTTTGATGGTTTCTCGCTGGCAGCGACAACGTCCGCACTGTGCACAGTGGTAAAAATGTAAAGATAAAAGCTAACACATTACAATAAGCAATGGACACTTAACACTTAACTCAAATACTTAAAATTAAATATTAAATATTTATAGTTGTTCTTGTTAATAATAAACAATAATACAAATAATTTAAAAAATAAATAAATATTAATTTATTAACACCTTTAGTAAATATTTGTAATATTCTTAGTTCTTCTTTATCACGTTTAAATGTTTAGAAATCGCTTTCAGACTTTCAACACATTTTACTGCATTATTAGCACACTGTGCATGCTTTGCCTGCATGCTGTTGTTGGTATCATCAACGCCTACGAGCATGCCAAAAAGAGTGAAAAATGCATAGGCAAAAGAGAAAAAAGGCAAAAAAAATGCAGTCTCCTCGCAGCGAAAGCGAAAAGAAGGCAACGCGGTGTTTATAGAGCCTTTGACAGAGAGAGAAAGAGAGAGCGGATGAAGTGGAGAGTGTGGAGAGCGACTCTGGCTCGTAGTTCACAGTTGGTAGTTATGCGCCGCTTAGTCACAGCTGTGGCGCTGACAAGCAAAGCGCCCGCAGTTGCAATCTTCTCCTTCTGCCTCCATCTTCTTCTCTCTCTCTCTCTTCCACTTTGCATATGCATGCCCATGCACATGGATCCAAGCAGCAACAACTACAATGGGGCGCCCCATAGAAAACTGACGCGCATATTTCTTAATCTTTTTCTTGCGCCGTCTTGCTTCTATCGCTGCTTTTGCTTGTGTGCATATCCATCATGCCTGGCAGGCGACCTATGCTCTCATCCGCCGCCCTCTTTGCTCTCTGTTTTGCGCCCTCTGCTACTGCATTCATGTGCATGCCACGCGCCGTTGCGTCGACGTTGACGTTGAAGTCGACGTCGACGTCGTTTCTACCCGCTGCACAACTCTATTTGGAATCTTTATTGTTGTTGCTGGCGCTGCCGCTGCTGCTGCTGCTGCTGCTGTTGACGCGACGCTGAGCTCCACTTGATCTTTGACCCAATTTGTATTGCATTGTTTGAATGGGAATGCAAAATCTCCTTCTCCGGCAGTTGGCGCGTAGTTTGCAGTTTAATTTTCTGCTTTGTCGTCGCCATTCGCCCGTTCGTGGCTTCAATTTGATTTGATTTAATCCCGCGCTCAAAAAACGCACACACACGCGCATAAAAAAATCATCGCTTGCAGTTTTTTTGTTTCGCCTGCCATTTTGTTTATGCGATGGCCCCAAGGGAATCGCACAGAGCGCTCCCTTCTGAGTGAGGGGCAATGCAAATTGCATATGTGAGTTGTTCTTCTTACTCTCCCGCTCCCACTCTCCCTCTTTCGCGTTCACCCATTGCTCCTCTTATTGTTGTTGTTGACATTCGCGCGTTGCTTTAATTAAGCGCATTAATGTCAGAAACTTATGAGAAAAAGTAGCTTCGGCAAAAGGGACAAGCGGCGAGGTGCTGCGGGAATGCCAGAGAGCACACACGAGACACAACAGAAAACAGTGGGAACAGGCCATAACTTTAAACGCTTTGTTGATCTTTGGTTTTAAGCGCTTGCCGCTGATTTTTTGTACACTCTCAATGCGGGTAACTTAATTTTTTAATGCATTATTGTAAACGTAATCAAGATTACTAAATTTGTTGATGTGTCTTCGGTCTTTGTTAAGCTTTTACTCTCAACGACACTGGAAACCTGCTCTCTGAAATATTTACTCTTAGTATTTTTGGAGTGTAGTTCCTGCAAGAGCATTTGATCTTCGTTAAGCTTTCGCTCTCGCGCTGCTCTTTTGATTGCCAATGCAAATTTACGCCAATTGGTTGCTGCCGTTGACAACTCTGTGAAGCTCATCTGCTCATCGGCTCTGACTCTTTGCTCTCCCCCTGTCCATGGAATTGCCTCTTTGTATTTGTATTGACAATGTTGTCAGCTCTCGTAAGCTGCCTTTATTATTATGGTTCGCCTGCACCTCGAGAGCTCACAAAAAAACTGATGTAAGGCGATGAAATGGGAAGCGGTTGCTCATATGAAGTTATTCCCGCTTTAAATACGCCAAAGCACACACAAATGCTGATTAATGCACACTCACAAACACGCATGCACGAAGAGCGACATATTTGTCAATACATGCATACATAAGTATGTACACATATGTATGTCGGCTTGTGTGTATGCACACATTCATAAATGCAACTGTTAACATTTCTATGCGACTACGTTGCCCAACACCTTCATTGTCGCCGTTTCACTCATTTCACTTCCCCGTCTCTCTTCATCACTCTCTTCTATCCTCCTGTTCGTCAGGTGCGTTGCGGGCCGCCGAGTTTGTGAAATTTATGTTATTTGCGGTGGACGTTTGCATAATTTGCGTGTTTGTATAAATGTACGTGGATGTGTACATGAATATACATATACATATATGTACAAATGTGTGTGTATGTCTCTCTCTCACTCATGCTCAGGGCGTATTTCATTTTCATTAGCACAAAAATTTAAAACTATGTATGTGTGTATATATGTACTTATGCTTGCACTACATGCGAATAAGGACACAAAATAACCCAAAAATGAAGAGCTGAAACCAAAATCAAAGCAAATAACAAAAATAAAATTCATTGCGGACGGGCCAAAAAGTTTTTAAAGCTACACTTTTTGGTCCAATTGAAGAAAAATTAAATTCTTAAAGGCATAAATAAACAGCTAATTGTAGGATCTAAGAATAGATTTAATAATGAAAAGGAAATTTGAAACTTCAGCAATTTCATATTTATTATTATGTTTAGCAGAAATTCATTCAAAAAAGTACCAATTAAAAAAATTAAAAAGGAAATCTGAAACTCAAGTAATTTATAAAGCAAATGACATTTCAAAATGCAGATACTCTTTAAATTTAGATCATAAATTGGGTATTTTTCTTATATAATATTAAGCACAGTTGTGCTCATTTATTTTTTTTTTTAAAGGAATTCTTTGATACAAAACAAACAAATTTAATAATGGCAAAGGAAATCTGAAACTCAAGGAATTTGTAAAGTTAATATTTTAAAAGTTTTTTTACGGCTTCAATTTTAAGTGGGACTTTATTTAAAAATCATACAAAACTTCACATTAAAAAGTTTTTTTTGATATCAAAATTGTATGCTGAAATTTTGTTTATAACAATTGTTCTCCCTCGAGCATAAAAAGCCAAAAACAAAAATGTACAGAGCTTAAATGCTTGCAGATGATAGGTAAATAGAAATATGGAAAATCCAAAAGGTTTTTTTTCCCGAAAATACCAACTATTATGTGGCATTAAATAAATCAGCTTGGCTTTGTAAAGTCGCAAAAAAGAAACAATATTAAAATCTCACAACTAAATAAAGCACTCTCCTGTGTTTTGGGCATCACCAAAAAATGTGTGTAAGTAATATGCAAAATGTAAATATAAATAGTTGTTTGAAACATAATACATATATGAAAAGCAGTTGGAAAAGCGGCAAGCGCATTAATTAAAGCCCCACACGGATTAAGTTGCTGAAATGTTAAACAGAAACAAAAATTATTTCCATTTCAGGGGAGTCGACAAAACTTTCTGCGACCTGAAAACGTTTTATCTATGCATAATTTTAACCTATGTTCACTCCGAATTTCAACAATATTTGGCTACAAATGTTTTTCTCTTTTTTTTGGGTATTTTAGAGAAAAATATTTTGCTAATTGGGTCAGCAGTTGCGTTTTGGAATTGCAAATGGATTGCAGATAGTTCCGCTCAATTGATATTTAGTTTTTGTAGTTTTTAGTGCTTTGTCAAATTGGTTAATTAAATTATTTACGTGGCTCGTGTTAGACACAAAAACAAATATGATAAATTGAGAGGAAAGGTTATCTACGGCACTCCGAGGATTTCATAAACTTGTAGAGTCCTGTGTGATAGGTTGAGAAATCTCTAGAAAGTGAGTTGCTACTTTTTTCCGCTAATTAACGCTATCTACTATTATTAGCTATCATCCTACTAAATCGTAACAAGATCGGACTAATAGAATGTTCGGAATGGCTTATTTAAGTTTTTAAGCAACGCAAGTGCCTGAAAGTATGCAACCAATTTTTTTTTGTATATTTTAATAAGACACGGGTATCCTATAGTCGTAATATTTTATATTTTATGTCGACTATAGCTTTTGCTGCTTGTTTAAATTGTATTTTATGAGTTTTGCCATTTCTTATGCTGAAGGTTGAGGGACAGTGGGACTCACGGACTTATGTACACATATCGACTCACCTCGTCGTCCTGATCAAAAATAAACATATAATATATTTACCATGCCTCTTTTCATGCGTTACACATTTCATGACAAATTTATTAGGTCCTCGACAAGGATATAAAAATGGGTAAAAACGTGCCTAATATGTTGCATACATTTTAATTAGCATTTTCTGCGGCTGCCATTTGCAATGTTTGCATAATGCAACAATTCCAATTAGTGTTTGTCTGCCTGCAAAATTTTCAATTACATTTTCACATACCAAATCGAGCCATGAAAAGTATCAAATTATGTATTAGCTAAACTGCATGATTTGAATTCGTCAGAAATTATTATTAACAAATAAAATGCTGCATAGTTTTCAGCGCCAGTTAGAGTCTGTATTTGTATTTGAGTGTGTGCGTGTGTGTGTGTGTGTGTGTGTGCGTGTGTTGTGTGGTTGTGTGCGTATTTGTATCATATCATTTGTTGCTCATTTAAATACCGTAATTAAGTGATAGCATGGCATCTATTTATGTGCCGATTGTTGTTATTGTTGTTGTTGCTGCCTTTATTGTTGTTGTTGTTGTTGTTGGGCCCAAAAGCCCTCGCGTGCACACACGCCTCGCTTAGTTGGCTCTGACCAACCGGATTTGAGCGCAAACAGTTGCTTATTTTGAAATTTTATTTAGAGCTAATTGTTTCCTGCTGCGCCATCGTCCCCTCTTACTCCCACTCCCACTTCTTCCTTCCAAATCACCACAGTGGAGAGGTCAGCTACAATAATAGCAACAACAAAACCGCAGCTCACTCACACTCTAATAAACACACGCCAAGCAACCCTCGCATTTGCTTCCATTCTCCTCTTCACTCTCCTGCTTTAATTCTAGCACACATGCACACATAGATATGGCAACCTTTTGAAAAGCTTGACCGAAAAGCTACACACAGACAGACACACGCACACACACACACTGTGCGCCCGTCGTCCGCACTTCGATTGTTTGTTTATTTGCTTGTTTGCCTTTGCCTGTTCACACCGCGTCGCAGCGAGGCAACGTTGGCGCCAACGTCGGCGTTGACCTACGCTAGCAGCGATTGCAGCAGGTGGGAAGCTGAGAAGCAGGCAAAATGGCAAAAGTAGCTAGCCGTAGTAATACACACACTCACGCTTAGACTTACAGGAGTATATGAGGATGGGGAATCGATAAGAGAAATTGAAGGATATGTTTACGCTTTAAGCAATCGATGTTAATGTTAACTAAGAGCAGTTAATAAAAGGTACTTTTAAAATAAAATTAAGTTACTTAATATGATCTTAATTTAATATGAATTATATATAAATTTAAGCTAAAAGGATTAAAATAAATTAAATGTGTATGTATAAGTGAATGTAGGTCGATAACTAACTAAAACAAGCGATTTTAATTCTTGCCTAGTCTTGAAAGCATAAAAGTCAATCGCAGTTCTCTTACACTCTGTGCTCTTTAGTCCAGTGCAGTCGCACTCAAACTCTCTCCTCCTCGCACCAAGCATACGCACCGTTAACCTTGTCAAACGACCGCAGCAAGCAGCGACTGCAGCTGCAGCTGCAGCTAATGAAACGCATACTCTCCCTTCTATCTTTCGCTCTCTTTCTCTTCTCTGTTGCTTTCACAAGCCACAGCAAGACGTGCTTAAATTTAGTTTTTGTTAATTTTCAATTGTTTGTTGTCCGTTTGCCTGGTTTCTGTTTGTTTTTGTTGTTGTTATCATCAGCAGGCAGTGATAAGCAAAGTTAAAGTTGTTGCGGTCGCTCTTTCAATTTGTAACGAAACATATTTACATACATATGTTTGCTTTAAGTGACAGGCGCACTCACGCTGCGTTGCCACCGGCGACGACGTCGACGTCGTCTCCTGCTGCTGATAAGCACCGAACGAGAGGAAAGCGACGGTCAATGTCCGTTTGCTTCCCCCACTTTGGTCTCTGTTCTCTCTTATCGCCGTGTATAGATAGTTACTTCTGTGTGTGTATGTCACACACACACTGCGTGCATACATATCGACAATTTTTTAATTTTATTGCTGTTCTTTCTTCTTCTTCTCTTATTTACACACGTAACATACATTTTTTAAGTTTCCACTTTTTCGGTTATTTAAACCCTGTGGTCGCTGCTTGTATGTAAATAAGAGATAAAACTAAATGAAATAACAGAGATTATGAGCAGCTGCATGCAGCGGGGAGGGGATATTTTATTTTGTTTGGTCCGTTTTGTAAACCAATTTGTATTTTTCTCGTTTATTTGGTTATTGATATGAAATATTCCAATTGACGAACATTTGTTAATGTTTATTCAAGCTGAATAAATGCACTTAAGAGCATATTGATTTATGTGGAGTGCTGCAATCTATCATGTTTAGACAAGCGAATTGATAAATTGTCAACGGTTTTATTTCAAATTTTAAGTAACTTTTTTCACTGATGTGGCAGCACTCTGCGCAAATACCAAATTAAATACCAAACTTTTTACATGCCGTGCGCTGTTAGTTAACATTAACCTAATACAAGCACATAACAGAGCGCTGGTTATGATATTTGTTATTCTTTTAGCAGTGGCGCTAACAATTCTAAAATTTGAATTTATGCTTCATTCAGCTCTTTTTGCAATGATTACACTGAATAAAATAAAATTGTTTGTAAGTATTCAATACAGCATTCACAAAAAACGGCAGTTTTCCAGTCAAGCAGAACAGCTTGCTGTTATTAACAGATGAGTGCAATGTTAAGTTGTTGGAAGAAAAGAACATATGATTTTTTTATTGGCTTTGTCGTCTTTCGTTCGTCGTTCATTTCTCAGTCTCAGTGTGAGAGTGCGATCGTTTTGGAAGATACGAAAATTGTCGCGCGCAACAAGCAAATAAACGATCAATCAATGTAAAACTAATCGGCTTAGTGTATATAATATTCAAGTGCAAATAAAAGCCGCTGAACAAAAACAAAAACAACAAAATGCAGCAACGCCGGCAAACGAATAACAACAGTGGAATAAAATTCTGTCTGCTGCTGTTTGTCACCTGCTTCGGTGAGTAATTGGCAAATAATAATAGAAAGAAATCTTTAGCAAATAACAAATGCAAAGCACGTAGAAAGCTTGAGTTGAACGAACTTCTTGTTGTTGTTGTAACGCACACACGCACTGGAAGTAACAACAAAAGCAATACGAAATAGCACACACACACGACAGCTGATTTAACAGCAGCGGCGTCGCCGGCAGCGACTTGTTGATAAACTCTTGAACTTTTTTGGCGCACAAAGTATTTGAAGCTCACCATGAGCTCAGATATGTGAAAGTTTTATTCTAGTTGCTAATGACGTGTACCTCTCTCTCTCTCTCTAGCAGCTACGACAAGCGCCGCTTTGATTCCCCATGGAACGCAGCAGCTTTTTGAGCTGCAGAGCAAAGTGAGTTTGGAGCAACTCAATGGCAAGCAAGCCACCTCAGACGAGGTGAGTTACAATTTTGAGACAAAGGTGAAGGTGAGTTCCGTATGGAGCAAGGATGAGGAGCAGCTGCTGGAACTTCACCTCACTGAGAGTCGCGTGAGAGCGCCTGGAAAGGCGAAAGCTCAACTTAAAGAGCGAGTTATCAGCAGCCTGCCGGATCGACCCTTCTACATAGCGCTCGTCAAAGGTCAACCGGAGCAGGTGATAGCGCACACGTCGCGGGATCAATCGCTGCTCAATCTGGAACGCGGCATTGCATCGTTGCTGCAGCTGCGACTCTCGTCTAATTCCGAGACTGAACTCGACATTTCCGGACATTGCCGGGTCAAGTACAACGTGAAATCCGCCACGAGTGTGGTGAAAACCAAAACGGATTGCGCTCTCTGGGATTTGAGAGCGAGCTACCATCCCGAACAGGCGCTCAGTGTCGCTCAGCACTCGCAGGAGCAGGTGGAATACGAACTCACCACGGCTGGAGCCTTGCTGCGTGCCGAGTCCACGGAGACGCATCGTCTGACGCTGGCAGCGAAGCCGGATGCGGGCAGCTTGGTGCGTGGCAACCTTCGACTGCAACATGTTGCTGAGGGCGAGCAACATGTGCAGCAACTGGAACACACCACACTGGAAGCGACCATTGCGAGTCTGTTGGAATGGTATCGCGTGTTCCCGCTGGAAGCGGATGTAGATGGCGCCATCAGCGAGCTGAAGGAGCAAACAGTGAGTATCGATATCAAACGATTAATCGTTATTTGAATATAAATTTGAATTTAAATCAGTTGCAGGAAGAATTTGTGCGGCATGTGGAGCAACTGAATGCGAAGGATGTAGGCAAATCCTCGCAAGCTTTGGCCTATGCCCAGCTGCTGCCGCTGGCCAGGATCACAAAGCAGGCGCAGTTCGAGGAGCTGCTCGAATCGCATTCCCAGTTGGGCGACCAATTGGTGGATCTGCTCGGCGCCGTGCAAACTTTTGATGCACACAACGCCACAATTGCGCACTTCTTTAGAGGATCGGCGACTACGCGGGAGTCGCTGCAGCTGCTGGAGAAGTATCTGCAATCCCTGGCGGTGGCAACGCATCCGCAGCGTGAGATCCTCGAGCAACTCTTCAACTGGCTGCAGCAGGAGAGGATTACAGCCAAGCAGTCCCATCTGAGGGACAGCGTGCTCCAAACTCTGGCCACCTTGACCCGGCAGAGTGGATTTGAAGTCAATGACCCGTTGTTGCAACAGATACGCGATCATCTGCTGGACGGACTTGCCACCGACTCCAAGGATGCGACTCTATATATACGCGCCCTCCAGAATCTGCGTGATCCTCTGACCATCGATGAGCTGCTCAAGCAGGCGACGCAGTCGGAACAACCCAAAATATCGGTGGCTGCCCTGCAGGCTCTCAAATCCTTTCCAGCCTCGAGTTTTGCGACGTCGCATCGCCAGCAATTTGAGAGCATTTTCTATCAGCGCCGTCGCCGCTTCGATAGCTCCGCTCGCACCTTGGCGCTGGATGTGCTCCTCGAGCTGCGTCCCAATGCGGAGCAGCTGGGGCAACTCCTCGACTACCTCGCCTCCAACGATCGCCAGTTTGAGATCAAGACCTATGTGCTGCAGAAGCTGCGAATGCTCGCCGAGATTTGTCCCCGTTTCCGGGCCATGTTCCGATCGGCGTTGGTCCAACGAGACCACGTCAACAACTACAATGTGCTGGGACAAAAGGGTAACTATCAGTGATGATTAGTAATCGCAGTTAATCTGGCTTAAAAGCAAAATCTAAGAATCGACAAAAAAAAAAATCGAGTTGTCGATATATCTGCAAAAAATACCGATATATCGAGTTTAAAAGAAAAAAACTGAACCGATTTTTAAGCGGAACGTCATTTTGATCATGGTTGATTCATTTTGCATTCAAATTTCAAATAATATTGTACTTTAAAATATCGAAAACTTTTTTCAATGCATTCTTACATCTCTCGTAACTTTCGACCCTTGAAATCACTCTTCATCTACGCTCTACATCTAATCCTTGTCATCTAATCCCTTCCAGGTCTCACCACCGTGTTGACTCGACAGCTCTCTCAGTCGCCCGCCTTCAATGAGACGCTGCTGAGCACCCAGGAGGTCTATCAGGGCATTCTGAAGCGCGGATCTGTTGAGTTCCTGCTGCACGCTGGCCGGGACCAGGCGAGCAGCTTCAAACTGGGCGTCTACACCGCCGGGTTGGGCTCCTTGGTCGGCGATGGCGATGTGGACGATGGCAATGATCGCATTCCGGCGGATGATGAGCTCGAAGGCGAGGAAACTGTCACCGCCGGCATGGAGATTAGCGTCCAGGGCGCCCAACTGCGTCCTCTGATCTTTTTCACTGGCCAGACCGAGCTCATGGGACATGTCTGGGGCGGCAGCGCCTCCGAGTCGACGCCAGCGTATCAGGCAACAACTCTGGCCCAGGATCATGAGCAGTACATTGTCCTGGCGTCGGGTGCGACGCTGCATTGGCGTGTCCTGGGCGCCCGAAGCGTCGATCTCAATGGCAAAGTGGGTTTCAGTCTGTGGAATCGCAATGCCCAAACGGAGATACAGCAAAAGTGAGTTAGGTCATTTTACGGAACTTTTCACGGTATAAACTCCATTTCCTCCTTTGAATCTCTTGCAGCACGGGCAGCGCCGTCGTCGGTCACATTGCCGTGGGATTCACCTACGCCAAACTCGTGCAGGACTTCACGCTCACCCACGAGCCGAAATTGAGTCTCCAGGCGGATCTCGATTTCTACAGCGGCATCAAACTCTGCATGCAACTGCAACGACCCGAGCAGCTGCTGACGTCAGTATATTATAGATATTCCTACGAATCTTTTGTTTTGATATATCCCCTTATCATTTACAGCTATGCCAATGTGCGTTCCGTTTATCTGCAGCAAGTGGAGAAAGCGTATGTCAAACATTTGCGCTCCAAAATCACGCACAAATCGGCGGGTCGCACTTTTGCCTTGAATCAGAAGAACAACGAGATGTGCAGCATGATATTTGCAAACTCCTGAGATTACACATGTTTAAAAATTAATTGATATGTTAAAAGCGCAGAGAACAAGACTCACAGTAGTTGTAAACTTGCAGAGAGATTAAATTTCGTCAAATTTGAATTTAAAAAGTGCGCGTTTTAGTGCTGCACAGCGTTGCCATTCCGATGGAACGATACATTAATATATCGCTCTAGTGGGTAAAAGTTTCAAAGCGCCATCTTCTGTGTGTTTTGCGAAACACATGATCTGACTGCACGGTTGCCACAATTGGCGTTTTTGCGCCAAAACTGGCTCTTTTTTTTCCAGTTGGCGCAATGGCACTTATTTTTGCGATTTGGCTCTTTTTTTCATCAGTTCAGAATCAGTTATTTTGTATAGTTTTAGGTGTTAGTACATATTTATTTTAATTTAATAACATAATCACTAGATTAAGGATGAAAATGTGAAGTACTTTAGATATATGTGTTATTCATTTAAGTGTTTGTGAACGAAATATTTTTTATATAATTAAATGCAAAAATAACATGAACTGCAAAAAAAAAGTTTTGGCTCTTTTTTAGACAATTTGGCTCATTTTTTGGTTGTTTTTAGCTCAATCAGATATTTTTAAGTGGCAACCGTGTCTGACTGTCGTCCCATTTGTTGTAGCCAAGGCTGCCACCTTGTTTTGCCAAAGTTGGGTGAAGGCTGCCGTTGCAGTTCCAACTTTTTGTGTTATTTTTGTATATTTTTTTGATTTAAAAAATTAAAATTAATAATATTTCAAGAGCAATTTAAAAAACCAAGAAAACTATAAATTTTCTTAAATCATAAGGTTTATTTTAAAATTAGTTTGGGGCCTTTGCGTGGCAGAAACGGCGGTGATTTTTAATGGCCGCCGTCTACATGTATGTGTCAATGTGTTTGTTTTGTTTTGCATAGAAAGAAGAATTAAACAAGGAAGAAGGAAGGAAACAAGCAAGCAAAACAACATGCACGATTTGTTGTTTCTAAAGGCGTTAAGGGGTAAACTACATGTGAATAAAGAAGAAATTGAATCCAATCGCATAACTCATGTACAAAATTCTAATTGTATTTCTCTAAGAAATTTAAGATATTTTTAAAGAATTTTCTGATCAGCTGCGAAATGAACAATTTAGTTCATGATTGACTGAATAAGTTTATTCGTTCATTTTAATGACCCGTTCACTTGAACTTTTTCAGAACTAAACGACCCAACAACTCTACTTTTTATTTGTTTATTTATTGTAAGAAATGGGGGATAAATAAATTAAAAACATAGCTGGAAATGTGTAAGAATATGTGTAAAGTGTGAATGGTATAGATCTTGCTTATCTATATGTCATTTTCACTGATGCTGTGATAATAATAAATAATTAATTAGGCCAAATCCCAATTGTGTCGCTTTTCTAATGTGCGTGTGTAATGCAGTGTATATGTGTGCGTGTGGAGGCCTGTCTCACACATATTCGCACACTTGGCAACTTTGGAGAGACCCTACAAGGGCTCCACTATTTTCTTTTATGATTTTATAAACTGAAAAGATACGCAAAGATGTTGCTAAATATAAAACTCGTTTAAATATTTTGTTTGTATTAATTATTGTCGGGTATGAAAAGCGTTAAAAATATTAAGTGACGGCTTGTGTGGCGATTATTTATAAAGAAAGGTGCTAACTAAATGCAGACAGGCGCTAACAACAATAAAAAATAAACGCATATTAAAAGATTTTTTCAACTAGCCAGCCAGCAAACAACAAAAACGCACACGATGAGCGAGAGAAGAAGAGAAGTGAGAGCGATATTAAGCTGAGAGTAACTCTCAGTCCTGTTGTTGTTGTTATTATTGCGACGTGTTCCGTTTCGAGGGTTTGTGTGTGTGCGTGTTTGGGTATGTTGTGCTTGTGTGTGGGAATTTGTGTTGCGTGAAGTTGCAATATAATAAGAACCACGTGTAGAGAGCGTGCGCTGCATTTTGTGCAGCGAGCAGCAGCCAACAAATATTTGGCATTTATTTGGTATTTAAAGCAGCTCCAATCAGAATGTCGCGCACACCGTTTGTTGTTGTCGTAAAAACACCTATGTAAACTAATTAGCCGGTAAATTAGTATATGCATTAATAAACAAATAAGAATAAATAAATACAATCACATGTAGAGCGTTTCATACGAGAGGCAGAGAGAGACAGAGAGCGACATCTTTGGGATGTGTGCTCCCCACACACATGTACGCACACTTGCGCAACTTTGGCGCTCTCGTCTCCTCTCTCTCTCCATTAACGGTATCAAAAGCGCGCTCACGCCTCAGTGGCGGCCTGGCCAAACGTCACAATTCAGTTGATTTTTAACGCTCGCAGCGCAAGGTAGTCGCCGCAAAGTTTCTCGATTTATTAAGTGTTTGGAAAAAAAATAAAGAGGTCTCATTGTGCATTCTGTTCTGAGCACAAAAACAGAAATAAAAAAAAAACAACAACAACAAGAAACAAGCCAATGAAATTCTCTCTTGCAACCACTTCCTTTTTATGTAGAATTTACCTGTGAAAGTGAAAACGCAAACGAACGAGGCAAGCAAAACAAAACGCGTGTGTGCAAGCAGCAAGTAAAAAATAAAAAAAGAATAATCAGAAAAAAAAACAGACGTCACTCAACGTGCGAGTGCGAAAGAGAGAGAGAGAGTGAGCAACATAAGAACCCAAAATAAAACGAAAACAAATATCGACAACTGCAGCATCGAAGCATATAAAAAAGGAAGAGCAGCTAAAAGTGGACTAAGAAGAAGTAGACAAAAAAGCAACGAAAATAATAAAAACAACAACAACAATTGACACAGCCACCACATCAGGTAAGTGCATCTCACATGCTCTCTCGCTTCTCCTAACAGCAACTCCGGAATTTGCATCATGTTGCGGTTGTTGCTGACCTTTTCTATGACTCAGTTTATAACGCTGTCTTTCCCGTATTTAAATATATGTAATCTTGAGCCTTAAAAGGTTTTCGATGACTCAGTAAAGTTCTTTCATAAATATTCAATGACTTTGGGTATTTTTTTTTGTTTTCAACCAGACTTATTATTTTCAGTGTTTTTTAGGCACATAATCTACATATGGTTTTATGGTCTCCCCTCGATTCTGATAAGATAGACAAATTCTTGGGTTGGCATTTCAAACCTTGCACAATTTACGACAGTTCTCTTGATCTTTGCAACGAAATCTTTGACTTGATATTTAGTTTATGACTGTAGAGAGGGCTCTAAATTAGGCGTGAAACTGAAGATTTGAAATTTATGAGTTCTAAAAGTGCAAAAAATTAAACAAAATTACCGAGTGGAGTTCCCAAATATTTATGTAAAAAAAAAACATTTTAGCTTAATAGAATCATTGCCAAATATTTAAAAATAAACAATGATTTTCCTCTTTACTTTGATTTACAATAGTTGTATTGTAAATTGAATCATCATACAATATAAATTTACTGTTTTTCTTAATCAAAACACGCGTTCTACTGATAAGTTCATTATTTCGAGTGTGTATTGTAGCTATCTCTCATTATCTATGTTCATAAAATTAACTTATAATTAAAAAAAAAAAATAGTAAATTTGTTATTTTGGCTTGTCAGTTAAATGACTCACAATTTCACACTTTGTTTATTTAAGTATTTATGTTGCTGTCATCGTTGAATGCTGAAATTTGAACTTTTTATAAGCTCAAAATACAATTATGACCAATTTTCGCCGTTAGAGGAGAACATTGTAAAACTTGAATTCCACCCACATTTTCAGTTGAAACCGTAAAGTTTGCACTCTCTAAACATTTCGCCCCACCTCTAATTCTAAAAATTCCATAAATATCTCGTATTCACATGCTTCAAATAGCGCTTTGGGGCAATGTCAATAATAAACAAGGTAATTGCTTAATTTACAGCTTAATTTTTGAGCTTGCCTGAACTTTGCCTCAAAGGCTCCCAGAAAATGGAAAATATAAAAAAATACAGTTTGCTAAAATCAATTTCTATGGCAAATATAACTTGGTCTTATCTTATCTCGCCTCCGACGACCCAATTAAGTTGCTTAACAGGTTTCAGAGGAGGTTTATTCGTGAGTCTAAAAAAAAATGTTTGTTAAATTCGCAGACAGTGAATAGACAAATTATGTTTTGGTAGCTGTCACAAATTGCCGTTGGATCATTCGCTCAAATGGCCAAAAACTCAAACTCAAATACTGCAAAACGACTTTTCAATCTTGTGTCCGATTCATTTAAGCTTTCAAATGTACGCGTACGTGAAGCTAAGCAATCAACTGCAAAAATATAGCTATTACCGATCCAATCCAAGCGAATAAAAAACAGTTAGGCATAGTAAAATAGTGTAGAGAGAAAATGCTAGACGTTGACATACTCTATATGCATATAATAATTTAGTTTCTATATAAAGAAATATTTAGCCTAAACGGTAAGAACTGGAAGGCTTAAATTTTCACACTTGTTTTTGGAGTGTTTATTGTCTTCAACTATGTTTTCCACTCTATTACACCCCATGAATCCAATTCTAAAACAGGGTATGAAATAGTAAAACAAAAAATGAAACAGAAAACCCAAAATCAATCGATTTCAATAAGTCGACAGAGCGCAGACTGAAATCTCAAATCGCATATCGCGAATGTCGCCGATGATTTGTGTACGTGCCTAGACATCGATGACGACAACGACGACGACGATCGGTTTGATTTGATTTATGCTGTGAATCATCGTGAGATGATGAAAATTCCGCTTAAAAGTCACAAACGAATCGAAGTGAGAACGTATAGCTCGTCTCAAGTTTTTGACTTGACAGTCGGTTCATTCAACTTTTAGTTTTAGTTTGTTAGTTGCTTTATCTATGTATTTTGTATTTCTATTTCTATTTCCATTTGAGCATAAGAAACGACCAACTAACCCAATGAAAAACTCACCCCATGATTGGACTTTGTGCGTCTCACTGACAGGTGATTGTTTTTCTTTCACAAAATCGATAAGTTTTTTGTCGTTGTTGCTGTTCATGTTCTTGTTGTTGCTTCGGTTGTCTAAAATTGCTGAGCTGTGCGTTATTTATAGGTGACAGTCCTACCCCCAATGCCGCTTGACCTGCCAAGTAAATACATACTATATATGTATCTTTAGTTGGTGGATTTGTATCAGCTTTTTTTTTTTTGGGCTACCAACTCGATAATAATTCACTTTTGTCACATGTTGTGCAATGTCTGCGTGTGGATTTCGTTGGATTGGATTCTATTTGATTGCGACTTTAATTCACATACTAATTTTATTTATTTAACGAGATTGATTCTAGATTGTTTTTTATTAGCATTAAGCAGACTTTTGTGTTATCCGCTTTGAGCTCATTGAATTCAATTTGACTGTAATATTATCCGGCACGGTTTTTATTACACTATTTGTCATCTATTAAACACTTTTTCCATTAATCCGTTATCCACCAGTATATGCAATGTTCGCTCAATGAACGTTTTAAAATATATTACTTGATTTTAGTGCATTTAAAGTTCATTCGCATTTATTTAGTGTTTTAGCAATTGATAAACATATTATCCAGAATATTCTTGTTAATTAAAACGCAATAAAAATACAAGTATCCACTCTTATCTGCATTGGTTTAAAAATAGCTAAGAAATCATATGATATTTTTGTTTAATTTCAGTATAAAAAGTGATTGAACTTTTATCCGCTTATCAAATGAATCCATTTACCCTTTAAGGTAATCCAAGCCTATACTCTGTAATTTGTAGTTGGTTTATATACATTTCGATTGATATACAGTTTGAAAAAATGTTGATATTATATACCCAATTATCCGCAATGATATTTGCATGTTTGAGCACAACTAAAATGTTATCCGTGTGCATATATGACATTAATTAACCTGTATAAACTATAAAAGCAATAGAGAATTAAAGAGCAATTGGAATCATATACACTAAATTTGATATATATTTGACATTGCAGACTTATCGGCAATAATCTTAAAACAGGATTAGACACAATTTTAATTAATCAGTAATTAAATTACCTTTTATCGAAATATTCACGCTTTAAGTTCATTCGTTTCATCGATCACATGATCGACTTATAGCCAAGTTATAAACTTTATACAATATTCGTGAGTGCGCCAGCTCTGGATCTAAATTTAAGATACCCACACAAGCTCATAAATCCCAATCAAATTTAATAAATCAAGTACAATTCGTGTGTGCGGCTCAAATGTGTTAATAACGCAACAGAATAACATAAAAAAATGTATACATAAATAAAAAAAATACGCCCACAATTTCCAACACACAGAGAAAGCCGAAATAAACGCATATGAGTTATAATTGCATATATATGTATGTATATAGATCTATATAGAGCGATATACGAGCACAACAAGCCGACAATCAATTGTCTGGCTCTGTCTGCCCGGCTCTGATGTGGGAAATTGTGCGGCATTAATTTGTGCAAGTAATTTCATTGACGGTGGCTCCATCGTTGACAACAACAACAGCAAATTAAAAACGTATGTATATACAGTGGTTCCCAGCTTATTTTATATGTAACCAATTTTTTAAATTAAATTTTTAATGGTAATAATAAGATAAAATTAAACGTAGATTTTGTAATTCATCTTTAAACTTAAAATAAATATTTTCATTTCACAATATTCATTATATCTAAATTAATCAATAAAAACAATACAAAGATATAAATGTGGTGGGTCATATAAGCTTTGAGCCACTGTATGCACTGCACTGTTAATGAATAAAAGTTAATAACTAAAGGGGGACATTTGTTTTATATATATGTATTAGGGTGTCCCTTATTTGGTCAAAGTCAATATTTTTAAACGCATACGGGCTAGTTTTGTTCATTAGGTCCTAAAGGACTCAGAAATAAATTTTCACCTCAATCGGAGTATGATAACCCGTGCCGACTTGGATCGGAAAATTTAAAAATTATATAGGAAAAAAAAAAAAATTTTATTTTTTTTAATTTTTTATTTTTTTATTTTGTTCATTTGGCCCTAAAGAACTCAAAACCAAGTTTTCACCTTAATCGGAGTACGATAACCCATTCAAATTTGCATCGAAACATGAAAAAACAGTGTTTTAACACTGATTATGAATTTTTCGATGATTTTTCATGTTTCGATGCAAATTTGAATGGGTTATCGTACTCCGATTACGGTGAAAACTTGGTTTTGAGTTCTTTAGGGCCAAATGAACAAAATAAAAAAATAAAAAATTAAAAAAAATAAAAAAAAATTTTTTTTTTCCTATATAATTTTTAATTTTTCCGATCCAAGTCGGCACGGGTTATCATACTCCGATTGAGGTGAAAATTTATTTCTGAGTCCTTTAGGACCTAACGAACAAAACTAGCCCGTATGCGTTTAAAAATATTGACTTTGACCAAATAAGGGACACCCTAATATGTATATTCATACGTTTAGTGTAAACGATTTAATATTACACTTCATTCAATGACCTTGACTTGGCCAGTGTGTGTGTATGTGTGTTAACAGGTTATCGGGACTTGTTTTCGATAGTCCGTGGATCAACTGATAATTTATGGCTCGTATTCTGATTAGGTCTACCAAGTGTTGCCAAGCTATTTTTTTTTTTGTCAAATTCATTCAATTACTGTCCTCCAAATTGTATTACTCGTGATTCGATACATAGATAAATATTTATTTATGATAGCTTATCTATTGGATTAATTCGGATTTTTCTTCGATGCTTGTCAATCTGTTTTGCGAAACAGTATTTGGCAATTCGGATAAGTTTTTATTGTATTTTCTGACAATATCTAAATTGTTTTTATATTTCTTATCATCATCGGATAACTTGTTGTCTATCGATAGGTGTTAGAAAAGTTTATCGCCCTGATTCGCTGCACCAAAATAATATTTTATTGCTGTTGCTATGTAAGAAATGGAATAAGTTGTAATTTACTTAAACGATTGCGGCGCAAATGTCATGACCTGTTGTCAGTTATCCGCCATTATCCGCGTTGCTTTAATACGCTGGGATAAGCTTTTCTTTTATTGTTGACAAGTGGCTTGCAGTTAAGCTTTAGAGTACATACATTGTGTGCAGCATTTGTCCATTATCCGTTGCGACATTTTCCGTATTAAGTTTAAAGCAAACGATATCAACGAATGGAGAGACGAGACGAGATTAGACGAGACGTTCGCTCATTTGCCGTTGTCACTCTTCATTGAGATAAGTTCAGTTCGCATAGTAAAGCGCTCGATTCCATAAAAACATCCGGCCTCACTGCATAAAAGCAAAAGCAACAGCCTGTCTCCCGTCTCCCGTCTCTCTCTCTCGCTCTTTCTTTTTATGACTCTGTCTCTTTCATTCTCTCCCTCTGCCTCTCGAGGTAAACGAGGCAGCGACTCGAGTTGATGACAATGGCGCGTAGTTTACTTGTTTCTGCCCATTGTATTTTGCATACAGGCTTTATTATATTATACATTATTTGAATAAAGCGAATTACGTACAAAAGAAGTTCTCTCCCTTCTCTGTCTCTCTCTCCCTCTCTTTCCTCTTTGATCCACAGTCAGGTTCAACTCCTAATTGAATTGAACAAAGAGGAGGCCCAGCTAAGAATTTTATTTATTTTACTTGGCAAATTCTTGGGCTTTGCTTTGTTTTCACATGCCCATCATTGTTTCTTCTTCTCTCCGCTTCTCACTCTCTTCTCTCCTGTTGTGCTCTGTTTATAATCTTTTGCAAATTTGACGCGCTTTCAATAAACTCGTATACCCCATTGGGTAATTCTTTGCTAATTCAATTTAGACTCGAACAATTTTGTTGCCCCAGTGAAATCGCTGCGTGGGCGACTTTTAGTTGGAACATTTTTCGCACGCCTCTTCATAATTTTAAAAGATTTGTTTTGTCGTTTAATGATTGCGACTCGGACTCGTTCTCGTTCTCGTACTCGGACTTGAGGCAGCTGTAAATGTCACGTCCACATCTGTGTGCGGTCAATGGTCACATATGCCCACTAATTAATTAGCTCTGGTTTCTTTAATTAGCAAAACTAAAACGAAAATAACAAAACCCCAACAATTAGCCGAGCATTTTTAGAATTTGTACACGTGCAAATATTTTGCAGTTTATAAATGACTTTGGGTAAGGTCTAGACTCTAGACTCTAGGCTTTCACAGCGTGTGACGTAATCAAAGGAACGCGTTTAGTTTATGGAACATAAATAAAATAAAACGTCTGTTATATTGTATTTTAAATAATATTCCCTTTGGTTTTTTTTATAGACCCCAACTGTAGTATTGTTTATAATTCTCATTTTTGCATTTGCAACTTTACGTTTTTGACACTTTTATGATGAAATCAGAATATATTTTTGACATATTCACTAATTTTTTTTATTTTTAAGGATAATAGGTATTTGATAGACATATAAATAAAAAGAAATGTTGATTATTTCTCTGGATATTGTGTATTTAATACATCTGAACTTTTTGTGTAATATATATTATTCGAAAGTCACTTTATGTATGATAAACTTTATATGAATAGTTTTGTATTCGATATTAGATAGATTTGCGCTGTTTATGTACTTAATTTTGAATAAGATATTTAGTTCGGTTATCCGCTATTATCCTCTATTTATGTCATTAAATGAATAACTCTGCAAATCCTTCGCTCGAGCTGTTGCATTTCATACGCTTCTAACGCAAATCGTGCAGTGATCTTTTCTTTGCTTTTTGCGAGTTCGTGAAATTAGCAAGTCTTTATACGCATATCCCAAAAAGCATTTGTGGAACGTGATCGCACAATACAGAAGCAGTATTAAGCAGCTGGACAGTGTACACTGTACAATTGTCGCCCACAAGAAACTCTAATGAACTCTGTGGCCAGAATACGAGTATCTTTGGGCGTAACGAAACTCGTGCCCAACCTGAAATGGTATTGTCTAATAGGCGACACCATAAATATTTGGAAACAAGCCTCCCCATTGTTTGCAACGAATACAAACAAAACACAAAAATAAAAACGAAAACGAAATCGAAAAAAATAAATGTAAATAATACAGAGTCGATTCGCAAAGTCGAAACTGTGCGATAAATCGACTATTCGTATTCGTATACTTGAAAGCACGTGATGGTGCAGCGGGTTTCAGTTTGCATGAAGTCTCGCGCTCAGCTGAGGCTTTCAGCTCTCGAATATCATTGAAGTTCGCTGGAATGCCAAACAAGTGTAGAACAATTGTACAAGTCAACTTGTGTCGGCTGAGTCAGGACTAGAGATGGGCGCGTGACTCACTGAAAAAGAGATACAAAATCAACCGATAGCACAAAAAATATTCATGGATAAATTCTTTGTGGATACGATTTTTTGACATTTAAAAAAAAACAACTTGCCTTCCTGGATTATAATCAATATTATCAAGATATTATCGATAAATTGTTGGTGCTCAGAGTTAAGATACTGTCTAGGAAAAATATCCGTTTATAACTAGAAATATTGAACATTTAATGTGGTGAAGACCATATTTGTATAAATTTCTTAAATATCGGAATTAATCGGCTTTTTATTGTAGATATTTTTGTATGCGCTCACATCTCTAGTCAAAGTTTTACCTTTGTCTGCTATACGATTTTTACACATTTTGGCAACACACTCAGCTGTCCGTAATATAAAAAAAAATATGGCAGGCATAAGTACGAACAAAATGAAATCATGATGACATCGGACCGGTTTTCCCCCCTCAACTAAATCTTGAAATTTCACAGTCAATCGATTGCAAAAAAAAAAGAGAGAAATAAAATAAAATATGACAAAATTTCAATTCAAGACCGATAGAATCCGCAACTGTTGCTGATTGATGGCGATGATGGAGCTATGGGGACTGCAGTATCAAGAGAAGTAACAAATTCCCGTGAGGTGTCTGATGATGACGTGCCCGTAATCTCACAATATATATATTTTCTGGCCCCGCCCCCTTTTTACATTGAGCGCTGCCATTGCCAAGATTTACAATCAATGTCAGCAACTTTGGGTTACTAAAAATAGTCAAATGCTCAGCTGGCTTATGCGTTTGATAGCGAGAACGACTCGTGACAGAGTCGTCGTTCCCCGATGTTATTTAACATAGCTTATCAATGTGGCCAAAACAGAACGGAGAACAGAGAGTAAAAAGAGAGAGAGAGAGAGAGAGAGAGAGAGAGAGAGAGAGAGAGAGAGAGAGAGAAAACCCCAGCGACCCAGTCTCCAAGTGTTGCTTATCAGTATATTTTGTATTTTGTATTTCTTTTTTGGGTGCAAACCAACGGCGTTGACTTTACCAACTACCTCAACTATAGACTAGTACATATGAATACTACGAGTACTCGTACTCATACTCGTACTCGTATTTGTATTTGTACTCGTCTACTTAGTACATAAGTAGTAAGAGTCTATCTTATCAATCTATATTCTGTCTTTTCTGCATTCTCGTATTTTGTTGACCTCGACGCGCGTTTTTCTAGACACATTTTAAAACTTGTCAACATTTTCGGATAAGTTTTTTATACTAGTGTAATATATTTAATATAAACAGCCAAATTTACTAAAGGGGGAAAGCCTGATAAGCTGTGTAGATTAAAGCTTAAAGTTATTGAGCGTCGTTCTCAAGCATATATATTAACGACTTAAACAACAATTTCCGCAATAAAATGTGCAAAATAGTAAACTTTTATCCGTAAAGTACTTAAACTGTATTATACCAGAATTACAGGAATTATAAGATAGGCACAGCTTCTTTATAATTATTCGTACTTATCTGTGTTAGCTCAAACACCCGGATAAGCTTTAAATACACATTGTACTTTTGAAAACTTGCTCAAACTATTCAGCATATATTATTCGACTCTTATCTAACTTTATAGTATATATTTTAGATCCGTTTTAATCAATATAAACTAATTATTTTCTCCTACATTAAAATTTGATAGATATTGAAATAACCTAATGATATACACGGCTTGTGGATCATTATTTATTCTTATCCGTAGATACTAGCTCAGGTCGTCTAAATTTATAATCCGAATGCTATTTAACTGCTATTTATATAATATTTTAATTTATGCTCTGCTATTTGATGATTGTTTTATGAAATACTTTATTTTATTTCGTTTTCAACATAATTCTTTTTTGAATTTCTTCATTTTAAGCCTCATCTCTGCCATAAATTTCAATTTCTTAATAACAAAAGTACATATCTATGAAATTACAGGTTTCATATTGTGTTCTATGTGCAGTTACAAAATGTTTGAGTGCAAGTAAATTATAAGTTTTGCGCCACATCGACATTTATGGCTATATCTCTCTGGCTGTCGGAACATTTATTTAAACAAACAAACATTTGGTCATTCTATTGTTGTTGTTGTTGTTATTATTGTTGTTTGTCTCTGTCTGTGTTGCAATGTAAACAAGTTGCAACAGGCCGCCCTGCTGTTTACCGCTGTGGCCTTGACGAGATCCCCAGACGAGCAAGAGTCTCAGGCAGAGACCCCTCAGGTCCCCCCTCTAAACTTTACATAATATTGTACTGAGTACTCACTCTCAATCTCTCATTCTCCCTCTCTTTAGCTGTAACAATATTGTGGCTCCGTTTCATTTATTTGCCGTTTTCAGTTGGTCATCATAAACATATTTTCGGGACCATTAGTTGCCGACATATGGAGCAAACTATTAAATGCCGTAAGTGTCTGTAATTAGCTGCAATTTGAGTACAGCTATTGCCACTAAAGTTGCCATAAAGATTTCATTGGCCATTCCCCCCAAATGGCCTTAAAATAAGTGCACTTAACATATTTTCATTTGATTAGCAAGTGTCGAGAATTCCAGTAGCATGCAATTAGAAGCCAGAAGTAATAATTTGGTCGCTTTGATATTAATAATTGAGTTATTAACATATGGAAACAATATACAAATGCTTTCAAGCGTTTAATGATTGCTATGATAATATTGATATTAAATTAAGTGTTTTTGGAGTTCAAATTATTACTATTTCTACTTTTAATATACTACTATTTGAATGCTTTGAGTGTATTCCAATTTCATACCACTTTTTAGTTGCAACTAAACTTAATTAACTCTCAACAAAATAGTTAGTAAATGTTTCCGTCGATTAGTTAAACGAAAAGTTCAGCATGCATCGTTAAATGCGACTATTGTTACAAAAATGCTTTGTCAACGTGTCGTATGCGTAACTCAGCTCCTCCATACGCCATGTTGACCACAAAAAATGTAAAGAAAAGAAAGAAAAAAACAAAGTAAAAGAGTAGAGCAATAAAGAAGAGCGTACACACATTTCTGGTCGACACTCAACATTCTTGCGATGATTCATGTTCCTTTGCCTTGCTTCTTCCTTCACATATGAGAGAATAATTCTCGATTCACGCTGTCGCTGCATTTTGCTCACAATCGAATGAAACTTTTTCTGCCAAGTCAAGCAAAAGGAAAATGGGGAAAAAAATTCGAGAAAATGTGCTGCACTTACATAACATTTGTTGTTGGGTGCACAAAAGGCTGAAAAGTGAAGCGAACCAGCTTCAATGTTGAGTTGTTGGTTGTTGGTTGTCGGTTGTCGGTCGCCGCTGCCTTTGTTTGGCCAACTAGCTGCCGCTTCATTTCTCACATGCAACATTATTTCTGCCTTTTTTTCTTTCTCTTTTTTGGACCCTGTACTTGAATAGTCGAAAGAGTCTTATGATGGTCTTAAATAAAATTACATTTTATTCAGCAATTTAAATTTAAAAGCCATTTACCATTTGCCATTTTATCATTGTCAGAATCTGTATTGAAAACTGCAAACCAAAATCTAAAGTTATACGAAAACTTGGATTTCTATGAAATAAGTACAGGGTCTTTTAAAGTTGAGTGGACTCCACTGAAGTATTTTCTACTAGTTTTTTATTTTTTTGTGGCAATCGCTTTTCGCTTCTCGCCATGCTATGCTAGTTTTCTTGTTTTTCTTTTCGTAGCGTGGCAAGAAAACGAAGAAGAAGAAGAAGAGTTGAGGCTCGCAAAAATAACTGTGCCTGGGCCAATGCACGTGATTTTTCTAGGCAAGAGTGCGCTTACATTGCGCTTATGCCGTCGCGTATGTAATTATTATGAAACACAAAAAAAAAAACAAGTACAAAAAAACATAAATAAATATTGTTGCTGTTGCTACAGTTGCAGTTTTGGTTTTTTATGTGCCACGGTTCAATGACCCTCCCCTGCTCATTGTTGTTGTTGTTGTTGTCGTTGTGGCAAGTGCAGCGCACAGGTTTTTCTTTTGTGTTGCCAAAATAAAAAAAGCTTAATTGAATGTAAAATAAAAAAAAGCCTTGCATGTTGGCATTTTCAGCGTCGCAGCGTCTGCCACAAAACTTGGCCAAGTTGTTGGCTGGGCAGCGAACGGGGAAGGAAAACAGGTAGCGCTGTAAATCAGGTCAAGCCTGACGGCTCGTTTTGGCCTTTGGCCTGTACTTAGCTTGGGGTTGAGTTTTTGGCTCCGTTTTAATTGTTTCGACTTGGCTGCGAACACAAATTTCTCGTCTGCGTCCGTCTGTGTCTGTCCTTGCCAAATTTGACAAGTTGATTTCCTTGGCGCCGCTTGTGCGTGTCCTCTGGTTGCCCTTTGCCTCTCGCCAACGATGGCAGCATAAATTGATTCAGTAACTTGTCGCCCACTATGTCTGTCCCGCTCGCACACGCGTACGTTGCGTGAGTTCATTCATTGATTTACTCACTCTCCACACTCCAACATGCGCTCACTCTCCACACTCCACACTCTCCACAGACTTGTTCTCTTGAATACACCCTCGCCCACATTGCGTTCACTCCACCATCGCTTTGCTCTCTCCTTCGTTCTCTCTCTCCCTTTAGCTCTCTCGCTACGTAATTCTATTTGCTATGCTGCTGACGCAAAGTGTCCTTTCCAGCTGTCGCACCCACACACGCACTCACACACACATTGGCAGCACGACACTCTCAATATGCTTACTGTTGGCCCACATTGAGTAACTGCTTTACATCTACAGTATGTCAAGTAATGCATTTTACACTTAAAAGATTCTCATATTTATTATGTGTTTCTTTCTTTTTCAAATGATTCTAAGAACCATAAAAAACATGATAAAATGAATAATAAATAGAGAGAATAAATAAAATATTTGAGTTTTTGTCAAAACAATTTCTTGACATACTGTATGTACTTAAAGGGCTTACTTTAAGCGTATGATGGCATAATTTCTATTTCTTTTTGCCTGTTTCTAAATTGACACAATTTCCCTATTTTTTCTTGCTCTTGGCTTTTTCTATAATGTCCCTGGAGGGGCGCGTGGGTGGGCACGGCCAAGTCAGTGCACCCGCTACCGAAGAGGGTTGTGAAAAGTGACAGCTGCCAGGTACTTAGCCTAGTTTAGCTCGGCAGCACACTCTAAACGGTGGGCAAGGCCCCCAAAAACATCATACTTTATACCTTATACCTTATATCGTATGCAAATTTGGCTCAAGTGTGTCTAAAAGTCATAAAACGCATAGACGGTTCAGTTTAGTGACCTAGTTGGCAACCCAACTATAATTAAATATGGGTTCAAAGGTGTTTACGATGGGAAACTTTGTGAAAATTCTAAGGCAATAACACAATTATAGCTGCAAATAAAATTAGCTTCAACATGAAATATATTTTCTCTATGAAAAAGTTTAAAATATCGATAGGGATAGCCTTAACTAAATAACCATCGCTAGTAATTAATAATAATAGGCATCTTTTTTAAGTTCGAAAAACCCTTTTGACTGTCTATACTTGTTTATTATTTCTTCTATATATAATTTCGATTGGTTATAGGAAAGTTACGCTTCAGTTGCTGCCCACTCGGATTCAGATTAGATTGGGAGTGTCCTGTGCAAACATCTCGAATGCACTTTGATATTAAAACGACGCCGACGCAACGTCAGTTTAATAACATTCATAGCTTTATTCATTGCAAAGAAAAACAAAGAAAAAACAATGGAAAGTTTTCCTTCAACAAGTAGTGCAATTCACAAAATGACGTAAAAATTGTTTAGACAACTGCAAGTCGAGTAAAATTTCCATCCATCTTCGAGTTATGCCATGTTGCACTTACGTCACTCGCGTGGGTGCACAGCAAACACGTTGCATAGCACTCAGCTTGTGTAAGCGAGCTTGAGTTATGTGCCGCCTATTTTTATTTGTTGTCTGTTGATTAGACCAAATGAGCTTTGGATTAGCACTAGCTTTTGGCACTTGTCTATAAATTTGCAAATTGATATTGATTGCTCGACTGGAAGTTACCCTAGAGAATGACAAAACAGAAAACAGTGTTTAAGATATTAATGTAAAAACTCAGCTCAATTGTCACAAAAGCAACTTCAAAGTAATCGATATTGATCGATTTTTTCACTTCGATTCTAAGCTCGATTGGATTAACATCGCTAGTTTGAGGCACTGTAAGAAGTAACCTAATAAAATAAGTAGAGGATGTAAGACTACAAAGATTCAGTTCTGGTTATTGGGATCTTAGCACACCCATTTTGCCCATTTTATGTTTACAGGGTATAGCCAATTGAGTTGTCGATGCTGCGGTCAGCGAACAACTCAATACTGACACTTACCCAGCGGCGTTCGCCATGTTTAATCTGCGCAACTGTATCAACGAAAGAGATAGCAATGCTTATGTGAAGAGAACGATAGAGAGAGAGAGAGGGATAGATAGACTAACCTCTAATGCGACATGACATCCCGTGTCAGCTTATTTGCATAAACGTTTTAATTAGCCGTACCATGTTGTGCTGTGTGCTGTGTGTTGTGTGTTGTGTTGTGGGTTCTCTTGAGGGCGACTAATCAAATGATGTAAAAACAGCAATTTTTTGTTGTCCAATTGAATTCAATTGACTTGCGACAAACGTTTAAATGTTGTTTGGCTGACTCTGACTCTGGACACACTGTGATTTCATTTGACTTGATTTGATTTGATTTAATTAGCTTAAATTAGCTGCAACATTTTGCGAGCGAACGATAACGATAACGATAAACGAATGTTTGCCAATTGCATTTGCACACACATCAAAAGTCAACAAAAGTCTCACAAGCCATTCAATAATAAACAAATAAAATGCTCGTAATTTAAACGTTTGTTAATAACTTTATAGTACACCCAATACTTGTTGTTGTTGTTGATAAATTGAGGCACCTTGAAATGCGAAACTAGCATAATATTGACATACATATGAAATTTGCACATGAATTCAAAGTAAACTAAATACATACTTAAATGCAAAATGCACCTATGAAAGCCCCTCTAATGAGGCTACTGTAGTATAACAATTAAACTTGAATGGGGATCGTCAGTTTTGTTTGCTTATCAGTTTGATATTGAGGCTATGACCCGACTTCCGGCAGGTACAAACACAATGTCTGACTAAGTAACTGCTCAGAATTATTTCTAGGGCAATAATTATGTCATTTGTCCATCTAGAAACTATGCGTTGTATAATTTTGCTTGTTATCTATAGACATCTTTTATTTAAGGCAAAAGTGTTATCAAATATGACTTGATATGATTTGTTATCAAACTGGACTTATCTTTAGTTGAGAAACATGAAATGACTGTCAAAATGTTTGTTAAATGATTTGATGAATTTTGAAATGTAATGAATTCATTTAATACCATTTTTAGATGGGATAAAAGTGTATAAAATGCATTTAAAAATAATTTTATTCTTTATTGTTGAAATTTGAAATCTTGGACATTTAAAAAACGTCACATTTTCTTGGTTTAATTTAATTCAAATTTGAAAATATTATTTTATATTTAACAGATTTTTTTTTGGCCTTTAAATATTTTAGTCTCTAGAAAATGATTTATCTGGCAAACTGATGACGTTCCAAAGAGTATAAAGAGTTGTTCCCCTATGATATCACGACCATAAATTCATGTACTTTACCCCAAATGTACTTTACAATAAAAAAAGTAAAAACTAACTAAGCAGAACTTGAAATTCTTTACAGAATGCAGTTTAAATTAAAGAAATTTCAATAGTTTTTTGTTGTGTTGAACTCTGTTTTGGGCTTTGATATCATTTTAGTTGGTTGATAAGTTGCAAGTCGATTTGGCAGGCAGCTGTCTCTCACATTCTAAGCATTTAACACCTCTGACAAGTCCGTCGAACGCAACGATCTATCTATCTATCTATCTATCAGACCCGTCTGTCTAGTCAGTCAATGTGAGCTCCCTCCTCCTCCCCGATGTTCCCCTTGAAGTAAAATGTTGTTGCTGACAAGCGAAATCATTAAAAGTGTCAAATGAAATTGAAAGAAGTTGTTGTTGTTGTTGCTGATCTCGTATTTTTGTTGTTGTTGCTGTTGCTGTTGTCATTTTAGTTGTTGGTGCCGCCCGTTTGGTTTTTTGATACGTGCGCAGAATTTCAATTGAAATTTGCAATTCAATTTTCGCATTTAGCTTTTGTTTTTACTTACTTACAGTAGCTGCCAACAGAGGGTTGACGGGGGGCTATTTAACATGCGAATAGCGGCACAGGCGATGAAATGAAAGCACTCGACAAAAATTATGCGAATCGAGAAGAATGCAGAATCGAAATACGGATAAATATTTAAAAACTAAATCGTTGGGCGTTTTAGTCTGGCGTGTGTGCGGATTATAGTTGCCATTTAGTCGTCGAGTTTCGGCACTGCAGTTGCATATTAAGTATACGCAGTGTGTATATGAATGAGTTTTGTTTTTCTCCATTAGCCTGTTGACTTTGCGTATTTTTTATTTAATGCAGTCAAAACACATTTAAATATTTGTTGTTATTTATCGTAATTTATTTAATGAGCGACCTCATTAAACCAGATATTAAGCTTATTAAGCATACGTCGCGTATGCCAATAATACTTATTTTTGAAATGAAAAAAATTAATTTATTTATATAAAAACTAATTAAATAGAAGACTTAATAAATAAATAATAAAAACTTTATTTTTTCAAATATCTATAATACATTATTATTATTTATAATAAAATGCTAAGAATTTTTTTTAAAACATTTTCGCATGTTCGTTAAAGTGAATATGTTTTAGCTGACATTTATCTTTATATATATGTCTTTTAATGATTTGTATTTGCGGTTTTTTTTTTATATATTTGTGCCGGTCTCGGATTTGCCAAATATTAATTAGACATTGAAATTGTAATTGAAATCAAATTGGAGGAATCGGAATCGGAATGAGCGTCAGAATGGGAATCTCAGAACCGGCTGCTGCTGCTGCTGTGACCGTGACCACCCTTACCCTTGAGATTTCAGATTTGAGTCGACAATTCGCAAAGATGAGGGCGACATTTGGGAGCCTTATGAGTATTTTCATATTGTGTTTATATATGGATATGTATGTATTTATATAGCACATTTAACTCACTGTCCGGTTGAGTTTTTATGGCTGACGCCGTTTCATGTATTTTATGGTTCAGAGGCGCCTTGTCTACAATCTGAAATATATTTTGTGTTGGACCCAAAATGAAATGAAATGTTCAGCAAGTTGTTGTTTTCACTTGCGTGTCATTGAACCAATTCTCGAATTCAGTTCTTTGTGCGGCTGTGAGTGACAAGGACTACATAAATATCTCCAATAACAAACTCAACTACTTATATATCTACACTGCATAATTGTTGGACTAATTGTTGTTGATTTTAAAACACAGATTTTGTTTATGTTCGATAACTTGGAATGCCAAGCTTTGGAAATTATAATAAACAGCAAATGAGTACTCTGATCTAATTAATAACTTATTTTTAAATATACTGTTTATATCGAATTTGAACCTGTGATATTACACCATATTACATCTTACACATTCTGACTTATCAAGCTGAACTTTCAAATACTAATAATCTTTTATCTTCTCTTATTTTTCAGACTTTAAAGCGCCATTCTTTATTTCGTTCAGCACTATGCTATCGCAGAATTTGTTCTAAATCGTTCATTATAATGAATTCCGCGCGGCATCATCGTATTGGAGTGTTTCTGTCTCCATAAATTCGCATAGCCAAGAACAATAACAAGAAGAAATTACAAGCTAACTAAATTATAAAGTTGATCTAGTCACATTAACTATTATTGAAAAAACAATTGCGCATAAATTTAATCAATTGTCAAGTCTTGAAAAGCAACTAAAAAACTAAGAATTAAGAAATCAAACTGAGCATAAAAATTACTCAATCAAAAGACGAAGTCACAACGGATTTCAAACAGAGAGTCAAACTGGCCAAGAAAATGCCCTATCATCGTGCGGATACATCGGCTCAGGCCGATAAGTTGAGCGGCATTGTGGAGGAGAGTGATTTATATGAAGGATTTGCGCCGCATGTGGAAACGTCAGAGATCAAAACGCTCGATTTTTACAATCTACCAAAGCCAACTGGTGAGTGGACTTAATATTTATAATATATCTTTATAAATTAGAAATTAAATAGTTTGCGGTTCCTAGAAGCTATTTAGTTTTAAATGTCAACGTCTTTTCCTATACATTTTATTAACCATTTAAACAGTCCTCATACAAATTGAAATCTATTTTTGTGATCTACACTTTCCGGCCATCAATTTGAGCCTTTAGAATAAACAAACATCAAATTGAGGCAAATAAACAAAAAAATGATATATAGATACATTATAAAAATGAACAACAGGCGCATAAATTCTGGTAAAATAAATACGAGTAGC
The DNA here is from genome assembly GCA_037043435.1 of Drosophila suboccidentalis. Classification (NCBI taxonomy): domain Eukaryota; kingdom Metazoa; phylum Arthropoda; class Insecta; order Diptera; family Drosophilidae; genus Drosophila; species Drosophila suboccidentalis. Next base: position 238,176 of record JBAMBK010000134.1, read on the forward strand.
AAGCAAGTTCAAATTCTAATGAGCTCCATTTGCAATGAGTGCGAGTATAATAAAAACTGGCGAATATTCGAACTTTTATTACTCTGCTCAAGAAATGGAGCATGTGATCTTAATACCTATTTATATGATTGTATTTAGACCTTAACAGGGACACGTGTTTTCTAAGTGCTGCAGAAATATATAGAAATAAAAAAAATAATTTATGCATTGCATGAAATATTATTTGTTTGTGCTTAGCCGCCGACAAATATATATTAATCAATAAGCAGCAAAAAAAAACTGAACGCAAACAGCAAACGCACAAAAAATATATACAAAAAAAAAGAAACAATTTCGTATAGCAAAATAAATTAAATATAGGCATTTGTAATAATTACGGCTAATATGGCCGGGCCAACTGCTTCCACATTGCCCCCAAAACCGACCAAAACTGACCGAACCGGCCAATTGGCCTGGCCCGAACAGCTTGACTGGATTCCATGTACACACAACATTGTACTCCACACTTGTTTTTGCTTTTTTCTCATATCAAACTGTTTTTGTTTTTGGCTATCATAACAAGTGAAGTGGAAAGAATATAGCATTAGCAGATACCCTGTAACGATGATTCTCACTAATTAAATACCTGCAATTTGTTTCATCTCTGTTACTAACAATTTCACAAGTTCAACAAACTGCACTCATTTCAAGTGTGTACAGAGTATACAAAAAATTAAAAAACAGCTCGAAGGCTTCGTGTCAAATTATGTTAACAACTTTTGGTAAACATAAACATCAAAATATTATTCAATCGTATTAAAAATGAAATCAAGAGCACAAGTAAAACTAGACTATAAGATGCCCTGTAGAATATTTAAAAATAAGATCTCTTTAAAATAAAAATTAATTCAAATAGTAAAAATAAATTCTCTTCCTTTATTTAACTAATTTTTAAAAAAGTTGTCAAAAATTTAAAAAAAAAAAATTAATGATATCAAAAGTGAAATAAATGCTTGCTGAAATGTATTCGACATACGAGTACTCGTAAAATGATTCATTAGTTGGCTATCTTAAGCTGTTCTGAACTTGTTTCTGTTTTTCATTTGATGAAAATGCCAACTTGCAATTGGATTGAGCATATGTTGAATACTATATTTTCGCCTTTATTTCTTTTGGATGATTGCATAATTTGACCCTTTTACTGGGCATGTTAAAAGTTTTTAATTTTGTTTTTGTTTTCAATTCGGTTTTTGTTTTGCTTTTTGTGCTACGCTCAGTTGATCTTTTGTTTATTCAATTCGTTTTTATTTTCGTTGAGCCATGGAATTTTGTTGATTTCTGCGTATGTTTGTGTATTGCAAAATGCAAATTGCAATTTACATATACTCTATATATATTTATAAAATTTTACACTTTGCTGATTCATATTATTTTTGTGGTATTTGCCTTATGAAAAGGGCCGTCCAATAATTATTTAAGCACTTTGACGCAATCAGCAATCACAGCTTATCATTAGAAATAGCAAATGAGCTGATAATGAAGGTTATACAGCTCATTGACCTACATTTTTAAGAATGCTTAAGAACTTGCAGAAAACTGGAAAATATAAATACGCACAATCAAATATGAAGATTTATTAAAGGAATATATTTTTAAGATAATTCTTAGTAAGTAAAGAGAATGACAATCACTTTTGTACATATAATACATTAGAAATCAATTTTGGAGGCACGAATATTTTAATCAAATGCAAATAGCCAAAATCAATGCAGTTTTATGGCACATCAAAGACAATTAAATTTTACATTTGAAGAGGGTAGTTTAATAATAACCCTACACAGCTGTCCATAAATTCGTGTATATATCTGTATATATGTAAATATTGTATTTTAAGTGCATCTCCCACTCAAATTTTGTCAAGATGCCAATACGCATTAATGCCAATTGCAGTTCGAAATGCAATTGTGCGGCCAATCCAATCGAATTCAATCCAATCCATTAGTGGCGGCTTCTCTCAGTCGTTGACGGCATTGGCCTTGATTTTGATTTTGAATTCAATTTGTTTCTCTATACATATACATATATGTAAACCCATATATTGTAAGCAGGCCTTGCACATACGGATATCACCTGTCAGTGAATAGAGTATTCTTTTGGCTCGTTTCAAGAATTCCTATTGGCACAATTATTATTTGGTTGAAATTTTTTCTGTATGCGACACACGCGAAATTATGTGTGTTGGGAAAATCCGATTGCAATATCTTTATAATATATGCAAATATATATTTTTGACATAATGTTAAAGAATTTTTAATTATATTTATTGTTGTTCTTCTCTGTTGATTGTTGCTTGAGCAAAAACAAAAACGATTCACGTTTTTATGGCAGCTGGCGAACAGCCAATTAATTTAAAAATAAATTCTACTTATTCTTTTTCATTTTCTACGCTTTCTTCGTTTTTCCTTAAGTTAATAAATTGTTATTGCGATCTGATAAAAGCTTCATATTAAAGGCTGGGCAAATTATCAACTTAAATTTCTTTCTTTTTGTGTGAAGACACTCGAAAGTCTTTTATTTATAGTTCTCTTGAATCTATCATATACATATGGCAAATAATATATAGATAAAATTCATTAGTCAGCATATTTTGATTTTTTTATGTTTGGAATTTTTTCCCAGAATTTTATTTGTTAAATTTTGTTTAAAAGCTTTTTGTGTGCTGCTGCATTTAATTTAATAATCACATATGAATAATATTATTTATAAGGTCTGCTTGTCATTCATCATGGGTTAACTCTTGGCACTCGTCGTTAACATTCAAATGATCTTTGAGCAAATATCTTTAAGATTAATCATAGGGTATTCATGGTTTTCTCATGTGTTGATTTGATTTAATGATGTATTCAAATAAGTATACATATCCTCTATTTTCTAAAATCATATTCACTTGGTTTCTATATATCTCTGTTTTTATTTTCTCCGATAAGCGTCGATAAATTTTACTAAAGCATCTCATTTAAATTTGATATAATTTATTAAAAATTAGCTGTATAACAATATGCAGTCAAAATAACTTTTAATTCCTATATTAACTTCCACCGCAACTCATTAGCAAAAAAAAAATGTCAGAAAGTTTGTCACAGGCCGCGTGCCATCTCTCTATACTATCAATTATATACTATATTAAAAATATATATAACTCTATATGTGCACTAAAGGATATATACTGAAAGATGTTCAAAACATCATCTTTATGAGCTTAACATTTGATATTTATTTGTTTTTGCCAAGCACAAATTTTTGCTTACGCAAAACACAACGAAAATATTTTTGCTCCTGTGACGCGAATCGACGAAAGATTTGTTGGAATTATGTATAGACCTACGGTATATATGGTATATGGTACTATATCGTATTTGTTGTTGAAATAAGAAATACGAATGAATAAAAAACAAACATAAACTAGGAATTTTGAGATTTGCTGCAAACCACTTCAAATATGATCAAGTGTATACTTTATAGGTATTTGTTTTTGTTTTTTTTGCAAATATTTTTAAAAATTTCTTTAAATCAGAACATAAGAAATTTAAAAGTATTTCTTTTTGTATAAATTTATACATATCATAAGTGCCACACGCGCTGCATGGTCAATCGATAAATCAGAAAAGAAATATTTAGAGGGTAAAGAATCAGAGGGAAAGAGATTGAAACTGAAGCATCGCCACTTGCCATTTCTCTCTTTCTTCCTCTCTTTGTGTGTCTCTCTCTCTCTAACTGAAAACGTTTTGAAAGAACCTGCTACGTCAGTTGAGCACGTGCCTTCTCTAAAAATATGCGAAAAGTGTGCGAATGCGTTGTGCGGAATCCATTGAAGATGATTCTGTAACTGACCGAAACCAGTTTCTTTTGTGAATTTGCCAATTTGTCGGGTTACGGTTTGTTTTGGTTTTTATTTTTAGTTGTTATGAGGTTTTATTTATTTTAAAGAGGATTCCTTGAACTATGCGATTCGTCAGTTTATCTATTTCTATTTGCGGGGGCGATTGCAATTTGTAATCTTGCTTATAAGTCGATGTCTCACATTCATTTAATTATATTTATTTCGTAGCAAACTTTTTGGTTTCGTTTTTTTTTTGTGTGCTTTTAAATTCTTTTCAATAATTTTGTTGTTTAAAAATTTGACCGCTTTGACCGCTGGCAAAAGAGCAGAGCGAATATAATAAATTGAAATGGAAATCAGAAAAAAACACTTGAATCGTTTTATAACTTTTGAATGGATTAAAGATAAAGCAGAGTATAGCAAGTGCTTCTATGGATTTGTTGCGTGTTCACTTCTATTCTGGGATATACTTTGCTTTTTCTCGCTCTCCTCTCTGTCTGTTTCTTGCTCTCGATTTTCTCGATTTGAATTCTGTTTGTTTTTTTTAATGATTAGATTAGTCCAATTAAAATGATTAAAGCAATCCCATGAGCTCTGTCAAATTGTATATATGTCTGCATTGCATGAACTTTATTTAAAGATCGTCAAAAATTAAATAATTTTATTTTTGGCAAAGTTTAAAGATCAAATCTGTTAAATTGATATGACACGCCCACTTGTTTTTCCTTCTTCTGTCTTCACTTTATGCGTTCTTTTCTTTTCTTCAATTTGATGTGCTTTTGTTTCTTTGATCCGCATCCACATAAAACAATCAACATCTCGCGAGCTTGTAGAGTCGGGAGGGGAAAAGTGGCACTCGCCTTGTAGATTTATTAATAATTATTGCCAAAGGCGAGTGTATGAGTGTATTTTTGTATGTCTGTGTGTGTGTGTATTGTATTCGTGTGCCAAGTCACGACAGCTTGCGTGCGACAATCTCACAAGTTCTCGAATTATTCTCATTGCTCTTTTTCAAACTGTGCCTTAGTTTTGGATATATTCAATCGTGTGATCTTTAGCTATCAAAGTCTCAAGTTAAATTTTTATAAATAATTATAAATCTGAACTAAATAAAGGACCAACTTAAAGTAATTGTAATATATTTTATATAAATTGTATGTATCACCGAACTTTTCGATATGAAATTATCCCTAATCAAATTGAAATCGAGCTAAATTTATATTAGACGTATATGGAAAATACTTTTAGAAACCGTTCCTTCAGTTCAAAACAGATGCCAAATGCCATGTAATCCCAATTGAGATATTATATTATATTAAATGTTGTACACGCTTCAACAATTCGCAAGCGTAAAAATCAAATACACGTCTAATTGAAAGTCATAAATATTTGTAGTGCTTGACGGGAACAGCTGTTGAAATTTGCCAGCTGCCTCTCCATTGATTGATAGCAATGAGGCGTTGATTGCCGTGTCCATTTCCCATTTCCCATATACCCTATACAAATGTTCAGTTTCGTTGCGACCCCTATTTAACGTGGCTAATTCATCAAATAACAATCGATAAATGTTACGGCAAAAAAGTGTTAAACATTTTTCAACGCTCTTCTTTTATCTCATTGTCTCTGCTAATTACATGTCTATGCATTTGTGAATGTGAGTGTGTCTGTGTCTGAGGTGAGGTCAAGTTTTGAGTGTCGTCACATCTACTCAGAGCATCGCTCTCTCGCATTGTTTTGTTTACATGCTCTTCGATTGTCAAATACATGTTGATAAAAAGTGAGCAATAAGAACAACAACAACAATATCTAACCGCAACGTTGACTTTAATTTAGATGCAGCCGGCAAAATATTGCTAGCTAGTTGAGACCAAGCCCTTCTCCCTCTGTGTGTCTCTATCTCTCTCTCTTTTTTTCGCTCTTGCTGTGCAGCTTTCATTACGCTCTCTTATTTACTAAGGCGATAACATTGTTTGTGCTTTGTTAAGATAACGAGAAACCATAGCAGATGTGGATCAAAGAGAGGAGAAAACAGGGGAAAGCGGAGTACAGAAAGCGTCGCGTCGGCTGCTTTAATGCAGTTGCCCTTTTTTGCAAATGAGATGAAATTTACATATGTTTACTTTTCATGTAGAGCAGAGTTGTGTGCATTTATTTATTTATTTATTTTTATCAATCTTCAGTGCGTATACTTATTAAATATGAATGCTGGCAGCTGTTGTTAATAGCTAATTGGTATTCAATGCATTAATTTAAATTTGCATTAAAGTATGCAAAGCTTTTTACAGCATTTAGAGCGGCTGCCTAAAAGTATGCTATAAATTTGTACGCAGGCAAGTCTGAACACAGCTGGTTTGACAATTAAAGACGCTACTGTACAGCATAGCATTACCTAGCCTTTTGACTAGGTTGTATTAGAAGCTAGCATATAAGTTTAATTTAAGTTGTTGTAAATAATAACAAAATAATTAAATAAACAATAAGAAATTTAAAAAAAAAAAAAAAAAAACTGTACAGCATATTTTAGTTAACTTTATTTTTTTATTGAATGTTTATTGTAAATAATGAAATCAAACCAAATTCAACTTCTCTGTCATTCACATTCAGGCCTCTACGTTTGAATGTTAGCCTACTGAGTCTCACACGAGCTCTTCATACAGCCAAAGTTTTTTGAGTTCGAATTCATATTCACTCGTTCATTTTGAGTGTGAGCGCTTCATTTGTCATTTTGAGTGCATGCAGACCTCTAATATCCAAACGAGTTGGTAACAAAAGCATATAACAGAAACGAAAAAAAATTTAAACTTTATTGGAGATTTTCCCAAAAAATTCGACTTACAGAAGCACGGGCCAATATTTTTGTTCGAGTTACGGAGAAATTCGACTTATGGAAGTTCGAGTTAGGGAAGGCGATTTGTATGAAATTTGCTCAGTAAACACTATTGCCACTCGATTTTATTCGAGTTAGAGAAAATTCGAGTTAGGGAAGTTCGAGTTAGGGAAGTTCGACTGTATTTATAAAATACAAAAATTAAAAAATGCTTTTTGTTTTTATATTTAAAATATAATTATATAATAATAATATAACTTATAATGATTACGGTCCCGGATTTAAATAGAAGTTTCAATGATTTTTAAATAAATACTGAAAATAACATAATTTAATCTGATTCAGCTTTAATATTTTTTTCACGTCAGAAACATTTTGGCTTAGCTCATTACCTTTGTCAACTACTGTCAGCTACATTGGCTCATTCAAAATGCTCACATGTGACAACTTTGATTCACACTTCTCTGCGCCTTGCACAACACAACAACAACAACAGCAACAACAAAAATCCAACCAACAACAACGATAATTCAAATCAACAACTAAAGCTGAGATCACATGATGACAACAAAGTTGACTTAACCATGTCTAATAAGCTCTCTCGATTTTGCCGCTAGAGCTCATTTCAATAAGCAATTATAAGAACAAGCAATTGCAATAAAAAAAATCGATAAATTACGAGTATATAAATTAAAATTTCAATAATGTATTGCAATGTGCATCGATCGCATATTTGGCTCATTGAATTGTCGATAGCTGGAAGTGAAACAACAATGTTAATTGTTTAAGAATAATTGTTAAACAAATAAAAAAATATTACTCAGCTCTCAACTCATCATAAATGTCGCGCCCCCCAAAATCAAATGAAGTTGAACGAACTCTCGCCCTCTCCCTCTTTCTGTCTCAACTTTAGTTGGAACAGACCCAAAAGCTTGTTTGGCTAATTTGGAGAGTTAATTTTCTAATTGAAAAGCTTTTGTGAGCTTTTTGTCATCGTTTCTTCATTTGTTTTTGGGTAAGCAATTTGATGCGCATGCTATATGCACCTGTCTGTTTGTGAGCGTAATTTGCGCGCTCTCTCTCGCTGCTCCTCTCTTTTGGGCGCACACTCTCTTTTCTCTCTTTAACTCTTGCTTGATCTTTGTGGCAGAGAGTTGATCGTGATCGTGATCGTATGCTCAGTTTCAGTTCAACCCTCGGGCGTTGCGGTTTCGTTTGTCGCCAAAAGCTCGACACGCGCGCCTTTTGCCCAAAAGTTGTCAACCGTCCAACTGTCAACTTGCAACAACAACAACAATAACAATAACAACAACATTGACAACACAACGAACATTTAACGAAACGAGTCGCGTGTCTGTCGTTTGCTGTATAAAATTACTTTAAGTATGTTTAGATTGCATACGCACTCTATACGTGTGTAAGTGTGTGTGCGTGTGTCTGTTATGTAAATAGATGCGTGATAGTGTGTGGTGTGTGTGTATGTGTTTTGTAGCCTCCAAAAGTGCAATCGAAATGCACATTACACCAAAATCGGTTTTAAAATGACAACTTGTTAATTATCGCACCTCGCCATAACTCAATTCTCCGTCTCTGTGTCTCGTGCGTTCAATTCCAATCAGTTGGTCAGCCTGCCAGTCAGTTCGTCAGTCACTCAGTCAATCAGTCAATCATTAAATCACATTACAAATATTACGCATACGCCGCGTATTAATTGCAGCTGTGCATAGTTTATTGAAATATCGATATAATAGACATTTAATAAGTAGAACACAGAACAGTCTAAACAATTAAGCTATAAATCGCATGGAAAACAATTTAAGCTGCCCTTAGCTGGGTATATGCGACTAACACATACCTTATAAGCTCACAAGTGCAGTATTTTAATGCATTTTATTGGAGCTTGGAACTTTCAAATATAAATCATTTGAGCCAAAAAAAGGTATTGAAAACAAGTTAGGCGCTTCTCGGCAAAAAGTGCTCGACTAAAATATATACAAAAATCTTGTTAATAATTGATTTAAGCCCCATTTTAGTAAAATATATATTTGATATATATTTTGAACAGACATGAAATGCCTTTTGATATAAATCATTTTTGTGGCGTTAGGGCAAAGTAAAATATTCTAAAAATGCAAATTACTTGCACGCTTATTGGCAGCAAACTGTTAAAAATTAAAGTGGAAACAAAACGTAAAAAAAACATAAGACATAAGCTGATTTTATTTTTAACTCAATTAACATGGTGAACTTTAAACGCATCTCACAACAAGTCATTAGAGAAAACCGGATCAAAAATGACTACAATCTTTTGGCACATGTTGACTTATGATCCAATATGTTTTGTACGGTTTTGTGCCAGGCTCAAAAAGCCGCCAATAAACTAATCATTTGATTAATTTGTTCATTTCATACTAAACAAATTTGACACGGCAGCTGCTCGAGTCTTTCTGTTCAGCCACAGCCGCCCACTTAAAACGCAAATTTAATTAAGATGCACTTGCAAATTATTCGAATCAGCGCAGAATTTCTTTAATTTTTCACATGGAAAACTACCCAGAAAAATGATGAGAATCTCTGCAAAATATGACAGATTTAATTCTTGGACCTTTGTCATGTGCTCTTTGTTTTGGTTTATGATCAGAAAAGAAATAAATAAAACGTGTTAATTTTTACTCGATCAGAGTCGAGCTTGAATTGAGTCTCATGTGTCTTTGTGAATGGCTGTGTGTGTGTGTGTGTGTGTGTGTTGTGCGTAACTATTTTTAGAAACATGCTAAATATGCAACGGGGCGATTGCTCGTTGAGGGCCGTCAATAATTTAATTGATTAACTGCTCAAAATCGTGCAAAATTGTCCAAGTATGCTGTGAGAGAGATCCCCTATAAATGCTTGATTTTTCTATCTTCCTCTCTCACTTTAATGACTTTTGTGAACCGGTTCATTTATAGGTTAAATATGGTTTTATTTGCTGTAAACCAAGCAAATATTGACAGAAAAATAAGGGGAAGTAGCGGGAGTAATTTATTTTGTGAATATAAAATTAAAAAGATTTTCAAGAGGTTGAATCGTTTTTATTTAAAATCAATAAAAGAAAATTCCAAAAATAAATTATAATTATAATAAGTCAAATAATAAGATTTGATACCAACAGTGTTTACAAATTTACATTTAAATAATATTTATAAAATATTGAATTTTAATAACAAAATTTAAATACAAACATATATGTACATTACTGTTGCTTCATTAAAACCTCTTAGAATTTTTACATTTTCAACAATTGATTTCCCATACATTATGGGTCCATTTGGAGTTGCACTTTGTACTCCAATTCTGGTCATATTTGTAGCACACTTTTTGGCGCAAAGTCGAATTAAATTATTGTGAATGTTGAGCTAAATTTAGAGTTTTTCTTAGAAGCGGTTTGTTTAGAGCGCGTGCTTAAATCTATTTTCGAAGACGCGTTGTTTCAATTAGCAAACTTTGTCACTGTGAAAATCAACAAAACAAGACAACAACCGCAACACGAATTTTCTGTTTATCTTGCCAAAAAAAAAAAACAAAAAAAAAATACAAAATACAACAAATGAATAAAGGAAAGAGCAAAGAGAAAAAGATTTAAAATGGTGGAACGTGTTTTGGGTTGCGGTTTCTTTGGTTTGTTGCAAACTTAAATTTAGCTGCAGCCGGCGGTTGTCAGGTTGTGTCGTTGTTGTTGTTGTGCGTTGTGGTTGTGCTAGCATTTGTTGTTATTATTATTGTTGTTGTTGTTGCATTTGGCAGCTTCGAGAATGTCGTCAACCAGTCAGGTTGAGGCACCTTAAAGAAAAAGGTCTAATAAGTTGAATTTGCAACTTGCCTGACCTGCCATGCAAATGACTGAGGAATAAGGTTTCCCCTATGTTTTCTTAATTTTCTTTGCATTTTCTTTTCTATCTTGTTGACGCTTTTCTTTTGGCTGTACTAAAAATTGCACATTAGATCATGTCACAATTATTTTATTTGTTTGTTTCTCATTTTGTTGTTGTTGATTTCAATTGAAAAATTATCTTGCAGTTTGCTTCTGATTCTTGATTCTCTCGACATGCAAATGTCAGTCTAAGCGAAATACATTTACATACATACATATGTGATATAGGAATTACCGGGAAATGCAATTCGTTGCAAGTGCTTTTCGGACCAATATTTATGTTTAAATTGGCGTTTTTCCATGATTTTCCCTAGTGGTGATAAAAGTGAGCAATTTTATTTGTATTCGATGGCGCAAGGTTCTTGGAAATTTGTATGGATTATTATAAATGTCATGAGCTGCTTTTTGGCAAATAAGCAAGAAAATTTAAGTTTTCTTGAAACTTATTACAAAATAAAACTAGTTTAAATTAATAAATATTTATTAGAAAATTATTAGATACTTTCAAAGACTTGTGGTAAAATATTTGTACCTCCTCGAATTACGATTTTAACTTATTTAATTTAGAATTTAATTCTTATCTAATTTATTAGTCATTTATGGCATTTTTGCCTTATATCGCCTACAAGATTCTAACAATATTTTGGCATATTTATCACAAATAAATTCTGTGGCGCACATGATGTGTCCATCAATTAACAAACCTTGCAAATAATTGTGAGGAAATCGTGAGTTGTGTGTTAGAATCTGTTCATGAATTGGTTAATAAACTACGTCAATTAGAATTCATACACATAAATTGGACTACAAGCTTTGGCCATATCTCAGATTCCAGCGTACTTATTATAAGTAGTATGTTTGTATAGACTGAAATGCTTTCGGTTCATAAAGATATCTGATATTATAAATAGTAATCTTTAATCGGTACTCAATTAACTGCAAATTAACTTTATGACCGCGATTAATCTCGGAATTGATTGCCATTTATTATTACTTTTAAAGCGTTGCATTTACAACAATTTGATTATCAGTTACTTGGATTATTTTTGACGTTAATATTATTATTTTTGACAACTTTGTTTATTAATAAATGTAATAGTAAATAATTTAAAATTGTGAATTGATGAGACTCACAGAAAATTACTTGGAGTATGTTTAAAGCAGTTTCCTTGTTAGAGCAATATTATTAATGGTTTGATATATCCAGAAAAGCCCCCTTAGCCGATAATATCTTTATTGCACTTCACACTGATAAGAAATGACTGTTAAAAGTAAAGAGTGTTACAAATTTATCTGATTTTACCAACTTTTAACCGGAATAATATTGCTTTTATTGTTGGCAAATAAAATTATCTTAAGCTAATATCAATCGTTGTAATGGAGACAACGAAAATTCATATTACATCTCTGTTGTACCCCAACGATACCAAAGTTCTTAGTACATTTTACATCATTACATCATTACATCATTATCTAAATAGAACTCAAGAGTTAATATGCGTCATCTGATATACATTATAATCGTTGGGCAATTCAAATGTCGGCGAAACGTGACGGAAATTAGTGTTCGCAAGACATTAGGTTTATCCCGTCCAACCTATATCAAAATAATGATCTTTCGAGAATCTAGAGGTGTTGAGCAACAACTTTTTGGCATTCGAACATCAAAATTTTGACTCATCCGAGAATACATTTAATGAGTAGCTGATACAGGCATTTTTAGAATATTGCCAATGTTTTTTCACGCTTTTCCTACAAATTTTCATTCCCTTGCTGCAAAACGGGTCGCCTAATTAATCATTTGGCTTCTTCTCTGTGTGCGACGATGAAAAACCCAAAGACACAAATTTTCACAATGGCCACGCGTTGTTTATTTTTACTATAAATATGTATATAAGGCTTTATGTACGGACTAGTATCTATATAATATACGGTATAGATATGCATTTAAATATATGTATATGTATAATTGGTGTGTAAACAAATGGCAAAAAGATTTCACGTACCTTGACTGACGAAACATGTGAAAAATCAATTTGTGTGTACGAGAATCGTTCAACTAATGCTAAAAAGCGTAAAAAGAAAGGTAAACACAAATTGAAATGGGAAGCGGCAAATGAAATGTTTTTCGTTGTTGTTGAAATGCGTTTCGCAGCAGAGGAAATACAAAATATCACGTGAGATTTAAAGAAACATTACAGATGTTCGTTGGCGGATGAATGGAACAAGATAATGTGTATCTGAGTGAAAAATTTGTGAATGAATAGATATAGTTCGAAATATGATTGAAAGGAGAGGGTACGGATAGGAAGAAAACCCAATTGAAAATGTCTTGTTTATCACCTCTATTTGTTTTAGAGATTATTCGATAAAAAAAGTATTTAAAGACAATTCCCATTCCATTATTTCTATCATTGCCAAACATTATAACTCTGTGGTCTTCACAAATCAATGCACACATGTATATGTGTTAAGCATCCGTTAACACAGAAATTTTCCACAAATATTTCGACGATTTTCCACTTGCCACCTATTGGGCCCCGCGGGCTGTGGCAATGAATGCGGCCCAAAGGCTCATAAATCTAAATTGCTGTCTGAAATAGAAACTTGGCCGTAAACAAATTTTATCGAGGAATTTCCCAACCTCAGCTCGTTACGTATACGTAACGTATACAGGAATTTTGAATACCAACATTCTTTGTGGCTTTTCCAAGCATTTCATTTCGTCTGCTCGATATGTGCATTGCCAAATCGTGAGCTTACGAAATTTCCCTCACTTTACAGGGGGTGGGCTATTTATAAAGAATTTACACTGAGATTTGGGTCGTTCTCTCTCGCGCTCACACTCACACTCTTTCGCTCGCACATTAAGAGATAAAGCTGTCAACGGGCGAGCAACAGGCAGCAGCGAGAACGAAAACAGAAAACAGCTGTTGACGCAGTGTTGTCGGCATTAGCGAAAATCAAAAATCAAAACGAAATATGTAATAAAGAAAACGAATAGCGAGCGCAGTGCATAGCAAAGAAAAACAAATACACCCACACACGCACACAGACACACAGGCAAAGAGAAGCAACGGAAAAAAGCTTTAGCAAAGCTTGCACGCGCCAGTCTGTGATCACACGTCGCTCAGCCGCTCGCCCCAAATACACACGACTGCATGCTGGTGCTCTCACAATGGTCACGCTCTCTTTGATTTGCACTCTCTTGCTCTGGCTCTCTCTTGAAGCTGACTAACTGGCCACCCCAATTGGGTTGGCTTTCGGTTTCGTTCCCGCAAGAAACTAAACGGCCGATCAGAACATTGAACGCATTCAAACGAGTCGGACGTATGTAGGCCTACGGAATTATGAGTTTGTCGAATCGAATCGATTTCGATTTGAATTGAATTGATTTCGATTGACGATCAAAAGAGAGAAAGAATAAAAACCCTTTTTAATGATGTTTTTCAACTCGCACGTACTCGCCAAAATAAAAAGAAAATAAACACACAAAAAATCAACCGGCAATCAATTTCAATTTTAATACAACATTTTTGAAATTCTTGCAAAAGCAACAAGCGAAGAATGAGAATGAAATAAAAATTGCAATAAAAATATAAAATGTGAATTGATAAATTTGAATGTACTGCAAATTAAATTCAAGTGCTGCGCTGCGCCGCTCGCACGACGAATAAACGAGGCAAGCGAATTGCAGAGCGCAATAAATTAAAACAATAAAAAAAAACAAAACAAAAAAACAAGCGGCGAAATATAAATAACAGACAACCGAAAATCTACATAAATGTATTTTGTTGTGCCTGTGTGACATAAAGTAAAATAAAAACAGAGTATAGAAATACTCGGTGCCAAAATAAGCAAAGTAAACCAAAAAATAAAAGAAGAGAGGAAAAAAACAACAACAACAACAAGTTAAAGAAGCGACTTAAAAATGGTTGGCAAAGTTTTGGGCATACGCGACTTGGAGCAGTTCAGCAGTCGACGGAGCAGCGTCTACGTCGATCCCGAGTGCGAAAAGTTCTTTGAGCTGCCCCTGTTTATAGCGGCCAGCTCGAATGATATAACAACCAAATGCCAGTGCTGGCAGTTTAGTCCAGGTAATAAACTCCACACAGATCATAAACATAAACATTAACAGCAGAGCAAACAGTCAACAACAACAACAACTAATGTTGAGTTAAACTCAATAAAATGTTAAACTTTACATTCAACTCTCGACGGCATAAAACACAATAAAATTTATTATCAATTTAACAACATTTTCACAATCAATGTCAAAATATATAAAACAATTTAAATTCAAATAATTAAATATTTAGTAAGCGAAAGATTAGTTAAGTATATCTAACTAAAAATTTAGTTTGTCTGATCGTATAAATAGATAATGCTAATTGCTCCATTCAAGATGCAAAAGAGCAGCGAGTTTGACGTCATAAATGTTCAAATACATACGTGCAGGAACTGTAAATATTTTGAAAATTATCATAAGGAAGCTAATAAGTTTTTGATTAAACAAAGTTTACATACAAAGTTTCCATACATAAACATATTGATATAATTAATTGCCAAATTTATGAGACACTTTTACACAATGATTAAGAGTTTCAATACGAAACCTTAAATAAAAACACTTTTAATTAATTTAAAAATTTTTATTTATTAATTGAATTAAATACATATTTATGAAAGCCATTTTATAAACAACTACAAACAGCTTTTACTATTTTTTTTTAATGAAATTGTAATTACTTGTATAGGATAATGCATATGTTAACAACTATTGAATGAAATTGTTTGTGTCGATAGGAAAATTACCACATCTACGACTATTTAATGTCTTATAAAATCATCATTGTATCAGAGTGTGTGTGTGTGTGTGTGTGTGACTGTGTCTGTGTGCATCTTGTTGAGTTTTTCTTTAAACATTTTCATTGCAAGACTCGTCGTACAAATGCAAATGAACTGAGGCCTGGGGATTAATTACAGAGAGAGAGAGAGAGACGAACGCTAGAAATTCAAATAGCTTCAGTCAATTATACCAGTTTTTATTGTTATTGCATTTACACATTGTCGACGCCCGCCCTCCTACCCCTAAATTCACTTATATACGTATCATTTCACTATATCATTCTCGCGTCATTTGATATTATACAGCATACTCATAACCGCGACAATTTTTGGTTAAATGAATTTAATGTTATTTTTCAAGGCGTAGTAAAAATGTTCAACTATAGATATAGATATAAATAAATTATCGTTTAAAATGTATAATTGTGATTCGTTGAAATTAACAATTTGTTTGATGACTGGCGCTGGGGCTTGACGGCTTATCAGTTTTGGGTTCCAATATCAACAAATAGCAAATAAACCCAACTTGTGATAAGTATGATAAGGGGACGAGCAACTGGCATGCAAAAATCGATCAGCTGTCGAGTTGGCGTAATGAGACAACACAATCAATTACCCGCACTTTCGATAACTAATCAATATGGCAGCTCGACTTCGATAACTCCACGAGCAAGTCTTGTGCTTCATCAATGGCGTCAATTGTTAAAGTCTACCCCCAACCAACATCTTGGCCTTAAAAAGCAGCTGACCAACACTGATAACCGGACACTCTGCATTACGTAGTTAATCACAAAATTCCAGTACTTAAACCCAACATTGAACAACATCCATTTCAAAGTGTCAGCTTGTGATGTTTGTTGTACTCGCTTTTGGATTAGATTTTATTGGAGCGAATATTTTAATCGATGACACAGTTTTCTTTTAACTTCATTCTACCATTTAACATATAAATGGAACTTTAAATTTTAATTTTAACTTGTAGTTAAATTTAAGTTTTCTTTCAATTTGTTATGATTTAGTTCTTTAGTTTTCACTATATTAAATGTTTCCATTTCATAAAAAAGTCAATTCAATATGAAATAACTTTAAATGTAATTTAAATTTTCATTGGCATTTAACATAAATTATTACTGAATGAATATAGGCGCAATTATAGATAACAATTTCTTATCAATACATTTAAAATTTGCAATTAAATGTAAGACAAATTAAATTGATAATGGTTGATACTTTTATTTTAATTTATTTACTGTTCAATTTTTGTTTACATGCAATTCAATTTTAATAACTTATTAAGTTTATACCATTGATAAGAACTAGCTATAAAATTAAAACAAAACCGATAACTGTCAATGCTACACTTTAGTTATCAATTGAATTCAATTTTAATTGCACGGCCATTTAAAATGAACTATCTCTGTGTGTACGGTATATGTAGAACAAGCATCTATCAATAAAGCTTATCATGCACCGCAATAAATATACACACACACACACACACACATTAATTACAAGCTCAAGTATTTTATTTGCCACTCTGACGTATACGTAATTTTTGTAAGTATCGTTTGACAAATTTAGCTACTTATTTAGAGACAAATTGTTTATTTGGCCGCCAGCTGCAAGTTCAATTGCTTTGCCTCAGCTTGAGGGCAACAGTTTGTGGCAAGCCTTAAAAGGTTATCGTCTCTTATCAAAAAATGCGTCAAGTGGTTTGGTAGCAGCAACTAGCCAAGTTATCAGCTGAGACTGACCAGCAAAACAAAATATAATAATATAATAACAATATACTTATATGATGTATAGCATTTGAGGTACAAATAAGTATATATTAAAAGTCCGAGGGCTTTGTTGCATGATTTACAATGTGATTTCGTGCGGCACGTCATTTTAACTGGCTCTCTTATTTACTGTTATTGTTAGACTTTAGGGTTCATGACCTAGCCTAATCGAGAAACTCTTGACTCAATTGTTGTTTCTTTCTTTTCAATTCCAGGCAAAGAGCCCGCACTGCGTTCATACACCGAAATCCAACAGCTGCTGCAGCTGGGCAAGAAACACATTGTTAAGAGTATACTCAGAGAGAATTCGTGGCCAATCAATTCGCCCATTCGCTCACAATTATGGCCAACACTGTGCGCCCAACACTTGACCAAGCAAAATATGCTCGATGGCTTCTACTGGGAGATGGTGCATCAGGTGAGTTTTCAATTAAATCCACTACGAAACACACATTTTAATTAAATTGTTTTTGGCTTTTAGGTCTTTGGCACCACCGAGCTGTCGGAGAAGCCGATCATGTTGCCCGCATTTGTGGATGCCACACATTGTCTGCCGTATCACTTGACGGGCACGGGACGCGCTGTTGCCGATCGCATTGTGAATGTGCTGGGCTATGATTGTCCCGACATCACTTACAGTCCAGTATTGTATCCAATTACATCATTACTTTTGCATTTCATGTCGGGTAAGTTGAGAGTAAATAAAATTTACAATTTTTTAATCTTGTAATATTGCGCACGTGATAAAACTTTGTTAGTTTCATTTCGGTTAGTCGTTGTTGTTATTGGTTTTGACTACACAAATAATTGATACAATTGTAATTCACATACATAACTCCAGTAACTCGCGACTCTGCGCAAATTGATGTATTGTGATTTTCTGGCTAATTGTTTTGGTCAATAACAAAGTGTAGAGCCAACCCTTCGTTTATGTGTACATACATATGTACCCGTTCAAAAATTGATGTACTTGGCAGCCTTAACCAAATAGTTCCGTATTTGTTAAGCATCGTCTGGTCAATTAATTTGTGTATGTTTGCTTTTAAACATGTTTCACATGCCTTTCAATCGCTTCAATGTATTCATTTATATTTAAGCTGTTTCAAATTGGATTAATCTGGTCGCTGGTGGGCAGAGATTGGCCGAGCCGCTTAATTCCGGTCAAACAATCGAACACAATATCCCTGAGTTGTACTCATATTTCAATTGCCTGGATGCGAATTTATTTATTTTCATTTTCAAGTTGCAACTTAAATTGTTAATCATTATGTAGCACAAAATTGAAAAGCATTTATAACTTAAATTATTAAATTGTAGCTTATTCAGTATTAAAATTTAAATGAATTTAAATATTCACAATTTAATTAGTTAATTATTTTACTATGGAAAACACGAAAAATTTACATCGCATTATTAATTGTGAATTATTCAGTTTTTAAGGGAGCAATTTAAAATAACTTAAATATTGATTTTTAGCTTAAAATTACGATTTTCAACTTTTATGTTTTTCAGAAAATATTTATAAATCATTTTAAGGTACAAGCAATTGTGTATTGAGGAAGCTGTGTGAATTGCGGAAATTCTTACGCTTTTTGCTTGTGATTAAAACCGGAAAAAGGTTTCATTTGATTTTCATTGTCAACCTTCCGAATTTCCGTAGTTCTCGTGCACTAATCACCTGTCGGAGATGATAGATGACAGCTGCCTGACCCGGTTCTATAACCATAATAAATATATAGTATATGTTACATATAGTGTTTGTTATGGGTACATTTGCATTATAGTATATCGAGAATAAAGCTTGTAATCTGAGCTTGAACTGAACTCTGAACACCCCCGATTTGTGGCAGAGAGAGGGAGAGAGAGAGAAAGAGAGAGAGACAATAATAACAAGACAATCAATCGATTTTAATCTCGGGTTCAAGTATGTCGCGCACTTTATTTAGATTCTGGATTATCTCAGAGTATAATATACCTATGCCTGGCATCTGCCCCTTGGCACAGAGGGGGGATCGCTTCTGCGACTTACTTGAGAGACTTGGGAGACTCACATGACAGACCCGCTGATAACAGATAAGCCGCGAGTCGAACGCAATGGAAAGAGGTCGACTTGAAAGTAGACAACAATTTAGTTCTTCTTTGTTTTCATTCTCCGACTGGCAGTCTGTCTATCTGTCTGTCTCTCTGTCTCGCTGCTTTTGGAGGTTTGTTTACATGGCGAGCTAAAGTTTTTTAGCGTCTGATTCCGGGCCAGACAATCATGAAAGTCGACAAAATGTCTCTATAAATAGTGTTTCCCCAACGGGGTACAAAAGTCCATTGTTTACACTAAACAAACAAATTGTTGATTGAAAATTACCGAACATGTAAACTGAACCGAATCGCTGAAGGTCGCACAAAAAGCAAATAAAGAGAAAGGTGAAGCCCTTTACCTATATAAACCAAATGGGAATCTGCAAAATTAATACAACAACAACTAAAGAAATGCAATAAAATTTGAATTGCATTTTCAATCAATATGTTAACAGCATTTTGTACATTTCAAGTTCAAGAGTCTCACATAAACAATGTATACAAATATTGTACATGATGTCTATATGTATATGTATTTAAGTACAAACATATGTATGTGTCTATATTGGCACTTTGTATTGCTGTTCGACATCTTGTTGACGTCATTGACTCGTTATCGTTGTCATTCAATTTTATGCAAATTTTGTTTTGCCTTTTTTTTCTTCGTTTCGAACACAAAACGACAGAAGAATTATATTTTTGCAGTAGTTGAGACTCGTTTGGCATGTGACACACATTTTCCCAGCAATTCTGGAATAGATAACAATAATCGTTGGCTATTTTTATATCTTGTACCCAGTAAATGTGCTCGAAAGGGGTATGATAGAAGTAATTATAAATATAAGTTAAGTTATTAATATAAGTTATAAGTTGTATATACTCTTTGCCGTAATCTTTCTTCTTTATTATAATAAAAATGTTGATCAAGGAAAGTTTACAGGGTATCTCATCGTTGTGCCCTCCAAATTAGCTATTTCTGACGTTTTAGTTGATTTATATTTGCAATTGTTGCTAATGACGCCAGCACGTGAGCATAAAATTCTCATAAAATAATTTTTGGGTAACCCAACCGATACGCGTATTCGCAATCGCATTCATATTCGTATTCGTATTCGTATTCGTTTTCTGATTCCCATTTCAAATCCCGAGCCCAACGAAGCCAAACAAATGCGCACTTTTTATATCATCTTTGCGTTTGCTTTTGTTTTATGACTGTTTGTTATTCTGTTGTTCTGTTTATGCCCTACCCAAACATTGTCGAGCTATGCATATTTGTTTTTGCACGGCTCTTATATGGCCCGAACTCTATCGTCCCAGCCACTCTTCAAATACTTGAGCATTACGTGCTCTGCGATATAAAGTACTTACGAAAAAATACAAATATCAGGCGACGCGACAAACTTCTACCACACAAAGGTGAAACATTGTGCTTTACATTTGCATATTCATGAGGCTAAAAGTTCGACTCGTTTGCCTTTTTGTGTGAGTCCCTTAAAGCTCTCGCTTGCATTGAAATGGGTGTGCGTATGTGTGTGTGTGTGTGTGTGAGGATTTACAGAAACGCAAACATTGACGAAGCCCATAAAATTTGCATTTATTCGACGTAGTTGAAAGCTTTAATAATATTTTTTTCCATTGAATAATTGAGATTAGAATGATCCAGATAAACATTCCACAGACTTTCCACTCAATATATCAATATTATACATTTATTTAATTTTTATTTCATTTCAAACATAATCGGGGGTGCCACACATATCGCTTTCACTTGAATTTCAGAATTTCACTGTGCCACAGGTCAAATCGCACAATAATTTTGTGCGGAATAAACAAGCGCAAAATCCGCTTTCGTCCGATGCTGCCACCTAGTCCAATTTAGATTTTCAAAGTCGGGGGAAGTGATGCCACATTTTTTAGTCAGAATTCGAAGTAAGGTATTTAAAAAAAATATATGGAACCACTTCAGTTTTCTTTAAATTAAGCATTAAAAAAATAGGTAATTTGAGGTAAATCAAGTTTTACCCTAAAAAAACCTTTAACTGATTGTGCAATTTGTAAAAACATTTGTCACGAAGAGTTGCCAGATTAATGGCAATACAATTGCTAGAGTTGTCGAGTAACTTTTATTTTCTCGCGCCAAATACTTTTAAATTTTTTTTAGCTAAACAAAATCAATTATTGCATAAATAAATTAAATTATGTTTATTAAGTAAGAAAAAAAAAATGCTTATTGCTCTGCAATGATAAACTTGAAAAAGTTGCTTATCAAACCCTTGGGTAATTAATTCTGAGAAGGTGTCAACCCTTAGTAGCCTAGTTCGAAATGGTTGGTGAAAATGCTAAGAAATATTAAATCTCTCGAAGTGCTGTGGCATCTCGGAATTTTCCGTGCGGAATTGCTTTCTGCGGTTTTCAATTTCGCTAGCGATATCTGTGGCACCCCAGAATATGTTTAAAAGTTATCCAAATGAAAATTACGTTGAATATTATCTTTAGCATTTTATTTCAAGTTTTTCACGCATTTCAAGTTCAATTGGATCTATCGTTCTATCAAATGCTGTAAAGGGCATTTCAACCTTCACATGGCGTAGCCTCAACCCAATTAGCGCCTCAGACTAAAGATTTATATTATGTCTTAAGGCTTTTATTTCAACTTTTGTTTATACGCGCAACATCTTTTTTGTCTTTTTGTACATTATTTATGTTTGCTTTTCTTTTTTTGCTTTTTGGTTGATTGAGTTAATTAAAACAGCCGCCGGTTGCTGTGAAAAATTCTTTAGCATCAAAGTTGTGTTTATAATACATATATATATATCTTCTCACACCTGTGGACACGTGTTCACATTTTACTGACGTCAAATTGGAAACGTGAAACGAGCTGCGATTTGGTGAACCAGTTTTATATAATTATTGCTGCTGCTTATCGGTTCAATTGGTGTCATAAAATTAAAAGCCCCTTAACCCCCTTAAATGGCAGTAGCATTCAAAGCTAACGAGTATTTATAGTCAAACACAATGAAGTATTGAATGCAATCAATGCACGATTAATTGCAATTGATGCATTGAATTTGTGTAACTGTTTACCAAGATTTCAATTGCAACACGATAAAAGATATACGTATCTACAGTTGGCACTCTGCGTCACAGACTTTAAAAAGGCCTCAACTCAAATATTTAATGATGAAAATATGAATATAATATTTAGCAAACATGCAGTGTGAAAAGTCGCTTATCAAAGCTAACTGTGTGTGTTTCCGCCACTGATAAGCCCGCAACTTATAGATACAGATACATTTCAGAGATAAGCTGAATGATGATGATGATGATGATGATGTGTATCTGTTGATTGTCTGAGAGCAATTGATAATACATATTTGAAACAATAAAATAAATAATTATTAAGGGCAATCATAAACCAAGTTGAACCGCCCAAAACCAATCCGAACTGAATTACTGATAAGACGCAGTCGCATTTGCTGATAACAGCCAACTGGCTGCTGCAACAAATCTAGGCAATTGTATTATTTATTATTGTTATTGTTGTTGTTATTGTTGTTAAACTACTGCTGTAAGTGACTGTAATGGCACAGTCATATTCGACTATCTAAATGGCATTTAGAGCCCTCGAAATCTACTCCGATTGTTAATTGACTGATAAAATAGAACTCGCTGTGCAATTGCATTTTTAAATGCTTTACAAAATGTTTATAAATACTTTATCATTTTATTTTATTATTATTTAATATTGTAATTGTTGTTGCCGTTAATCAGTTTAGTAAACAATTAAGGTTGCTAATGGGCCAGTCACGAAATTTGTAGCTTCGACTGGACAAAAGGGGCAACAAAGTCTATGATATTATTTTTAGCATAATTTGAACTAATTTATAAATCAAATATGAGTGTGTGTGCACTGACTGAGCACAATAATGACTAATTTAATAAGCAAATCGGAAATATGACGGCTAATTATGGAGATAAAAAGAGACAGACAGACAGACAGACAGAAAGAGAGAGTGAAAAGTCTATTGCAGAAGCAATTTCAATTGAGTAGGGGTCAAAGTGCACATTATATACCCTGTATACAATGTGATATTAGCTGAAAGGGAGTATATTGTCTTTGTGACATTACATTTTGAGTTTTTCTAACTCTATTTAAGTCGCTTTTTAAAATAATTTATAGATCAATAGATATTCTAGGGTATTTCCACAATCAAGCACCTGCCCTTCAACTGCTTAACGGCTTTTAATGCAATTTCTGCAGCGTCATTGCGGTAACGCCCCCTCTCGAGGCGCTTGCCATAAGCCAACAATTTCAACCAGGTCCCAAATCGAAAATCGCCTCGAACCACACAACCACATCCACAACCACAACGCAGTACATCAACCGCAACCACAGCCAAAACCGCCGAGCGATGAGAGCGAATTCGAGAAACGACCTTAGACAACCAACGACTGCAGTGCAAATTGCAATTTGAAATTGTGAAATTGTGTAATTAAATTAGAGACAACACTTGCTTGAGCCTAAGGGTAAAGTGTGTGTGTGTGTGTGCAGGTTGTGGTGTCTGTGTGTGTGTGTGTGTGGGTTGGGCAGTCGCTAAGGTTAGCTCCGTATACTTAATTGCCGGCACAAATGCAATTTGATAGCGTTGTGCACGCTGTGAACAACTGTCATATTAAATGCAACTTGAATTTGCAAAGAAAAAAAATATATAGTATGTATATAGGATAAGAAACATTTAAGCAAGAGTATTTGCATAAGTGATAGCCCAAAGATAAGCGTAAGCGCAATATACTCAAAGTATTCTATAAATAACCTATATGTGGGTTAAATAATGTTATCAGTGAGAAGCTAAATTAGAATGTTAAATTAAATCAATAGGAAAGTAACTAAAAAATATTTGCAATAATCATGGAACAATCTAAACATATTATAAAAAGATGAATAGATAAGTTAAATAAAAACAAGACCATTTTAGGACATATAAATAGATAACATAATTATATAATACATATTTTCAAACAAAATAAAATCTGCAATTTGTGTTTGTTATAAATTTGAAAATTAAAGAAAATATATAATTATAATTCGTTTTTATTTATTTCGATTACAGAGGAGGAAGCCTATCTGTGTCTGGCCGGGCTCGTGGGCAGCAAGGAGAAGACTTTCATCAATCAAACCAAACTGCAGCATGAAGTGACCTGGAAAACAGTTATGCAGATAGCCAAAAAGCATGCAGTAAGCATTTGAAATTCTAATTTAAATTGACTTAAATAATTAATATATATATTATCCTATTTGTATGAATATAGAAAAGCGCCGTTGCGTATTTCCAACGCATCTGTCCGGGCCAGAAGCTGGAGCGCGTTTTTATGGATTGGTGCTGGTGGATCTTGGCCGGTTTGCCATTTCAGCATTTGGTGCGAATAATGGATTGCTATTTTCATGAGGGCATCAAGGTGCTGTACCGGATCGCACTGGTCATACTCAATCTCTTCCACAAGGAATGCCAGTCGAACAACGAATGGAGTCCGGATAATATTAAAAACGACATTGGCAATGCACTCATCAAGTTCTGCAAAAAGATACCAGTATCGCCGGCGAAGCTGCTCCATGCCGCTTTTAGTATTAGGGGACTCAGGTTGGTACACCTTTTACAGGGTATATTTATTTAATTACTAATTTTGTTTGGTTTGCAGTACCCAGTATATATCTAGAATATTTATCAAGACTGAAATGCTACTAAAAAGCCGTTCCGTGCTTAATAGCGGTTCGAAGCAATTAATCAAATCGCGTTCAAGTGATAATCTGCCCACTAGTCAGTCGCAGGTCAACATCCAAATGATGTCGCATACATTGACCATACGTGAGGTAAGCAACATCAACATCTATTCAAAAATAAAAAAAAATATAGAGTCTCTATCCCAACCCATCCAATAAACAACTCTAAACAAAACTAAACGAAATGAGGAAATCACACATATGAGCGAGGCAATTACATACTTACATCCAACCAAATACTTACACACATACTATACATGAATACATATTTAACAAGTCTTCAAGGGTCTTTGGAACTTTGCACCGTACTCAGTTTTTTCTTCAGTCTCTTTGTTAAGGTTTAGTTTCAAAATGATAAGTAAGAAATGAAAATGGTTTTTATCTTTATCCACACACAGCACAGCACACATACTCTTAAATAGTACTATATCTCTCACCTAAACTAATTAAAACTGTATAACTCTATTATTGATTTATTGTTTTTGTGTTTTTTCTTGCACAACAACAACAACAACAACTCAACTCAACAAATCACATGAAATAAAATTGAAAAACAAAACCAGAAGCTGCACTCCGAGAGCTGTCGCAATTTGGTATGGGGCTATAAAAGATTTGCATATTACGTTTACGTATATATACACTATATATATTATATATATATATACTATGTTATATGATTGATAATGCTGACTGATGTTGAAACTCTGCTTGTTTTGTTTTTCATAATTAATTACCAGATAAATTTTGCTACTTTTTGAGTTCTGAGTTCAAGGAGTCAAACTTCTTTTCATGTTCTGCGCCTGAAAATCTGTCGGCAGGACATGCTTAAACTAATTTGTTTATGTTGTTTTCAATTGACTTAACTGAATTTTATACTTATTTTTATAAATATTCTTCTATAAGCTTCAGTTTATGATATATCGGTTTCACCGTCAGAAAGTTTGTGTTGTGTTTCAACTAATTTGTGTTTATTTGCTGCAGTTTTCTATTGTTTCTTTTGTTTGTTTGAATGCTTCATGCTAAAACAATAATATTACTAACTAGAAGAATTTGTTGTTGAGTTTCTTGTCTCGTTTCTCTTCTGCATACAACAACACAAACAATAACAACAACAACAACACTTGAAAACGCTGCTTACAAATTTCCTTTTGTCTAATACAAATGTTTCATATGAGTTTTATTTTATTGTTTTGCACTCCAAGGCCACAAAAAATAAAACCAAACTGAACAACAACAAACAACAACAACAATCACAACAAAATTTAAACCCAACTTAACGAAAATATTGTTGCATATACTATATTAACATGAACTATTTCAAAATATATATATAAAAACTGTTATCTCTATTTTTCTTGTACTTTGCGCTGCCTTGGCAAAAAATAATAAACACTTCAAAAACAAAAAATCAAAAAAAATTAAAATAATATAAAAAAAATGAAAATTTGTAAACGAAATGACAAAAAAATGAAAATAAAAAATAATAATATGCGTGCGCTTTATCAACATGAAATATCACAATTCGCAACGTTCCAACTGACATTGTCCATATGCATAATCTGAACTATCTATGTGTGTACATACAATGCTATGCTATCCATATATACTATATATATATAGGGCGAAAAGTCGCCCGGTCATAGAGCCATCGCCATGGGCGTCTATCCCATACACAATCTAAAAAGTCAAGTCTGTAAGAACGAAGACGTAAGTGCTGAGAGCAGTCGCTAAACTGAACGCCAATTTCATAATTTTGCTAGTTTCCATTTTCGTTTGTAATATCGCTAAAGTATTCTATATAAATCCATGAGTATATCAATGGAATGTAATGCTTTTAAATTGCACCTTTCCTCTCTCTTAATCACACACACCAACTTCTCTCTCTCTCTCTCTTTGTGTCTCTCTAAGAAATCACAGCTCTTGTCGAGTTACAAGTTGAACCTCAATTCAAAAATTGTTGACATTTTATTCTAGCATTATATCATTTTATTATCACCATATGTTCAGTTTCAATTTGAGTTCTTTTTTTTTTTGGATTATTAATTTAATTAGCCGTTAATAGTTAACAGTTTATAGTTTACAGTTTAAGCAGCAGATAGTCCCGTCCACCAAATCAACCCAATTATCCTTAACCGAAGAATTCTTATCTATATATCCATGTAGAACAATTTCATTGGATCATTCAAATCGAGTCGCATCTAATTTTGACACTGCTATATATCATCTCTTTCCATAGCATTTTGGTTTACCGGGCACAACGAATTTCATTAAAACCTGGACGGATAGACAATTTGTAAGCATATCTATTACAAGTCACAACTTCAAACTTTCAAAACGTGAATGAATCCATCCAAGAATATTATTCCCACCCATCCAATAAAGCAGTTACATTTTGTGCCGTTTTATTAGACACTTAAACTTAACAGTTCCCCCAATAGCTCTCGCTCTCTCTATCTATCTATTACACTCCCCTCAATCTTTCAGCCTCTCTCTCTCACTTTGTAATTGTGTGTGTTTGTGTGTGTGTGTGTGTGTCTGTGCGTTCCATGTATTGGTAAACTAAACCTCATATATGTATCGCAATCATCATACATTATGATCCCACATTTAAATAAAATTCATGCCGTGCCATTTTACAGTTTGGCAGGATGACAGTTTGACAGTCATCCCATAGAGTTTGACATGAACTGTGCCGCCTCAATTCAAGCGCTGCTGCTGCTGCTGGCCAAAAGCAATAATAAAAAATAAATAAATATAGAACAAATTTGAGAAATTAATAGCAATTTGTATTTTTTGTATTTGTAAATTAGTTTTTGGATTTGACAGTTATAAATAAATATTTTAATTTACATGTTTGTTAATTAATTCTTGTATTAACCTGGCTTTTAGTTTATGTTTTTGTTTATGTCTCTCTATCTCACACACACTCTGTTTATTGCGCTGTAACTACTCCCCTCGCCCTAAAATGCCTAATTATGTTTTTTGTTACCTGCATATATACAGTATGTGAAGTAATTGTTCTGACAAGGAATGTAAATCACATATTTCTATTTTATTTTAAAAATATTTAATACAATTACCTTGCATATTGAATATACGAATTTGTGTATATACATTTCACTTACCCGATTTTAAATATTGGCTAATGCTACCGTTTTTTATTAGTTATTTGTAGTTGACTTTTGCCTAATAACTCTGTGTATAATAAAGTGCTTTACTAATCTCAAACTATTCCCTTTGTGTTCCCCATTGTGTCCTTTCCACAGCTGTTCACGCTGTGGTCCTGGCTGCCCGTAAGGATCACGATGTACCAACCGGTGCTGCTCTACACCACCGAGGAACACGGCTGCTCCCTGACGACCTTCTACGTACGCGTCGAGCAGCATGAACCCACCCTGCTCATGATCAAAACGTGCAATAATGAAGTGAGTACTAACTAAGACTCCTAATATCATACTTTAAATACTCTAATTTAATGCTTTTCTCTTAGGTATTTGGCGCCTATTGCTCTTCGCGGTGGTTCGAGCGAAATGTCAAGGACGACAAGGGCCAGAGACAGGCTTACTTTGGCACCGGCGAAACCTTCTTATTCTCCCTTTATCCCGAACGCGCCAAATACCCCTGGGTGGGTATCGAGGGCGATCGCGATCTGGGACACAGCTCCGAACTCTTTATGGCAGCTGACTCTAAAATGATAACAATTGGTGGCGGGTGAGTTCAACTATTTACAAACAGTCTGTTATAGATGTGTTGTTATTATTTATAAACATTTATAGATATATGTATAAATATTTATAGCAACTTGTAACTGGTTATTAACATGTCTATTGTATTTGCAGTGAGGGCCAAGCTATTTGGATGGACGAGAACATTCGTTTTGGCAAGACGGATCGGTGCAAGACCTTTAATAATCCGCCGCTTTGTCCGTCGGGTGACTTTGAGATACGCGTGCTGGAGGTCTACGGCTTTGTCGGCATCTAAGGTCATCTAAGTGAGCCGAATGAAAATGAAACCAAATTGCCCGCCGATGTTCAAAAGTGCTCAGCAACCTGCATCCACTATGCTCCTCTCAGACTCCTACTCACCCACACACATATACACTACAGCAATGCACACACACACACCACAATATGGAACGCTTGCGTTTCCAGCCATAACGGAAACAGTAGCAGAAAGAAGCAGTTAAAATTTTGATAGAGACGATGGAATGGTTGGAAACGATGTAAACATTTATAAAAATTTATTTATAAATAGCATGTATCTAAAGAAAAGGCAGCAGTTTTCGTTGTCGTCATTGTCGTGTTAATGTTAAATGTTTAAACCAAGCAAACAACAAATTATTATATATTATATTATTATGGAAATACTCTGTGAGTTCATGTTTCAAAACACAAAGCTTTGAAATTATACAAACAATAGATGTTATGCTAACGTATATAGAAACAACAGCTATATGATAATACTAAGTATATATATATATATATTTCTATATACTTCAGTGAAATCAGTGTATGTGCACTTTTGTTTTTTAGTTGTAATTGTATATATTATGAGTATATAAAAATCAAGATTTTTTATTGCAAATGTTGTCGGTGGTAATTATATTTATTATATCGCCGTCACACTCAATCGGCATAGGACCAAAATCTCAAATTTCCTCAAAAATTAAAAGTTTTATTCAAAATAGAGTCCACCTAGTTATATTTTTTGACAAAAATGATTTGAGTTTTCCAAAATTGTTTTTATAAATAATAATTTTTTCTTTTCTTGACTTTCTTTCATTTTGCACATATGCTTATTTCACTGATGTTGCAGAAGCAGAAGAAATGATGATGATAGAGGAAATGAAATAATAATGATGTAAACATTTATAAAAATGTATTTATAAATATGTATCTAAATAAGGCAACAGTTGTCGTTGTCGTTGTCGTCATTGTCGTGTTAATGTTAAATGTTTAAACCAAGCAAAAAACAAATTATTATACATTATAATATGGAAATACTCTGTGAGTTCATGTTTCAAAACACAGTGCTTTGAAATTATACAAACAATAGTTGTTATGCTAACGTATATAAACAAACAAACAAACAGCTTATGATAATACTATATACTTATTTACACACATTTATATATCTGTGTATATCTAAATGTAAATCGTGAAACTCGAACTATAATACGAGTTGAAAAGGCAGGCAAACAAACAAATCATAATCTATTCCTTAAAACGAAACGAAACAAGAGAAGTAATTTAATGAAAATTAAGTTTGTAAATTTGCATCTTTGTCTACACATTTTGATTATTATTAACATGTTTATTATTACTATCAATATTTTTATGTTTATTTGCGTATTTGTATTTTATTTTTTTTTTCTGCTTCTGTAAACCAAATTTACTGACTTGACTGAATTTGTTATAAATGTTATTAATATTATTATTACATATGTGTATAAAACCTTTTATTTTGTAAATTGCATCGGAAATCTTTATTTTCTTACTAGGCTTAAATCGACATAGACACTCACACACATAGAAACATCATACACCAACTATGCCACAAAATGGAACTTGCAAGATGATTTAAAAAAACTCGTATTTGTTTGTTAGATACGTAAATGTGCAGTGCATATGAATATATAAAGAAAATCAAGATCCCAATCACCTATTATAAACCACACTGAAGCTAATTGGGCGTGCCACAAAGGGAGAGACAGAAAGATGCTGTTGATGGACAGATGTTCAGAAAGGGGGGGGGGCTATGGGGTCGGGGGAATGTGCACACATGTCAAATTGATCTCATTTATGCTCCATATCCAAAGCTTAAGCATAATTAGCTTACAAATTCAATGATTATTTAAGATTCATTCCATTAACGCATTGCTTAAGCTCAATTTTTGTAAACAATTCACGAACAATTCTATTCCTATTTTATTTCCCAAAAATTTCTTTTAAATTTTTCTAGTCAGAAAAACGAAAATTCAACATGTTGTGCACAATTTGGTAGGCGTTGGCACGCCCATTTAGCGACTGCTCTTTGCACTACTCAAGCGAATTGTAACAATCTGATAGTATAACACAACGAAAACCGAATACTTACATATATTAAAAGTATATATAAAATACAATAAATAAATACTTATATATTTGTAAATTATGCCAAAAGGAAAATAATAATAGAAATATCTGCAATTCTTGCTGTTGCTGCTGCAGCTGCCTCACGAAACTCAAAATTCTGTGCGCTACTCAATTTTAGTTCACATGAAGCGCATAGAGATAATTTGTATTAACATTTCGGAGCTGGTACTCCACATGCTAAAGGATTTTCCACAACACCTTCTCACACACACCTTACACACACACATTTTCGAGGCGGGCAGCAGCTAACGATTTGTGGCAGCATCATTTGAAAAGAAAATATTTATATTAATACATTACTTTAGTTTTTTAATTAAACTCTCTGTGTTGTTAATGAAATGTGCATGTAAGCAGCATTAAAAAAAATTATATATAACGCTATAATTGATCATATAAAAGTCGAGTTGAAACGTTGATAAACGCAAAAATATGAAAGAAAAAAAAAATATTGAAAGATTTATAAATATATATTTGTTACTTGTTTCTGCGCTGTTGTTAATAGTTTTTACTTTACTTGGTTGACTATGCAAATTGTTGATGCTTGTTGTGTTTGTTTTTGGTTAACGAGCGGAGGGGTAGAGATAGAGAGAAGTGAAAGATTTGCCCATTTGAACAGTATTTGGCAAAGGCAACAAACCAATAAGCAAACAAACACCTAAAAGAAAACAAGCAACTAATTCATTATCTTTTGTACATACAATCGTTTATACTGTTTGTTCTTCTATTTATGTGTAGTTGTTGTTAGGTTTCGATTTTTATACAATAACCAATCATTATATGGTACATCTAGTGATGCATCATTTAAATATAACAACAGAATATATAATTATTAATACTGATATATATAAATATATATACACATATTTATAAACTATGCGATGTTTGCTATTTGAATTAAAAAGAGCGTGTTGTTTACTTTTATTATTATCCTTTGTATTTTATTTAATTACGTACACACACATACAGTAAACAGAAATACATTGAATATATGCCCCAATTATATATTATAATTATAAAATATATATAATAATATATGTATGTTAAATCATTTTAGTGGATGTATAAAAAACCAACAACTAAATCAAATAAAATGAAAAATGTTGAAAAAAATTAGATTGTTTATTTTCGTTTTTCAGTTGATTAAGGCACAGATCAGCAGCACGATGACCACAATAGAACTTTGAATGAGTTTGCCACCGTTGCACAGATCTTTGTGGCAGAAGACACAGCCCAAGAATCTTAGATGTGGCATCACCGGATCCGGCTGCTCATCGCAGACGGACAAATCGCCAAATGCACAGGAACGTCGAACAAACAAAACATCATTTGGCACTGCAAATAATCAGAAATCGGAAGATGTTGGAAACTAAACAGGGATAAATCGATAAAACTATCCAAAAGTTGGGGAACAAAAATTTAAAATCACAAAAGTCTTGTGACAATATTAGAAAACTTGCAAACAATAAATAGATATTAAAGAAAATTTAATTTGAATGAAAGGAAATATATTGGGAATGCAATAATTATGAAAATCAAAAATAAAAATAAATATATAACATTATTTAAAAAAAAATCAGTTTTTAACTTTTTTTAGTATTATTTACTATTTAAGCTAAGCTCCAGGAAACTCTAAGAACATTTATTAATGAGAATCGTTATTTATTTAGAATCATCTCGTAATAATATTTAAAAATTAACTTTAACCGGAGTCAGAAAACTAAAAGCTTCTATTCTAAATCACAAAATCCATACTTTTTCTAGTTTTTATGCTTTGATCTTTTGTTATTTGAATTATCTAGTTTTAGCTTTCTTTATTTCATCCTAATTTTGGTTTCTTGAAATTTTATTTTTAGTTTTTTTTCTACTTTAAATTTGCATTTCTTTAAACAACGTTTGGAATTCGCATGAGTTATTCACAGTTACTTACAGCCCTGATAGTACTTGGTGAGACAAGCTGTGTCCGGTCGTTGTAAATAGAAGGCACGTAGTTCCTCCGGCAATTCCATGGAATCACAGTCGGTTTTGGCAATGTCATCAGCATGGAAATCATCACCGCAATTAACATCATTGACGGAATCGCATTCATAGCAACTAACGGCCAAAGCTGTGATGATGATGACGACATGTGGTTAAATATGTGTGTCAACAATATGTCGAGAACGAACTCACCTGTGGCGGCCAGCGTGACGAACAGCAGGCCAAGTGGCAACACCATGTGCCGCATCAACGCCATCTCCAATCGTTGAATGCTACGGATCGACTGTCCAGGTACGTGTATGGCAAACAGATGATGGACTGCTGATGATCGTTCAGTCACATGGCCAGTGGAGAACCAGCCGGACGAGCTGCACACGCGAGACTGAACTCAGTAAATTCGCATTCTGAATGAGTTGATATTGTTTTTATTTTTGTTTTTTTCTTTTTGGTTTTTTTCTATTTGTTCTTTGTTATTTTCCATATAACACATTTGGGATTTCATTTGCCTGAGCGCGTTTAGTTCGAGTACATGCCACATCTGAGTACGACGAATATACGAAATGAAATGGAATGAGCGGCATTTTGATAGCCGAAAATAAATGTACGTTGACATGAAACATGAAATGAAATTGGTGAAAAACACACACACACACACACAGTCCATTGTGTGGAGGCGTCGCGCCCTTGTCCGTTCATTCCTCACGTATGGTATGCGCTCACAGATCATTGCGGATAAATAAACAAATATTTGCTTGCTTTACTCTACATTAATTTAGTTTTTATTAGCTGCCTTCAATTTGTTTGCCATGGCCATTTACAACATTAGCAACAACTAATGCATAATACTTAAAATGTTAATCATACGTGACGTTGCCCGCCGTGCAGCAACTGCGCTGCAGCCATTGCAATGAGGAGTCCAAAGGCTGGCATCTTCCACGCCCCCTTCGTCGTCATCCGCTGATCCGCCCCGTTGCAGTAGTTCTCACTGTCGCACACGTGACAGCTCGCATTCTGCACTGCGGTCAGTGTGGGATCCAGTTTGCAGCCAATGTCCGTCTCGTTGACCTCGCCAAAGTAACAGCCGCGCACAAATTTCATTACGCCATTTTCTGAGTGTGGTTGCCAAACAAACAAGCAAACAAATAAACATGATACAATGTTGTAGCATACTTTTAGGATGGGTCGATAAATAGCTTTAGCCTTGGGGTCCTAACACTGAATTGGGGATTGTTTATGGTGCAATGGAGAGTGAAATAAACGATGGATTTGGGGCTGGGAAGCTATTGCAAATGTTTACTTAATGATAAAAGAGGGATACAAGAATTCCTAGAGCAACAAAGTGATTTAAGCGATTAACTTATCAAAATAGTTTGTATTGAAATATATTAAAGAGTTTTCTGAGGAGAAGCTTTCAATTTATGTAAAAATCTGGGGTAATAGTTTAAGTAAACAGTTTCTTAGATTTAATTTTTGTTTATTGTGTAAGTGTCAATCGAATACTAATATTTTGACGATTAAAAAAGAAAACTCTCAACCTCAAATAAATGTTAAAAAAAAACATCTGTAGAAATTTTGATGACACACAAATTCATAAATTTTAATTTAACACCTGTCATTTTACTCTTATGTTCAAGATTTGCTGCATAAATTTTGCAACTCAAAATAGTAACAGCTATAAGAATCTCACTCCATTAACCCTATTGTATTGTTGGAACAGGTCACCTTAAACTAAATGAGGTCAGCGAATAAACTATGAAATGTTATATTCGAATTGGCTGTAAAATCGAGGGAAAACTCACCACGGAAAACACGTTTCAGGCACGCCGTCGCATTCTTCTTGGACAGCTCGCTCTCCAGAAATCGGGGCGGGGCAGTGAAGTCGCAATCGTACTTGAAATAATTCTCAGTTCGAAAATTTTCACCGCAATTCGCCTCGTAGACGGATTCGCATGTGTAGCATTTGATGGCGTAAGCTATTGGCATTGGAATATATATACTCTTTAAGATTTATGGCTTAAGGTCTGATTGGAAGTGGGCGGAAGGAGGAGAGAGAACAGAATGGCAACGAACCTGTGGCCAGCAGAGTGATGAGCGTGCCAAACCAAAGTAAATACTGCATTTCCACTGATGATGTTTTCTTTATGTGTGTACGGCTGGATATCAAAGCAAATCAAATTGAACACCGAACAACAAACCAAAGCAAACCAAACCACTTGCCACACTATTTATTTATTTATATAAATAGATTTCCAATGGAAATTTACGCGTTTTTTTTTTATTTTTTTTTTTGAGAAGATTTTCAGTTTAATTGACGCATTGGTCTTTCGGTGCTTTATGGAAAATTCTTGTTTGAATTTTCATTTAAATCTTTCGTTGTATTTATAACTTATTCACTCAACGCTCGGGACGCAATTGAAACAGACGATTTGAATTGAAAGTGCTTTTTTTGCATATGTTCTCTCGCTGTGCATAAGTTGTATATTTCTATAGATTACACGTATTCTGACATATTTTTATTTTCATATTTTTATTTTCTATTTTCTATTTTCTGTCTCGTAATCGGCACATTGCGAAAAACGCGCGCGTTTCCTTCGGTGACAAATTTCACTTGATTTTCCGCACCGTCGTTTAACAACAGCCGCCCGCTCTGTCGTCACTATAGAAACTTGTGTTGTTGTTTTCGATATTTTCCGGTGTAGTTCTGTTTATAAAACACGACGCCTCAGCCAGTCTGTCAGTCGACGGCCACGTTCGAGATTATACTGAAAAATGCCGCAGCGCTTCCAAATTCCACTTCGACGAGACTCTCTTTCTCTAGTTCCTTCAGTCTTATTTTTTTTTTGGTTTTTGGTTTTTGGTCAACTCTCGCAGACACCTATTGAAATTGTCTAATTTTAATGAATTTTCCTCAGGCGCTCGTCGCGCGCACCATAAAAACAAATTTACTTATACTCGATAGAATTTATAGCACACAAATGTATGGAAGGAGACGCCAGACGCCAGACGCCAGTCGTCTTTCACTCTTGCACTCTTTGCCACTTTTAATAACAGCAAAGAGAGCGCATACAAAGTTGCTAAAGAGCACAACAAACTAGGCAACGTGTGCACTTGTGTGTGTGTGTGTGGGTGTATAGTGCGGAGTGAGCGGGAGCTTTAATTATGGCCTTACACGCAAGGGCAGCTTTTACAGCTTTTCGAATAATTTACCTCAGCGATGATAGTGTTTATGTTAAAGGACTAAAGTTAATAATTAAACATTTATATGATCCAATGAATAAATATAAAAAATGCATAGATTTAATACGAGTATATAAATATAATGAATTCCTTTAGTTTATCATCTGTGATAACGTTACCTTATTCAACATCTAAAAGACTTTATAAGTCGATGGTACGTATATATGGACATATCCACAGAAACGTCAACTTCAATTAAAAACTTCAAATTGAACGAAAATTCACATCTTGTACAATTTTTTTCCAGAAACATATTCAAGTTATTTGTTTAAGCAATATACGCTAGAAGAATCGACTAGGATGAGCATTTCGATTCTACATTGGAATAAATTGACTATTTATATATTTTTGCCAGTTGTCTTTAAAATTGACTTCCAAAATAGACCGTTTGTATTCTAAGGATTACACTAGGTTAATACAGAAAGATTGTTAATGTTAATATAGAAAGAATGAATGTTTAATTTAAAACAAGTTTTTCAAGCTGTTTTCGAAATATAATTTTAAAAAATAGAGACAAAAACATCTTGAACTGTTCGCCTTGAAAGCGACATCCATTAAGTACCCATTAAAAAATTCGAATTTTTGTGAACGTCTACTTTCAACTTTTATACTCGATTGAAACAATCTTAAAACAATTCTAAGAGTAACTACAAAAAAATAGCTAAAAAGCCTCGTTTTGTGTGAAAAGTAGGAAAAAGGGGTTAAAATAGTAATTTTTAGGGTTCTCAAAAAATTATAAAAAATACTAGCAAAAATATTTTTGAACATTTTTTTTTGCAGTTACTCTTTTAAAGTATATTTTTTCCTTTCCAAATATATTTTTTTTACTATGATGACTTGACTTACAATAGATGTTAAAGTAAAAAAAAGTGTGTACGCATAGTTTTTCTGGCGAGTGTATGTTTTTTCCACTTTTGAATGCGTACGAATGCCGCATTCGACATTGGAGAAATGCCCATATGTCGATTACCAAATTTTTGGAAACTTTGCTTCACAAATTCCAAAAACTATATAAAATAAATTGCCATTATATTCCCGAAATAATTGGTTTTTTAATTGATTTGGTAACTAAGCTGCTTTAATGTGTCCTTAGAATGAGTTGGGCATATACTTTTCATTATAAATTTTAAGATTAAATTGGGACACAATAAATTAAAAAATTATAATTTAATCGAATGATATTCAAGACATTTTTAGAATGTTGAAGTGACTAACACCAAAGCAGAAGCTGAAGCCTCAATGAATCTGCCATCTAAGCCAAGATGCGGGCTACTCCGAAGAACAGAAGAATGGCTCCAGCAATGGGCGTGAGGGAGGCGGAACTGTTGCACTCGTTCTTGTCGCACACCTCGCAGCTCAGCTGCTTGACGAAGGGCGTGGCAGGATCGGGTTCACAGCCATCATGGGTGTTTCTGATATCGCCAAAGTAGCAAGAGCGCACGATCTGCGGATGCCCGGGAACTGGAAATGGGAAAAGCGTAATGTTAATTAAAGCTGAATCACTTTTCACTGGCCGACTGCTAATTTAAATGCACTCAGTGTCCGAATTTTATAGCGGATTTCCATATGATTGCTAACAAATGCTAATCAGAGCCACTGTCATTGGTCAACGGCTGTGATTTTTGTGCTCCAACTAATGATTGTTGGCAGTTACATCGATTATAGTATAATAATTAAAGCCATATTTAAATTTGATGAGGTAGTTTTCCATTCTGTTTAATTGACGACTATGACTACATAATGGAAACTTGCACTGCGCAGTTTTATAGCAATTAAATTATGGCTACTAAAATAATAAATTTTAAAAATAAAAGTGACTAATAAATAGATGACGAATTGACAGACGCTTAATTTATTACGAGACAGCCCGCGTAGCTCTTCAAACAACTCAGTACAAAATTGTTTTTTCTCCAATTAGGAACAATTTGTGGTTGAAAACTAATATGTCATTTCTTAAATAACAAAAAAATACATATATTATTCAATATTTATGTGGCTCAATTGTAAAACAAAAGACTCGAATTTTTATAATATTACTGAAATGAGTTTAAGATTATTAAACGATAAAAAATATTAGTCAGATTATCTGAACTGGATGTCAGATTTAATTTGCAATAGTAATAAAAAAATTTAAAGTTCTATAAGCATATAATAGAATTTAAAAGTGATTGAGAGAATTACGATCGCCTGTCCCATCATTAAATATATAATTTATTTCAACAGCACAAATGATAAGTGATAATTGCTTTAAAATGCTAAACAAAAAGCAAAGCTCAGAATTTCAGCTCTCACGATTACTACATCTAAATCCATATTTTGTTGATGTCAACAAATCAGGGTGCGGTTTAAATAAGCAAATATAACTATATAATCATTTATCAAATTCCTATGAGTGCGACTTGCTAAATATATAATTGCTCTATGGTATACATAAGAGAATTATGCAAATGCTCGCATAAATATTATATGTATTACTCATTCGCCCAATTTGCTAATTAATTAAGATTAAAATTAATCAAGATAATTGAAACAATAGCAACGTAGAGGACACCACGGAACTGGCAATTAAGATCTGACATAAGGTCAACACTTACCGCCTTCGAGGGTCTTCTTCATGCAGCCCGTGGCATTGCGTCCAATGAGGTGATTGAGGAATCGTGGAGCGGCAATGCGGGAACAGTCGAGCAGGAAACTCGAATCGGCCTCAAACTTCTGGCCACACTTGGGATTGGTCAGAGACTCGCACATGTAGCAATGGATGGCATAGCCTGTAAATGGATGTGTCGTCAAAGTGTTGCTTTACTTTCTGCACAGACTGTTTCATACCCGTGCTGGCCAACACAGCCAGAATGGTCAGCACCAACAAATTCCTAGCACTTGACACCATTTTCAAGTACTCAAAACGTGATGATTCAAACCAAAGTGCAACTCTGGAAAACTCAGGGAACTTTTAGATCTGTGCGGCTCGGCGACTGCTGAGCGTCTGTTGTGTCTAGAATTTTCAAAAACGTATACAAGTAATCACAAAATTATACTCACACTCACATTCACATTCACATTCACACTCACATTCACACTCAAACTCACACACGCTATTGTTTTGAGTGAGATCCGTTGCGTGTTTTGTTTTTGCAGTTGGCAAATTTTGAATTAAATTCACTCGACCGCCTTCAGAATCATTTTTGTTGACACAGAAACGTTTGAATACTTTTGTGTATGTATGTATGTACTATAATGTGAAAACCGCAACTTTGTTTGTACGCGAATACAACGAAGAGTCTTGGAAGAACTTGTTTTGGATGATGTCAGACACATTTTGTGTTATTTATTTACATTTTTACTTTTTCTTGTCAACGTTTCTACGATTTCCAAAACTCAGATACACACACCCATTGTCATAGCTACTTTTTAATAAGAGAAATAAAAGTCTTATATAATCTTGATTTATTTCATGTTCCCTATGGTCCATCATTATGTGAATATTAACTCATTTGTATTCGAGTCATTCAACATTTAAAAACCATAGTAAAAACCAGTTTACTATTACTTTCCTATTATTTATAGGGTATTCAGCTGCAGTCATGAAATGTGTAACTCATCAGTGTAATTGAAATTAATTGATATAATGAAGCTTACTCATGTGAGCAACAATTTGCCGATTTGATAAAACAAAAAATCTGTCAGTTTGGGGTATTTGCATTATGCGATAAATTATACTTGGCTTATTAATAATTTGATTTATTTTATTTTATTTATTTATTTAATGTCAATTAAGAGCAGTTGACCAATTAAGAAAAAATTAAAGTATAAGTTAATAAATATAAAAATTAAGATAAATATTTATAGTTAAATTTAATGTTAAACTGAAAGATCAAAAATAATTTAAAAAAATAATAAATTGAAGATTAAAATTAAAATCTGGGGGTATTAAATATTATGAAATGATGAAAAACCCAGAAAAACCCAATCAGATCAAAAAGTATTAGTAGTAATAGTTAATAATATTACAAATATTAGAAATTAGTAAGGTTAGGGATTTCTAGAAAGGAAGAGGAAAAGGGAGGATTTCAAGGAGGATTAATAATAATGATATTTTACAAAGTAGAATAGTTTAAAAAAATTAAAATCTAAGCAATAATATATTTTTATTACCTTTGCCTTTTCGACTTAAATGTAGCTTAATCTAAGCTTAAGCTAATGGATGTTTACTAATAATTTTATTTTATAAAGTGTAAGCATGTCTTCGGTGTGCCTTTAAAAGTAATCGTCACGTTTGTTTAGTAATTTTTATTTTTATTTTACGCTGCGTAGTAAACTTTAGAGAATTTCCCGCTGGAAATCCCACAAACTAACTACTTGTTATTAGTTTAAATATTAATTCAATTCCATTCCTTATACCAATTGCGATAATTACAATAATAGGATAAATTTAATGTGCTGTTATTATTACATTTAATTGATTCTTACTTTATTTGTGAGGCGAATCGAGTTTCTGATTACCAAAATTGTAATTTCGATTAGAACCATCATCATCTCTTCAAGTGGCTTTTCCCAAGCGACCGTTGAATGCATTTCTTTCATAATTTCTAATTTCTTCAATTGGTTAATTCTCTCAAATTATGCCAAATGAGTTTGGGTTAATTGAGCAGCTGCTTGAAGGGGAGGAAACTCCCTCGTTCCCCGTTGCATTTGCAGTTTCTTGACCTTATCTATAGTCTGTTGTGCATTGTAATACATGTGTGTGTTTCACACTTTAAAAACCCAGATTCGACTCGGGTAGAAATTAAACTCAATTAAGCATAATTAACAATGAAGACACACATTCATAGGCACAACCCACACATAAGTTCATTCATTTATAAGTATGAGGGCGTTCTTATTTTCCAGAAGGGTCAACGGATTGCCTGACCTTTCGCAGTTTCGGAAGAGGCTAATAAATACTGCTTGTTATTCAGACTAATTAAAATTTCTCAGGTGTTAATTCGGTCTGGGCGAAGTTTCATGAGCATGAAATTGAATATGAGTCACAAATCGCATGATGTAAATTCCCTAAATAGACTTTGAGTACATGTCAACTACGAACACATTTTTAGAATGCGTAAAATCTACAAATCAACTGGAAATTGTGGAAAAGTGAGTATGAACTGTGTACTTATTGTTACGAGTTCAGTCTATATAAATTAAAATAATGTCAAGTTCTGCCCTTGATTTTAATAGCTGTAGTATGTAGTATTATATGTTATTGTATGAGAAAATGAAATATG
Source organism: Drosophila suboccidentalis (assembly GCA_037043435.1). Classification (NCBI taxonomy): domain Eukaryota; kingdom Metazoa; phylum Arthropoda; class Insecta; order Diptera; family Drosophilidae; genus Drosophila; species Drosophila suboccidentalis. The sequence goes on from JBAMBK010000134.1 coordinate 279,865, forward strand.
GAATGACTAAAAATACAAATCATATATTAAGTATAAAGAGACAAACAAAGAATATCTTAAATAATATTAATTTATGCAGCTCTCTTGAAATTAAATGTTGACTCAATGCTGAAATTTAATAATTAAAATTTAATTTGCTAGTCAAACAACAAATTGAAATTTAATTCAAATAAAAAAACGGATTCAAATTTTCATTGCTAACTAATTTAATTCAATAATTTTGTGGCTGCAAATAAGATAAAACACTCTTTAATAAATACTCTTTTTCAATTGATTCTTTTATTAAAATTGTATTTAAATAGTCATAAGTTTTGGAGTGATCTATAAATATTTATTAATTCCTGCAATTGCATTTGAAATAGGCACAATTTTAAATGGTTACACTTCATAACTATGAGAACAGATCAAATCAAATGCAGTTAATACAGTTAAAGAGAATTGCAAAATTACAACCGAAATGCTAAGAACTAAGACCAAATAGATGTAGACTGGAGATCTAGGCCAACAGGCGGGCCAGGCCAAGGAACAGCAGAATGGCGCCCGCCAGAGGGGCAATGGAGGCGGATCCGTTGCACTCGTCCTTGGTGCAGACATCGCAGCCCAACTGCCGGACGAAGGGCAGGGCGGGATCCGCCTGGCAGCCGAGCTGGACGTTGTTGGTGTCACCGAAGTAGCAGGAGCGCATGATCTGCGGCTGGCCCACAACTGAAAGTGACAAAATGAAATTGGGAAATCGTTGAATTATCAATAAGAGAGAAACTTTCACTTTGTCTTGTTTTTTTTCGGGCGAAACAAATGTGTTAATTAGTGTGATCTTAACAATGCCACCCGATTGTGGCAGCCATGACAATTGTTATTGTCATTGCTACGAGTACTACAACAATTCGTTACGATCTGTGAATAATGTTTACAGTTCTTGAGTCAACAGGTTTAGTAATTGCCATTTAGCTTGTGAAGTCAGGCAAACCGACAGCTCAAATTAAGTATTTATGCGGTTGAGATATTTTCAACTCGCCGTGTTGAGCTCAGTTAAGGCGCAGTTTGCTGAGAAATAATTGTTGCATTTTAGAATATAAAAATGATACAAAAAAATACTTTATGTAAATGTATTTTATAAATTCTTACTTGACTTTAAATACAATCACGTCATTATTATTTTAATACGCTCCCACAATAATCCCGAAATTATACTAAATTACACGAAAATATTCGAATAAAAAACGTGACAAATTAAAAAATGACAACTGCGCAACAGACTGATATGTATGTACATGAAATGACATCATAATAAGACGCACAGCATAATGCGAGTTCCATTTGCGCACATTAAATCGGCATTTAATGGGTTCTTAAAATTAGCCACGATATCTGTATGATATGGTTGTGATTTCAGATTACTTACCACTTTCAAGGGTCTTCTTCATGCAGCCGGTGGCATTGCGTACGGGGAAGAAGTTCTGCAGATAACGCGGTGCTCCCAGCCTCGAGCAATCCAGTAGAAAACTATCATCAGACTCAAACTTCAGACCGCACTTGGGTGTTGTCAGCGAATCGCATTGGTAGCACTTGATGGCATAAGCTACGAATTACAAAATACGTTACAAAATCTTGTTACAAACTCGTTTATCGACTAATGCATTTTTTGAGAGTCACAAATAAATACTACACACCCGAACAGGCCAAGCTGATCATAACGGCCACGGCCAAGCTGCATTTCACGATAGACACCATTTTATTTAACAAATGTTTTGTTTTTTAATTTTTAAAGACACAATTCTCAACCTCCGCTGGCAATGTCTGCTGCACGTCTGACAAGTTCACAATTTTGTTGAACGTTTCGGGCGTCTGGCGTATTCACAATCAACCCATATACCATACACCATCCCCCATTCTCATGTCGCACTCAGTTCTCTGAGCGAAATGTAGCGACATCGACGTCAACGTCGGCAGCGGCAGCGCTGCCCGCGTCATGAGTTTTGTTTTGAGTGAAAATCATAGCCTTAAGTATATAATTTCATATGCAACATACAAAACATCAACAAAACGAATTGAGAGCTTATAAACCGGTTTACTTTGACTAGTTTTTCCACTTCTTTAAGTTTCTCAAAAATGTTTCATGCAATTACATAGAAAATTAATCATAGAATAAATATAAAGCTGATCAGTAGCTAACTTTTATTTTCATATACAGTTTTGTATATTTTCCTTTGTGTATAATGAAGTCGTTAGTATGCAAGTTGAAACTTATAATGTCTATAAGACAATTTCCATATCATTAAGTGCGATTATCTGGTTACAGTAATGACAGCAATGATTACTGGCACTGCTTATACTAATAAGATACATATAAGTACTTCAGATGAATCATCTTGACTACAAACTTATTAGCATTTGACTGTCAAAATATTGTTGACACTTTTGTTATATTTTGAATAGACAATTCTTTCATTTATATGCAAAAATTTGTTAAGTTCTTGAACTATTTGAGTGACAGAAACTCATGAAACACTGTTGAGTGCAAACTCAATCATTTATGATTGGCACCTAAAGGTAGGCAACATTTTTTTAAATTTTAATTATATCGCATGCGATAAAAGATGAGATATTTATCTGCGATCAAAACTTGCACTTTTCTTAAACGAACGGGTTGAAGTTAAACATGAGACAGAGTTTCTCCACTAACACAGATTTAATTTGTTTGTGACAGCGGGAGAGAGAATCCCCGCACAGTGGGTAGAAATCGTCTTATTATTCGATGCAGCGGGGAAAGTCATTTGCTAAGGGAGGAAAAGGCAGGATAAGTGAGAAATGAGGTCAGCGGGGAAGCCCATAGATTGCCGCTAAATTGGATTAGTTAGGACTCTGGAAATAGAACATCAGGATATATGATACTTTGACAAAAGTAGAGTATTCAAGGTTTTTATCCGCTAAAGAATTAAGATTAATCTGGGCTTAAGTGAAATTGAAACCCAATAGAAATGACTTTTAAGGCTTAATTTGAATTATAATACTATTATCTCTAACAGATTTGTATATTCATTACAGCTGATCTAAAGTTAATGAGACGGCAGCTGCTCGCAACGGGGTGTCTGTTAGTCGGTCAGTTTAAAAAAGGGTAAAGCTGCATTTGCTACTTGCATCGATTTAATTAGATATTGTCAACAGAGTTTCAATGGGTGAGTGAGTCAGCTGACAAGCTGTCACAGATTGAGGACATCGATTGGTAGTGCAAAATCAATGACATGTGCAGGATATTTTAAACAGGTCAGAGGTAAGTAATGTTGTTCAACTAATTGGATTAGTGTGAAGCACCTGGGGTGCCTTTATGAGCTGCTAAAATGGGCTAGAATTAAGTAGAAAAGTGATTTCATAGATATTCTCATAATCTAAGACTTATCCCCATTAATTGATTTCTGATCTTTCCCAATATAAACTCTTGATTTGAACACTGTCACATAGAGTATGAACTTTATTCGGTGTGTGTTTTGCTAATGCAACTGTGATAATTACATTAGAGTGTCTGGCTTTTACATTAAAATTTCCATTGTTTCTTTTACAATTGAATATTTGGTATAGTTTTCTGAGAGCGGTGCTTATTGTTGTCGTAGTTAATAATTTATAGTTTTACATAGCCAAGCGTTCGATTAATTATAGTTTATTTATTTGAGACTTTTGAGATTTTCTTCTTTCTTTCATTGTTAAAATTATTTAAAATGCCACAGTGAGCAATTAAGCAAAACTTTGAAATCCATTTAAAATTGTACTATAAATAAAGAGTATCAACTAAGAACTTAACATAAATGTACATTGAAGGAATACAACTAGAACTAAACTATGTAAAGTATATATAGATGTTAATCCGCATTTGGAGCTAAACAAAATATCACGTTCGAACTAAAATAGAGTTGTAATTAAGGCGAGTGTCGCCGCTTAGTTGGCCATGGCCAAGACGGGCAACAAAATGACGGCAAAGATGGCGGCCAAACGAGCAGCGCCGTTGCAGCGATCTGTGAGACAATCTTCGCAGAATATTCGGCGCACGTTCTTCTCGGGGCTGGTCATGTTGCACAGCTCCACGGGATCCGATTTGTTGGTGTAGTAACAGTAGCGCTTTGTGATTATCTTGCCATTGTCTGGAGGGATAAAAGTGAAATTTCATTAGGTAAGAGCATTTGTAGTCGTCTAATTTGCAGTACTCACTCTCCTCCACACTTTTGCGGCAAACGGGACGCTCGTGATCCGAGTTGATGGTGCTGTTGCAGGTGCGCAGCAGATTGATGTTGCGCTCCTTGATCAGGTCATGGGGTATATTGTCCTCCTGGAAGGTCACGTCGCAAAAGTCCTCGGCTCCAATGGTGTCCGAGCTGCAGTGCCAGCACTGCAAATGCTGATGCTTCTGTGCTGCGTGTACAAAATATTCAAATATCCAAATATTCGATTAGTTTTCGCACTCTACTATGCATGACCTTTAAGCTGTGACCTCAATTGAGATTTTTGGCCTTTCAGGACTAAGACAGAGACAGAGTTTTTAAGTTCTGGCTGTTGACATCATCTTTTCCTGCCAAAAACAACACAACAACACCCCCAAAAATGTTGACCAACCCTCGTTTCATTCAGCAATGTCACAGTAGACACTGAATCTTTAGCGTAGCCAGTCAAAGCGGCGCCTTCATTGAATTTTTATTACGTATACGCAACGTTGGAGTATTGTAATTGATAATAAGTGAACGTGTCGTAAGTCGCTTGACTAGTGAACGGGACATTTATGATTTAATGGGTTCCCAAAATTGTCTTGCAACTAAAATTATAAATATATAAACAACTAAATGTATTCAAACTTTAAAAAGAAGTTTCTTTTTGGGCAATCCAAATTAGAATTAGCCATTAAATTCATATAAATATTTAAGCGATGTTTAACTTTAATTTCTGACATTTCTCATGCATTTTATTCAATGTTCAACATATATTTGCCAAATGAAAAACATGTGCCAGTAAATTATTAATGTTTTGAATCAGACTGGCAATAGACTAATAGTAGAGAAATTGTTTTATCATTAAGAAACGGCACTGTCGAGTCTGGATATAGTGAACTTATTTTTGCAAGGGATGTTTATCATACCCATGTTTGTTGCTTTTAAAAGTTTGTTTCGTCTTTACAGGTTCTCGTTTGGTCTAAACAGTGAACAATTTTCTAAATATAGGTGTTTACTATTCCCAATGGTTCTTTATGCTGGGTGTTTACTATATCTAGACTGTATAAATTTGAATAAATACAAGGAATGAACTATATTTTGTTGAGTGTAAGAATTCATAGAAATTGCTCAGCTGTTTTGCTCTTTCCTTTTTATAAATCCCTCAACACATTTGGACCACACGTTGATTGAAGTGCATTTCTCACAGTGGTCAATTTTTATCAAACGCTTTGTTTATTTATGTTTTCAATATAATTTGTTTTTAAATTGAATTCAAATTCGTAAACATTGGCCGAGAAAACTCAAGTATTTTTAGAGCTGATTCGCATAAAATTAATAATTAATGAGATGAGTTGTTGTGAAGAGGGGCGTCCCCAGGAACCACCTGCGGGGTCAAAGCAAATCATGGAAATCCATTCATTTCATGTGTGTTTTCCACTCTGATAAAATCGGGTATGCGTGATTTACTTGGCGAGTCTCACACTGATGAGCTGAAGATCAAGATGGCTTTTCCTCGGGCCTTGCATGTCCACCGCAAAGTGCTTGAAAAGGGCGAAACTTGGCTAATATATATTTAACAGTAAACTCGCCGTAAATCTAAAGTAAACACGTCAGGGTCATAGGGGGAACTTTGACATGGCAGCGACCAGGCCCAGTTCTCGAGTTCTCGAAGTATCTTTTGAGGTTTGAGGTGCCAAATATTGACGCTGACAACATTTGCATTTCATTTGGAAATTGTAAGTACGTGTAGTCGTTATAGTGTATATTAAATTACATTATTATGAATTTGAATTTGAGCTGGCTGCTATAATTTTGCCGACCTTCGCCTGTCAACCCTGAAGACCTAAAGACGGCGATGGCGCGTTTATTTAGATTTCTTTATATTTTTTTTTTATAATTTTAGTTTAGCTGTTGTTTAGTGGTTGTTGTTGTTGTTGTCGCTGTCAACCCCATTCAACGCCCACGTCTTCAACTGCATTTCAGCCTTGTCCGTTCTAGTTTTCAAGCTTCCTGTCGACTGACGTGCAATTGCAGGTAATTTGCCAGTTACTCGTTCTCTCTCTCTCTCTCTTTCTCTAGTTTTCATTTCTGTCTCTAAAGACTAACTAGTCCAGCTTTATAAAGGCAAGTGTGAGTAATTGATTGTTTATACCACATTGAGGCCAAGTCAAGGTCGCGTCTTGACTGTATCGTTATCGTTCTACTCACGCACATGGCCATGCTCATACCCTGTAGCCATAAAAATGGGTATCGTAAAGTAGTGAAAATGTTTGCAACATAATTTAATTACTTTAATGAAATACATTAAATAAAGAATAATTTTCTTTTAATCTATTACAAGTATATAAGTAGTTAAATTACAGGGTATTTGCTAGTGTAGTCTTGCCTTTAACACTTTAACTTGGTGCTAAATATTTTAAAGACGAGGCCTTGCTATTGAAGTCAGCAGGAAGTTGTTTTCTTTTTCTACTCGTATATGCAAATCTTGTATCATTATCAGATTGAAGTTGTGCAACCCTTAAACTTTAAAATTGCAACTTTATACCCAAAAAAAAAGGCTTCCGCACTTAACCCCAACCCCTTCGCCGGTCAGAAAGTCTAAGTGCAGAAACTGTCAGGCATAATGAAGAACAACAATAAATTCATGTATTCATGGCATAATTTGATACGCATCGGATGTGAGTTGTCGCCTGCAATTAAGCAACCCCTCGATACAATGTGACATTGTGACAAAAGGCGGGGGAGAGAGAAAGAAAGAGGAAGAGAGAGAGAGAGATAGGAGCGGGTGTTGGCATCCAGTGAAGCGTGCTCAATCTGCGCATCCTGTTTTGTGTGATGGGATGGAATGGGATTGAATGGCGACGCCTGTTCATTATCAGTTTCGTACAAATTACGCAATTCATGCCAAGGAATTTGAGCAACTTGCCCACTCCATCTCTTTGATTGTCTACTATGTCTACTACGAGTATCGAGGTCTGTGGCATAGTTTCCACACACATCTACACACATCCAGCAGGGGTAGCAATCTGTGTACAGTTGGGATGCCTTTTTGGCGATGCTTTCTTTCTGCTGTCGCTGCTGGAAACTGGAGCAGACGCCGTTGTGGCGCCAGTTTGACATGCGCATTGTTCCCAAACAGAAACTGATGCGCAGTGAGTCCTCGACTTGTCTCTGATTGAATGCAAGCCAATTAAATAATTGCGGAACCCCACACAAAGGCATATATGTATGTAACATAAAAGCAACAGGATATACGCAAATTATGCATTCAATTCAATAACAATAACTCAATTAACATTCATTAGAATTAACAACACAATTCAACACTAATTAAAGTCGAATCCAATTACGTTGAAGGTTGATTTTTATAGACGAATTCAAATGCATTTTACACCAAATAGTTTGAATATTTTGTGAGTGAAACAGCTTGGTAAATAATTAAAATAAATAAATCCAGATATTCCAAAGTAAACAAAAGTTTCAATACATATTTTTCATGCCAATCATCGAACCAAAAGAAAATCGCCAGAGCTGGCACACTAATTTGACACATACATATATATATAGATATATCTGAGAAAACTGCACGAATTTTGTGTACATTGACCCACAAATTATTTGCGTGAGGACTGAAAGCCAAAGCCAAAAGCAACTAAACCTGGCCAAGCCCTTAAAAACATCTATTGAATTCAATTTCCCGTCAAAGTTGCCTCCATAAAAATGCTATTAAATTCTAAGAAATTTTATTTAAATTCTTAAATGGTAATACAAATTTTAAAGTGCTTTATATACAGCTAAGCCTCAATATAATGAACCTCTTTATATGCATATGAAGAAGCAGCAAATAATTTATATAAATTGACTTATGACATTCATAGAAATAAATCTCAAAAAATCAACAAGAAATTTCATCTTAAATGATTTGGTTCAGTTGAGTTATGGAAATCAATTGTTTAGCTTTTTAAAATATTCAGGGCTATTTTTGAGCGTTCTACAATTTTTATAAACACCGCAGCGAAGCCGTAAAAGTTTTGCCAAAAAAAAAAACATTATATATAAACAAAATGAAAAGTGAAACATTTCAGTCATTGCGGTGATCGAAACACCTGAGTTTTTGATTTAGGAACACCCAACAACTGAGGCAACTGGGGCAACTGGGGCGACCTTGTCGGGGCAGATGTAGTTACACTCAAACGGGTGCTCGTTATGAGTATGAATATGAATATTAACACAACAACACATTTGTGAATGTTTATGAATGCACTTGCAACACGTGCAACTGCTGACGATCGAGATATGAACTCACCTCGGATGTTGTAGGCGGTGGCCAAAAGACAAAAGCCAGCAATGATGAACTTCATGGATGCCGACATGGTTACAAATTGGAATATTTGCTCTGGAATGCAATCAAATCTCTACTGGGTATGTAGACCAATTGGCGACACAATGGCGCCGCTTTTCCGGTTAGCGGGCTTGTTGAATTCCTTGTGTATCCTCTGTGCGGATTCTCTCTCTGCCAATAGAAACTCTTTTCCTTTGATTTGCCTTTTTAAATGTTGTACGTCAATTGAAAACTGCGCGCGATGCAAACTGCTGCTCGTCCGAGTAACGACTGTGCGCCAAGCGACCCGCAGGCTCTGCTGCCACACTGCCACAACTCAGTCAACGTCAACGTCAACGTCGGCGTCAGCGTCAGCGTCGGCGTCGACTGTGGCAGCGACAGCGACAGCTACGCCGACTTTACGGTGCTGATGACGCTTCCTGGGGATGCCCCATGCTGCTGACTTTCAATTGAGATTATTCTCGTTGTCACTTCTCTCTGTCGCACTGTATTTCTAATGATGACGTCGAAGTTATTTTTTTAATTCAGCTTCATAACCTAATAAGTTAATTTTCATTTATTTTAGTTAAATATTGATTTTCTTTTTACATTTCTTTAATTTAACTCAAGTCTCTTAAATTCTTAAAATCATAATTTACTATGCCAACGTTTATATTTCATGTTTCAGTTGAGCTGCCCAACATTTGTATGCCATGGTCACCCTAAATGTGGTGTGAAACTTTGCTAAAGCAGAAGCTAACGCTTTCAATTGGTTTTGCCACACAAATCGTTACTTTTTAAAGCGCTCAAAGCTTAAATATACAGATAAATCTGGTGCATCCCCTAAATGAGGATGTTAGAGGAGGGATGCAAAATAAATGACTTTAAAAACTCACTTTGCTGAATTTGTACATTCTTAATACTTCAACGAGATATTAAAAAAGAAGTTAAAAGCTAAAAGTAAGCAGACTTGCATAGTTTACAATAGTCAGCCATAGATGGCGCTCTTCTTGACTTTATTTTATGCAACCAACAACTGAAGTTGATAGCTGGCTAAGCAAATGAATCTACTGAGCCAACTCATCTGATTATGATTCATGAACAGACGACACGCACAGAATTTTTGGCCAGTGGCTGGAACTGTGATTACTATTTAGCCAAATTTGGCAACTCTCTGACTCTGAGTCAACTGGAAATGGGCAGTCGAGGCGCTGACACGGCTAAACAGATATATGATTTCATATGCAAATCTTGACATTAATCTGGCGCATTAGACGGCAATAGACTCCCGTTGACTCCTCCTGCTACCAAAAGTAAAAACTAACCAAAAATGAAAAACACTTGACAAAGCGTGAAAAATGCGACTCGTTGCGGTGGCACGCACACCAAATGAGACAGCGATCGAGAGCGACGCCATCGACGCACTTGGAGTTGATTGGCGAACCGGGCCGGGCCAACAAAAACAACAACAACAAAGCTTGTAACCAAATCGTAATGCGCACAACGGATTAGGAGGTTAAGTTGCAGCTAAAGCCTAAGCCTGAGCAATAAAAAGTCAAATCACATCATAAACCTGAGCACGCCAGCAGGTTTAGACTTAAAGAGCTAAAGCTTTAGCTATAGCCAACCGATCGCACTGACTATTGACAGCCAGCCTGGGGCCATTGGGGCGTATGCGTAACATTTGCAGCAAAGCCAACGCCGCTCAACAATGTCGACTTACAATATTTCTCCATGCCCCCCTCTATGATAAATGGCCAGTTTTATTGCATAAACTGTACGACATTTTCGCTAGGCACGTCATAAAATACGAATAAACCAAAAATAAAACCAACAACATAAGACAGAAAATACAAAAAAAAAATGCATTGCTTGCTTGTAGTTTTTAAAAAACAAACGAAATCCAAGCCATGCGACAAGTTTAAGTGGCCAAAACGTTTTTCTGACTTGGTTGCCACCCATTTTCATACCCTGTACTTATTGCACGGTTGGAAAAGGTATATTGAAGTCAAAGATATTTATCTAAATTGTTAAAAAATGCAGCTCTCTCTTGTTTCATATTAATATTTCCAAAGCTGAGTACAGAGTACGTTGAAGTCGTTCATTTTTAATTTGATCATTTTTTCGTTATTTTTCTTAATTTTTTAAGCTGAGAGCTTTCAGTTTTCGAGCTGGTGACAAATTTTATTTATGCTTGTTATTATTTTTATGCGTTTTTAATAAAATACTTACGTTCAAGAAAATAACTACCCCCAGTTTAAAGTTAAAGATACAAATGTCTCGCACAAATCAGACACTTAATTGACTTGGGTCAAATGTCAGCAGCGCTGACATTGACATTTTTGCGTGGTCGGCAATTAATTTACCAACTCTTAAATGTGGGCAGACTCAGATCTGAACTCATTTCCGTTCCCGATTCACATTGTACTCAAGGGAAGCAGCGAACCGACAACAGAACATCCAATTTTATACAGATCTTGTATCTTTATTGCGTTTGCATTGCAGTTATTTAACAATCGCAATGTCAAGCGCAATGATGTGAGACAATTATTGTTGATTTGCTTTCGAAATTAAACAATTTAAGGCAAGAAATTTGGACTTGTACGGTAAGCATGAAAATGCACTTTGAATGAAGAATGAATTGTAATTATAATTATGTAGAAGATTTGAATGGATGATAGAGATTGAGAATTGATGAGCAGGTAAATAATAATAATAAAACATATAGTGCTTAAAATAAAATCAAATATTTTACAAATATAATATTAAAAAATATTACAAAATACCAACCTTATTATTGTTACCCTTTGTCAATAGAAAATGATGTTAAAAGAAAATATTTTTATTACAAAAATCCCATTCATAAATTTAATGAAAACTTGACACTTTCGTACGATCTTATCATTTTATTTGTAATACACCATAAAAAAAGTGTTTCAATTAAAGTTACAATAAGTTTTACGATACTCCAAAGTTATACATATATGATGATAATATACATATACATATGAATGTATGTGTATGTGTATGAGTGTGTACATTATGTGTGTCTATTATGCAAATACTAATTATAATAACCAATTTGTGAGTGTGTGTGTTTATAAACTTTTAACTATAATTTACTGTTTTGCCCAAGGCTGGCCAAGTGGAAACCTTTGATGCCCTACAGCTACATAACATTTACAATTAAAGTTCTCTCTAGTTCTGTGATAGTTTTTGAAATGGTATATATAGCGAATGTGACTGGCTTTTGTGCATATTGTGAACTTGTGCCAAAGTGACTATCAATTGTGAATGCAACTTAATTAGTTGAAATTAGAAAATGTTCTTCATGTCAATTGTAATTTTTGTTTGTTTAATTTGTAGCTCGAAGGACTCTCAGCATTAAATTCATTTAGCATTCATGCAATTAAGTGCAGTCTCCATCCAAGTAGCTGTTCATTTGCATAGCTGCCACAGTGTGGCAAGCAGCGGCAGCACCAGCAGCCCCAACAGACCCGTTAAGCCGCCAGCGGAGTTGCAACCGTCCGTGGTGCACGTGCGGCAGTAGACGGTCTTCGTGTATGAGGACGTGGTGTCCATGGCGCACTTGTCTGGCGCATCGCCGACATCCTCGTAGAAGCAGGAACGTGCTATCACTCGCTTGCCGTAGACTGCAATGAAACGAATGACATAATCAACTTTAAATATTTTCACTCTCAGCCATTTCAATTAATATCTATCTCCCTCTCTGTTGGCACATTAAAAGTAATTTATGTGTCTGCGTGGGCATTTGCTTCTTATTTAATATTCTGGTTCTCGTTTTATTTTGATTTTTTGCGGCGTGTCTATCTCAAAAATGTCATTTCAAATGTCGTCCAAGTCGTCGATCACATGCTGGCCAATGGCTAACTTCCAAATGGTCGAGCCGTGAGGCAACTGCAGCTGATGCAATTGCCAAAGACCAAAATAAATGCTACACATTAACTCAAAAATGTGTGAGGAATGAGATATCTTTTTTTTTTTTGTTTATTTTTTTATTTAGAAGCAAACGTTGCTGCCTCGAATTGAATTAATTTACATATAAGTTAATTATAAGAATAAAAATAAAAGAAAGCCTAAGCAAAAATTACAAATTAGTACTAATAACGACACCGACACGGTGGGGGAATTTTATTTGCCATCTCTAAATACTTTGACGTTTTTAACGATTTTCCAGTTCTTTTCATTGCGCTTCATGTGATAAGCATTCCTTTATTTTATAATACATGTATATTTATATTTTAAACGTATGTCCTCAGTCTTCCAGGCATCCTTTCAAACCTCTGATGCTTTGCTAACATGCTTTGACTGTAAAAAAGCTTTCGAGAAATTTAAAGCAGTAAATATATATTTAAATTACATTTTATATAACTGTATTCTATCAAATCGTACAGTTGTAAATATAATTCTAGCTGTGCTGTCTGTTCAAACGGACCATCGAATTCGAAATGGGTTCAAGGCTTTCAGTTCAGAGCCGAATGCAGCCTGAGCGATCGTTTGCCAGGCAAGACCAACCAGGCTAGGCCCGGCTAAGTCGGAGTTGGCCAGGCCAGACCAGGCCCGGCTTGGCCAACACGTTGAACAAAAACGCAACTGAAAATGAGGCCTGAGACTATGTCGAGAGCTGGCTGCAACATACACTGCCAAAACGAACGCAAGAATCAGCAAAACGAGACAATTTGCAATCAGCAAACGGCAAATGAAAACCAGAAAAAATGCACAACAAATTGCGTTTTCTCATTGCGTGTGTTTCTTCATAAGTATGTGTGTGTGTGTGTGTTTAGTAAACAGAACAAAACAACAAAACATAAAAATCAAGAAATAAATCGCAATAAAATTAAATAAAACTTTAAAAGCTGCTCAAAAAGGTGCGCGTTGTCCATTTATGTGATTGGCTTCAAGAAGCAATCGCTTCACATGAGTGCAAGCGAGACAACACACAATTAGAGGGGGAGAGAGAGAAAGAGGGTCTCTAATAAAATTGTTGACAATTGTCGCCTTATCACGGCCGCGTCATCAAACAAGGCACACAGAATGCTGTTTTCAGCTGCAGAGTCCAAAGAAAATTGCAAAAATTGCGCATACGCCGCGTGCGCCGCACGAAACGAAGTTGGAAATGCTGCATTGTGTCATAAATTTAAATTTTAATTAATTTAATTATTTATTGATCGAAATGTGTTTGGCAACATTTTTCACAGTAACAAAGTCGAGAGAGCACAACAACAACAACAACAACAACGAGATAAAAAAAAGCGCACGCATAAAAAAAAGTCAACGCAATTGGCCAAAAATAGGCAAAAAATCGACGACAACTTTTCGGTTAGCCAAAATGCAACAAGTTGCAAAATATTTGCCCAGTGACGCACAGTGACAACTAAAATTCAACGCACACACACACACACACAGCACTGATAGCTAATTGCTTGGCTTGACTGTTGGTTTTATGGAATTATGGAATACATTTTTAATTTGACATTTGCCAAAAACTCAGCCAGTCGTCGGCCCAAACTTCATAAGCAATTAATTTAACGGCATATAAATTGAGCAGCAACAACAACAACAACAACTAATACAATCACAACAACAACTGCAGCATCGCCTAGTTGCATTTTTCTCAGACATTTGCCTCTGTCGCTGTCGCTGTCGCTGTCTCTGTCTCCGTGTGTCTATCTTCCCTCCCCTTCCCACCTTATTGCCGTAATTGAGCGCTTCACGCTGTGCAACAACTTAATTAATTTATATTTTTGTTTTTTGTTTTTTGTTGTTTGTTGTTTGTTTTGTGTCCATGCTTAGTTTATTCGTACATTATGTGCTCGCATCTGGCTGCTCATTTGGAGACTCAAAAACAGAAACCCGAGTCGAGTCTGAACAGTTCAAGATTTGCAGTTGCAATTTTAATTGCCAGCCGCAAATCTTTGCAAATATTCGCAGCGCCAATTTGTAGACGCTTGATTGCAAAAATTTAATGGTGTTCATTAATTGGCCATAAGAAATTAGCTAAATGCTATACGAAATGGAAAAAAAATATATCAAATACCCGCCACTTGATCTCATGCCAATTGATAAGATTATGTGCGTATTACAGTTTATTACAGATTATAAGTGAACGGATTATAAGCTATAAATTGGCCAGAAAAATTAAAAAAAAAAAAGTAAATTGATAAATGGAATATCTGTTTTATAAAACTTGAAAAAGATAATAACAGGGACCGTAATCATTATGAGTTTTATTATACAAATTACATAGTAATGTTTATTTAAGGATATTTAACGATTTTCTTCAATGATAATGATTAAATTTGAGCGAAAAAAATAAAACTCACAAGTAATCATTATATGTGATTTTTATTTTTTCGTTTAAAGTAAAACTCACTTTTAAAATAGATTACGTAATCATTTTATAGATTTGTTTTTTTTTGTTTTATGGGTCCTCTGGGTTTCTTTTAAAGGGATATGCAAAAATACTTTGTGAAAATCCTATACAAAAGTCATGATTTTAAAGTAAGTTTTATTTTGAGCGAAAAAAATAAAAATAATAAATAATGATTATTTGTGAGTTTTATTTTTTCGCTCAAATTTAATCATTATCATTATTTTTTTTGTATATGTACATAAGTATTCTAGTCATTGATTTTTTAATGTGAGAAAATTTCAAAATTCAATTTTTGCGGTCCCTGGATAATAAACATCTTTCGGTTTTTAAAACAAAATTAAATAAATAAGAACTTTAAAAAGAGGAAAGTTAAGCAGAAAGAGTGAAAGAAAGTCCCATTTCTATGCAATTGATTATATTATGTATTTATTTATTGAATAGTTAAAACCTAATATAACAAAAAAGAAGAAACTCTTTTTGCATTTTATAAAATTTATAAGAATTCTAATTTTTTTGTTTGTTTTATAATTACTAAGCATGTTTATATGTAGCTCATTAAATTATAACTTAATAGTGAAATGACTTTCAATATATCATGCAGAAAGTACATAAATTTTATTTAATTTAATTAACTCATGCATTAAGTTGGCTTTTGTTGTTTTTTGTCATTTTGTTTTATGTACTATTTATGGCATTAAATAAGCTAGTAAACTCGTAAAAACTGGTTGTTCAGAAAGAATAAGAGAATGCAACGAATAATAAAAAATAAATGTATTTGGGGAACTCTTCTGCAGTTGGTTAGCAAAGCAACAACAACAGTTGCCAACAGTTGAAATGTGAGCACTAAAAATGCAATCCAGATCAAAATGCAACGATACGCAATGTTTGGCAAATTGAACAGCGGACAAAATTTTCAATTTCAATTTGCTCGATTTTTATGTAGACTTTTATGTTTGTTGTTGTTGTTGCTTGTTGTTGTTGTTTGTTGTTGCTTGTCAAATGCAAATGCCAACAAGCGGCACAATTTGCCACAGCCGCAGGCTGAACAATAAAATGAATACAAGAAAAATAAAAGAAAAAACAGTTAAAGATCGACGACTGCAGCACGAATATCACTCATACGCCGTGTGTGTGTGTGTGTGTTTATGTGTTTATGTGTGCGTGTTGGCGTTTTCTCTCTCTATTTATTTTATTATTATATTCTTTTTTTATGTGCTCGCCACATAAATTTGCCGTAAATTAGCGGCACATGCAACGGGCATGGCCTGGCCTGGCCTAACTTGGGCCAAGTGTCGCCACTTGCAGTGCAGTTGTTGTTGCCACGCCCCCAGTCAACGCCCAGCAGCTGCAACGCGAAACGCGCAACGCGATCGCAAACTGGGCGATCGAGCGAGCAATTGTTTCTTTCTGTTTGGTTGGCATTGCCCCTACGGATTTGTATGCCGCACTTGTTGCCGACATTGTCAGGCCAATAAATCTCAATCTTGTTTGACGCTTTGTGGCAGGCAACAACACGCGGCAGCCACGGCGGGTGTGAGCCACCGGTGGGTCTCTGCACCACACACCACACACAACACACACACCACACACAGCCACTCAGCAACAATAGCCACTGACAGTCCAATGAATATAGCTAAATAATTGTTTATATCTGTGCTGTCTCTTGTCGCTTGGCCCCTTGTGGCATGCTACTTACCTTCCTGCACGAGTTTCTTGCACACGGGACGCGCATTCACCGACTTGACACCCACCGAATAGGTGCAGTTCACATAGCTCCAATAGCGCTGCTGCTCCGAGATGGTGTCGGGCTGGAAGGGATCGTTGCAGAACTCCCCATTGGACACATCTGTCGAGCAGCGCCAACAGCGCAACACGGCGGAAGCTGCAAGCGGAAGAAGAAATACGTGTTAATTGGATGAAAGATTGAAAGAATGCGCAAATATTTATTATTTAAGTTTTTGAATTGTTCTTAGAACTTACTTTATTGAATTTAAAAAATATTAATAATATTATGAACACTTGGAATATAGATGCATTTTACATACTTATTGTAGATTAATCAATTCGAACGAGAGCTTATAATATTTAATGTTAAATGTGCTCTACTGTACTCTACAGGCCTGATTATGTTGTATTAATGATTGAGTAAATTAATACAACATAATCAGGCCTGTTCCGAATTTCACTTTCGATAAGATTTGTCGGCATTGAATTTCTTTAGCCTGCAATAATACCATTTCGGCAATATTCAGCTCGATAAAGCGAACAACGATCATTTTCAAACACTTAGTCTAAATTCAAAGTGAATAAATGCATATCACTAAATGCTAAAAAGGTAAAAAGTGAAAACCGGAACAGGCCTAAATATAATATAATTGAAATCCATTCAAAATTTTATAAATTTTCCTAAAAGGTACATAAGTAAATACTTGATATAATACTGTCCACTAATATCGACTACATTCACTTACACGCTTTGGAATATAACTTAAACTTAAATCATAATATTGTGTTTCAATAACCGCTGGAAAACTTAAACATTGAATGCGCTCAGTGGAAATATGTTAGAGAAAACATGGTTTATCAGGTAATATATTAAGTACTTCATTTATTTTTCTGTCTATAATTCATACTCATACCTCATAACTTGGGCAACTCGAAAAGTTCTAACTATTTCTATTTAACATGTTTAGAAATAAACAAAAACTGTACTTGTAAGTACAGTCATATTAATATATATGTCTGTTTGCAAGCCAAGTCTATCTATATAGTGGGGATTCATTTAAGGCCCTTGTCACGTAGGGAACAGACCACATTATGAAACACCTATTCAAGCCAATAGAATTTAGAATTGAAATGCCAATTGTAAGGCAAAAAAGATACACATAGTACACACATACAGGGTTGCCCATATTCGACGGACCCATCTGGCAACTAATGACATACCGCGTTTGAAGCGTCAGTCCAAGCAGATTACCATGGAACAATACACGCCACGCGAGCGCTCTGAAATAGTTGAAATTTAATGGCCGAAGATGACGAGCAATTTTGGAACAAAATTATCATGTCCGATGAAGCCCATTTCACATTGAATGGGACCGTAAATAAGCAAAATTGCCGTATTTACGCCACTGAAAATCCTCAGGAGATTGAAGAAGTGCCTCTTCATGACGAAAAAGTCACAGTTTGGTGCGGCGTTAGTGCGAAAACGGTCATTGGGCCGTTTGATGTCGAAAAGTGGTGATTTGGACTGGCCACCGCGTTCGCCCGATTTGACGCCGCCTGACTTCTTCTTGTGGGGATATTTAAAGTCAAAGGTTTACGTTAACAAGCCAAGGACCGTAGAAGAGCTCAAGGACAACATTCGTGAAGAAATAGCCGCTATTCCGGCCGAAATGTTGGCGAAAACGATGGAAAATGCTGCAAAAAGGGCACAATACGCCATCAACGCCAGAGGCGGCCATTTGAGAGATATCATATTCAAAAATTGATGTAAACAAATCTACTTGGAACAAATTAAATGACTAAGATTGCCAACCGCCAAATTTTTATTTTTTTCTTTGATTTTTTTAAAAAAAACATGGGTCCGTCGAATATGGGCAACCCTGTATATCTCTTTGTGTATTGAAATTGTATACCACATGGAGGGGGGGGGGGGGGGTTATCATAAACTAAGTAAGTAGTTTCGCTCTAAAATGCAATCAAGCGATGATTTGATGATGTTGCCAGTTGAATAAATAATGGGCCATAAGCCAAATAGATGCCTGCTGCGATCTTGGCCGTTAAATGCGCCCGTTGGCGGTGGCTTTTGAAAAATATTGCAGTTGAAATTAATTAGACACGGGAGCCTTTTGGCTGAGTTATTTATGGGACAGTCTATTGGAAAACGGCCTTATAAAAGTGTCAAAACTTTCGGCATTGGCGTTGTTTATGCGCACGCTTAACCAAAGAGCGTGTAAATAATTATTAAACATTTTATTTGGAAATCAAGAAAATGAAAACTAAGGAGGCAGGTTCTTAGCCTGGCATTGGGGTTTCTGGCCAACATTGGACAGCGGATGTCGGATGACGACAATAAAATAAAACTCGTTTACCTGCTGCCCAATTTGAACGTCAAACGTTAACGTTCAGGTTAAATGCACTTAACCAACACTTTGAGGCGCGTTTAAATGAAAGCTTCGATAAGCTTGCGGGGGGAATAGGCCAACCCGCAAAAGAAACGTGTTTTTCATTTTTTTAGCTTGGCTCCAACCGAATTTGGCCATAAACAACAAACATAAACATTACAATTTGCTGTAGCATTTGAATAACGCAATGAAATCAAACGCAATCGATACTTTGAGTTCGAATTCGACATCGACTTCGACTTGAAGTTAGAAATTATTATCATTTACAATATATTGAAATTAATTGACAGTCGAATTGTCAGATGGTTGGCCAAAATTGTTTATGTATGTATATGTTTTGGTGTGTAAGCAGTGCGGTGGCAGTTTACTAATGGTAATGACTGTAATTGTATGCAACATGAAAATTGATATTGTGCGCGCGTTTATGCCAAATGTTTTGGCAGTTCAAAAAACAGCGACCCAAAAATGGTTACACACACGTCTCTCAAACTCAAACTCAAACTCTGTGCGTAAATTCGAGTAGTTTTTTATTTTTATTAACGGTTTTAAATATCCATAGATGTGTCGAAATTATTTTAATGACTTTAAGGTTTCTATAAGCTACATAAATGGAATATATTTATTGGCAGTGAGAGTTTAATTTACTACTGATACTTTTAAGTTATAATTGGTTTTTGTGAACAAAATATAAATATTTTATTTTTTTTAACATAAAGACCTTAAAAAAAATTAGTGTGGATATTTTGTTAGTGTGAAATTTAAAAGAAAGATTACAGATCTTATATTTACAAAATGAAAAATGAAAACATAAGTATTTTCTTATCGTTAGAAATATGTATACATTATTAATTTAATAACATTTTTAATGAATAATGTATAATTTTTGTAGTTATGTTTCGAGTGTTTCTGATTTTTTACACGTCTCCAGCTCAAGAGCATATTCATTTCCCTCTTTCTATAAATTCCAATTTTACAAACTAAAACGTTTCTAATTCCTTAGGTCTGATAGATTTCTAGGAAAACAATTTGCATACTTGTGTAAAAGGCAATTTTGAAACCGTTTTCACTTGATAAAGCAGCAATTGGAAAATGCCATACGATGTCCCGCTCGAATTAAGATCGAGCTCAACAATTATGGCAACTTTCGCGCAATTTTCTTTTGCCTTTTCGCTGTTGTTGCACTACGCCCATGTTATTATGCAAGTTGAATGCCCGATGGAGCCCTATGACTTGATATGAATGCCAACCAAAGTCACCAACAATAAACTGAAAACTTGGGCCTGTGAGTTTCCCACCCACATACGGCAAAGTTCACATGCGATTTCAGCATTAGCTCAGTTGCAACTGGAGTTACAGTGGGAGTTGAAGTTGGAGCTACAATTGAAGTTGAAGTTGGAGTTGATGACGCTTAAAAGCTGTAAAAAATGTGTTGATTATCAGCACTGGCAACTCCCCTGAAAGCCGGGCCAAAGTCGTCGACATGCCGCCCCATATCTTAGCCATAAAATCGACAACTTACGAGTGTGGCCCTAAACGTAAGAAACGCAAAGGGAGCCAGAAAGAGAGAGGAGAGAGAGGAGGCAAGAAGTAGCATAAGCTGAGTGACATGCAATCAAAGTTCGTTCAACTCAAATGAAAACTATAAAGTGAAAACGAGTATTTGGCCCAAATGCTTGCATAATTAGACCTGCATTAAATGGCAATGTGTGGAAATCTACAGTAAATATTTAAGCTACATTCATCGTTGGGATTGGATTCACACCCACAAAAACGCGCCCAGCTCAAAGCTGCAATAAAATTCCATAGAATTGTTGAAAAATGATTTAATGACTTACACGTTCAAAATACGAATCTCGTATCCCATTAATCTGACGAGAGTTTGTCATACATTTGGGTGTGTAATGCTTTGAGGGTTTCAAAGGTTGCCTTGCATTATAATGATGCATCCGATTGTATCTCAAGTAAATTGCAATTGCACTAGAACCCGATGACATGACAGACATGCATATGAAATAGTTTTGCTTAGTCAGTTTATGAATTAAGCAGTTTACAAGTGAAATTGCTTTAATTATGGTAATAAGCAACTACACTCGCGCTCTTTAATTACTTTGAAATTATAAACAAACACAAGACTGAGATCATCTTATTACTAAATGCTATTTATTCTATATGGACGAAAAAACTCTGAGCATGACTACACAAAACTTATTTATCTATCTTTTACCAACTAAAAAGAATTGTTTAATGTTTCCTTCTTTATTTCGGAAGTGGGTGCGACATAATAAAAACAATTATGTTAGTTGAAAGCACGAAAACTTCACATGGCATGTAGTATGTCAGACTGACAGACTGTCAGTGTCCAAAGTTTTATTGGGGTGCGTGCAGTGGACACAATCAACAAAAAAATGCGCTGACATTGAGAGGGGCAGAGAGAGAAGCACACTCCCATAAAACTTTCAGAGCAAACATCAACTTTCAGTTACAGATATGACGACATCAACAGCGTTGTGGGCGTTAAAGGGGCTTGAAAATGGGCATTACACTGAAAAAAAATGAGATGACAGCACTCCGGAGTGTGATATGATATCCCAAATGGCTGGAGGAAATAAGGCCCCATATTAAAATTACACCCCAATTTGAAATATGAAATAACACTCAAATTTTTGATGTATTTTTTACATTTATTTCATATGAAATAAGGCCCAAAAAAGGAAATAACACCCCAAATTTGATAAGAAATCGTTGTTGTTGTTTCCTATACATTTTTTTGGGGCCTTATTTTATTTTTTTATTGGGGACTTATTTCGCAGAGCCATCCCAAAAGTCTGACTTGTAGTTGGGCCAGAACAATTTTATCTACTTTTGCGATAGTCATGACTCCATAAAATAACTAAATATAATCTAGACATTTTGTTCATCACGAATGAGCTTCTAAATTCTAAGAAATCAATATTAAATCAATCATTATTATTTAGTAGATCAAATAATAAATATTTATAAATTATATAGTAAAAGTGAATTTAAATTTAAAGGTCATTTTCCTCAGTGTAACTCTTAGGCTGCCTCCGAAGAAGCACAATTCTAAAATGCAATAAATTTTCCCACATTGAATTGCAGCTATCAACATTTGTGAACAGTCTCATTTAAGTTTTCAGCTTGTTAACAGTTTCAATTCAATTAAATGTAGTTTCCATCAATTTAAAACTATAAACTTTTCTATTGTAGTCTGGAAAATGAACTGAAAATGTTGAACATTTTGTTGCTTTTCTTGTGTCCGCAATATGGCACAGTATTCTACTATGTGTATGTAAATATACTCGTATGTATCTGTCTACGAGTAATGTGCTGTTTATGTAGATGAAAGATTCTTCAACTTTTTAAGGTCATGCAAATATGCAGCCTGTCAGCATCTGATGTATAAATAAATACAGCGACCGACGAGTGCATAAATAATAATAATAAAAAAAATAATAAACGAGGAAATAATCTCTGTTGCAGGCACTTCTGGCAATGTTAAGTATACGCCTCGTGTGTTTAATTGAGTGTCATTCTGGAGGCTGTTGGCGCAGTTTTCAACAATAGCAATCCTAATGCGATACAATGAATGCCATCTGTGGCTTATCAATTGGGGTCAACAAGGAAATTGATTGATTATCGCTGGCTGCTTTTACATATAGTATTAATAAATTTTCCATATAATGAGCAATCAAAATTCGCCTTGATTTAATGTCGCTTTAAAATGTTGAAGCTGCTTAAGCTTTATTTCTTTTTCTATGAGTTTTACTGGTTCAGTGAACTCATTTCAACCGTGGAGTACATTCAATGAGTGGCTGCTTCACACACATATACTTATACATATACACACTTAATTAGCGGGCACTTTTATGCAACTGCACGCACAGGATCTGGAAAACCCACCTGCATTCAAATTCAGCGCCAGGAAAAGCAACCCCAGCAACAGCACACAGTTGGCGTAGGGCGACATGGCTTAAAAAAAGGGGTTAACAACTTGTTGTTTGCCTTTCAACGAGTACGAACTGCAACTTGATTTAAGTATTTTTTCCGTTTTGTTGCTTTCACACAGATTTTTGCACTTTTCACTCGATTTCGTATGCTAATATATGTTTCGTAGTAATAGAAATAATTCGACTATTGCTCAACGGAGAAAATGAGACACGCATGCGACGCGTTGACAAACTGAAAGCGAACTGAACCAAAACTGAACACGAAAATGCGCCACAAGTCGAGGCACCGCACAAATCTCAAACGACAAACGAACCAATAACAAAACGAACGAATCCACAAACGAGACTAAGCCACAGACAGAGAGAGAGAGAGAGAGAGAGAGAGAGAGAGAGATCATTCAATCAGCCCTCTTTCAATGTACTCGACACACTGCGACGGCTGATTGAAAACAAATTGAAACAACAATTGAAAGCACAGCGAGCGTGAGACTGTGAGAGAGAGAGAAAGGAAGAGAGAAAGAGCGAGGCAGGAACACGATGATACGCATTGAGAACTTGGAGTGTCACTGGATTTTATATTGAAATTAGTTATTTATATGAGGACTGGGCTAGAAGCTGCTTGGCTGGGCGCACTTGGCTGTGGACCGCACTTCTAATGGCTGCCACAATCACTTGCAGTTTCAACTCGCGCACAGTGGGTCAAATGCGATGAAAAGACGACAATAATGTTTGTGAAACTAACTAGCTAATTTTCATAATAAAAAGCTTGTCAATAATGTAAAATTAACTATGTAATTAAATACAAATAAAATTTGTTGTTCGCACTTGTCTGATATTTAATATTTATACAACCATTTTTAAAATGAAATAATAATTATATTAATTTAAACATACGGGGGTGCCACAGAAATCGTTTTCGCTTGAATTTCACTTAAATTTCATACAAATTCCAGTGAAATTCAAGCGAAAGCGATTCTTGTGGCACCCTTGATAAACTTTTTTTTGTATAAAATATATAAAAAACAGTAACATATAAATTGGTACAATTGTGCATTAAATTCATCTTAAAAGTCGACAATTTTTTAGCATTCCCATATTCTTTTTCATTATAATTTTCAACGCTTGCCTTGCCAGTCATCGTTCCACTGTGCAGTAAACCGTTGCGTTTTCTTGCACCATTGACGTTTAAAATGGCAACCACAGTCTGTCGTTGTGTCGTTGTGTCACACTGTCAGACTGTCAGCTCGTCGTCAGCTGCAATTGAATGCTAAGAGCGACTTTGGTCGTCAAAGTTGCCATTCGCGTCGTCGCCATCTAATCAAGCGCGGGTTTTTTGATAAGGAAATGCAATGTTGACACTTTACAACATGGACAGAAACGAAACTCAAATCCACTCCATGTGCTTGAATCCTGACAGCATAAATTTAATGCGTTTTCTATGGCATCGTGATTTGTCTTTTATTATTTTGCTTTTAACGAGTTTGTTTGCTTTTAGGGAATCGTTTAATCAGTTCTAACATGGAGTACATTGACTTGCGAGTTATATGGCTTTGGTTTAATGACTTTATGCTTTAGCCATTACAAATTATAGCACATTAAGAACGAGAGAATTTTAATAAATATATGTTTCTGAATTCTTTAAATATTTCTCAAGAAAAAGTAATAAATAAATTTGGATATTTTTGTCTTGCCAAATAACAATCATAAATCACCTACGACAATATTCAAAATATTCTTATAGGTCCCCAAAAAAGACTATAATTTGAATGTCAACTCTGTCGCCTGTTTAGACCAGTTCAATGTTCAACAGAAAAATTGTTGGGCAGCCAATAACTTGGGTAAATATTGTCTCCCCAACATGCAATTACCTTTACCTCTGATGAGAAGTACTTATATTAAATGAGCAAGAAAGTTCATTGGACACAAAATGTGTCAATGGGCGCCCAAACCAATCGAAATTAGTCCAATAAACTACGCCTTCGATATATGACACAGCACAATGACAGCCAAGGCAAAGACAAAGAATAGATGGTTTAAGCCAGATATGTGAAGTTGGACACAAGAATTAATAGGGTACTGGGGGGCGTATGCGTAATGTGCTTAAGAGAACATCGACGTCATTGTAAGTAGCTCCTTTGGTGATTGACTATTTCCAATAGACCTCTATTTGACAGCTGCATGCAAATTAGAAAATAATTGTAGCACAGCTATTATCTATGTATATTTTATGCTGAGTTCTTAGAACTCGATTAGGGAAATTTTCTTGGGTCTCATTTAGTTCTATGTTGCTGGATTGGTCTTTTGGTTGAGCTAATTAAATGGCACATGCATTGTTAATTACTATCTCTAAGGCTACAGTTAGTACACTGAAAGAAAATTGCCGTTTGAGTAAAGTTTACGTTGCTGTCATTTAAATACTGCATCTTAAAATATACAGGGGTGCCACAGAAATCGCTTTCGCTCAAATTTCACTTAAATTTGTATGAAATTTGTATGAAATTTAAGTGAAATTCAAGCGAAAGCGATTTCTGTGGCACCCCTGATAATTTATTTTTGCAAGAAATCTCATAAAAAAGTACTTTCGTGTGTTAAATTTGACACTTCAAGACAATTTTTGATATATGTAATTAATCATGCAAGCGATTTCTATGGCACCCCCGAATATTTTATTTTAACGAGTCAGGTAACTCGCCTATAAACGGAGTAGAAAGATCGTCAATTTTGTTATTTTGGGTAAATATTTTATATTTTCAATATTAAAAATTTGGAAGTATGAAAATGGGGGATTTCTTTTGATGAGTTTCTGGTTTAGATTACACTGCCAATTAGCTATCAAGAACTTCAATGACAATACTCACAATTATTCTTTTACATTACATCTGAAAACAGTTTCGCTTGCTTGACTTAATAAAAGGCCCTGCTTAATTACAGGCATGACATCTGAAAAACTTTAAGCAGCGCAATCTGAAGTAATTTTGACTTACATGAACGGAAATGGAGCTAGTTAAGCCAGCACAATTAAAAAAATAAAGAAATAAAAGAAACTGTGATGAATATCAGATCATTTAATGAGGATGTCATTAGCTGAACTTCATCAACAAGTTGTTAGTCAAGTTGGGAACCACTTAGCCAATGCACACACCGAGGAATATGCAACCCTGTATAGTAATATACCTTCCCTTACTGTTGCCACAACAATGCCCATGGCAACCTGACCGTAAACAGTCTTTTTAGCAATAAGTTAAATTGTAGTCTATAAAAAATGAAACTCAAGACGCGAATTTGCAAAAGGAGCTCTTTAAAAAGTACAGAAACCGCACAGGAGCGAAGCAAAGAATCCTCCAGTTATCCCTTGAGCTGTGTGGACTGGAGCAGCAATGAGGAAATCTACTTTGTCAGGTGTGCAGTTGGGACTTCGTTCCCTTTGAAAACATCAGCAGTTTTTAAATAAACCCATTTTGAAATAGCGATGATCATCAGATCTACAAATGGAGCGATGTGAGTCGCGATTCTGTGGAGGTGGCCAAGTTGCCGGATGACTTCATACCCACGGACTTGGATTGGCTGCTGCTCGGCGGGCGCAGCAGTGGCGGAGGCAAAGGCAGCGACACCCTCCTCATCTCCAGCAACGACGGACGCTTCGTCATCCTGAATAAAAGTGCTCGAGTCGAGCGCAGCATTTCCGCCCACACGGCCGCAATTAGCTCCGCTCGCTGGAGTCCCGATGGAGCTGGTCTTCTGACCGCTGCCGAGGACGGAGTGGTCAAGATCTGGTCACGTTCTGGCATGCTACGCTCCACAGTTATACAGAGCGACGAGGCCATTCGCTGTGCTCGCTGGGCGCCGAGTTCCACGGCAATTGCCTTCAGTCAGGGCGGTCACATCTCCATCAAACCGCTGGCGGCCAACAGCAAGCTGATAAGGGTGAGTTAGCTCACCAGAGGGGTTGTTAACTATTACTAATTCTCATTCTGTATCTTGAATATTGTGAAATAATGAACATAATATTTTGTTTTCATTTTTTAATGTAATTTTAATTTAACTTTTTAATTTTAGGTAGTAGAAGTTTTTATTTTTTTTTTTTTTGTTATTGAAGCTAAAAATCTCTCAATTTCAGCTAAACTTTTTAATTTAAATATATACTGAGTATTTGCTTATTTTATTTGTTTTTAAATGTATACACAGAAAAAAAAATACGGGATATTTAGCTCAAATTCAATCCGAAACGTTGTCAGTCAATGTTGGCAATCTCGGATTTTCTTAAACCAAGTATGAAATACTTGATTTTTTCAATCACGAATTCAATCCTGAAAATGTGTAATTCAGGCTAAAAAATTTGTATTAATTAAAATGTTTTTCGTTACATTAAAACTTTTTTTTTTTATTTATTTTTTTTAAGAGTTATTTTTGTAACTTTTTTTTTTAACATTTTTTTTTATTAACATTTTCTTTTTTTTAATCGATGGGGGGAATCGAACCCAGGATATTTTCAAACTGAAAGTTCTAATTATGTGACAGGTCGGCGACTCTAACCACTGAGCCACCGGACCAGTTGAAATGAGAGAGGCCAAGAGAGAATTTTCCTCTCGCGCTCAGCAAATGTGTATTTTCCCATTTTAATCCCGATACATGCTTGATTATTCAGCTTAATCCTGAACACATACTTACCAAATGCGAGCTTATATTAAGTATTTTAAACTTGCTTTTAGAATGGCTTTTTTTTCTGTGTAACTTTTTCTACGTTCTATATTTTAAATACAATACAAACTAAATATTTGCCTACATAAACTGCAAATTTGTTTGTATTAATTGTTTTATTTAAGAGATTTGTGTCTTTTTTAGAAATTTGAATTTTAATTGTATTTATCTAAACATGTTATCTCTGTAATTAACCTGTAGCTTAAGTCATTTCTGTTTTTGGCCTAAATAATAATAAATTATGTTATTATATTGCAGTGGCGTGCCCATGATGGTCTGGTATTGTCGCTTAGTTGGTCGTCCCAGTCGAATATCATTGCCTCGGGCGGGGAGGACTTTCGCTTCAAGATCTGGGATGCCCAGGGAGCCAATCTGTTTAGCAGTGCCGCCGAGGAATATGCCATCACGAGTGTGGCCTTCAATCCCGAGAAGGATTATCTGCTCGTTGGCACCTTCAACATGCTCAAACTCTGTCACAGCACGGGAGTAAGTCCACATTCAGTTCACAACTCGGTCTCATTTCCCAGCTAATCCCAGTTTCTGTTGCTCTAAAGTGGTCCTACAGCAGTGCTCGCTTCACGGCACCGAGTGTTGGCTCCTTTCACACCTTAGCCTGGTCCTCGGATGGCACTCAGGTGGCATGTGGCACCTCGACTGGTCAGCTCATTGTGGGCTATGCGGTGGAGCAGCAACTCATCTCACGTAATCTGAAGGCGACGAGCACAAGCCGCAAATCGATTGCCCTGCAGGACGTGGCCAATGGCACCAACGATGTCCTCGACTTTCCACAGCGCGTCATTAATTTCGCTCTGGGTTATGGCCATCTCGTGGTGGCCACAACTCACCAACTGCACATCTACAACGAGAAATATGTCAACACGCCGATTATAATTGATGGCCGTAACGATGTCCGCATCATTGAAGTGGGCAAAAAGTGAGTGTAATCAACGTTTTCTTAACTCTCTTAACACTCTCGTATGATTTCCAGATACTTCATGGTAGTTGATGCCAGCTCCATTTGGGTCTACACCTATACGGGTCGCCTCCATCTGAATCCCCGTTATCCCGGCTCACAGGCTCAGTTGTCGATGCTCAATTGGCGCTGCATTTCCCTTGGCTTGGATGTCCTGGCCATACGTGACAATTCGGAGACATCCTTGCTCCATTTATTCGATTTAATACCCGGAGCATCGCGACAGTATGAGCCACAATCGCTGCGGGCCAAACAGCAGTTGGCCGAGATCGCCGCCTGTCGGGCTGGAAACTCGGAGGATCAGTTTATTGCCTTCATCGATAACAATCGCGAGCTGTACATCAGCGAGACGAGGAACCTGAGTGGAGGATCCTCAAATGGATCAAATGACAGGTTATTAGTCTTTACTCTTTCTTTTAATTCTACTTAGAACTAGATTAAATTATCACCTGGTGGGAGTACAAATTGTATACACCACAATAACAAATTGTTTTAAATAATGCTAAGTTGTCCATAAAGAAATTTCATACATTTTTTCGAAAGTGTTTGATTTTTTATAAATTTGGACCTTCATAACTTTATCGAATCTTAACCAACTTCTATGAACAATGTCTGTTTGGTCAAGATTTCAACTCCAAATTTTTCCCAATTCTTGCAACGAATGTTGGATCATTTCATAATTTTAAATACCCAGATTTTAATTTTAATTTATTTTAATTTTTTTATTTAAATATTTTTTTTAATTAACTTTTTATCTTTTCAGTTTAACTTTAAATATAACTATAAATATTTAATTTCATTTTTATATTAATTAACTTGTACTTAAATTTTTACTTTCTTGGTCCACTGCTCTTATAAATAAATAAATAAAAATTGATTCTACATCCAAATTCGGTGCAATTGAAAACAATAAATTGTCTTTGATAAATTTAATTTTATTCCTTAAAAACTTAATCTAAACCTCACCGATTTCTATGAAATTTATTATTTTATTATGTGTCTTAATGTTCAGTCTATTTTATTCAATTTATTTCATAACTTATTCATGTAATTTACTTGATTTATTTTATGAAGTGTTAGTTTATTTGTTGATTGATTTAAATAGGTTTACTTCGATTTTTTATTTAACAAGATCTCTTAGGAATCTCATCAATTTGCTTTATTTATAAACAGATTGATAAATGGCAACGATGAGATCCACAAAATTGGCACTCAATTGACGGCCATCAAATGGGCCAGTGAGACGAACATTTTGGTGGGCGTTCATGATTCCTGTTACAGTATTTGGTATTGTCCTGGCGAGGGAGCTGCCGATCCGACGATCATAGCGCTAACCACCATAACTCTGGACACTGCGTGAGTTTTAAATCGAAATATAATATTTTATCCCTTTTTTATCTAATATTTCTTGCTTTTCTTTCAGTGAATTTGGCAAACACGTGGCCATCGAGAGCTTCGAGGATGCGGTGATAACCTTTCGCTGTGCCGGCGCCTTGCTGCCTGTGAATGTGAACATCTACTGCGAGGTCCTGCATCGATCCCTGCAAGAGGGACAGTGGCAGCAGGCATTGAAAATCTGCCGCCTGGCGCAGCACACAAGTCTTTGGGCAACCCTCGCGGCGGTGGCCACCCGAAAGCATCAGTTGCAGCTGAGCGAGGAGGCATATTCCGCCGCGCTGCAAATCGATAAGGTCTGCTACCTGCAGCACCTGAAGACCTTGTCGCCCTCGAGTGCCGAGCAAATGGCCGAGAACTCGCTGATGCTGGGCAGGCTGCTCGAGGCGGAGACGATTCTGTTGCACAATCGCAAATTTGGCCAGGCGGTCGCCTTGGCGCTGCGCATGCACAACTGGAAGCGAGCTCTGGAGATTGCCCAGAAGCATCAGGGGGATCAACTGGACGTGGATCTGGTGCAACGTGTCCTGCAGGAGCGACAGCGCTACCTGAAGGCCCTACAACGCGACGAGTGGGATGCTCTCTATCTGAGCCATGCGGTCAAGGAGGAAAATTCTAGTGATTAAATAGAGGCGAAACAAACAATTCAAAGTGTCAGTGTCTGTTTAAATAAAGACTCTTTATTTAGTCGAATGAATTGCAACACAAAATTTATATATTGAATATTTGTACTAATTAATATCAGTCCAAAAATAGTTGAGTATACCCACGCTTGATTGATTAAGAGTTTTTTTAATGATATTTTATTACATATGGAAATGCAATATAAATCTTTATAATTTAAAGTTAGTCACAAGGGTTAGCCAATTTCAGCTACATATTCATTTCCCTCCATGGCTTCAATATGCTGGCCTAATCATGGGCTTTCCCTCTATGGCATTGATGATATTGTTAGCCGCCAGGAGGCTCATTTCGATGGTTGTCTTCCAGGTCTGCGTGCCCATATGGGGCAAAACAACTGAAAAAAAATGAAACCAAGTTAAGTCAAAGTGCTAACTAACAGTCCTCAGCTTAATGCAGACCACAGTTGGGCAACTTCAGGAGCGGATCATCCGCGGGCAAAGGCTCCGGCGTGGTGACGTCCAAGCCAGCGGCAAATATTTGACCTGTTCTTAATGCTTCACATAAATCCTGCTGCTGCACGAGTCCTTTAATTGATCATGTAATGAGTAGGGCCCTCTTACCTGCAGACACGCCTCTTTTTTTGCACTCACCGCCTCTGGCCACATTCACAAAGATCGCGCTGCGTTTCATCAGCTCAAAGGCCTTGGCATTGAACTTGCCCCGTGTTTGATCGGTAAGTGGGGCTGCCACCACGAGGAAGTCGCTCTCCTGCAACAGCCGCTCGAAGGACACATGCTCCGCCTTGAAGTCCCCATCGTTATCCTTGCGAGTGCGCGTCGTGTAAAGTATCTGGGCCACATCCCAGCTCTGCAGTCGCTTGGCAATCGCCTGGCTGATGCCCCCAAATCCAAAGAATCCAACAACCGAGTCACGTATCTCGTGCCCCATTTGCCAATCGATGCGCTCGGTTACCCAGTTTGAGCTGCAAGAGGATAAACCATTTAAGTCTAGACTTAATCACTACACAAATCTGAAGGCCATTGCATCTTTTTCTATTCTAGGAAATCTAAAATTTGTTTTATACTATATATAACTTCGCATTTAATAGGATAAATATCTATAGAATATATTTAATTTAAGGGAAATGCTTACTTCTGCATATTTTCAAAAGTCTATTATTCTCATTATTAATAATTAAATAATGTGTATTCCAAACAAGTTGGCAGCTCTCTGTAACATTCAAAAGCTACGCGCGCGATCGTAGACAAAGCTTTCGACGAAAGCTCACTCCCAAAGCTCCCAGCCGCACAGCTGATACTTTTACTCGTACTCACGTCTCAATTTCGCCGCGGCCGGCATGAAAATTGCGACCCGCTGCAATCATTAAGCCAATTGCCAGATCCGCGACCGCGTTCTTAACCACGCCCGGCGTGTGTCCCAAGGGAATCTGGCGGCGCTTGAACTCCTCGATGTCCACAAAATCAATGCCTGAGGACATGGTGCTGACTGCACGCAGTTGGGAGCCAGCTGCATCCAAAATTCCAGCATTGAGGGGCTGATAATGCGCCCAGTAAATGGCATCCACTCCGGCCACCTTCTCCAGTATCTCCTCCCTGGACGGCGGCACACTCTGACAGATGATTGTCTCGGCGCCGCGGGAGCGGAGCAGCTCCAATGCCGCAACCGGCACCGTGGGATGCGAGATGAGCACTTTGAATGCCCTTGAAACGCTCATGGCGAACTGTTGTCTCTGAGAGGCGACGCCAAACTAATGCAACTCTTAAAGTTTTTCACGCCAGCCACTGTTGAGCTTTTTGCCAACGAAGCTCTCTCGCTCTCTCTCCTACTTGCGACAGAGTTCTCTTAAGCTTTGACATGCTCTTATGCATTGGAAATAAGTAAAGCTCCCTCAAAGGAATATTAAATAATACTAAATATTTATTTATCATATCTGTTACACATTATAAATACAGAAAATCAAAAGATGTATCGCTTGAATTAAATATATTTTCATTAATGATTGTCTTTAAATGGAATGGATTTGGATTTACATCACTAGCTATCATACTTCTTCATGACACTTATTCATAAAGTTCCAACTGCCATAACTTTCTTTCTAACCGATTTTCTTGAGAAATGTCAATTATGTCAATTAATGTCAACATCAGGAAAATGTAATTAGGAAAATATAATTTTTTTCCATCATTGTTCACTTTTATTATATTTTTCCCCTTGACATTTTATTCAAATCTTCCAACTGTCATCACTTTGTCTAAACTTAAACAATTATTCATGTATTCCTAATACACAATACTCCTAATACACAACTTATAAATTGAATATGTGCAAAGATTGTAATTTTGATAAACTGGACGATGTTTGTTGTCCTCTCCGAGACAAAAGCATCTTTCTAGCCTCCTGGACTCTGGCCCACAGCATAATTCTAGTTCATTTCGTCTTTTACTTTTCATGTGAGTAATTTCCAATTTAATAATAATTTAAATAACATTTTTTTTTCTTTGGAAAATTTCAGCTCGGACTGAAGACGCCATATTGGCATTGTATTTGCCCTATTGTCTTATAATGATGATTGCTCATGTCTTGGGATCAATTTTTTTATTCGTAGGCATTTATAAAGTAAGTCTTACTTTCTCAATTAAAGCATTGCTTTTAATATTTACATCCTCTATTTTTTATTAGGAACATGCCTGCCTCTTTTTACTCGGCATCATATTTAGCTCAATCTATCCCTATTTCCAGTTCTATATGATATATCTGCCAGGTTAGTATAATTTACTAAATGTAAATTCTAAATTTGTTTGTCACACTACATTTTATCTACTTTCAGCCGTTCAAATTATCTTCACCATAACATCTTGCAGATATTATAAAATCTTAAAGGGGGAAAACAATTGAAATTCGAGAAAGCAAAATTTAAATGTAATAACACATTTTTTAACTTTTGTACATCCTTTCGAAGCAATAGAAACAATTCTATTAAAAATATAGTATAGTACAGTAACAAATTCTCAAACTCGCTCTGGGATCCCACAGATTTTTTTGTTTCCGAATTTTTTCTCATTTTCATTTATTCATACATTTATAATTATTCACACACAATTATTATTGTTGATATTTTCACAGCTGGCAATTAAAATCATGGTCACTGGCAATACGAATTTCCCACACAGATTATTGGATAGTTGTGGTTAGTCAGTTCCCTAATAGGCAGGCGACAGCATTCGTTCTCCGGCCAAGCCTCGCAGCACATTGTGGGCCGCTATTGTGGCCATGTCGGAACGGGTTCGAGTTGTGGCCGATCCAATGTGGGGCAGAATTACTGAAACGAGTGCAAAAAACAATTAGATTAGGATTGCCTTGTAGTAAATGACTCGCAGAATATTAATGTAAGCATGTCTACAATATCAAGTCTCCCTCTTAGCATCAAGGTGAAAAGGGGCAATTTTATGACTTTAACCCGTGACCTACAAACAGGTCAGATATTCACTCAAAAACCGAGTCAGGTTATCAATTCCGCCTTTTACTCATTTATTTCATCACTAGCGTAGACTCTCGTCAGCAGTGATTGTTACTTATTATTGTACTTTT
The DNA here is from genome assembly GCA_037043435.1 of Drosophila suboccidentalis. Classification (NCBI taxonomy): domain Eukaryota; kingdom Metazoa; phylum Arthropoda; class Insecta; order Diptera; family Drosophilidae; genus Drosophila; species Drosophila suboccidentalis. The sequence continues at coordinate 314,164 of JBAMBK010000134.1, forward strand.
TTTTAAATAAAATTAATTGTAAAAAACTTGTCCGTTTTGAACCAAAACAGCTATGCCTGTTATAAATTTTCGCATTTCCCATTCTTCTTTGCGTTGCATTCGTAAACGTTTAACTGAACTTTATTTCAAATGCAGTTTTACATACATATTCTCCATTTCACCTAAATAAAGCTTATATTCTCTTGAAATGAATTTGGTATTTCACTCAAATAAGTAAGCATAACGGTAATAAATTTTCTCATTTTCCCATTCTTCTTTGCGTTGTATTCGTAAACGTTTAACTGAGTTTTATTTCAAATGCAGTTGTTTTACATACATGTTCTCCATTTCACCTAAATAAAACTTATATTCTCTTGAAATTAAATTTGTTATAACGAATTGGTCCTATTTCACTTCAATAAGTAACAATAAGTGTTATAGATTCTCTCATTTCCCCATTCTTCTTTGCGTTGTATTCGTAAACGTTTAACTGAGCATTCTTAGAAATACATTTAGGTGTAATGCGTTGTCACAGTTGTAAACTTCACCCAAATAAAGATTATGCTCTCAATAAATTTTGTCATTCTTCTTTGCCTTGTTTTCGTTAATGTTTTATTGTTAAGCTTTTCTGATATGTCTGTGTCAATCTTATTGAAATTATTCTTCCTATATCAATTAAATACCTTAACTTAATTAGATTAGTTGCTCTCGAAATATTATTAGATAACCTACAATCAACCTTGGTCATAAATCGTTGATGTCCAAAACAAAAATAAACTCAGACCAATAACAAAAAATCTGTTCTACGCTAAAAACGAAACAAACAAAAACGCTAGCGATAAGACTGAGTAGCAATAGCGATAAGGAAGTTGGAGACTACGAGTACGAGTAATTATCGCTTGAATGTCACTAAAAACAGGTTCAAATATTTCCTGAGACTGACGACTTTTACTCACCGACATTGTCGAGGGTTAGCAATTTATTATTGGGGGGCAGAGGCTCGGGATCCACAACATCGAGACCCGCGGCGAAGATTCTGTTTGACTTCAGAGCCTCATACAGATCATCCTGATTGACGATTGCTGTGGTAAGAAAAAGAGATAATCCAATGAGAAAACTGATAATTGAGCTAAAATAAAAGAGATTCCTTACGGCCACGAGCAATGTTGACCAGGACGGCGTTTCTCTTCATCTTGTTGAAGGCGGTGGTGTTGAAGATTCCCTGTGTGGCAGGCGTCAGAGGGGAGGCAATGACAACAAAGTCACTCTTGGCCAGCAGCTCGTCGAACTCGACCTTCTTGGCATTGAGCTCCTTCTCAGTTTCCCTGTCGATGCGACGGCGTGTGGTGTAAAGCACCTGGTCGATATCAAAGCCGGAGAGACGCTTGGCAATAGCCTGGCCAATGCCGCCAAAGCCAAAGAAACCAACAACGGAATCGCGCACATCTTGGCCCAACAGCCAGTTTAGATGATAGTTCTCCCAGTTGTTCCTAAGTACAAGAAATCAGAAAGTTAAGAGGTTTCCGAAATAATACAGAAATTATTTTTTATAGAAGCTTGAGGATTAATGACGAATCAAGGAAGTTATTGCTAAGGTAAATTTTTCAACTTACGAGTCGATCTTCTTGCGTCCCTCGTGGAAGCGTCGTCCAGCTGCGATCAAGAGACCCACGGCAAGATCGGCAACCGCCGTGTTGAGCACTGTGGGCGTGTGTCCCAGTGGAATCTTGCGACGCTTCAGCTCCTCGACGTCCACGTAATCGATGCCCGCGGACATGGTGGAAATGGATTTCAATTGTGGACCCGCTGCATCCAGAATCTCGGCATTCAACGGCGAGTGTCCGCCCCAGAAGACGCCATCGACGCCCTTGATCTTCTCTAGGATTTCAGCACGACTCGGTGGCAAACTTTGCACCTGAATGAGCTCACAATTCTCCTTGAGAATATCAATGCCCGACTGCGGCACCTCGGGATGTGTGATCAAGACTTTGAAGGGTTTCGCGGACATTGTGCGATTTCTGCCTTTGAACAAAAGCGAAGCATTATTTGGTATTATCAGTATGCCCACAAATAACAAAAGCAACGAGAATTTAAAAGCCATTCTGCTCAAAGCAAAGCTTGGCAAGCAACTAAACTCAATACACACCCCGGTTTGTATGGAAACTGCCTCGAAAAGATCGTCGATAAGCTTCTGAACGTGCTTAGCATTCTTAACGATTTCTTAAGCTCTTTCGTTGAGTTGAAACCGGTTTCAAGTCGCTTAAGCGAAGAGAGTCAACCAAAGGTCTCTCTATTTAAAGAGAGACGACTAGCCGGTTGTCCAATTGGAAACTAAGCCAGGAATAAACAGAGTGCTTCTAGGTATGTGTGTGTCTCTTTGCTTCTATTGTCGCTTGAGAATAATATTGTAATTTCAATCCCACTCGTTTAAAGTAGGCTCTCTTCTTGTTAAATATAAACAATTTTTTAGAGGGTAAAGTGATCTTGTTAAATTCGAAGCTTTGTTATTTTTAAATCCAATATTTAAATCACTTTTTAATGATATTTCTGTTTAATATCCAGAAATGCTCAATTTAGATCTAATCGTTCAATTTAATAGCGGTGGAAAAATACTCAAATATCATTCACAATGTCAATAAACAAGTTGAAAAGGAAAAAAAAACTACTCTCTTACACACACACTTATGCGCATACTAATTAGGGAGAGAGCACTTGTAAACCTATGTGAAACACAATTAATAAAATTCAAACAAACTAAAACTGAGCACAATTAGAACTAAAAGTCAATGCATGTGAAGCATCGCACTCAGTAGCTTGGAGAAAAGCTTTAAATACTCGCAAATAGTTTCTGCCTCTCACTTGTTCTTCGCGCTCTCTTACGAGTACTTACGCTCTCTTGTTATCACTCTTTGGCACTTGGGGAAAAGTTCGCTACTCGACGATTGCCGCACGACTGAATGGAAGTTAATCAAAGGTTTGCTTTTTATATACCGTTACTAACTGGGGCAATCATGCAGGTGTCTAAGCTTTTTTTTTGGTGAGCAATTGACTCCCAAAAAGGAATATGATTAATATTGTATTGAATTTGATCAACTTCCAAGCAATTGAAGTGTTCTTATCCCAACAACGATCAGTGGTGACAACACTCTTTCCCCAACACTTCCCCTGCACACACAAACACATTCTGGAATGCCTTTTTTGTTTCTTTCCATTTTTTGTCTCATTTGTCTGAATGCACATTTGCTGCTCTTTGCTTATCTCGTTTGGTTTGCGCCACTTCTTATCTCAATGGCCAGTTGTTCGTCTCTGTCTCTGTTTGTGTCTTTGTCTGCCTCTTCGCTTGTGACTCAACTCTGATTTGGATTGTGAACTCTTTGGCTGGCCTAGTGCTGGTCCAAGCTGTGCGCCTGCTTAAAATACCAGTTGGGGATTTTTCCCATGTCATTTGTGACCATTTCCAATTGGAATGGGCCAGGCAACCACCAAGTAAACCACCAGATTGTCGCGAAGTGGAGCCAACTAGCTATTGGAACGCTGTTGTGGAACCTACTTACTAACAGCACTGCTCCAACTAAATTCACTGCTTGTCGCGCCCCACACACATAACAATAATGCCGCCTGCTTTTTTTTGTGAGCGGATCTGCTCAAATTTTGTCCGCAAATCAGCAGGCGCCCAGAGCACACAACTGCACTCTCCCGTCCCGCTCTCATATCGCATGTCTCTGTGAAAGCAGCAGAAAATGAAACGTTGACGCTGGCGTCGGCGTCGGCGCTGACGTCGACGCTGACGCTGTCGTTTGCAGTCGATGTGTACGTGTGTGTGTGTGTGTGTGAGTGTGCGTTTGCATGGATCCGGCGGGGCAATCGCTGCCTTGCAGGGCTATCCCAAAAACAAGCAATTATACCCTGCACCTTGCGTTAGACGAAAGGTATATTTGTGATTATTCAATTTAATTTACTATTTAAGTTAACAAATTGTTAATATTTGTACACTCAATAAAATATTTAAACACTTTGTCGATTATATATCAAAATAAAATTAAATAGATTTAAAAATAAATTTATTTTAATCAATTTGTACATTTACTGCTGAAATGAATTAATAAGTTTATTACACTCCATACTTTTAGGCTCGTCAATATATTAAATGAAATGAGTTAATTATTTAATTGACAGAGGGTATTAGCTAGTCGACTAACCCCCCTTTGTTTATTGCAAATTGTGTTGTGACGCAAAGATTGAGAACTGCGTCTGAGAAGCTTTTGTGCTTTTCGTAGACGCTGCTGCAGTTTTGCCTAATTGCGAAAAGGTCATTGGCCCAGCGACTGTCTGAGTTGAGTTGCGTTGCCCCCAAGTTGCGAGGGTGGTTCGACGTGGGCGCCAAAACGTGTCGCGCTCTTTTGTAACTGCTGGCGTTTTGTTTGGCGTCGCGTCGCGTCGCTGCTGTCGTTGTCGTTTTCGTTGTCGCTGTCGCTGCTGTTGCTGCTTGCGCTTCGTTCTTTTGTTTTGCGGTGATTTTCTTTCTCTGCGTCGTTGTCTCTCGCTCCAGTGGAACGCCCTCGTTTGTTGTCTGCCTTTTATGCTTTCCTGTTACCAAAACACGATGCGTCATTTTGACTGACGTAACCAGGAGACAGCTGTCTATCAGATGCGACGCGTCGTGCCGTCGTTTACCGTTACGCCCGCTGCCGATGGCAATGAGAGCGCTCGCTGCGGTTAACCGAACAAGTGCACAGCATTTGCCGAACGTGTCACAAAATAAGATGAAGAGCAACACAAAGCTCAGACACACACACACACACACACACACACACAATAACATGCTAACACATGTAAGTAAAGCATTTCGTGGAAGATAGCGTGGCGCTGTCATAAAGTTACAGTTACAGTTGTAGCGTATAACAATGTTGAAAGCTGCCCTCTAATAACCATCATTCCAGTCGCTTTGATCTCGCTATCGGTCGACTAACGGCAAATGTCAAGGGCACCCCGCCACCCACCGCCCACTTGTGGCTCTTGACAGCATCCAGCAGCCGCACATTCTGTTTGCTTCATAACCAACTACAGCGCAATCAAAATCAAAAATGGTGGCCAAGCTGCAAGCTACAAAGCTGCAAAGTGATTCGTTGTCTCGTCGCCACTTCAACTGCAACTCTGCGTGGGCGTTTTGATAAAACGCATGCGCCAAAAGACGAAGCGGCGCCTACAGCCTCAAATGGGCCAAGTCCAACCTCAACTCCCAAGAAATACATCAACACCAAAGCAACAACAAAACAAAAAATAACAGCTCCAAAGCATCGGTAATTTTTATGTGACGGCTCCCTAAAAAATGAACGCGCAGCATTGAGGCAGGTCCCTCTACGCGATACGAATGAACAGGCGCACAAGAGACAACAGCAAGTGGCTCGACGACGCGACGTCGGCAACTGAGCGAAGAAAACAAACAAAAGCTATAAGTGAACGCGTGTTTAGGTGTGTGAGAGTCGGTCTATGTGTGTATGTGTGAGCGCTGTCGGACCCAACGAAAGCGGGCGCCTACGTCACAGCAGCACAGCAAACGCGAGAGTATCCAATTGAGCGTGCTGCTTTAGCTTTGCTGAGAGTGCGAGTGTGAGAGAGCGTGGGAGTATATGCATGTGTGTACATTCACACTTACTACGTTTTATTTGTGTCTTTTGCCACTGTGCTGAAATTACCGTTGCATGTATAATGATGTTAACACTAACTGACGTCAGGCACGGGTCGTAATTAACATGTCTCTGTACTTGAACTGTTAGCTGTGCATGTAAGACTCTCCACTCTGAGAGTAAAACTGTAAAAATGTCATGTTGCTGTTGTTGTTGTTGTCTTGCTAAATTAAGCACACATGAGTTTTAATACATGCTAGGCAAATGATAGAAGAGTATTATATTTAGGTGGGAATGCATGTAACAGACGGAGCGAGGAAAGTATCTACGACTTTAAAAATTGTTTATACTCTTGATCAATATCAAAAATTTTATTAAATTACACTAGTTTACAAAATTAAAACTTTTTTTTGCAAAGTGAACCAAAGTGTTTTTTTTCTTATGGACATTGGCCTTCTAAACACGAAAATGGCACTTAAAATTTTTTTCATGGAAGCGTTTTCGAAATATTCGAAATTTTTCGAATTTTCGAGGTTACTCCAACACTTTTGAGTATATTTCCATTTTTACATAACCGATTTGGCCGAACAAGGACTTAAATTAAAGGTGAGTTAATTCTCTTCAACTTTTGTGTATGAACTATTAAGATCGGTCCAGCAATTTAGGTGCTAGCGATTTTAACAAGTTCGAAAATGGGTGATTTTTGTGATTTTTTAACTTCGAAAGCAAACATATCGTCCTGGCAAAAATAGAAATCGCAAGGACAACATTTTTTTTAAGGATTTTTCGTAAAGCTAATATTGTTTCAAAGAAAATGAGGTATTGTTCTTGCAAATCCATCAACAGATGGCGAAGTAATGTAGCTTCAACTGGTGACAAAAGTGTTGAAAAATGCTCATCTTTGCCCTTGCACATTACAAGTGCGGTTGGTCGCCTCATGCGGATATGCGGATATCATGGTTATTTATCTCTTTGCTCTTTTACTGAAATATGCATTACTCCGCCATTTATCGATGGATTTGCATAAACAACAATACCTTACTTTCTTTGAAACAGTATCAGCTTTAGGGTAAACCTTAAAAAAAAAATGTATCCTTATGATTTCTATTTTTTCCAGGACGATATGTCAGCTTTCGAACTCAAAAAATCGCAAAATACGCCCATTTTTAAACCTATTAAAATCGCTAGCACCTAAACTGCTAAACCGATCTTAATACTGTATGGAAGAAAGTTGATAAGAATTAGCTTACCTTTAATTTAAGTCCTTGTTCGGCCAAATCGGTTATGTAGAAATGGAAATATACTCAAAAGTGTTGGAGTAACCTCAAAAATTCGAAAAATTTCGAATATTTCGAAAACGCTTCCATGAAAAAAATTTTAAGTGCTATTTTCGTGTTTAGAAGGCCAATGTCCATAAGAAAAAAATACTTTGGTTCACTTTGCATTTTGACTGTAAACTAGTGTTATTAATTATTAATTAATAATCCTGTAAGAACTCAGAGACTACAAGAGCTAGAGACTCCAAAATTGGTATGTAGGTTTCTGAATATGCTAAAGAGAAAAGCTTATTAAATGAGTATTTTACGTTACGTTATTTTCGATTTCGTTTTTAAAGAATTATGTATATGGGACCGTAGAAAAATGGGTTAAGGTAGCGAGTGTCGAGCACACTCGACTAAGAAACGAGTGCGAATTGTCAAGTAGAAATGCATGTTGCACATAGTATATTTATAACATATATGTATGTATATTATATATTCACAAACAATTTAAGCTGCAACGCAAGCAAAGCAAATCTGATACTGAATCCAAGTCAATTTTGTAATGCGATCCACATTTGCCTCATGGTCATGGACATGGCGACAACCCTAAAGGCTAAGATCTAGCGATGTATCAGATGTATCAGTAGCACTTGAGGCAACTCTACTAGGATATGTCCGATGTGTCGATGATGATGATGATGTTCTCTCAGCCAGCCTCGACGATGCCTCCTCCCCTGTTCTGGCGCCAGCATTAATCATGGGCTCAAATAGATGATGGAACAGGCTATAAGCGTTCGCTGGACCAATCCTCTCAGATGCTGCTGGTCGTTCCACCGGCGTCGAAAAGGTCTGCGGCTATAAAGGACCTCTGAATTCGATTCTAAAGTTTAACTAATCTGATGGTTACCTGCAACAGCGTGGTATACATTTGATCGGCATAATTGAGCAGCATGCGAAGTCCTTGGAATCCCTCTTCACGTTCCGGATGCTGTCGCAGTTCCTGAGCCGCCGCATTCGTCATCCGGGTGAGGATCTGCACCACAGTGGAGAGACTGCTGACCAAGCGCATAACATCATTGTTGACGTCCACAGCCTGTGGCAGCATGAACCACTCGGGATGACTTGCAGTGGCGCTGCTCGGACCTGTGGCTCGGATTTGTCGCGGCTCCACAATGACAATTGCTTGTGGATTTGGCAAATTTGACTAAGTAAAAGTCCGATTAGGCGTATTATCTTTATTACTATGGGCTGGGTAGGTTAGGTTATCAGCAGTAATCACCTGCTGCTCTTCATTTTCGGGCTCCTTATAATCTGTTAGCGACCAATCGCCAATTGAATTGGATGCTACAATATTAGCACCGTTAGTTTCTTTACTGCACCACATAAAGGGATTTTGATTTTCAAATACTTGAGATTTTAAACACGATCTATACATTATGCGTCTTACAATAACTAGCAAGTGATGTGAGTAGTAAACTTTCAATCGAATCGAAATTATTCCCTGAGCTTGCTATGATATGAAAATTACGAATAATTGCCTTTTAAGCAATTTTCAAAAAATTATAGAAAATATTTGCGAAAAGATTTTTGAAAATTGTTAAAATTGTTTGAAGTTTTTTTTTAAATCGAGGAAAAAAGTTGAAAAAAGTAGACATTTACATAAAATCTAAATTTTTAATGGGTACCTAATGGGTTAAGGAAAGTTTTGCATCATTCAAACGGAAATTAAATGACCTTTCCAAGTTTATTTTTTAAATTTGAAGACTTGACTTACAATAGATGTTAAAGTAAAAAAGTAGTGTAGATTCTACATTGGAATAAAAATCCATTTTTTGCCCATTTTCTAAAAAAATTGACTTCCAAAATGGACCGTTTGTATTCTAACGATTACACTAATTAAGATTGTAACATGAACCATTTTAAGATATTGAAAAGTATTGAGTGTTTAATTTAAAACAAGTTTTACAAGATGTTTTCGATATATCGAATAAAATTTGATGAACAAATTCTTGGCACAAACTAGGTGGAAATCTTGTCACGTAAAATATCAATATAATTCCTTTAAATAGAAAAATACATTATTTTTATTGTGGTTTAAGAGTATTTTCTTCCAAATTACTCGCCACATTTCGCAGAGTTTCGCATTTGTCAAGATGAAGTCAAAAAGGACTTCCATTTTTCGTCGCGTTCGCGATGCAATGTTTTCTATAAATAATTTGAAAACGACAAGTCCTCAAAGCTTGTCTTTCATAATAAAAATAGTGTTGATAAAATGCATTAAACACGTAAAAAAACAATTTTGAAAATGTTAATTTTTGCCAATTTTTTCATTTAAAGACGTACGAATTTCCCGTTCTTGGGTATTTCCCATATGGGTATTTCCAGGATCGCGAACTCGACATTCGTACGACTTTAAATGAAAAAAAAAATGGCAAAAATTGACATTTTCAAAAATGTTTTCCCACGTGTTTAATGCATTTTATCAACTCTATTTTTATGATAAAAGACAATCTTTGAAGACTTGTCGTTTTTTAATTATTTATAGAAAACAATGCATCGCGAACGCGACGAAAAATGGAAGTCCTTTTTGACTTCATCTTGACAAATGCGAAACTCTGCGAAATGTGGCGAGTAATTTGGAAGAAAATACTCTTAAACCATAATAAAATAATGTAGTTTTCCATTTTAGAAATAATTTTGATATGTAACTACCGTTTTATATATTTTACAAGTTTTCTTAGTAATTTGTAACGTGACATCGCGAACGTGACAAGATTTCCACCTAGTTTTTCCAAGAGTTTGTTCATCAAATTTTATTCTATATTCCGATATATAGCTCTTAGAACTTGTTTTAAATTAAACTTTCAATATATTTCTATATATTAAAATGGTTCATGTTACAATCTTACTGTCCTACTAAGTGTAATCGTTAAAATACAAACGGTCCATTTTGAAAATCAATTTTTAAGAAAATAGGCAAAAATATGGAAAAAGTGAATTTATTACAATGTAGAATCTATATGTTCATCCTATTGAATTTTTTCTAGCGTATATTGATAAAATAAATAACTTGAATACATTTTTGGAAGAAAATTTCACAAGATGTGAGTTTTTAATCAATTTTACATTTTTCGTCGTGGTGGACCTTCTTCTGGAAATGCCCATATGCATAAAACTACAGGGTATATGCATATAATGAACATAGCAACCCAAACAATTGACACTTGAGACTTAAAAATATGTGAGCTACACATAATACAAGTTAATTATCAAAACAATACACACACAATACACAAATAAAATCACCAATAAACTACAATAATTACACAAGATACGAATTACACACCATGACTGACACATTCCGCCGGAAGTTAAAAATCCGTACCCGCAGTAGCACGCAATGGCTGGAAGATCTGGAGCAAGCATATCCACTGCCAGATGCCCCTCCAGATCAATGTCGCGATGCGTTCCTCCGGGAGTTTCTAATGCCCTACCAACCATCTTCGGAGAGTGAATCGTCCATCGAGTCGTCGAGCGACACTTCGACAAAGAAATTACGATTTGGAGAGAATACCGAAATTACGTTTGGCTTCAATGCCGAAGCGCAGCTTTTGAATGATCTGATAAGGACGGGCGATAAGAGACGTTCGGCGTCGCAATCGATCAAAAGATCTGAGGACCGGGATCGACTAACTGGGGCGGATATAAATAGGCTGTTGAGGGAGCGATATGGTAATATAGCCTCTGCTTTGAGCTTTATGGCTGTGCTCTACCAGCTGCAGAAGCTCAAGGATCGTTTGTTTATCGCACGCGAAATGTGGGCAATAAATATCACCACTAATAAATCGCTGCGATTATTCAGTTGGTCCATCAACGATTATTTAGCACGCTTCAGTTTGCCAAATCCGAGCTACTGTGATGCGGCAGAACGGGAGCTCGGCAATCAAATAGAATGCTTCAAGTTTCGCATGGATCTCAGGGAAATTGAACGTCTGCTCGAAGCTATAGTCGATGATCTTCGAAACAAACGTGATCTCTGCGATAACTCCATGTTGATCATCAGGTAAGCCTAAAACGGTTAGACCTAGGGGACTGAAATTTTAACAACACATAGCTGAGGTAAATTCATCAAACTTACAGATTATATGTTTGGGATTGTCTTTTACATCCTGACCAAATTTGTTTATAGTCGGATTACTACATCATATAGCTGCCATAGGAACAATCGGATGCAAAATAACCTTTAGTATGAAAAACTTGTTTGTTTCTTATGATATCTTAACCAAACTTACAGATTGTATATTTAAGACTGTCTTTTAAATCCTGACCAAATTTGTTCAAAGTCGGATAACTACATCATATAGCTGCCATAGGAACAATCGGATGAAAATAACCTTTAGTATGAAAAACTTTTTTGTTTCTTGAGATATCCAACCAAACTTACAGATTATATGTTTCGGACTGTCTCTTTAATCCGAATTTAGTCCAATTTGGATTGCTACATCAAACAGCAATAGCTACAATCGGATGAAAATAACCCTTAAGTATGAAAAACATTTTAATTTTTTGGGATATTTAAGCTAAACTCAACTCGCCAAAACTGACTTTTCCAGGCCAAATATGACTTTATTCCATATTCCAAATTCTTGATCTTGAGATTCCAAATTCAAAGTCTTAATAATAAATCTGCTCAATTTTAGAGATGCAGAGACCGACATTGAAGAGATGCTGACAAAGTCCCAGAAAGAGGCGGCAGCTGAACACCACAATGTTGCGATGATGGCGGCTCAAACACCAAGATCAGCGGATCCGTTTGGATTGAAAACAAGAGCTGTTCATACAAGAATCAATGTCTTGGATTGTAGGTCGTTTCTGTATTTATGAAGGGAACACACTTGACACTAATCTAAACAATTTACTCAGTTATTACTCCAATTGAGGCACGCTATCGCATTAAGTGGGCCCAAACAACTATGGAACAGTCCATCTATTATAATGATCTCAGTCTTAAGGTAAGCAACTTAAATTCTATATAAAAGTTGCTACTCCTTTACTTACTCCTTTTGATCCACGATAGGAAATAAGCGATGAGATATATCGATTGCATTATCAGATAGACGAAATCGGGCATCTTTGGGATGTCAGCAGCATAGCCTACGATATGCAGATCATGGGCTTTAAGCAGAGCATCATGAATTGGGAAATGGCATACGAGGCGAGCTTGGAAAATTGGCGAATCACAATACAAACAACACGCAAAAGATTGTCCGAAGCCAAGGATGATCTCAAGTACTACAGGGAACAAATACCGATGTTTCACAGAAAAATTGCCGAGGTCCAGGCAATTATGGCCCAACACGAGTTACCAAAACGAACAACTTCAGTGGTAGGTCTTCAATGCCATCGATTAATCAATCGAATTAATAAATCTGAAAAAAAAAACAAAATTGCAGCGGGAATCGAGAAAGTCAAGTCGTCACTCAAATAAAAAGAAACCTCGTCAGAAGAAGAAGTAGAAATTTGGTAGACATGTTTTGCTTAACGTTTAGCTACAATAAAATTTATTAATACCACAAACTAAATTTGTATATAGATATATAATGTATACATATATATATATATATATATATATTTATATTGTGTTTCGTAATTTGTTTTCAATGGTTTTTGCATTTGCAACGTTTTATCAATTTCCAATTATCGCAATCGCTTGACATAAAATAGTTGCATGCGATAATCGACATATACATATACTATTTATATATTTTAGGTATTATCAATCTGGCTTAATCGAAACATATTCGCTCAGGCTTACATTCTAAAAGCTACAACTGCCCAGTTTCTCACACATCAATATCGCAATCTATGACTATATACCTAAACATTTATATATATATATATATCTCATTCTCAGCCAATTCGGTTCGTTTCGGAAGAAGAAATGCTTTAAGAAACTAAAACTTTATACAATTTTTACACGCACAAGTTAAACATAATAATAATCGTAAACGTAATCATAATTATAATATTAATGTTTCGTCATACAAATAAATGATAATGGCTTAAAAGTTAAGAATTAATATCAAAGTTAATCATAAGCAAAAAGAGAAAGTTAGTCGGTTGTTATAACACGTAAAAAAAACGTACATACATTTATATATATAGTTAAATAATTAAACAGAATTTTGGTTAGTTCACAACTAAAATTAGATTATAAATTTACGATTTGTTTAGTTTAATTTGGCGCATGCGCCGTGCGTAGCTTGGCGCGTACATTCAGATACTCGGGATTCACATATTGACGCTCCTCGGCATCCTCCGCATCCTGACGCTGTGCCGCCGCCTCGTGCTTCTGGGCCCGCTCCATAATGACCCTGCCCAGCTCCCCCTTCAGTCCCGGTATGCCACCAACGAGTTCCGCTTCCGGTGAATGCTGCTCGGCCGCCGCAGCTGCCGCATGACGCTCCTTCTGCTTCTCGTACGCCCGCTGCAGTTCCGTCTTCTGGTTCAGCACACTTTTGCCACTGCAAAATGAATTTAAATTTGTGAATCATTTAAAAGACTGAATAGTGAACAGGGCATCCAATTCAACTTACACTCTCGCATTGAACTTGAGCTCGCGATGAAGTTCCTTGCGATCGATATTCTCAATGCAGGGATTAATCAGTTTCTTTGGCAATATGAGACCCTTCTCATCGGTCTGAACGCCCGTGGGCGTGGCTGGCGGTGAACTCGACATGGACATCATCCTTCCAGCCGTGTCGATATCTGTCAAGCTCTGTGCTCGCGTTGTATCTGCAAAAAATAAAGAGATTCTGTTTAATGCAAGTCTTTGAACTTTGTACAAGAACTACTCGTAAATCTCTCTGTCTCTCTCCTGCTGCAAAGTTTAATTGGCACTTGGCCTTCGTTCCATAAATCAAACAATGCAGTCACAATAACAACAACAACTACTAATACTACTACTACTACAAAAAATCAGACAAAAGACCGGCAAATGTCTTGGTCGATGTCTTCTTGACTTGCCTCTCGTTTATTAAGGTTAAATATTTCTTGGCATTCATGTCATTGTCAATTTGTTGTTACACAAAAAAAAGTGGAGAAAAAAGGCAAAAACCGACATAAAAATAAATATAAAAAAATAAGAAAAGCAACGCGACGCCAACTTGGTAAAAGCAACAACAACAAGACAAACAACAAACAACAAACACGAAACCGACTCTGGGCAGTCAATGTTAAGATTCTTTCTTTCTTTGGCAACATCTTGTTCTTTTTGCTTGGGCTCTTTGTGTTTTGTTCGCTCATCGTCGTAATAACCCACATTTAGGCGCACATTTCTGGAGCAACAACAACAACAATAAAAAGCAACATAAATATAGAGAACTTAAGCCAGAACCTTAACTAGATTATTAGGTGAAAGATAAGGGCCAAAAAGCATCGCATAACTGCAAATGCCGTTGAAATTTTTGCTGATGAGACAAATCACATTGTGAAAGCAATCAAAACAATTTTGATAGCTTTTCTCTTTACAAATCTGTGAAAATGGGAACGATTTTCAATTGTAAATAGCCTGGCCAATTGGGGAAAGTAAGCCCTTATAAGTACTGAATACCCTGCATTACAAATTTCATGATTTTAGCTTTGATAATAACTTAGCTTTCTGCATTAATTATGTATTACTAATGAACAATGATAAGTAAATTAAAAACATTTTTAAGCAAACAAATCTTTCAGTATGTCCATCTTATAAAAGAATTAACAAAATAAAAGTTTAATGATCCCAAGTTTTATGTTCATTGCTGAGATTAATGCATAACTTAACGAATGGTGAAAAGCAATAAATGAAAAATGCGTGAAATAAGTTTAGCAACGGTTTTTAATGCTTATAGGCCTATGAAAATACCCTGTAACTTTGACGAAATGCGTATATTTGAATTGTACATTTCGTGTAAGAAAACTACACAAAATACAAAATTTAATGACTGTAGCTTTTATGGGCTATGAGATCAATGCGGAAGTCAATGAATGCTAAAAAGTAATAAGACGAGAGCGTGAAATGCGTTCAGCAAAGATTTTATAAGCAAGTTTTGTGCGTATTATATGTGGTAAATAAAATTACAAATATTTTATAAGTAATAAGAAGAAGTCTGATTGAAGATATATATTTCTATATTTTTTGTATTTCCCTTAACAAATTGTATAAGTAGTAAGAAACTAAACATTTTCTGACTCAAATCTAAGGCATTAACTGAAGCTAATCGAATTAGGAGTATATATGTATATATTTTTTGTATTATTTGTATAACTGCAAAGTTACAATAATGTGCTGTATGTCTTGGGTCTAACTGTACTTGAGTGTCATGCCTAGTTTAACTGGAAACTCGCTTTGGTTCTACTTAAAATTAACTTTCTTGCATTGCGGGTCATCAAAGTAACTGAAAAATGTTCCAAAGCATAAACATGTACAGTTCAAATGGAAGACAACAACTTTCATTCAAACATGATAATATTACAAGTTTTCAAATCATAAATTACAAGCACACACACACACACATACACAGTTAGTTATAAAGAAGTCTTGATTTGTGTGCAAGTCGCATAGAGACTCATTGTCTGGTTCATTGTGGGTCGAAGACGAGACTAGGGAGTGTATTTTCTTGTTCTTCTTGTTCTTGGTCACTCGGTGAAAACAAATTGCATATAATTAGTAGTAGGGTATGGGCTGGGTCTGCTATCTGGTATCTGGTATGGGGAGTACCCTTATAAAGACTTGACTTCAATTCACACCAACACATGCGTTTCTCATTAGTTCGCTTAAATTGTGCGGGTTTTCTAATAAGGAAGTCGGGGCAATTGTGCAAGTGAAAACTTGTTAAACTGCAGTCTGTGCAATCGTCATCGTAATCGGCATGTCCAACTATTTATGGCCAACTAAAAGACATAATCAAAGTGAGGCCTCAGAATGTGAAACCAACATTTATTTATTGCCCCTCAAATGCAAAATGCAAATGCAAAATGTATCCAAGTTAATCAATAAAGATTTGCATACGATTTCCGATTGTGCAATACACTCTTTGAATACACACACATATGTGTCAAAAGATATAATACTTTGACACGTATTTCACAATTAAAGTTTGTCCGATGATCGAGCTCAAAAGGTTAAAAGTTCGTGGCTCGTCGTGTGTCATGGCCAAGCTTAAAAAAAACATGTAAACAAACTACAAAAGCAACAAAATAAACAAATGGAATTGGAATTCAAGTTGTGGAATTAGTGATAATTTGAAGTTGAAATTGTTGTCGCTTATGAAATTCATTGATTTGATTGATCGATGGGAAAAACTGTGTCAACTCGAACTTTGAGCTCCTCAATTGGCCCTTCAATCGAGTTGAATAGTTATATAGTTAATACTCTTTCAATTGACTTGTATTGCTTGTTATTGTACTGCAGTTGAATGAACCTAAACGAGGGCTTTATTTAAGACATTTCTCAACACTGTGTGGAAAGGAAAGAAAAGATGCATTTGAAATTGAAGGAAAATGTTACAACAAATTTCTAAACATCCAAACATAGCGAACAATTTAGACACTTTTAAACACTGCTTAAATAAAAACTTTATCTATTCAGTTTACACATTATACAACACTATATAAGGGAGACTCAAACTGAAGCTTTTCTAAATAAGTTTGTATATTTTTGTAAATATTGATTTGGACATTTTAACTATTCTAAAAAGAGCTTAGACTGTTCTTTTAGACAGTTTTCAACACTGTTAAAATAATAGATCAAATAAGGAACTGCAATTGTTTTCTAAAAACGTTTTATCACAGCTATAAATCGAATATTTTAAACATTTCCAACACTATTTAAGAATGAATTTCAGCTGCAAGTTTAAAGAATTTTCCAATACTTTGATAAGTTACATTTTAAAATTAAAAATTAAATTTTAACTCTTTTTCAGCACTGCGTATTTTTTATATCACTTTCTTTGATATGTTAATTTGCAGTTAAGATCTGCATTTAAATCATGTTAACACTTCTTTTCTTACAAATGTCAAGCCGTGTTTGGAGTGTGAAATTGAATACATTTATCTTTGTTTCTTGTCCATCTCGAGCACGAATCTTTGAATACTTGAGGCACTTTTGGCCACATTCCCAAAGCACACACACTACACAAACATACACACATAAAGATAGATCTATCGGCAAACAAGATTATTGTTTGTTGTTAACATCTGAAACACGCTTCGAGTTTTGCACTTGCCAGACATTTCTGTATATTTATGGCCAGGCTAACACCAGAAAGTGAGAGAGACACAATCGCGATTTCACCGCCAGAAACAGAAACAGAGAACACATTCTCAGAAGTATCTTTTGTGTTTGTATCTAAACATGGCATTGGGATTCTTTCGACTCACTTTCAAAGATCGACATGCGATTCATGATGTCCGTCGAGATGTGCGACCCTTGACGTTGCATGATGATTGTGCTGTGTTATCGCGCGTTGTGGCACGTTGCAACAACAAACAGTTACTGCGTTTATAGCTCGCTTTTAGCCGTGTTTGTTTGCTTGGCTAATTGAAAAGCTAATCGATCAATCAATCAAGTGACGTTTGTTGTTATTGTTCTAGGCTGTTCAAAGTGCATTCACCATGTTGCCACTTGCCACTTGCACTTTTTTCCTGCACTTTGCAGCACTTTCGCTTTTTGCCGCACGATTCGTGTTCTTATCAATGCAACTTATGGCTTCAAACTGCTGGTAACAAACAGTAACCGTAGCCAAAACCCGAGCCCGTACCCCGAATCAGATGCGGACTCGGACTCAGACTGAGATGCGGACTTGCAACGTCGTCTGCAATCGATTTCAAGCCACGACTGCAACGTAACGCGTTTGCTGCTTTGGCTCTTTAGCTATTTTGCTATTTTTGGCTTCCTCATTTGTTGCAGCGGCAGCAGCAGCGGCAGCGGCAGTGGCAGCAGCTCAGTGAGCAGTCGACGAGCAGCGTGCCACCCAAAAATGGGTGGTGGTTTTGTCGCTTTTGTGGCTTATGCAACACACGACGACGCAATGGCGACAACTGACCCAAATTTTCTCTCTCTGTTAGTGTGTCTCTGTGTGTGTGTGTGTGTGTGTGTGTGTTTGTTGCACGAACAGAAAGACAGCGAACAGCGAACAGCGAAAGCAGGCAACATGCTAAAAGCGCTGCATTGTTTTATCCTTGCGCTGCAAGCGTAAAAGTGAAAGCTTTTGTTCGCTCAGCAATCCATCCCCCATCCCCCATCCCACACCAACCCCAACCCTCACACCCACTCAATCCCCTATTCTATTCTTTACCTCACGCTCAAATCAAATCCACGTCCTTTTTCAGCACATGAACAGATTGCAGCGAATACACTAGCAGAAATCAAATTACTACTTTTAATTTATACACAGTCGAACTTCTATAGCTCGAACTTCTATATCTCGAATTTTCCCAATAGCGTTTACTGAGCAAATTTCATACAAATCTGCGTCCGTAACTCGAACGTCCATAAGTCGAGTTTCTCCATAGCTCGAACAAAAATATTGGCCCGTGTTCTGTAAATCGAATTTTTCGGGAAAATCCCCAATAAAGTTTGAAATATTTTTCCTTTCTATTTTATGCTTTTGTTTGGATAGAATATTGCATCAACAATTACTTAAGCTTGTAATGTACTTCTTTGTCAGCGCATCAGCGCAAGATTATTTACCATGGCACCAACACGTCTATTAAAACGTTTATCGCTTAAAGAAATATTCAAACTTATTAGTTAAGGTATTCGAAAGTGGACCAAAAAAATTAAAATGGTTGAAAATTATGGTATCTAAATGAAAACAGTTTTCATCATATTAAAAAATCGAAAATTAATTATGATGTCATTTGAATCGGGGAAAAACCAATTTTTGAGAATATCGACAGGTCTTGATTGAACAAACTGGAATCTGTTTTTGTTGAAAATAACAAGAAAAGCTTGCAATTTGAAATGTATTTATAAATGAATGAAATTGTAGTTCCTTTTAAAAGACTTTAAAAAAAGAACTCCCTAAGTCGAAAGCCTCCATAAGTTAGGGAAGTTTGACTGTATTTAAAAAAAAAAATTATTTAATATTATATATTATTAATTTAATTATTATATTATTTTATAAAATTATTTTATTCATAAATCTGTCTTAAAATTTTATTAAGTATTAATTTCATCATTCAACTTTGCACCTTTTCACAATTCTAGACAAAGAAAAGCCTTGGGTTCAATAGCCCCGAAAGCTTTTGCAACACTGACAGCTGTGTACACACCCGCACTGACAAAAGCTGATTGCTACAACGTACATATTTGTGCATGCAAACAATGCCATTTTCTTTTAACTTTGATCAATCATTACGTAATTATGACAAGTTATATGCGCAGTTTGAAGTTAAACAAGATTGCGTAACAATATATGCTGATAAATATTATATTTAAGTAAGAAGTAATAAAATGCGTGACACAAATCCCATACCGTTAATAAGAACATTTCAGCAATTTGGAAAAATTAATACTAAAAACACGAATTTTTGACAATTCAATTACAAATTGTTGAATTTTTATAGATACTCCTAAAAACCTAAATAGAATTTAAAGAATAAAATTTAACTTCAAATTGAACACAACTTAATTTCAATAAAAATAAAGCTTCAAGTACAAATTGTTGAATTTTTATAGATACTCCTAAAAACCTAAATAGAATTTAAAGAAGAAAATTTAACTTCAAATTGAATACAATTCATTTTCAATAAAAATAAAGTTAAGCGAAAAATTAAAGACTAAATTTCTTTGTAAAAATTCAGTATTAATTTTTTTAAAATGAAATTCATTAAATATTTCAACGGTAAAAGCATTAAAAAGTAGTTCTTCATTGTCTATCAGTATGTATCTCAATCTGTGCTTTTTTTTGAGTGCATAGAGATTGTGCAGCCTCCACATATTGATGCAATGCGTTGCCTTGACCTGCAGACATTTTGTGGCAAGTTGTTGCTATTGTTGTGGCGGCTGCACACGTGTCCCCAAGGCCAAAGCTCTGTGGAAGCTGCCTACAATCGTTGTCTATGTGTGTGTGTGTTGTGTATCTGTGTGCCACATTTCAGGGGCAAGCGTAGGAGCTGCTTTTCAGTCAGCCCGACGACAGGCAGGAAAAGCCCCCCGTAAAATGAAAGGAAAGGAAAACGCTGTCCAGGCATTTGCTGTTCGCCTGGTGTTAATTGGCTCCATGGAGAAAATGGCCGCTTCACAGGCGCTGGGAAAACACGCACACACTTGAATACACACTCCCACACACACACACTCACACACAGGGAGCGTCTAAGACATTCGTGCAACTTCTTGGGCAACAAGACACACTCCATGAGTCTAAGGCTGCTTCTCCAATTTGCGAGAGAGTTTGAGTTGCTCCAAAAGCGGGGAGAGAGCGAAGCGAGCAGGGGCAGGGTTGGCTGAGGGGTAGGGGAGTTTTGGTTGGCGCCATTCAACAACTCTAACTCAAATACTCCGCCTCAAAAGAACAGGCGCACAGCATTGCCAGCCAGCTGGCGGGCACAGCCAGGAGCAACAGGAGTCGCAAACAGGAGCGATGACGTCATCGACACAGGAGCAACGACTCGGAGCTTTTGAGCAAAGCACAAAGCGCAAGGCGAAAAGCTCAACGTTGAAAGCTCTTCGAAATGCGACCCCTACAACAGGTCAATGGGTTTTGACGTCACAAAGCTGTTTTGGTTGCCAGGGCAAAAGCACAAGCCGAGGGGGGAGAAGGGGTGGGTAGGGTATTGGATATCGTCCCCCTCCAGCATTTGCACTTGGCGAAAAACATCAATAAATAGATTTCCCTGATTTTTCAACAGGATAGCAGCAAATCGCCAACGACGACACAAAATTTTGTATATATAAATTCACAGGAGCTTTGTTGTTGCGTCGCGGGGGTTGTTGCCCCCTTTCCCCACCGCCCATTCTTAAGGGGGTTGCAACAACAGTTCCACAACAACAAACAGCCCCCAAAACAGCTGTGCTTTGGTCTAGGCAGGGGTAAGGGCAAGGAGGGGAGGGTAGGGGAGGGAGGAATTACCACACAGTTTCTAGTCTAGCCAAAAACGGGGTGCGTTCAATTTAAATATAACCAAGTGAGCTCGTTTCCATGGAATGTTTGCGAGTTCAAATGCATTTCGAAACCATATTGTTTATTTTGGCCCAAAGTTATCCAAAATTTGTTGATTTTGCCAATTGAAAACTGTTTTCTTAATATTTTTGCTAAATTTCTATAAAAAGTGAAAAAAAAATAAGCGAAATTATTTCAATTATGCAAATTTGGAGAGAGAGTACAGTGGCACCTCGCAGTGTTGATTTCAGTAATATACTAATTAAATAATAATTTGTAATCATTATACAGTTTTAATACAACTAGTATAATAAAACAATTTGTAGGGAAAGTACATTTTAATTGAAATTGAAGCTTGCAATTAGCGAAAGTAAAAGTTGTGTCCATCAAATTTCTTATCGATGCATAAAACGCTGGCAACAATTAACAAATATCTGCAAATAAATTGCAGACAAGAATTATATATTTCTCGATTTAAATATTTGAATTAAATCGCTCTAGTTTATTTCTTTCTTAATATTTTTGAATTAAATTTATCCGATGTGCCACAGAAATCGCTTTTGCTTGAATTTCACTTGAATTTGTATGAAATTTAAGTGAAATTCAAGCGAAAGCGATTTCTGTGGCACCCCTGTATATCTTTAATGGTTATTTTTTAAAGATCCACTTAAGATCAGCTATCTTTATTTAAAAAACATTAAATCACACGCCAAACTAACTAATCCTTGTTTTAATGCGCTTTTTTAATATGTATAACTATAAAGGACAATCTTAAGTGCAATTTACATGAGTTTTTATCCCACATTTGTCACGTTACACGCTTATTAATACTCGTATTCTACTTAAGCGAGACTTGGTATCCAGAGTACTCCAAGTATTTCCCAGTCATATCCCAAAAACATATCGATATCATTGTAGGCGCGTGTTAGTCATTGCGATTTGTGTTTACTATTTATTTGTGTTTGCCTTTGTATTGGTATTGCTATTGCTATTTTGTTATTGTTATTGTTATTGGCTTGTTTGTCTGCTTTGACATTAAACGGGCCGCAAACGCGACACACGCGATGCCTTGAAGACCTCGACCTCAAGGGACTCGCCCACCCCGAGCTCAAGCCACAACAACCACACCAACCACACCAACCACACCAACCACACCTTATACGGACATTTAAGTTAGCATGTGACACTTTTGCAATACTCTGTAAAATGTACAGAGTAATTTACAGTGCAAATGGATCAAGTTGAGGGCATAACAAAGTTGTCAAATAATATATAAATAAAACAAGCATTTTAATAAAAATATATTTTATTGAAAAATAGCAAATAGAATAAGGAGAAAATTGTTGTATATATTGTATATATGTATGTTGTATATATTTAATATAATTTTGTAAAATTTAAATAAAGCTAATTTATGTAAAATATCATAAAACGTTTCAACAACTTTCTCGTTTCACAGTCTTTGGTTGGTATCGATATGTTCTACTTTTAACAGGGTTACTTATCTTAACTTATCGATAACATATCATATCTTATGTAAGATTTATTAAAGATAAATTTGCATATTTTTAATAAACATGTATTTCACATGCTCTTTGTGTTTTTAATATTTCATAACTATCTCTTAAGAAACCGTTGAGTTATTTAAAAATCCAATCTCTAATGTTCCGTATACAATTTATTTTAGTCATCATTCTCTGTTTCACAATTTATCTCTTGGTCTGTCTCATAGAAAACTCTCAAGTAATTCTAGAAAAATGCCTACAATCATTTCCCACAGGGTATATGCTCCACATACGGGGTAAGTTATCTCCCTTGATTCCCTTTTCACTTTGCTTTTTATTTTGTTTTTGTTCGCTTTTCAATTTTAGTGGCGTGTCAGAATTTATTGGCCGGCTCATTTTGTGGCCCATTAATAGAGGAGCTTGGGGCTTAGGGGCCGAAAAGGCCATTTATACGCTCAGCTGACTCATGAATGAGAAATTAGCTGGCTGGCATCTTTTTCTTTGTATCGCTCGTATCGCTTTCAGGTGCCGATGCCGTTTGCCGACTGGTTGTTGCCTCATGCCTCATGCAACGTTGCAACGTTGCACAGTGGGAGATGCAACTGCAACTGCAGCAGCCGTCGGGCACCACAGGAAGTGGCATTCCAAAAGTCGCAATTGCATTCACAATTCACAATGTAAGCCAGCTGTAAAGTAGCTTATGTACTTGGCTTTCACTCTCAACCAGAGCTATTCACTCACTCATTCACTCGCTCAGTCAGTCACACACTCACTCACTCATTCAGTCATTCATTCAATTGCTCATTCAGCCAGTTTGCAATTTTCCGCGTCGACATCGTTTGTCGTCTTGTTTGCGCTTTTAATAACAATTTTCGAATTTTGCAGCCAGTTTTTAGTCTTTTTTCTCTTTGCTTTTTTGCCAGCCACTTGACAAGTGTGTCCATAAAAAAAATTAAAACTTAAATATAAAAAAAGAGGGTATAAAAAACCGGACACATTTGCATTGCGCAATGGGAGAGACGAGTAAACTGACCCCTTCTGTGCATTTTTGTTTGTCTAACAAATTGTTCAACAACGTTTTTCTCCAGTATTTTCCACATGTCGATGTTCGTTTATTCCACGAATTGAACTAAAAATTCTATGGCTTGTTTATAAAAATGGCAAGATGATGGCAAGGGGGAGGGGGTGAAGTATTTCCCTCTCACATGTGGCGTTCTCATTTGGAACATTCCCCATAAACAGCCGAGTGAAAAACACACACAACTAAACCAAACTAAACTAAAAAAGGCAACGGGCATAAACATTTACGATAAACAAATTGCGGCTGCCAGCACATTAAAAGCAACAACAAACAACTATGAACATGATAGACTATGAATTGATAGACTAGTAGATGCTCTCTTTATATAGGGTAAACTTTCTTCATTAATACCATAACAAGAGTCTTTAAAATTCTTACACACTATTTACTTTTGTTTTCCCCTCATATTTTTACAACACAACATACCTTTTGACTAATCTAGCTTTTACAGGGTATACTATACGCGTTTTAGTCACTCAGTCGTTAGCATTTTTTCGAATTAATTTTTAAAGAAAATTTCGTAATCCAGAAACAAGACAAAAAAAAAAGAAAAAGAAAAAAATAAAGAGCTAATCAAGCGATATTCATATCTGGAGTACTTCAAACAAACGCTTATCAACATCTGCAATGAACTACATTAATTTTAATGAAATTCCATGACTGTTTTGTTTAAAAAAAAACACCAAACAATAAGAGAATAAATAAGGAAATGTGTGAGAATGAGGCAACTTGATGACTCTTAAAATATAACTCATTATTATACGATATTTGTGAAATTTGTAGTATATTTAAATATGATAAAGATTTATAAGATTAGACAGTAATATAATCTAACTCTTCTAATTACTAAATCTAAGCAATAACAGTTTTTAAAGTCATTTCATAACCCTCATAAGACCCCTTTAAATGATTGCATCAGCACAGGGTATATTCAAGAACATTATATTCCAAATTTATCTCAATTTGATAATCCCATAGCCATGAGTTCCTTCTTTTATCTCTTTAGGCAAATATTTTTTATTTCGCTCAAAATAAACAAAACATAAAAATGTAGACATAATGACAAATAAGAAGCTTTTATAATGGATAATTTCATAATATTAAGTAATCGCCATATGGCGAGCGCAAAACTGAAGATAACGAACTTAAATATTACTAAAAGAAGAGTGCGTTACAGAGAGTCTTTACTGTAACACGGCACTTGATGAATTATGCATGCATGGATAAGTTATGACATTGTTTTTATTGATGTTAAGATTTTGAAATGTTCTTTTTATGGCAGTCATAATAATTTATAGGCCTTTCGATCGACACTTTATGAATGCTGAAGCTACATTTTATATAAATCATATTTAAAGCTAAATTAATAATGTTGCGATAGTCCAAATGCCATAATATATTTACGGGAACTAGCTCTGTTTAAGTACCAATATTATACATATAATATAAATCATATTTAAAGCTTAATTAATGATATAACATTTTAACTATTGTTAGGATAGTCGAAATACGTTAATATATTATCGGGAACTGCCTCTGTTTGAGTGCCAATAATATATTTTTGATGACTTTAAACTTGCAAATGCTAATCTCATAAAAGTCTATGAATATCTATCTAAATATTGAATAACTGCGATTAAAATGATTTTCCGCTTGAAAATCCGATCAATTTTGGCAAACTTTTGAAATACAGGGTAGGCCATTTAAAGTGGAAGCATCGGGTAACCCTATAACTTTTGACAAAGCTGTCAGATCGACTAATGACATAGCGCGTTGGAAGCGTCATTTCAAGACAATTTATACCATGGAACAGTACACTCCAAAAGAACGTGCTGAAATTGTTCAGCTTTACATTCAAAATAACTTCTCGATTGTGAAAACCAAAAAATCAAAAAAAAGGCGATTATGACTGGCCACCGAGATCACCCGATTTGACGCCGCCAGACTTTTTTTTATGGGGCTACTTGAAGTCCAAGGTATACACCAACAAGCCAAGGACACTAGCTCAACTCAGAGCCAACATACGCCGCGAAATAAGAGCCATATCGGCCGATACACTGGCAAAAATGATGGAAAATGCCGAAAAAGCTAATGGTGGTCATTTACGCGATATCATTTTCAAAAACTAACTAGAAAATTTCTCCTTGGACCGAAATAAATGAATGAGATGAAAACAAAAAAAAAAAATTTGTTTTCCCTCTTTTTTTTCAAAAACAAATGCTTCCACTTTAAATGGCCTACCCTGTATTAAAGTTGGCTTTATATTCGACTTTACAATGTTTGACTTTGAAATATTCTTTTTATTGCAATGCAATCCCAATTAATTATAGGCCTTCCGATTATTACCTAATGACTGCTAAAGCTATAATAAAAATCTTATTTATGGCTTAATTAATGATATAAAATATCAATGATAGTTAAGGGAACTTCCTCAATAGTTCCGCTTAAGTACCAATATTATATTTCTGATGACTCTAAAGTTTAGAGTCTAAACATGCAATTGACGATCTATAAAAATCAAGCATTTATGCGATCATTTACAACTTGATTTCCTTTTATGCATGTGTTGCACAATGGACACCTGCCCCCTACCAAAAATATAAACAACCCCAACTTAACTCAGCAGCCCAACAAGTTAGCGTTAAAATATTTCACACAGCGGCGTCTTTGAAATACAAATATCTGAAATCATAATGCGTGTAAGTGAGCATTACAACAAATGGCCTTCGTAAGTTGGCTTAAACCACCGACAAACCACAACAACAGCAACAACAACAACAGCTATTTCACAATTAGCCAATCAAAGGCAGAAATTTAACGTTTTGCTTTTAACAAGAAATAGCCTCAAGTATTTGGTTGCATGTGTGCGTGAAAGAGATGCAAAATAACAGAGGCTTTTTATGTAATGCGACGAGACGCATAAAAATTGCAACAATTAACAAATAAAACACACAGAGATGGCAGCAATTCAAGCTAAACAATTAAACAAAAGTGACCAGAAAATCAAAACAAGCAACGCACTTGGCCTTTCACTTTAGCCAGGTTAAGAGGGTATTTAAAAGAAACGCGTTAAATTAAGTTATTAACAAGTACCTGCAAATACATTTGATTCTCGAAGACGGAACAATTATAGTTGGTTATAATTTCTTAAACTAAAAGTTTCTCAACCTGTTTAGGCAAAAAACTCGCTTGATTGCTTTACATGTTTATGTCAGGTCATTAGTGAATTTAGCGAGAGTTCATTAACATAACAACAACAGAACATCAACAGTGTGGCAATAATAACAACTCTCTCACGTTGTGTGTTTGTGTGTATGTGTCGTATCGCATGCAACAAGTTGCTTTACATTGAAATATCCAAATGTTCACAGGAAATCATCAAAATGTGCAAGCGCAAGTTGAATATATCCAATAAGACTTTTTGACTCACACACATGCACACACCACACGCACTGCTCCTCTTGCTCGTTTGTTTGTTATTATTGTTGTTGTTGTTGCTTTTGATTTTGCTCTCTTTGCTTTGGGTGCCAAAGGTGCACACACACACACACCTAAACAGAAGACAGCCAAACAAGCGAGCGTGTGTGTGAGAGAGGAAGACAGAGAGAGAGAGAGAGAGCGTCATCCAACTGGATTGCTTATTTGCTCACTTGCCCCCTTCCACCCATTGGGGAGTTGTATTTGTAACTCGTATACTGCGTGTGGGGTTGTAAAGGCAAGAAAAACGAAAGCGTCGTTGCTTTTGGACATTGCACCGTGGTTGTCAGGCAAATAGATCGGGCGCACAGATTATGCGAATGAATTTATGTGTGTACGTAGATATTTATTGTGTGTGTTTATTACTTGTACCACTGTGTCTGATGTGGATGACGATGACGATGACGACAAGCGGTTGAAAAGTCAAAGTCAAATGCAAGACATAAAACAACGGCAAAACAATAACAATAATAAAAATAATACACACAACACAGAAAACAAAAACAAGTTTTCACTTTTATTTCTTTTTTTTTTTGTTTTAGTTACTCAGGTTACTTCAATGGGGTGTGAGAGTGAGAGTGAGAGGGGAAGTCTGCTTCATGTGGCATTCAATTGCATTTGCCTGTTTTTGTTGTTGTTATTATTGCTGCTGCTGCTGCGGCAAATTGTGGCCATAATGATGAATTGCATAAGCCGGAATCGCAATCGCAATCCGTTTTCTGCCAGCTGCTCATCCGCTTATAGGCAAATGCAAGCGAGAGTTAGAGAGCGAGAGAGTGTGATTTAGAGAGAGAGAGCAAAGCTCACTCAACACAGTTGCTCTGCACTCAAAAAAGCTAAAGCTGGCTTATCAACAACATACAAAACATGACCATATAAAGCAGCTATCGGCACGGCCCTATCTCGTACGCATAGGAAATTTTCGTGGCGACTGCGCTGCCGCTCATGTACACTCACGTACGACACACTGCTACGATTTGCTTCTGTTAACGTCGCTGTTATTCCGCTGTTAGGCGAACAAAAATGCACACTAACGCAATGAAAACATATGACTGTGTTGGTGCCGACCACTGATATAAAGTAAATACTAAACACAAATGTCTATTTGTGGCTAATCGTCGACAACAACAAAAGCGAATGAAACAACAATAACAATGATGATATGTAATCAAACACAAACACCCCCCGCCCCTTAAATTAACACACGCGGCGACAGCGACGTCTGTATTCATTCATGCCGTTAGTTTAAGCGCATTCTCGTTCCCATTCTCGTCGCCGTCGCCGTTGTCTATTGTTTTATTCTTCTTTTTCTTTTTGAATGACCATCGCGGCCTTGCCTTGGCGCTCTTTCCAAATTCAAATACAATTCCCATTTCGTCGAGTGGGGTGTGTGTATTGAGAGCACCGTAATTGGAAGTGGGCATGCCATTGAAGTTGTTTTTAGCTCCTTTTTGTTTCACATTGCTAATTTTGGCGTTGCGGTAAATTGCAAAAGCGTAGTTTGAGTGCAAAACAAAGAGAGTGAGCGGGCGAGCAAGCGAGAGAGCGAGAGAACGAGCTTGAGCCAAGATGCGTCATTAAAAGCAAATTGCGCTTCAGAAGCTCCCGCTCCCAGCTGTTCAAAGAATGGCAACAATGTGAAACGAAGTGTGCAAAGTAAATGAGCGGATTATGTTTTTTGTGTGAGGTAATAGCTGATAAATGAATTGGCGGTAAATATACATATGTGTGTGTGTGTTGCCAAATTTAATTGATGATTGGAATGTACGCTGGCAATCAATCAAATTACAGATTAACTGAATAAACACACCATTACAATGTTACACACACTTCATCAATCATTATCGCATTATGCAAAACTCAGTAAATCCCAAAAAAAATCCAATTAGAAATTCATTGACAAAAATCATATTCAGGATGAGTGCCAAGTCATGTGAGTGGAGTGCGTTCCAATGCGATAGCGAGTGATTTCGACAAGGCTCTCTCACTCACACACACACACACATGCTGAGCAGCGAGCACGAGGCTGCTATGCTAATCACACACAAATACGAAAAGAGCAACGACAACAGCCGCAGCAAAAGGCAAATACAAAAAGAATAACCAAATTAACAACAACACTCGCCTGGCAACTGGAAATGAGAGAGAGCCGCTGTCGTCTTGCTGCCCTTTGCTCGGCGCCTGTTCAAATAAGTTTCAAATTTTGACAAATAAAACCATGGTTTTGTAATTTACGAGCTCGTTTCGCCAACACCAACACACAATCATCATGATTGAGCGTCAGTTGAGTGGAGTTCCCACGCCCATTATTAACACTCAGAACCAAACGGGTTTCAGGACTCAAAATATATCCACACTATCTCGCTCTCGCCCGTCTCCTATACTTTTTGGGACTCCTTCATCGTGAGAGCGCAATAAAAAGGGATTAAATGCGAGTATATGTGTTTAGTTATGTTTTGTAGGAGACGATGGTGTGGTGGGTTTTGGTGGAGTTTGAGTGAACTGAAGGAAGCTGCAACAACGTCATCTCCCCAACTGTCTAGACATTTCATTACCGACACACTCAGACACAGGACATAGGACGAATAGAAGAAGCAGAAGAGGTTGCTTGACTCCGAGGCACGTGAACTCAACTGTCGTTAGATCACCTCTAATTATAATTGAGTCCGGTCTTTTTATTGGTTTTGCGGCTTATGTGTGTGTGTGGGTGATTGTCTGAGCTTCTAGGTGCAATAAATGTGTATTTATTCTCTTATCGGTTATTACTTTCATAAACATACACATGTACTGGAAGTGGGTTACTTTCGAGTAAATAAATGTTTGATATTTTGTTGATAGACATTTATAGATGAAAAAAAATATACATAAATATAGATTAATATGGAAAATAGACAATTTAAATTTTGTATATTTTGGGATACAAATTTATGGATAAAATCAGTCGAGTTTTAAAAATCGAGCACGATTAAATATATTTTTCAATATTCTATAAACAGATAATTTTTTTAAATAACAGTACAAAAACATGTCTTATTTTCATTTTACAAAATTAAATTAGTTTCGTCTTTTATCAATAAGATTTGAAAATGTATTTGTACGAAATTTGTCACCTATTACTCAAAGTTTTCCATTAGAGCATCTGAATTTTACAGCCGCGCACTGCAGTGATTTGACTAATCGTCACATTTATTTTTATTTTATTTTTTATTTTGTAATCTGAGTCTTGCAATATCACACGACAGGGAGGTGCAACCCCTGCTTCTCTTCATGCAAACTCATTAGCAGTTTCTCGTTATTCAAAATGCAATTAAGCTAAGCAGATTTGAACGTTACTCGTCTATTTTCTGTAAGCGAAGATGAGAAGACCACTTCGCTCGCTCTACAGATTAGTAATTTCTTCATTACATCAGGAATTTTTTGTAGGAAATATGCATTTGATACAGCAGCTTAGGAAACAAGGAAATAATCTGTTATCTGATTATTTCTTTCTACATGAATAACTGTAGGTCTGGGTTTATTTTTTGTTATAAGAAACTCGTTTTAGGGTTGTAATTCGTCACAGTGCATTAATCAGCATTGTGTGTCAATTGTTTTCTTTCTTGCCCAACTTGCC
This sequence comes from Drosophila suboccidentalis, assembly GCA_037043435.1. NCBI lineage: Eukaryota > Metazoa > Arthropoda > Insecta > Diptera > Drosophilidae > Drosophila > Drosophila suboccidentalis. Next base: position 344,852 of record JBAMBK010000134.1, read on the forward strand.
TCACTGTAAGCCGACAGAGATTAAGTGGAATTTAACAATTTTCAGCAGCTATGCAACCACTGTGCGAGTGACAGGCTTGTCAAGGACTCCTTATACACTCGATATGTCTGCAAAGGTCACACACATACACACACACACACACACACATACCAACAGCACTTAGCTATAGGAGCCTTGACTTTTGCACTTTCGTCAAATGGAAGTAGCAGACGCGACGCGAAAGACAAAAAGACATCAAAATACTGCATAAAAAACAAAGTGAAGATAAAAAAACTCACCACTTAGACAAATGCTTCAAGTGTCGTCGCCTTCTGGGCGTCCTTTTTGTGCTGTGGTGAATAAGGCGGCGCGAGATGAAACTGGAATTTTGTTTGGTCCGTCCTCGTCGTCTGTTTTGATTTCGTACTCTTCGTTGTGGTTGTTGTTGATGCTGACTGCTACTGTAGTTGTTTTTGTTTTTATATCGACTGCTCTCAGCTGCTTCTGCATGCGTATTTGTATTGGTACTCTTTTTTTGTTGCTGTGTGTATGTGTTTTTATAAATCCTTTTGTTTCGCTGCCGCTTTTTGGCGCGCAATTTTCGTTTGTCTCGTTGTTTCAAACACACACGCGAAACCGTTTTGTATCTGTCGTTGTTGTTTTTGTTGCTGTTGTTGTTATTATTGCTGTAATTTGCATTTCACGTTTTGCTGCTTGCCTAATACGAAACAACGGCTACAAACACAATAACAACAAACAAAAACACACACACATAAAGAGCGAGGGAAAACTGAAGGAAGCTGTGTCCGTTTTGTTTCTTTCCTTTCTTTCTTTCGTTTTGCTGACTTCGTTTAGTTTTTGTTTGCCCACTGCAATTGCAATTAACTAAGCAAATAATATAATATATTTTTTTTGTTTATTTTTTTGCTGTTGTTTTTTACTTGAAACTCATTTAAATCTGTTCGGTTGCTGAGGCTCCGACTCCGAGCGACGGCGACGCGCTGGCGACAAAAAAGCGATACGAAAAACTCAACGTCCGTCTCGAATGCGCGTTTAAAACGAACTGAGAGGCAGAAGCAAAACAAAAAACACTGAGAGCCAAAGTCAAAACAAGCTGACTGCTTATTTCTTACGATAGTCGACTGAGAAATACCCTGCAAGCTTGAATACTACATTGCAATGGCATTAAGAATTAAAAATATCGTTTACAAATGAAGTTATTATGCGAGTTAGGCACAATGTGGATTTTATTAACGTAATTATTCAATAAAACTATGGACTGCGTGTTGTTTAAGGCAAACGATAGTCGGAGCTACTTTTAAACGCTTTTCATAGGGTAAACAGCAAAACGGAGTCTCTATCTCGCTCTTGCACATTTGCTTAAGGTGCTTAATATTTTGAATGTTTTGCTTAAGTGCAGAGAGCGAAACAGTGGAATGGAACGCTAGATGTAAATATGTACGTACATCTGTATGTAAATATGTATGTATGATAAGCGTATTTTTGGCAATTGGATGTAAAAAGTATGTAAAAATTTTACTTCTATGCATTAAAATTTTTTTATTTTTTTTATTTAATATTGAATGTTAGTTGAACGCACATTCAAACTCAGCGATACGAGCACATTTTAATTTATTTCAAGTTTATTTATTGTGTTATACAAATTTCTAACTACGTCGAACTTAATGCTGATATCACTATTAAAACGTCGAGCAGATTAGAAAATTTCTGTTTATAGAGATTTAAGCACAATGTACAATTTCCCACATGTCAGTTAAAAAGAGACCCTCACTCACTGTCAAGGTTTATTGTATTATCAGCACCCCTGCAAAACTGTGCACTTGAATTCAGATATTAATTTTTGGTACGGTGTCTAACCTTTTAAAGTGTTTCGTCAATTGTATTTATTAGATCCATGTAGCACGAGTATAATCAACTCAAATGAACTAAATAGATGGCATTGACATGGGGGGAGACCAAAAAAGCTCACACTGCACATTTTTGAAAAAGCGCGCCAACTTATGAGGAACGTATGAAAACTAACGAAACAGGGGAAAGCTCGCGCCGAAAGCATAATGCGTGCGAGTGAGATGACAGCTGTGTGCAGGGCGAGAACGGTTTCAACTTCCAACGGCAAACAACGTGGTCTCAGTGAGCTTGCAAAGCTATGCTGCGCGCCTGTTACTATTCCGGTCTAAATCTAAATGATGCTGCTCATTGCTCTAGTTTTTTTTGTTTTTTTTATGCCTCTTTTCATTTGGAAGCGCAAGCAAAATTGCGCGCGAATTGAAATGACGGAACGGCGGACAAAGCCCCAGACAGCCGACGACAAACCGCAGCGCACTCAACTTTGAGTCGCATATGGATTTCAAGCGCCATTAGCCAGCTTCACCACATACACACATAAGAAGAGTACATAGCGTAATTGAACCCTTGAACCACCGAGTGGGTTGGGTAGAGGCAGCACCACCACCCAAGTTCCCCAAGCCGCCATATTGGTCATGCGGTCGCCGTCATCGTTGCACACAATTTCAATTCATGGACTCTAATGAACAGGCGAACAGCCGTTAAAGCTGGCAGCTTTGAGAGATTTCTCGGCGTGACATTCACTCGGCATGTTCGCCGTTTCATTTCGTTGCGTTTAACTGAGTGTGAATTGTATGAGTGTTTGTGTGTGTGTGCGTGTGAGAGTGAGTGCGACTGTGTGAGTGGGGCAAAAAGTTTATTTACAAAAGCTTTGTTGTAGGGGAACAGAGCTAAAAGTGGGGAGAGTGGAATCGCTATGAGAAACTAAATCCACTTAACAATGAGTTTAAGTTACTTTTGCGCTTTTTTTTTTTGCTTTGATGAGTGATTGGAAACTTGAGCTTTAATTTCAGCTACTATAAATGCGTCGAGTGCTTGCTCAAAGTGAGTTTTGTGTTTGATGACATTTGAGTTGGAATGGGAATTGGAGTGAGAGTGGGAGTGGAAGGGGAATTTTAGGCCTGCTGCTTGACCCCGTTTAAGCGCATTTTTTGTTACTTCTGTTGAGTTGAGGCGACAGGATAACAGAATGTTGAGCATGAGATCGACGAGCGCATAAAAGCAAATTTTTGCCAAAAATTCTAAGCACACTTTGCTCCCCTTAACTTCCCCTTTCACATGCGAGACTGTTACACTCATGACCTTTCAGAGAGAGCGAGAGAGAGAGGAAGAGAGAGAAACACACACATTGGCATGCCTGGAAGCACGAAAAAATCCTTGAACGAATTGATGAACCAGGAGTGCAGTAGCTGAAGCTGGCGTTGCAGTAAATGCCTCTCAACAATAACTGGAATAACCGCTACAGCAACCCAACCAACCACTGCCCCTTCATCCACACCCTCACCCGTTCCCCACCCGAGCCGAGTTTAACGACTCTGACCATGGACCATTAGAAGTGCAGTCAAGGCCTAATCTGGGAGCATTGACACACCAAATATGTATGTACATATGTATGTGTCTTTGCTAATCTGTATCTCAAAGTTGACTCACATTTTGCAGGTTTCTCAGTTGAATGCTCCCAAAAAAAATTCAAGGACGTACATTTTGAAGACTCGCAGTCACAGTGACCGCTCAATTTTCGAATAATTTTTATATCGTATAACGTTGAATTAGTGACGTACATACAAATTAATACATCGAAATCTAGTTTTACGCGTACTCGATTTCAAAAAATTAATTCTTTTGAAAGATTTGGTTTTTTCCAACACTGTCCACTTTTTTCACAATTACACTTTTTCAAAAATTTTAAACTGTTTTTACTTTCACAAATTTCGAAATTTGTTCTTTTGGAAAATTTAAATTTCTTCCAACAATGTTAACTTTTTCCACACTTACACTTTTTCAAAAACTTCATTACTTTTACAAATCTTAACCGATTTCCTTGCGAGATATTAATTTTACCATTGCTTTACCGCTTTTTGTAACTTTTTCAACTTTTCCACACTTACACTTTTTAAAAAATTTCAATACTTTTACAAATCTTAACCGATTTTGAATTATACATTTTATCATTGTGTTACCGCTTTTTTGACTTTACTTGACTTTATTTATTTGAAAAATTTCAAATTCTTCCAACAATGTAAACTTTTTTCAGAAGTTTTTTTGTAAGTTTTTTTTGTAAACTTTGAACTCTTTTTGTCGAAGCTTAACCGATTTCTTGCGAAATTTAAATTTATTCAGTGCTTAGCCTCTAAAATTTTATCAATTCGGAAAAATTTTATTTTTTGGAATTTATAGAAATCGGTTAATATACACTTTACACTTTCGAAAGCTTTCAGATTCCGAAGGTTTCTGTATAGTATCCTGAATTAATTTAAACAAAACCGAAACTCAGTTTTTGGATCCTTTAAGTAAAAAAATTAAAAAACCATTCAAGCGCTTGCATCCCTGCCAAGCAGCCGAAAGAAGAAATTGGCTCAAAGAAAAATGTCAAAACGGAATAACGAAACAATATACAAACCAAACATACATACATACGTACATGCAAACATGCCTGCATACGTATGTGTGTGTGTGAAGAAGGAGACGAGCCGAACAGCAAGCGACCCTGGCAGCAAATTCAATGCAATAAAAAAAATCTCATGTATGCATGTGTGTGTGTGTGTGTGTGTGCCTGTGCTTCTTCTGTCGTCTGTCCCAAACTGTCCGTTTGTCGCATTGCTGTTGAATTCTGCTTCCTCTTCTTCGTTTTGTGTGGGAAAATTCAGGCCGTGGGAATTACATGTGAAATTTCGATGGTGTGCTCGAACAGGCGAACAGCGCGAGCAGCACAGCGACACGACAAACAGAACAAGCAACAGAACAAAACAGACATACAAACATATGTATGTACATGCATACAAGCATATGTATGCTGCATGGGCATGAGAGTGAGAGTGAGAGCGAACGGCAGGCAGACAGGCATACAACAACACTAGGCGCAGCATAACCACCACGCCTCCACTCTCTACACTTCCCCTCGCCGAACCGTTACCCTGTATGCTATCTCACATTTCCATTACCATTCCCCAGTCTTTTATGAGAATTTCTAAACAAATGCGGGAATGTTGAGCGGGCAGACAAGGAGAGCAGGAGAACAGAAGGAGAGTTGTGAGTGCGCCAGTTGGAGTGGAAGGGAGTGAGAGAGAGAGAGTGCAAGCGAGCGAGAGAGCGGTGCATCAGACAACTCTCAATTGGAGCCCTTGGTTGCGTGCGAGCGGGATGGCAGCATGTGTGGTGGCCATGGCCCTTTATGTTGCAGCTGCTGCTGTTGCTGCTGTGCAACATTTTGTGGCAGTGTCAACGCAGCGCACAGATTTTAACGGAACAATTTCGAATAGGCGAACAGCAAATTCAGGCAGGCGCAAATCGCCATGTTGCAAGTTGTGTGTTGCATGTGGCACAGAGACACTAACACACACCCATACACATACAACTGATAATCATTTCGAATGATATTTCAGCTAACAAAGGGCGCCTCAACAAGAGAGCCTGCAGGCATCATTAGGGTAGAAGGTTTCAATTCGATTAGAAACTGCAACAGGCAAGCAGCAAAATGCAGCACGCCACCAGCCAACATGCCACAAAAACAATCACAATCACAGCCAGAACCAAAACCACAACTACAACCACATCCATTGGAAAACCGGGTCGCAAGCCCTTTGCTCTGGCAGAAACGGCGGCAAGAACTTTTATTTATAGCCCTGGCAATTGGGATGTGGCAAAGAGGAATGCGATAAATGGACAACAGAGTGAGGCAACATGAGGCAACCTGAGTTGCCATCTAAGAACCTAAAAGCCCAATGCTCTTTTTTACGATACACAAGTCAACGATATTTAGTTTTATTTACATACTTTATAAAAAAATCATTTGTATCTCCGAACCCTTAAAATTATCTATATCTCAAACCCGAGCCGTACCACTTTCTTAGAAAATGTTTATTTCGAAACTAAAGTATTAACATACTTCTCATACCTTATTATATTTTTATTAAAATCTCGATTTTGAAACAATTAAATAATAAAATTCTTTATCTTAAAAGATGAAATTTTTTGTTGTTAATTTTTTAATATCTATATGTATTTTTATTGGGAATGGTTGACATACATACATACTCGATTTACTAAAAATGTAGTATACAAACTTATGTATTTTAGATAATAATTGTAATGAAACGATATCGGGTTTGAAATACCGGTTTAATATTGGTTACCACACAAAAAAAATTTAAAATTTTGCAATTTCAAAAAGGGTTTCTATACATTGGATCTTATATTCAAACTAATTATGTATTGAGATCCAAAACTAGTTTTAAAAACGACGTTAATACATTAACAACAAAATTTATTTTAATGATTGATTGAACCGAAACTAATCGTTATGCATGAATCGGTTACTAAACGGTTATTTCGGTAATTATAATTTCGTTTTTTCTGTTTAGGTATAACAAAAAATTATGTTAAGTTCAGTTACGGTTAAAAATTTTAATCGGTTAATACCGGTTAACGGTTACGATAATGGTAACGGTCTCGGTTATGGTTTTAATCCCTGAATTATATCGAAAATATTCTAATTTTTTTTTAAGTTTCAGAAGATTTATGGATACTCTTCAACTCAGCTCAGTTGACAACCGATTTGGACTTCTTCCAGGCAATCAGGGGAATCGTAATCAACGTAATTTCATTTTCGCCGTCTGGCGGCATTTCCCTATTCCCTGTTTTCTATTTTCCTAGTCCAGCCTCAAGACACTCTCAACAGGGAACAGGTAACTGGGAGTCTTGATAAATGTAAATGTTTGGCAATGAATTTGACTTCAACATGGGTTTGATATGAAAAGTCAACGAATTCAAGTTAGATTATTAATTTTTAAGTTTGTTATGGTTACCAACACGAAACGGACATATTTTGTATATTTACTTGTATATTATGTTTAAATACATGAATTTAGTAAACATTCTAGCTCTTTATGATGTCGATGAATTTCCGTTCCTTGATGCTAAAGAGTACAAATAAAAGTTAAAGAGGAAAAATGGAAAATTGTTTGGAAACTCACACAACCAAACCTACATATGTAAAGGTCTGCTTGATATCGAACTTCAGGATGTCATTCCCTTAAAATAAGCTTCAATCGACTTTGATTTGTGCCTTCCATTTGGCATTTCTTGATTTAAGAGTTCATATATCTGCTCCTACAAATCATTCTTCTTATTCTCTCTTACTCTTGCTGAAACCCACTTCAATGTCAGCTAAAATCTTCTTCTTGTTTTCTGGCAACGGACACTGGCAACTCTCCTGTTGTCCTCCACCGCAGATGACAATAGGATGTGGCTTATATGGAGCACCCGTACAGGTAGGACAATTGACCCTGGGACATTAGGTTTAAGGAGCTAATTAAAAACAAACTACAGGGTATTTACTCACCCATCAGAGCGTACAAGGTAAACCACTGGCTTAAGATCGGGGTCTGATCTGTACAAGCAAACGAGACGATGGGCAACATACAGAATGGGCAGGAAGAGGATAGAACTGATTAAGAGGCCCACCCAAAAGCCATTCTGGAATGGGATCGATCGATTAAAACTTGGCTAATAAATAATAATAAGCAAGACTACAAGATTTTAACTTTAAACTAATGAAATAATAAAATCTAACTTAAATTGATATTTTTTTTTTGGATGTTACCAGAAATTTTAGTTATTGTTAAAATTCAAAAAAAATACAAAACAAAAGAAAAAATATTGAAAACAAGCGGGAAAGGCTATAGTCGAGCTCCCGACTTTTAGACACCCGTAACTTATTTAAATAAATTTAAAATATTTCTTATTGCATGCTTTTAGGCACTTACAATGCTTGAAACTTACATCAGCCCTTACCACCTTTCTATTTGTCAGCTCTTGTTACGATTTAGAAGGATGAAAGATAATATAGATATTATAGTCTCTGTGAAATAGTTCCTTACATAGACGGACGGATCGACGGATAGACAGACATGGCTATATCGACTCGGCTGTTGATGGTTATCAAAAATATATATACTTTATAGGGTCGGAGATGCTTCCTTCTCCCTGTCACATACTACATACATTGCAACGAATTACTTATTTTTTAAGTAACTGGTATACAAATTCTAATTATAAATATATTAATGGTTTATAGTATTTTTCAGAAGCCGGTTTGAAACCGTGAACATAAGTTGTTAAATCTAGTTGAAAAAGTATTCTCACAATGGGATCGATAAGTGTCCGACATGCGTATTTGGTGCCATGATCTTGAATATAGGCGATATGCGCACAGTGACCCACGTTCTTTGTTATTTCCGTAACGGTCATGTTGCGATACTTTTGCAGTTGATCTTCCATCGAATGGGTTAGATTCAGGCCAATCGTATTTATAAAGTCGGAGCCCCGTTCTCTGATAAAGCTTTCAGAGCGTTTAATGGTGGCAATTAACTCGAGTATCGTCTCACCGAAATTGCCTTTTGCTTTAACCGAAATGAGGCCATCAACTTTTAGCACTCTCTGTTTAATGGCGTCAATATGTTGATGAATGACATTCTCCAATTGTAGTAGCTTACCAAATTCGCGCAATACCCAATTGGAAGTAATACAGGCTATATTCATATTGGTTCTTATTATCCCACACTCATTTGCTTTATACATCGTATGGTAATTAAAATGCTCAAGTTTTGTGTGCATTTCTTCTAATTTTGGCTTCGTCAGTTCTTTGCACAGGGTTTCGGTATATGTTTTACTCCGATAGGGATATAAATCAAAAAGGGTTTTATTTATCAGATGCTCCTCTGGTATCGATACCAAATCAAAGCTTGATAAATTACCCGTATACACAACCCCCTCCGTTTCTATATTCTCTTTTTCAATATCCACTGCCCATAAGCGATCTGTGTCATACAATTGATTCTCAGTCATCCAATCAACTATATTTTGATCTGCTCGGCATGCACTGAGAGTATCTGCCATTCGTACATTATTCGATTCGACAGTTTTCAATTTTTCCAAATTTTTACAGGTTGCCTGATATGTCACCATTCCAAGCACATAATGGAACAATCCAACGAGTGTTATAAACGAAAATGTGCAAAATATGAGCAAGATGGCACTAAGCAACAACAAATGGTCAGTACGATATTAGCCTTAAAAGTTTCAACCACTTACAATATCATGCAGTTTGATCCAGTGTTGTTATCTCGTACAAGGAACCCATTAACTAGGCCAATGATTAATGCGATTAAAATCTAAAAAAAAGAGTGAAAATCTCTTTAAAAAATCAGGGTATTACCGGTTTTTTTTTGAATATTTCAGTTTCAAAATATCGATGATTTCGGTTCACAAAAAAATATTAAAAATTTTAAAGATATGTAAACTTGAAAATAAATATTCAAATATCTAGATCCTTTTTTTAACAATCAGGCGTGCCACAGAAATCGCTTTCGCTTGAATTTCACTGAAATTTGTATGAAATTTAAGAGAAATTCAAGCGAAAGTGATTTCTGTAGCACCCCCGAATATGTAAATTAAATTAGGGAAATAAAAAAATCAACTTAGTTTAAAAGAAAAAAAAACGATGATACGGCTACCAATTTCAATCGGTTAATACCGGTTAATGGTTACGGTTATGGTGTGGGTTTTAATCCCTGTCAAAAATAAAAGTCAAATCACACAAACATACAAAAAAGACATGAGAAAATCAACTAAAACTACTTTCGTATTCATTTTTTTGCGACTACAGACGCTACCAAATCAGAGAATTTTTAATTTTATTTTAGCGCATTGAACTTACCAAGAATAATAATAGACAAGCCATATTTGTGTATAACTTGCGATCTGGGCCGAATTTCTCGTTAATGTCATCAAATGATTTGGCCGATTTGATAGTCCTTAAATGAACATCACTGATCGCTGCCTCGATGATGTCGTTCATTAAGATATATTCTTCCTTATACTGGGAAGCTGCGTAGTCGAATCTAGTCAAAATTGGCGGAATAACTGGAGCAATCGTATCTTTTATTGTTTGGCCAACGTCTTCTAAACGCCGCAGAGCTGCTAGTGGTATTAAATTTAATTTATATTTAATTGCGTTATCTGCGGCATTTAAAAATACTGTGGTATTCGGCATCTGTTCAATAAATGAAGTTATTTCTGAAATGATAATATATAAACGTGAATTCACTTACGTCATCAATATGCAGACACTTTGAAGAGTCGATTTTTGTATAATCTCTTACAAAATCAATACAATTTTTGAGGCGACATAAAGTAACCAAGGCAAGAATTAAGTCACGTTTAGCTCCCCGTAAGCCTAATGACATTTAAAATTCAAACAAAATCGAAATATATGATGTCAGTATTGATTTACCATCTCGATACATTGCGTTATAGAACCGCAAATTCTTCTCCGCTTTATCAATTTGTGCCAATATCTCCCATGCCTCGGGCATGTTTACCAGTATTTTCTCCAATTCGGTCAACGCATTTCCATCAGATGTATCGACAAGATCCAAAAATATATGCTTGTGCGCCTCTGTCAAAGTAAATAACTTGAAAGCATATGTATAATTGCATATTAAAAATAAATACCGTATGACGTATCAGATATATGATCCTTTAATTTCTCAAGGTTTGTGACGAGCAAATGATGGAGGTGCTGAGAAACGTCTTTCAAGAAAGCACAAATATCCTTGCTTCCTCTCTGAAATCTTTCATTGGTATATCCAACATTTCGAATCATCTGTTTATGACTCAGAATCGCAATAGCGAACGCCAAGCTATGGATAATATATCTTTAGTTGATATAACAACATGAATTGACTTGACTTACACTAATCCAATGATTAGCAAAATCAGCACAAGACTGTATATTAAACGTTTACCATCAGGCTTATGACACGGTGCACAAGGTTTTTTACAACGCCAACAGCAGAAACAGAAATAAATTATCCTGGAGTTTACAATTTAAATTAAAATTATACAAACAATTAAATTAAACTATATCTGAACAGGATATAGCATTTGATTTGTATTTTTTTTATTATAATAATTAATAATAACAGAATATATTTACTTACGCTAGAAACGGCATGATAACAATGGAGATAAGAAGCGGTAGAATCCACAATATCATTAAAAACCGGTTCTCTACAAGCAGTTTTACCCAATCGTTCTTCTCATACATTTTGCCCAAGCTAAAAATGTTTGAATCCGTCTGCTCAACATAATCTACAGACAGATCGATAATAGTTAATCGATTAGAAATTGAATATAGCATACCTGGCAGCAGAAACGATGTGTTCTTGAGGGTTAAAAAATCAAACAAAGAATGTGTAAAAGCGAATACTGGACCCATAAACATTTGGGAATATTCACGCTCCTGGGTATATTTAACTTTCGACACGTATTTCTCATATTTGACATCGGGAAAATGAAGTTGGCCCAACTGTTCGTGGATCGTACCATGGCCTCTGAAACCCGGGCGCCAAACTCCTGGCTGTTCCTGTTCCTGTCCAAAAACTGGACGAGCTAGCATGAAAAATGCATCGATAATTATGATTATCCTAAGAATATTTGGTGCCAGATCCACAATCCAATATTGAATTCGCCTCATCTTGATTCGAAATCAACTTGTAGCGCTTTATATTTGGTAAAACTATATTTATTTTGTTTTTCTGTAAAGATAATTATTATCAAAAAAAATCTCATAGTTCCACAGTTGTGGAGGCTATGTGGACTCTGTAGATGCTATGTGTAATGCAAGACTAGAATAGAATCCATTGGTATGCGACTCACCTCCAGCATGGGTCTGGTGGTAGTACTCCTATCGTCCCATGCGCTCCTATCTGCCTATTGCCAAATACATTGCATTGAGTCTTTAAAATTACAGAACTTACACATAATAAAAATAGTTTGCTTAAATGTATGTTTTTATTAAAATGAAAAAACAAATAATAACAGTAAAGTCAGGGTAGAAAAAAAAACATAACAAGAGGGTGATTTATCATGAAATGAGGTAAAAGAATTAATTGCGGGTGTCCACTAGCTTTTTTTTAACTGAATTTTGAAATTTCATTGTATTCTGGTATTTTTCAATAAATTGGCACGTTTCCCAACACTACTTTTCGTCTGGTATGCCAATTTTTGTCGTTTACCAACATTATTTGTAACGGGATCTGTCACACATTTTATTCGCACTAAATTGTGGTAAAATGTCATGTGTAGGTTGATCGTTTTCGATAATGAAGGCTTTTTAATCCCCTACAGAGACTCCGAAATTAACGAAGATGTGTATGTCGCCAAGGTTAGTAATATATGATTACAAAAAAAAAAAAACCGAGCGCATAAAACAGAATTTTACCAAAACTAACTCTATTCTGATAAAAAATTCTTTTGACTTTTTAATTTGAACATCTTTTAGCGACGGCTGATCGTCAGAATTGCGGTATATGAAACCGCCCATATTTATATGAATGTATTTTATGTATGTCGGTTGCAACGATAAATTTATTGACATCAATGATATAGGATAAAATCGACCGTTGTAGTTTTATCATGAAAGTAAATCTGATGCAAGGGATACATCGGAATCAAGTACTCCATGCGCATGTGACGCAGTAAGGCGCAATTCAGATAACGCAGCAGCTTATCGTGCTTCCTGGTGTGACACTCTTCGGATCGGCCCTCGTCAAACAATAGTTTCCGGAGAGACATAAAGTAAGGTCTGTACTTGGCAGTTTTCATCCACCAGATGTGCCAATTAAACACTAATTGGGTTTTCAAATAATTCTTCACTGCAGGTTTGTTGTATATGGTCGATCTGCCGAAGCACACGGTATCTAATTTGGTGCTATAACGAGAAGTGTTATAGTTTCAAATCTCTATCGATAGGTAAGTGATTGATACTGTACTTTGGGTAGTATTTTCTAGGTGCCATGGCAGTCACAGCGTAAAGCTCGAGAAAATTCTTTGGCATCTTATTTGTAAGTAGCTTGGATAAAGTTATCTTCTTAGAAATATTATTATTAGTGCTTTTAGTGACTTTGTTGTCAATATCTTCATCCCCAGTGAGCGTGATATTCTGTTGGAAATAAAAGAGATAAACGATTTTAAAGATAATACAATCATCATCGTTCCTATTACCTTTATTTCAAGTTTCTTCTGAAATCCCGGATGTATTTTAAAGTTTTCCTTTGTTGCGACCCAAGATTCTTTTTTTGGGTTTTTTTTATTTGGAATCGCTTGTACGGATTCTGTCTTTCTTGTTGAGGCAGTCGTAATAGGAATTCTTGTTCTGGGTATTATCCGTATTGGAACTCCGTTTGCATCGTTCAGTGTTGTCAACTAAAATTCACGAAATAATTGTCCAGTATTGTAAAAATAGAACGATATGAAATTTATAACCTACGATTATAAGAATACCAATGGGAAAATAATACATTAGCTTAACCATTTCCATTGTTTAAAAGAAACGTCTAAGAATTTCCCTTAATAGAGTCAGAAATTAAAAGAAAAAAATATACAACAAATTGAACTAATGACGTAAAAGTAACTGACACTAGGTGAATAAAATTCGGGAATCTAAAGAAAAATATTTAGATCTATTGATCGAAAGATTTGCCGAGAGATGCCCTGTAGTTAGATCTACAGATTTTTATCATAAAGACAAAATGTCTATAAATACATTACCCAAAACCACTCCATTTTCATCTTGAGTTTGCCTTTCTTAAGATTTAAATGAAACTTATATTTTTCTCTCTTTCATAACACTGATAAAAACATCAATTTTAGTACAAAAAATCTCTAAAGAAAACAATGTTCACTTTAGACGACATTCACAATTAACTAAAACAAACAAATGAAATAAACAGAAAAAAAAATATTAAAATATTAAAAATACCCAAAAAAATACAAAAAATGGAGGAGGAAAGTTCGCTTGAAGTGGAGAGCGAATCGGACCTGTCGGAAGTTGAGTCAATTAACTATGAGGAGTACGGCATCAAGTTTCCATTACCACCACATGAGGATGAAACCCTATGTAGGGATGAATTTCTGAAGAAACTCTTCGAGCCCTTCGAAAGGACTGACAACTTGTCAGTGCGCAAGACGATAACAAGCGATATTTTTCCTCGAAGATCCCGTCGTAGAACTGGAACTATAGGTGGATTGCAAAATGCTGAGGCAATGGCCATAATTAGAATGATTCGAAAGAATCGCAGCCGAGTTGTTGAATTTGAAGAGTCGACCGAGTTTAAGGTCACACTTTCGGCGGCTCAGAAACAGGTCATATTTAAGAAATTTATCGTTCAGTTTCAGAAGGACGCCACTGAGTATCTTTCGGTTAGGTTGAAAAAAAGATTGGAGGTGCTCGTAAATATTTGGCCAGGGGAAGTCACAAAGATACCCTACAATTTATTTCATTGGTCTATGGAACATTTTGTGACTCGCACTCGAATTAATCAACTTTATCTTGATGTGCTCACAATCGAGAAGAGCAAAATAAGTTTAAATTGTGCGAAATTCTGTACGGATGTCCATGAGATTATACGACTTCTCGACGCCATCAGGCAGGACATTCGCTTGGATGAGGATATCTGCAAAAGCTCCATTGTATTGATTAAGTACGATATTTTCTACGGATTCCAATGAATTTTCTTTATTTTTTTTTATTTAACATTTCTTTCACAGCAATGCGAATTATGATCTGAATGCCCCGTGGATAAAAGATCTCGATACAAATCGTACGCTTCGTACTAAACTGGCATTAGAAGTGTTTTCTCATCTTGACAAGAGGGAGACATCACTGCGTAATAGTGCCCTAGTTGTCGAGAGTAAAAGACATGATGGCAAGTCTGCAATTTGTGTTTTGATATCCTTAATTTTAATTTTTTAATTGGCATAACACATTTAATCTATGGACTGAGATAGATAGATAGATAGATAGATAGATAGATAGATGGATAGATGGATAGATGGATAGATAGATAGATGGATAGATAGATAGATGGATAGATGGATAGATGATAGATAGATGATAGATAGATGATAGATAGATGATAGATAGATGATCGATAGATGATCGATAGATGATAGATAGATGATAGATAGATGATCGATGATAGATAGATAGATGATCGATAATCGATGATCGATGATTGATGATCGATGATTGATGATCGATGATCGATGATCGATGATCGATGATAGATGATAGATGATAGATGATAGATGATAGATAGATAGATGATAGATGATAGATGATAGATGATAGATGATAGATGATAGATGCTAGATGATAGATAGATAGATGATAGATGATAGATGATAGATGATAGATGATAGATGATAGATTGATTGATTGCTTGATTGATTGATTGATTGATTGATTGATTGATTGATTGATTGATTGATTGAAAAATTAATGGATTTCCTATTTAGCGATTTTGACATTTTAAATTCGTTAAATTTCACTTATAATTAGTTTTCGATATCTGAGTACATTTTGAATCTAATCAACCAATTTATAGCTTATATGCCGATCGAGTTACGATATCGCATTAATTGGATACGCAGCAATGGAGAGCAGCACTTGATGTGGTTGAAGGATAAAGAGATGGCCTTTCAGAATGAGCTAGATCAGCTAAGTGAACAAATGAGACAAGATGCATTGACATTCGAGTTCGATGATTATGTCACTAACCTGCAGATTGACAAGTTTCGAATGGAGATTGCCAAATGGGAGGAACAACTCGAAGTTGAAATGGAGAGAATGGAACTAGAGGGCTCCATAACGAGTAATCTCTTAGCTAAGGCCCAGGATGATCTCAAATTCTATACCGATCAGGTGGAAAAGTTTAAGATTAAAGTTGCAGACGTGCTGCAGCAAGAGGAAGAGGAGGAAGAGGCGAAGCGTTTACAAACCTATCGTCGTGGTACCAAACTTTCTGTAGGTTACAAATCACATTCTTTATTTTTTATTTAATTATAAATATATATTTTTACTTGCAGCTCGCATCGCTGAAGAAAAAAAAGAAAAAAGAGAAAATAGAAAAAGTAGTTGGCAGCAAAAAGAAATGGAGTAAATACTAAATTCATGTATTTTAACAGAATATATAACTATATGTCATTTGTCAGAATTGTGTTGGCAACCGTAACAAGTCAATAAACCAATAAGAGAACTGCAAATTCATAAACTTAACCCTTACTACAAAATATGCACATGTACGAATATCAAAGCAAATTCATTGCTAAGCCAAACAACTCGTCCAACTTTGATCAAACATTTACATTCAGCAAATTCATTTACCAAAGGCTCCCAAAGGTTCCCTGTCTCCTGTTGCCTGTCGAGGGCAAATGGGAAAATGGGAAACAGGGAATAGGGAAATGCCGCCAGACGGCGACAATGAAATTACGTTGGAAAAACGATTTGCCTGATTGCCTGGCGGAAGCCTAAAGCTGTTCTGATACCCTGTACACATACAAATGTTGCTGAAGGGTAGCATAAATATCAAATTATAATATTACATGTTGAGCCTGAATTGTAATCGAATCAAATCGCATCGACTCGATTTGATTGATACGAATTTCGCTTAGTAACGCCCACATGTTTTTTTTTGGTGTCCCGCCCATTTAGTTCGATGTATCGTTATTAATGTGCCTGGCAACTGTGAATCGCATAGCGTTTTAGACGGTTCCTGTTGCCAGGTTCGCGTATTTACTGTTGGCAAATACTAAAAATACTAGTAGTAAATTTAGTTGTATTTTTTTGCTCAAATCGGTGCTAAGCAGGTGTGTATAAGTATACCGTTAGTAGCATAAGTAGTTGCCGTAATGCCCGCGAATCTGAGAGCCGACACAAATGGCAACACGCCGGAGGATTGGCATGTCTTTGAGCTCTTATGCGGCAATTCGTTGTCATTGCCAATGTCACCAGCTCCACAGAGAATCGCAACACCTCCCATCACCTGCTCCAACTCCGCTGCCGCCGCCCCCTCCGCCTCCGCCTGCTTTGCTCCCATGGTAAGTCTCGGCGATATCTGTGACTTTCCTTAATGCTCAACTTGATTGTCTAAAATTAGTGATACTCGTACGAGTGCTTGAATCGTGTGACAAATTGCCATATACCAAAGTTCCATAAACATAACTATTAAAAGACATCAGCTGAGATTTATGTGTGTGTTTCAATCGCATTTTTATTGTCTAACATAAGGTATAACCCATTTTGAATTGAATGTGTATTTTATTGAAATATGGGTTTCCATTTCAAATTATATTACTTATTTATTTTATTTTAATACTCGTATATAATCTCAGAGATTAAAGCATTTTTAACCATTCTGCTTAAAATATATTTACTACAAATACCCAATGATTGATTGTGTTACTTTGCACAAAACTTTGTATCTTTGTTTTCCATTTGATTATTTGTTATCTTTTTTTTTGTTAACTTTTTTTTAATAGCACAATCTGTAAGGATATAAAATCTTCGGCAGCAGGAAGAAAAAGAGTTGGCCCTTATTATTGTTTATTTCTAATATGCATATTGGCAAATTGAGCATGATACATTGTTATATTGTTATATTCACTGAGCTGCTTATCAACGAACAAAACTTTACTTTTGTTGTGTTTTTTTTTAGTGTGAAATTTATGCGGTTGTTAGGGGCTTAAATGGTTTGTTGATGTTGTTGTTTGTGTCTGGGTAACTTGTATAGTTGCTTCCATGTATGGGATTTGCATAAAACGAGTGCACAGTGGCTCCAAATTGAAATTATAATAAATTTAACGAATGAACTTAGCTTGTGGAAAGTAAATGAAAAAATTGTTAGTGAATAAAGATCGCTCATAATATACTATATAATTACCTGTTAGAATTGTATCTAAAAGTTGTTACACCCCTAACTTTGTCAAGGTTTAACCAATTTCTATGATCGATGTGTTGCTGATCTTCATTTGTACATTGAATTATTTCAGATAAACCTTAATTTATTTTAAAAATATTAGATTTTATTTATGCTTTACATTTTATCTTTCAATTGATTTTGCATCTAAATTTTGTGAACTTGATAAATTAAGAGTTTAAATTAGACTATTTTTAATTGGTTTTTTTTTGCATTTCATTCAAAAACTTTCACGGAACTGCAATAAATTTCTAGTCCTTGGAGTTCAGTCAATTTCTCACTGTGCATGTGGTGGCTTAAGAGGTGTTCCTAGAGAAAGTTCCACACTCTCAGCTTGGCGTGCGTGCGTTCGCATGAATTGCATTTGGCTTTGGTGCCATGTGAATGACCCAAATAACAGCAAACAAACCGAAACTGATAAAAGTTGGCAAAGTAAATCCCCATTTGGAACCCTTCTACTTACCTTCCTATTGCCATTGAGCTCGTTTTCATTAATGCCGAGAAACCCTTGTGAAATGGTGTCTCTCAAACTCTACTTTGAGCATAATTTTCATAAACTCGTACGTTGTGTGATGTTATGTTGAAGTAAATTCCTTTTTGGAATGCCTGGTTACCTTTCAGCAAGGGCCAAGTTGTTAGGTTGTTGCCAGTGGTGCAACGGTTTGAGAGCCAAGTTTTTCTCGCCCTGAGTTCAGTTGGTTTGGAGCGCTTTCGTCGGACGGTTCATTTCGTGTAGATAGAAGTTGCATTTTTGGTGAATCATGCCAAGTGATAATCATTTGCATCACCATCACTTGGGTCTCAGCGGTGGACTCTCTCCCCATCATCATCATTTGGTAGGAAAAGTTCTAAGCTTAGCTTAAAGCCACCTAAATTTTGGAGAAGTTTCGGCTCGATGGCTCGAGCCATAAAGAAAGATTGACTCCCCCTGAAATTGAATTATAATTTAAATTAACATTTTTTTTTAATATGAATTCTTGGATATAATAAATGAAAGCAATACAAATATTTTTTGAGTTAATATTTGTATACCTTTAATTTTCCATAAATTTAACAACCAATGAAGTTTTTTAATCTAAAAATTCAAATTTAAAAATTAGTTTAACTTAAATTTATATTTGAAAAATGAATCATTATTTTTTTTATGATTTTTATTCAAAGTCTAAAATATTTGAGCGATATTAGAATTAGTATGAAATTATGGGGGTTTTTTTGAGTTCGCGGAGTAATTTTTTTAAATAGCTCGGTTCATGATTCGGTTCAGGTAGCCTTAGTACTAAGGGATCTCAATAAGTTTTTCTTAAATTTAACTCTCAACTTCCCAGCTGGACACATCATGTGCCAACACTGGGATAACAGTTACAGAGCATCATCATGGCATCGATATGACGACAACGCTGCGCAGCGAGTTGGCTGCGTTGTCCTACAAAAAGGAGCGTTTAACCAGCGAGGTAATGTACTTAATTTTATTTTTAATATTATTTTATTATATTTAAGAGCAGTCAACAGATATTCGGGGGTGCCACAGATATCGCTTTCACTTGAATTTCACTTCAATTTCATTTCGCTGTGCCACAGGTCAAATCGCACAATAATTTTGTGCGGAATAAACTAGCGCTAAGTCCGCTTTCGTCCCATGCTGCCACCTAGTAAGAATTCGAAGTAAGGTATTTAAAAAAAATATATGGAACCACTTCAGTTTTCTTTAAATTAAGCATTAAAAAAATAGGTAATTTGAGGTAAATCAAGTTTTACCCAAAAAAACCTTTAACTTATTGTGCAATTTGTAAAAACATTTGTCCCGAAAAGTTGCCAGATTAATGGTATACAATTGCTAGAGTTGTCGAGTAACTTTGAATTTTCTCGCGCCAAATACTTTTAAATTTTTTTTAGCTAAACAAAATCAATTATTGCATAAATAAATTAAATTATGTTTATTAAGTAAGAAAAAAAAAAGCTTATTGCTCTGCAATGATAAACTTGGAAAAGTTGCTAATCAAACTCTTGGGTAATTTAATCTGAGAAGGTGTCAACCCTTAGCAGCCTAGTTCAAAAAGGTTGGTGAAAATGCTAAGAAATATTAAATCTCTCGAAGTTCTGTGGCATCTCGGAAAGTTCCGTGCGGGATTGCTATTTGAGGATTTCTATTTCGCTTGCGATTTTCGTGGCATCCCTGATTAATTAAATTTAAAATTAAAATTAGGAATATAAATTTTATTTATTTATTTTATTTTATTTTATTTTATTTTATTTTTATGATTGATACCATTTAACCATAATATTTTTTTCTAGCTCTCGGAGACACGCAGTGCGCTGTGCAGCAAGGAGGCGGATGTGGAGAATCTGCGGGCACAGGCGGCTCGACAAACAGCCCTGATAGGATCGCTGCAGAGTCGACTGCAGGCGGCGGAGAATCGAGAGCAGTCGGTGCAGGTGCGCTGTGATGCCACCATACAGACAGTGCAGCGGGAGAAGCGGGCATCGGATGAGAGGAATAAGGAGCTGTTGTGCAAGATACAACATCTTGAGGCACATGCCGCCACCGAGGAGTCGCACAAGGAGCAGGCCAAGGCGCAACTTCATGATCTGCTGCGCCGCCTGAGCATCTGCCTCGGCATGGATGTGTGTGAGAGTAATCAGAATAGCCATGCCACGCCCGAGTGTGTCGTTTCCCGGGCCGAGGAGGTAATGATCGAGCTGCAGCGCGCCAAGGCCAAGGTCACCTCCACCTGCGACACGTTGAGTTCCTGCGAGAATGAACTCCTCAATCTCAAGTCTCTGGCGAACATTGAGAAGCAGCGCTTGAGCGCCCAACTGGATGGAGCTGGCAATCACAATCACGAGCTGGAGGGCAGATGTCGTCAGTATGAAAGGGACTTACAACTTCAAAGGGATCGCTTAACCGAGTCGGAAATCAATGGGGAGAAGTTGAAGGAGGAACTGCGTGGCTTCGAGTCCCGCTGCCATCGATTGCAGAACAACTTGGATCGCATCCAGGCTGATCGACTGCAGTTCCTGCGTGGTCTCAGCAATTTACTGAATGTCCCCGAGCCCTGTGAGACGTTGATCAAGGATAAACTGAGGGAGCTGCTGGGCGAGAATCAAGCGATGCATGCGGTGAGTTTAATCTTAAAAAAAGAAATCATCGATTTACTAGACATTTTTTAGATTTGACGGAAACGAAAACTAAAGCCATAACAATTTGTTTGGCTAAACTTTAAATATTTTACAAATATTTTTTTAGATTTATTTTTTAAATTGTGGGATAGTTGAAGGCTTTTGTATTTTTTCTAATATCTTAAGTATTAGAAATAAGGCTTAGCTATATGATAATAATATTTTTTTTAAATTTATTCAAATTAGATTTTACTTTTATGTTTTTATTTTATTTTTATTTTTATTATATTGTTATTTTATTTTTATTTTATTGTTATATTAGTGGGATTCCGGTAAACGTTTTTGATTTGCTTTTGATTTGATTTTGATTTTTCAGTCAGCTGTTCACAGCTGCTCCATACAAAATTTTCAGTGTGCCCAGAGCAAATCAGGGAAATGTGGTCTTACTAATTGATTTCGAAAAATCAGCTCTGAGACTGATTTTTTTTTTCATTTTGATTTGCTTTCAACTCAAAACTGTCAGCTGTGTGGCATATGGTGTTTGTTTACATTCTGCTGTCATATCAATATGGAGAACGTTAGTCTAATGCATTTAAAGTATTTATAATTAAATAAATATAAAATGTTTGTTTAAATCTGCGAGTATTCAATAAAAACATAATCGAAAAGCAAACTTTCGTTTAAAACGCGTATAAATTTCCTTTTCTGGCTTTCTTTCGGCATTTTGTATACTTTTTAGTTGTCAATTAGCTGTTCGCCCAGGTTGTCAGCTGTTCACGAAATCAAAAAATAATCAGTGTGCAAAAAGGGTCGTTCCGTCAAATGATTTCGATTTGGTTAAAAATAATCAAAAGCAAATCAAAAACGTTTACCGGAATCCCACTATTATTTGTATTGTATTTTATTTATATTTTATTTTTATTTTATTTGCATTCTATTTTTATTTTATTTTTATTTTATGTTAATTTTATTTGTTTTTTTATTTTAATTTTATATAATTTAATTTTTATTTTATGTTTATTTTTATTTTATTTTATTTTATTTTTATTCTATTTTATTTTATTTTATTTCTATTTTAATTTTATTTTATTTTTATTCTTATTTTATTTTTATTTTATTTTTATTTTATTATTATTTTATTTAATTTATATTTTATATTTATTTTATTGTTATTATTATTTTTGTTATAGTTTTTTTTTTTTATTTCATTTTATTTTTATTTTATTTCTATTTTATTTTTATTTTATTTCAATTTTATATTAATTTTATTTTTATTTTATTTTAATTTTATTGTTATTTTTTTTTAATTTAATTTCATTTATATTTTATTTCTGTTATTTATTTAGTATTACGGAATTTTCCGTGAATAAAAATATCAAAATGTCTCTCCCTAACTTCCTATTTCCAATTCACTTCGCCTTTCCTAGCAAATGCACTCTCTACGCGATCAGCTGAGCAATGAGCATGAGAAGCTTAAGGAGACGCAGGAAGCCACCGAGTGTCGTCTGCGCACTGGCGATGCACAGAAATGTGAGTTGGCCGAGAGACTGGAGAAATGCCATGCGGAGATTCACACACTACGCAAGGATCACATGGGACTGTCCGAGTATCTGCAGCGTCTGGCGACTGCACTCAACTGGAGTGAATGCTCCGCACCGCCCGCTTTGGGTGCGGATACGAATCTCATGGCGGATAATTTGCTGGAACGGGCTGAAAGATTGACCGCCCATTGTGAGCATGAGGTGGCCCATCATGGCCATATGGAGAAAGGCTGCTGCGACCATCATCATCATCATGGTCATGGTCATGGTCATGGTCATGGCCAGGGCAAGCTGCGACGCGAGAGATCCTGTCATGATATACCCCTAAAGGAAAGCAGCAGCGTCTACAATTTGCAGAGACGCGTTCGCGTCCTGCGGGAACAGGTGCAACGCAGGGATCTCCATCTGGAGCTGCTGCGTCGCAAGCTGGCCATCATTGAGGACGGAGCCAGGGGCAAGTGCATGTTGCAAGGCGAACGCGACGAGGCCGTTTGTCGGGCCAAAAAGGCAGCCAAACAGGTGGACAAACTCAGTGCTCAGTTGGCGGATGCCCGATCTCAGATAGCCGAGGTCAAAGCTCAACTGGCGGAGGCCGTGGAGTATAAGATTACCTCACTGGAGCGGGCGCGCAAGATCGATGAGCTGACCACACAGATCTGTGATCTGGAGGATGAGAAAACCCGACTACTCTCCCAACTGAACGCTATGAAGGAGCGCATGAAATCATCCTGTGAATCCAATCAGAATCGCCGCTGTCGCGATGAAGCTTTGATTAATGTGAGTTTAGATAAAGATCAAATTAAATTTGGCTTTTTTATAGCTAACTCACTAATTGTTTTCTCTTCCAGTCTCTGCGTGATGACGTCAGTCGGTTGAGTGCCCAATTGTCGGATGCGAATCAACGTTTGTCGCACTTGCAATCCTTCCGCACCTCGGTGGCTCGCACTTTGCACTTGCGAGATCTTCCCGAGACGGATCTGTTGCATCGCCTGCAGGCACTCTGCTCGGCCCACCAGGAGTTCACGCTGCTCTCGAAGCGCTATGAGACTGCCTCCCCCGTGGGCGATCATCCCTGTCCCCGCTATGATGATCCCGTGCCGCCCTCAAGTCATTGCCGCCCACCACGCGAGCTGAGTCCGACGCCGACGCATCATCACAATCATTCACACTCGAATTCACATGGTCATGGGCATGGTCATGGACATTCCCATTCCCTTGTCCATGGACGGCATCATCAGCGTCAGCGCAGCAAGAGTCGCGATAAGCGATTGCACGATGAATGCTTTGACTCGGATGTGCATCGTTTGCACCATGGCTGCAAGGATCAGTTACTGGGCAACAATTCCGCTGGCAGCTGCGATGAGGACTACGACTTCAAGAGCAAATACTGCTGATACAATTATTTCTGGACTCTCCTTTAAATGCATTTATCTCTTTTTATATCATGTTTGAAATTAATTAAATAAATTTAATCATTTTCTATGACAAGATAAAAAAATCGGTTAATTTTTTCTTTTCCTTATCTTTCCTATTTTTATAATAAATATATTTCTAGTATTTATTATATTTATCTTCAGTGTGTTTTTTTATTTAGCACATTTTTTCTTGCATTTATCATTTTTATAAAATGTTTATAAATATTTAAATAATTACATTTTTGTGACAAGATAAAATAATCTGCTATTCTTTCCATCTCTATTTCCATCTCATTCTCCCTAGCTTCATTTTGTGTTTTTCACTGTTTTTCACTGTTATTCCATAGATGGCGCCACCGCCGTGGTCTGTGTCTTTGCTAAGCGCAAGCAATGCCTAGTCTGCCACCCATAGCAAAGCTGCGCACATGTTAAAGCTGCTAGCTATGAAACTCGAGCGTTACATTCAAATGGTCAGCAGCTGGGAAATTTGACGTTGTTTTATGTTTGCAGTAATTTTCGTAGTTAAATTGTCAATCGAGCTGTTGTTGCTCATTTTCAAAATAAAAAAAATAAATAAAAAACGAAATGCAATCAGTTTCCGTTTATCAAATATGACAGTGACGTTAGCAAATGTGCAATTAATCAAATTTGCTGAACACTCCTCTTGCTGTTGCTGTTGTTGTTGTTGCTGTTTTTCATGTGGCCCGCCAATCAAGATGCATAATTTTTGCATGTTAAACGACAGAGCGTATCATAAATGGGAAATTGCAGAGCGTAGACACGTGAGTTCGGCAAATGAACCACAGACGTGGCACCAGACATCGTCCGAGGTGCAATGAACTTGACTCCCAACGCGCTGGCACAAGATCGACCCGCTTGACTGGCTGCTGGCAGACAGCCAAAGGGCAAGGGGAGCTCAAAGAGTGCGAGAACTCGCTGCACTCACTCCAAAGAAGAAGAATGTTGGCTGGCAAAAAAAAACAAATGAGAAAAAAAACCAAAACATGCTTTGGGTTGCATTTGGGAGGGGAGACATTTGTTGCCCCACAGCAAACACAAGTCTCGTGTGGTCACATATGCTCGTCGGTTACTGATCTTGCCACATACAGAACACACCAACATCCTCTGCCTCGGTTCCCCCTTCCGATTCTCGCTGCCTGTCCAACAGGTTTGCTCTTTGATCTGCCTCTTTCTTCATTTTGCACAGCCAACAGCCGCCAACAGCAAACAAATGCGACTTATGATCTCTCGCACATACGAGTTCGAGTATGTTATGTGGCATGCAACAAACACAGCTTGCACTCCCTGGCGGAGATTCGCCTATTAACGCTCAACTCACTCAGGTGCGGCAGAAATCTTTGGTATACTCGTACTCGTACTTTACCTGGCCAGACAAGTCTATTATAGAACATGCTGAGCACACATATTTTTAATTATATTTCAGAACTGAATTTCTGAAAAAGTTATTTGATATATACCATAGAAATTCTTTAACATTAAATATTGTTATTTATTAAAGAAATATTTTAAAAACGATATTACTTATATTTTTATGGCTTTTCTCAATTCTTTTTCTCTCGCTTTTTCGAACAAACTCTACATATAAAATTTGGTGTGTCTAGCTCTAATACTATAGTCCCTGAAATCTAGGTTTTCATCCAGACATCCCTTTATGTAGCTAATATACCCTTTTATATAATTCAAAATATGCAAAAAAAAAAGGAACTGCGTCGGCCGGGAATCGAACCCGGGTCAACTGCTTGGAAGGCAACTATGCTAACCATTACACCACCGACGCCACGTGAATATTGAAGCCTTCAATTGTTTTTCTGAAGCATCTACACCTTGGATTGCAATTTGAAAGCACTCTGTGTGTGTTGTTTTGCCAAAGTCATAACTAGAGATGGGCATGGGCCTCCTTTTTGAGGCACGGCACGGCCCAAGCACGGCTGGTAAAAACTGAGGCCCAACACGGCCCAACACGGGATTTTTTTAAATAGGCACGGCACGGCCCATGCCCATCTCCATTTTTGTCACTTCGTGGCGTCACTTTTTTATTATAATGGCATCAATCGTGCTATCGATGTTGTAAGTGTTCGCAAATTGTGTGATACATCGATGAATCCTACAGCTCAAGCTGACAAACAAGCTATAAAACAACGCCAACTTATCGATACTACCATATTTAAATTCAAAATCTGTACCGTGCTTTCCGTGCCTACCGGGCCTACCGTGCCTACCGGGCCTACAGTGCCTACCGTGCCTACCGACTTTGGCACGGTAAAACACGGCAATTTTTTATAAGGGGCCCAACACGGCCCAACACGGATTTTTTTTAAATAGGCACGGCACGGCACGGAAACGGCACGGCCCATGCCCATCTCTAGTCATAACTCTCAGTAAAATGTACTTTTTTTAAAAAAGTTTATTAAAAACTAAATTTTTTAGGATAAAACTAAACTTTTTTAAAAGATTTTTTAGATAATAAACTAAGTAATAAGTATAATACGCCAAAACTCTTGATGATTATGATATCGATTACATGTTTCATAATGAAATTTCAAATTTCAATAGCAACGTTGCAGGCTTAATAAACTATCGAGTCAATAACACAAACCCATTAATATGCATTGTCAGAACCAAATTTGAAATTGGCAACCCAAATATTGCATAATTGGCATTTCATGTACGAAGCTGATGTCATTCATCTCTATAGTACACAATTATATAATCAATCCATAGACAAATATGAGAGAACGATACGTGTTCCGTTCGAGTTCGCCTAATTCAAGCTCAGAACGTTGACAGTTTGAATATTTCAACGTGTGTGTGATAAAATTCAAATGCAATGCAATCCGATGTCCCCATGTCCAGGCATTGGACATGGCCTTACAGAATGTCCAGCCGGTTGGCGACAACGCCATTGAATCACTTTCAAACGTGCCAAAACTGTCAGTCGAGGATGGGACATGGCCCAATGCAGGAACTAGGCCAACGTCAAATGTACGAGAACACGGCTCAGAAATGGAAATGTGCTAGAGAGAATATGTGCATGTATGTATGTATGTATGTACAAACATCAAATTCAAAAGTCTCGACCAGGCTTTCAGCTCTTTCGCATGTGACATTTATTCTAGTTGTTATACCCTGTAAAGAAATCTAAAAGGTCTTGCGGAAATTTCGAGATCACTGAAGAGGTCAGTAATAGGTTGAGAGTTAAGTAAATTGCTAGAATATATTGGGTATTAAATTATAAGTATTTCGTAATTAAATTGCCAAATTACATTTATTTGACAATTCAAAAAGTTTGCTTGAATATGAAAGAAATGCACCGAAAAGTACGAATTTTAAATAGGAGATAGCTTTAAAATATCTGCTATTATTTTTGTTTATTATCTAAATAGATTTCTATTTAATATCTGCCCGCTTACAGGGTATCTGTCCCTCACTCTCGGATTGTGCAAATATGTGTCTAAGCATAAGGTCACATACATATGTGTTGTTGCTTCGTCTTTCGTGTCACATCAAATTGTTTACAATACAAAACACGTGTTGCAAAACTGTCATGAAAAACGTATAGCATACTTACAGGCGCCTTACCTTGAAAGCCCTGGACATCTTGTAGTTGAGTTCGCTTTCTTCGCTTGGAATTGCTTTACTTTGCTTTGCTTGCGGATTTAATGGTTTTTCAAAAGGCACAAAAGGCAAAAGCCCCCAACAGCCACGCCCCCTTTGGATACCACTCCCAATGAAGACCCAGTGTAAAAACGCCTGACTGGCATTTTGATTTGAAAGCTGTCAATGCTGATGATGATGATGTTGTGGACATTTAACTTGCTGGTTTTGGGTTTCACATTTTTGCACAGATTCACTTATGAGTACTAAGCAGAAACCACACACACTAACACACACTAACACACACTAACACACACTAACACACACAGACACCACGCTATATAGAAAATAACCACAAACTTCCGCTTATTGTTGGCAGCAACAATTAAGCCACAGCTTGCAGCAGTCAACTCAAAAAAATAATCAAAAAATAGTTTTTTGCGGCTTTTTTTTGTTGGCAACGCACCCACATGCGAATTCGAGTATTATCTGCATGAAAGACTACAAGCTAAAAGTTAACTACAGCAAATGGAAATCTATTTGTGCAGCTGTGCGAGAGAGAGAGAGAGAGAGAGAGAGAGAGAGAGAGAGAGAGGGAATTGAGGAACTTAGTCAGCGAACAATTAAGTATTTGCATTTGATGCTGGAAATATTGGGGATTACTCGACCATTAGCCTGCGGTCATACAAAATATTTCAATTCATTCACAACAATGCAGAAAATAACAACCAAACGCACTTAAATTGAATGTGCTTGACTAGAACTTACCCTTTAAACAGAAACCAGTTTCTCGCTTTTATTTCCATCAAAAGATTCTTAAAAAATAAACAATGCATTAATTCACTGAGTAGAATAGAATGATTGACTCCAGACTTTTATAGTTTATTTATTAGTTTAAGAGCATATATTATTTACAGGTCCAGTGCTAATTTCATTTAATTTTTACACATGCTTGCAGATAACTAAGCTACCCCTTTTTGTCACTTATTGAATGTGCACAGGGCATAAAAACGCTATTTGCCATTTTAAAATTGGCTAGCAAATTTCAATTAAAAGTTGAAATTAATATTTGGCTACATGTTGCAAATAATTGTCAAAATGATTTTACTAAGTGCATATATGCTTATAATATGGCATATGGTTCAGTGCATGTTTCCATAGAGAGAAGTCCAGAATAGACCTTCAGTAATACTTAGATCTAAGAATAAAATATTAACTTGTATTTATTTTATTGGAGAATTTATTTTACTGTCGTTTCTCTCTTTATTTGGATTAATGGTATATCGAAGTAAATTTATATTAATAATTATATTAAATGCAGCATCAATTTGTACATTAATTCTGAAGTCTGACCATAAAAGTGAACATCATTCAAATGCGTTGAAATGCATTAAGAAATATTTTAAATTGTCGCCAACACGAATTTGTTGTAAAATGTTATAAATGTGCACAATGATGACATTAATAATGGCAATACACACACAAAACATGAAACAATAAAAAGACCATAAAATGCAAGCACATTCATAATGTTGGCTGGCCGCAACCACAGAGGTTGCCCACCTTCCCCCTCACCTCCTTCCCTTCGCTTCCCTCCCCTCCTTGGACCCACCAGAGAGCCTCTCGATGTATCTTAATTAGCATAAATGGTTATTACGGCTGCCCTGGCACTTATATAACAACAATTGGAGCTGCAACTACCACAACCACAACAACAATTGCCACTCTGCCTCTTTGTGTAAGTGTGTGTGTGTGTGTCACATGATTTAAACACTTTTATTGCACTTGTGGCAGTCAATCAGTGGCAGCTACAGCAACTGTGGCAACAACTTCAACTCCAACTTCCAGAGACCTTGATTAATTATGCGGGCAGACTTCACTTTGTACGTGTTCCCCTCCCATTTACAATAACTTTCTTAACTGTAATTGTGAGTGTAATTGGTGGCACAATTAAACGCAAATCATTGGGTAAAATGGGGGCAAGGGGTAATTTAATTGCTGTTGTTGCCAACTTCAATGAAGAAACAAATTGAAAATAAAAAAGATCTTTTAATTTATGATTCAAATAAGCCAAGTTGAAGTCGACAATTGACGGCTCTCTTTAGCGAAAAGGTAGAAAGATAGAAAGTAAAAGAGAGAATAGGGAAGAAAAAAAGAACCTAAGAATATTAGATTTTAAATCTACTGAGAAGTTAATAAAGTGGGAGTAAAAATGAAAATGACGAATTGCTTTTCCCACTGCAAAATATGAAACTTGATGTATTAAACATTTAGCAATAAATTGAACAAAATTAAGAATCAATCAATTCCTTAAATTTCTAAATATCAAACTTTACAGAAGAAAACGAACAAGACTTTTGGTTTTTTTTTTTGTTTCAGCTTTATTTGATTTTGACATTTGTGTTTGCAATTGTTTGATGATTAAGAAATACATAGTTTATGTTTAGAATGTACTTGTAATGCTTAAGGCTACACACAATCAGTATAGATATATAGATAATATATGTATATATATAATATGTAATATGTAATATATGTTATGCATATGGTACATAGAGCTAAAAACAGTTAGATAAAATTTGATAAGAAAACAAGCAAAGTTACAATATGGACTTATGCGTTCAAAAATGTCTATGAATTTCTATGAATGAACATTTTACACACACTTTATAGACAGTATATCTATGTATATCTATGTATATAGTTATATTATTAGGTGTATATTTATGTTGACGATATTAGAAAACGTTATAAAACTCGCTCCGTTATTGACAATCGTTCGAAATATTTATTAATCGTATTATTAAATGTTAAATCTACAACTAATATTATTGATTTTCATGTTCTTGTTTTTTTTTTGTGTGTTTAAATTGTAATTGTAATTTTGTATTTCTTTTGCTTTATTCCGAATATGCTAATGTCTAGGAATATAGACGCCTAGATGGTATCACAGATAACTTAGGCATAACTTAGGCCTAAACTGGCTATAACAAATCGTTTATATAACTATATATGTAAAGGAGACTTAACTTATTTGCGGGGTGGGGGGGGGGGATGTGGGGTTTGGCTAATTCTGCCACCAGAGGGCGCTCCTGTTCCAGATCCACGCGCCCGACGCTGATCAACGCTGCTGTTGCTGTGAATTGGTCGGTCCAAATGCCTGCATGCTGTAATACCGTTCGTTGTCCTCCTTGACAACACTGGTCACATGGTGGAACTGGCATGGATGCGATATCTGGGACTTGGGCGGCAACGGAGCCGGCTTCACTCGCTTCTGCTTCTTCTGCTTCCGTCCGGGCACGGAGAGGGCTATGTTCTCCGGATCGCTAACCAGGCGCTCGACATGTTGCCACAGCTCACGGGCCGCATCCGTGGAATCGAAACTGAAGCCGATCATTTGCTGATGATTGCTCGACAGGCACATGGTGTGAAACGAGGGACCTGCAATCCTGTAATTCGATAGATTATCCACCCGGTCCGACCACAAAGCAAAGCACGATCCGCGCTCCGCCAAGACGAGTGTGACACGTGGCATGGACCTTGACCTGGCATTGCCCTTGTCGTGGAGTATGACGGGAATGCCAGTGAAAACCAGACGCCAGTCGCCATCATTGCCAGTGCCCTCATACAGATTGGCCAAAGCGCCGCTCACAAATATCTCCGTGCCCAAGCCGGCAAAGAAACTCTCGACCTGGCCACGCTCATAGTCCGAGAGATTTGTATTGCTGGTCGTGTCCGTGCTAATTGTGTCAGCATCAATGTCGGATGCATTGTACAAGGATGTGGTGCCATGGGCGCTGCTCCGTTGTGCCGATGACTGTGAATGTGCCGACCAATCGGGATGCAGGATGAGCTCATCCCGCTGCTCCGAGGAGGCGGTGCCCTCACTGGACTCCGACGGCGGTGCCGAGTCGCTCACGGAGCCCAAACGGCGACGTGTTTGCTGCAACTGATGTGACATCTGCAGATAGAGAAACAGAAAATTTCCAAATTAGATTTGTGGCAAAGTGTAAAAGCTTTTCAATTTTATTTTTGGTTCGGTTTGGAGTGTTGGGGTTTAAGGGTTTTGCGGTTTGAGTTCTCGGGACCCTTGGCACATTACAGTAACGCTAATGCAATGGAATTTGTTTCCTCGTTTTTGTTGTTCAACCCCGATCAAAGTTGGCAACAGCAGCAGGGCCAAAACAACAACAAAATTCCCAGCACGCGCTTTGCCTTTTGGCTGCACTTTCTGCACTTCAGTTTACAGTTTTAGCAATTGTTTGCTTTGTTTCTCTTTCTCTTTCTGTTTCGGTTGTGGTCGCCTCATCTGGTGAGCTCAACTGGAAATTATACACAATCAATTTCCGCTCCAAAAACTGTAAACAAGCCATCAAATCAGCTCGGCAATAGTTGAGCTAACTATTTAAGCCAATTGAAAATTGATTTATTCACTTGTATTTGATTTAATACATTGTTCAAGTGCACAAATTACATTTCTAAATGCTGCCAAAAAAGGGTGTGGATTACTCATGCGCCCCGTTGTACAGTACACTTTACTTTTGACGTTGCGTATGAGTAATATTTAACTTAAATAGGTCATACAAGCTAGTTATCAGAGTTGTTAAGTTTATTCTGCGGGTAATTCAAATTAGCACAATACAGTGCAGAAATATATTATAATAAATATTGATTTTAAATGTAGATAAGGAGTCCCAATTGGATATAAATCTAAAATTACTATTGAGTGCACAGTTATTTTAGGCAGCCCCTATAATTGGAATATACATATTTCTATATTTTAATCTCCGTTCGAGATTGAGACCGTGAATGGCCAAGCTTTAAAATAATTTATAATTTGTATATGGGTAATTCTCTAATGTCGAATGCGACATTTGTACGCATTCAAAGTGAAAGAAAACATGTGCCATGACTTTATTTTATTGTGACAAAAGGCGAAACTTAAAGGTCTTGATTAGCACTATAACTGGTGCTTAGGTTGATTTTGGGCAATTGTTCGTATTCAAGATAATTTAAAAAAACCAAGGCATTCGCACGCGACTCAAATAGAAGTCGTTTTTTCGGCGACCAGTTCTAACACTGATTCCGGCAAAACGTAAACGAATATTTTGATGCAATTAATTTTAAAATGTAATGTAATCATTTATCTAAAAAATGCTTTTTGATTGATTTAAAAATATTAAATAGTTTTCTTTTTTAATTTGATTTGAATCACTGTCGCACGCGACATGTCGCATGCGACATTTTGTTCCACAAAATATTTGTATTGTTTCTGTCTCTCTTTTTTTAAATTAAATATCGAAACAGCTCAAAAAACTTGTTTTAAATTAAACTTTCAATATATTTCTACGTATAAAAATGGTTTGTGTTACAATCTAACTATCGTACTTAGTGTAATCAATAGAATACAAACGGTCCATTTTGGAAATCAATTTT
The DNA here is from genome assembly GCA_037043435.1 of Drosophila suboccidentalis. Taxonomy (NCBI): domain Eukaryota; kingdom Metazoa; phylum Arthropoda; class Insecta; order Diptera; family Drosophilidae; genus Drosophila; species Drosophila suboccidentalis. The sequence continues at coordinate 377,861 of JBAMBK010000134.1, forward strand.
TAAGAAAATGGGCATAAATATGGAAAAAGTGAATTCATTCCAATGTAGAATCTATATGTTCATCCTATTGAATTTCTTCTAGCGTATATTGCTTAAATAAATAGCTTGAATACATTTTTGGAAGGAAATTTCACAAGATGTGACTTTATGATCAATTTTTCGTTTTTGGCCTCGGTTGACATTTCTGTGGAAATGCCCATATGCAACTTGAAAAATGTTTAAAGATAGTTGAATTAAAGAAATACTTGCAAACATATTAAAAAAATTGTATAAAAGTTAAAATGAGGAGCGCTTAACATGATAAGAAATGCAGTTAAGAAAACTCTAAAAGAAAATGATTCGAAATATAATAAATTGTATTGGTAGCGAGCTAAGCGATTCGTTAAAGCCTAGTACTGACGTCAGATAAATTTTTAGCGGCGTAAAGTGCTCAATCTTTCGCTGTCGACGAGCGTAAGCTCAGTGTTGTCAACGCAACACGAAAAAATAACAAAAATTGAATGGTAACTCTATGCGTCAACAGCGGTTTATTTCAAATTTAAACATGCAGATCTTATTTTGATAAAAGGAGGAGGGAAAAGGCAATGAAAAATTTAAATTTAAGTTAAAAGAGGAGAAATATGCGATAACGCATAAGCACAGCGCGTATTTGGGTGCACCCATCGCTTTTCAACTTTTTGCGTGGATTCTCCTTTTATATTAATGAAAAAATACAAAATTATCTAATTTATGTATATAAAAACCACTTAAGCTTTCGTTCTAGATTATAATCTGCCAATATTGTCGTCATTATTGACAAAATTCAATTAGTCAGCATCGTTTTCACTTCTGTGCCAGACATTTATCTCCTATATACCTAGCGAAACTCTAAACAGTTCGATGTTCCGCGAGGCCTGCCAACAGTGCTGCCCATCGCCCGTTCCTTATCTGGCAACTCCGTTTTTAGTTTCAGTTTAGTTGACGTCCGGACCGACAAGCGGAGATAAATGTCGTCTTCTTCTTATTCACCTTACGCCAGCGTTTTTTTTTATATGGAGTTTGACCTTACGCTAGGCCTTTTTTCTGACGTCAGTACCAAGCTTAAGAATTGAAGACCGTTTTCCAATCGATTCCTATTCCAGATCTATTTACAAACGTTTTTCTCTTCATCCCGTTTTTTAATTGCCCAAAATAAATCAATTTGCAAGAGCTGACAGTCTATGTAAATAGAAAAAAAACGAAAGCCAGTTGGATGAATAAAATTACCTGCACTCGAAAGCGTGAATCGCTAATGATTGAGGATATGTTGGCAATTGTGGTGCTGTGGTTCAGCTCGAATTTCCAAAAACCACCAAACTCAGTGCAACCCCAAATGCTGTCAGCTCTGCAGTAAAGCGTGGCACGTGGACATTGGCACGTTTTAATTAACGCCACAAATTGCTGGTCACGATTTAATTAAATTATTTAAATTGCTAATTTCGAACGGAAAGTGGCAAATAACAATTTTGCAGTAGCGCTAAAATGGAAAGTGCTATAAAATAGAAGAAAACCAAACTTTAAAGCCACGTTAAAGACACGCTGAGTAAAAGGCATAAATAATAATACAGCAAAAACACATTTCGACACAATTTCAGACCATTTCCGAGCAGAACAGGGACTCGTTATGGGAGTCGAGCCGGAAGTTGTGTTCGGCGACAACAAGCAAACACACACAAAAATGTATCTCACATCCGTTGAGAGAACGGAGAGAGAGAGCTGAAAAGGCTCTTGTGAGCCTGTGGCACACTTATAGGCCAAGTTTTCGAGAAGAAAGTTGTGGAGTAAACTTTACCCGAGGAGTTGCAACATTAACGTGGTTATCTATAATTTACACGCACTCACTTTCCCCTTCTCGATGTTGATGCTGCGGTGATTTCTTAACTTGGCTCCCCAAACTGGATGCACATTTATTGTGCCATTATTTTTGTGGCAAGACTCTCCTAGTCCACTCCCACTCCCACTCCCTCATTTAGCCGCTCCCTCGAGTCCTTTTTTACGTGTCACCCCAAGAACAACAACAACAACAAGAAAAAAGAAAATATCTTGCCAGCAAAGATTAATTGCTTTGCTTCGACTCGCCTCGGTCCTGGCAAATATATTTAGTGCCGAGATTTATGTTGCTTCATTACGAGCCTCCTGAAAGTAGCAGCTCTTGTTCCCCCCCCCTCCCCCTCCCAAGGGAGGGGAGTCGAGGAGCCTTTGTCTATCGCCTGTTGTTCTTGCTGAACATTTGGTCTAACAATTAAACAAGTTTTGTTGGCCAGGCCGAGCTTGACGTTTTTATTGTTGTGGCAGCCGTCGACCAAATGAATATTTAATGCCAAATGCCACAGTCACAACCAACAGTGGTGTCCCTACCAGTGACCTTCCCAGTGGCCTTCATGGTATCGATATAACAACAAGTTCAATGTCAACCCAGCTCAACCCCACACACTTTGTACAAAGCGGCGTATGCGCAATATTTTGTGCTTGCGTCGTCTTTTATTTATAGCCAATAATCGAAATTTAAGCAAAACTCAGCTATTGTTATTTATGGCCGTTATAACTAAACATACACGTAACTCTTGATTAGCTGCACGCAGTGACCAGTTAATCAATATGGCAGACAAGTAATTGGTTCTAATTTGAATTGACTTACGTAGTGTTGGAAAAGACAGAAAGAAATAGCTACATATGAGATTAATTGACTGTATTAGTCAACTTTTGTTTATGAACATCGCATCAATATTTATACAAATAATTTAATTTTTAAAACATAATTACAACTAACCAATTTTGTATATTTAAATTGATCAGTAATTAAGTAAAAGATATAATATATTAACATACAGGGGTGATCAAGTGTATTTACACAACACTTAAAAAAAAAAAACATTTAAAAAATCTCTTCGCTAGCATTTTTTTTATAATTTTTTGAAAATGTCAAAAAAGTCACTTTTACCTCATTTTCATGCAAAAAGTGCCTTTTTTGCAGTTTTCAAAATAAATTTAAAAAAACACTAGCAAAGAGATTTTTTAAAATTTTTTTTTGCAGTCACTTTTTAAATTGTTTGAAGAAACTTTTTGCATCAAAACATTTTTTGTTTGAGACCCAGGAAAAAATCAAAAAATTTGACTTTTACAAAAACTTAAAATTATCAATGGATACTTAATGGGTTAAGAAAATTTGTATATCATTTGAAAGGAATTCAAAAGAACTTTCCATTGATACCATACTTTATATGAAGTAAGATCAAATTACGAGTAGATTTAACTTTAAGTGTTGTGTAAATACTTTTGACCATTCCTGTATATTTACTACGTATATAAGTATTTTATGTATGATATTCTAGTAAGAAAATATTCTCTACTAATTGAAAACTGATTAAATGGAATGTTTTGAGCAATATTTTTTAATTTTTTTATACAGTTTATAGGTCAAACTGACAATAATTGTCTCCCTCCCTCTCCCACACATACGAGCAAACTCCGCTTCAATCATTTGTCAACATTGTGCAGATCTGTCAAAAAACTCGATACATCATTTGATTTGCCAAACGCTTGAAATTGACAAGCCAAGAAGCGTTAACAAAAGAACCTAAAAATAAACAGCGACAACAAAAGAAATGAGAGATATGAAAATGAAGGAAATTCAACAATTCGTGTTGTGAAACGCAAAAAAGAGAAAATATAAAAAAATTTTGAACATGTGCATGAGGCAGGTCAGTGAAATGTTGTCAAAAACATACACAGAGAGAGAGAGAAAGAGTGAGAGAGAGAGAGAGAGAGGGGGACAGCAAAACAAACAGAAATCAAACAATTTGTACAACATTGTTCATATTGTAGTACAGTTCCGTAGCATGTAGGAAATACAAGTACAAGCCCCAATTTGAAACCGTTGCAAAGTCGTGGGCGGAACGGGTCGGGTCGAAAGGGGGCGTGTCATGCAAAGACATGGGCTAAAACCTGGGGTCAGCTGGGCAGTTGCCAGTTGCCAGTCGAGGCCTTTTATGTTAATTTCTGCTTGGTTTGCATAGATCAACGTTGGCATTATGAAAAATTGTTCAAGTGCAACAGCAACAGCAACAGCAACAACAGCAACAGCAACAGCAACAACAACAACAGCAACAACAACAGCAACAACAACAACAAATTCAACAATATGATACCAACAATAAAAAAACGTGCTGTGATTTAATTTTTGTGACGTTGATCCCAACATTTTTTGGAAAATATCGAGGAAAAAAGTTTTGAAAGTTGAAAGTTTTTTTAAAATTCTAATATTTCAATGGGTACTTAATGGGTTAAGGAAAGTTTTGCATCATTCAAACAGAATTCAGATGACATTTCCAAAAATATTTTTAAATTTGAAGATTTGACTTACAATAGCTGTTACAGTAAAAGAAAGAGTGTTCTTATTATTTCGCACACGTCTGTAAATTAAAGAAAACAACAAATATTTTTTCTATTGTTCAAAATTATAATATTAAGGGTATCTAGGCTTCAGCTTGCACAGAAATGATATTTTGCTTATTCATGTTTTGTTTTGTTTTCATTTTTTTTTTCGTTCTTTACGCTTTTCGTCTCTTTCCCTTTCCACTTTCCCTTAGCGTTTAGTTTTTGTTCATGAACTTCACGATGTTCTGTTCTGTTCGTGTACAAAAATTGTACACAGAGCGTCGCATTGTTGAAGATGTTGACGCTGTTGATGAAGCTGTGGGTGGTGCTAAAGGCGGAAGAGAGAGCGAAAGATAGAGAGAGAGAGAGAGAGAGAGAGACTGAGGCAGCTGAAGCTGGAGACGAGACTGTCGAGTAGCTGACTAATATTTTTGTTAACTTGCAAATTGCTGTTAGCGTCTGAGAAAGCAAACTGAGTGGAACTCGTATACTCATACTCATACTCATATACTCAAACAGTAGTCATTCATTCATTCCCATTTGCTGCTATGTAAAATTGCATTGGGCCTGAGCTACGTTTTGTAATTTATGGCAAAATTTGCTAAAGCTGAAATTCAACAACAAAATTTCAAGTTTACGTAATGTAATTCTTAGAAAACAAACACAGCCGGAGTTGATTTGGGGGGGAATTTCCATTGGCAGCTACAATTATAATTATTATGATTAATAATTTTGTATTTGTGTGAGAAATCGAACAGAACGTGGCAGGCAATTTGAATGTAAATGACACGTGCCCTGAATAATGCAAAATTATTGTGTTTGTGTTTGTGTTTGTTGTGGGCGTCTCTGAATCACCGCAAGTCTTTAATTGATTCCACTTCAAATTATATAATTAAAAGCAATTCGCAGCTCTTTCAAGCAATTCTTATGCCAGAAATGTATAAATAAAAACTATTTTTAAATGCAAAAACTTATCACAATTAATTGTAAAATAATATGCGCAGTTTGAAGCCTGACGAATTTTCGATTTAAACAAAGTGCGCAATGCACGAGACAAACAACAAAGGAAAGATAAGTCACGAAGTTGAGATATATACATTTTTTGTGTTAAACTAATGAAAACCCGGATGTCTTGATTTAATAGTTTTTTTTTTTTAATATTTTTTGAATTAAGAAATAATAAATAAGTCACATATACAGTGGCTCACAGCTTAAAGTATGCAGGTCAAATTTTGACATTTAAGACTTATTTGAGCCGATATCGTTAACATATTGGCATTAATGGAAAGGTCATTTAAATTCCGTTTGAATAACATAAAACTTTCCTTAACCCATTAAGTACCCTTCGAAAATTTTTCCTCGATTTTTCACAAAAAATATTTTGATGCAGTATTTCTTCAAACAATTCTAAAAGAGTCTAGAAAAAAAAATGTTCAAAAATATTTTTGCTAGTATTTTTTTATGATTTTTTGAAAATTTCTAAAAAGCCACTTTTTGTATGAATAGTAGGAAAATTGGGTTAAAATAGTCATTTTTAGGATTTTCAAAAAATTATAAGGAATACTAGCAAAAATAATTTTGAAAATTTTTTTGACCTTTCCATTGATGCCAATATGTTAACGATAACGGCTCAAATAAGCCTTAAATGTCAAAATTTGACCTGCATACTTTAAGCTGTGAGCCACCGTATATTCAATAAATAAATATCTCTCTTTAATTTATACGCAAATTGTGTGTCCCAATATTTATAAAATCATTAAATTGTATGCCATATATATACTATATATTCTTAAGAATCGAGTCATAATTTGTGTTTTTTCTGAATGCTCAAAAAGCAATGTGACATAAACTAAAATGTTTATATTTTGCACACAAAAACATTTTGGTTTTCTTTTCACCTTTTTGTTAAGGGCTTTTGCCATTTCGTGTAATTGTTTGACACATCTGGCAAGTCATGGCGACTACATGACTGACAGGTGAATGGAGAGTTGCCAGGATTACCGAAAGGAGCCTCGTCTTTCAATTGCTGCCATGACTCTGTCCAGATGTGTGGTTGAATGGGCCATTGCAACAAGCTGTTGCAGCTGCCTCTGTTGGCCATGAATCGGCAAAAGCTGGAAAAGCTGCCAAATGGCTTAAATGAAGATGGTCAAGTATATTGAATTGAAGCTGGCCAAATCGTTTTGGCAATCACTCAATAAGTCTTAACTCTAAACGTAGCCAAACTGAACTCTCAACTCCAATTTGATGCTCCACATTGCAGCCAAACATATATACATAATTATGAGAAATGGTATCACATAACTCTTGATGTTGGCCATGTAACCTGCTCTATATTTAAATCAAATTCCCACTGCCAGCTCCAATTATGTGGCAGTGCAACAAGTGGCATTCAAAAGGTTACCTGATCTTCCCTTCCCCTTACCACGCTCCTTCAGTCTGCTGCCATTAAATTATTCAGTGCTGTAGAAAATTGCCTCCGGTTGCCGTTGGCGTGTTCACATCAACAGCAACACAACAACAGCAACAGCAACAACATAAAATATAAATTTCAATGCATTTTTAGCATGTTTTTTTATTCAGTTTTTTACACACTCACAATTTGCATTTGTGAACTTCACATGCAATGGGTGTGATTAATAACTTCCTCCCTTTTCAGTAGCAGGAATTCCTTGTGCAGTTGGTTAGACACTCTAAATTGAAGTTGACACTTGATTTGATTGCTATTGTTATGCTTAATTGGCTGTTAATACAGGCTATAAACAGATTATGGAAAGGAATATAAGGCAAGACTTGTCGAGATCAAAAATTAAGCAATATTAAAAAATAATATATGTAAATTCACTCTCAATCTTAGCTGGATGCAATTAATATTTTAATTAAGCTGCTAAACTTAAAGCTATAATTAACACACTGATCTGCAGCACATAAAGATCTAATAAATGAACCAAGAGCTATAATTAAGTATCAAATTTAAGTGATTGTTCAGTTTCAATTGAAGGTATTACGAGTAGACGTAATTGCCAACTGAAACGTTATTAACTGTTTCAACGCCATTAGCTGCAATTTAGCAGTAATCCAAATACAATCCAGTTAAATCAACAAGAGGAATACGATGGTTTCAACTTAAAAGTAGCTCCAGGCTTCATTGTAGTCTCAAGTGTCAGTGAATGAGATTCCGCTTGTGTCTGAGATTTACTAATGAATGTTTACATATCTATATACTATATCTGAGCATCAGTTGAGGTAATATAAGTAGTACAAATAAATCAGCTGACATTGTCATGCTGGGTTAATTTCAAGTTCAGTCTAGAAAATGAAATGAAAATGTTATGCATTCGTTTATTTACACGAACTTTTGGGTTAAAAGCCTTTAATGCCCTTCAAGGGGAGTGGGTATATATGTTGGTAATAATCATTACTGATTATAATCAACTGGAAATGTATTTTTATTCTTTATTGTGAATCTTATAATCAGTTGAAAATATTTATATTAATTATTTAATTTTATTCTCTTTCCTTTATTTTTTTGAAGGTGGAATATAAAAATACAGGGTATTTCTATGCAATGAACTGTAATCTAAATCAGTTTCTTTGGTTTGGTTAGATGCAAACGTGTTTAGTTTTAAATGAAAGTGCTTCGAGTTTAGTAAAGTGTTCAATTTTTAGGTAAATATATAATGTATTTTACGGCGTACAGAAATAGAGGCTGTCTACCTAGATAAACTAAAAATTACCTGGTTTACTGAGTACCTAGTTTGGGTAGTGCCCAAATTACTCTCTGGGTATTACTAAGTATCCTTGGGAAATTTGTTAACAATGCAGCAGACATACTATGTATAAGTAGTAAACTCTCAGGTATTTTCAGTACCTTACCTAATCAAGCTCAGGTAATAGGCATATATATAGATTTACTTGAGTTGATAATTTGTATGCTATATATAGTATATAGACTTATTCTACTATCTTCAAGTACTTACTTAATAAAAGCTGATCGATTGCACTTCAATTTACATCATCAGCTTAGATTCAAGTGCATTTAACTATCAACAATCAATGCTCAATGCCATATTATCTAGCTACATATATTTTCTGTATTAAAACTGGTACTATTATTGACTGGCTAGTACAATTATTAATATGGTCAGTGCTCGTCCAGACAGACACAACACACATCAGGTAGTTGCTATTGATCTCCAGACAAGATCGCAGTTAATTTGTCGTTTGCAAGGTCAGTTTCAAGTTAGCCCTGGTCAAAAAAAAACAAGCCAACTTTGGCAGCATTGGAGATCCAGTTTTGCTCACGGGTTCTGTCTCTAAGTTGGATGTGTCGGAATTTAGTTGCTATACCGCCAAATACTCATAAAGTGCGTAGACTTGTTATCAGCAAAAAATGATGACGCTGCAAGATGCACTGAGGCAAAGAGAGAGAGAGAGAGAGAGAGAGAGAGAGATTTGTAAACAATATGTGTATTGAGTATTATTACTGATAATACAAAAAATATTAAGCTGTGTTTTGTACTGTGTAAATTATTATCAGGACCCGGCGTGAAACAAAAGCCGGCAGAGTCGAAACAGGGCACAGACAGCGGTCTCATTATCAGCAAGGGAAAGACAGACAGACAGAGAGAGGGAGAGAGAGAGAGAATACAGTAAAGAGAGTGAGAAAGAGAACGAGAATGAGAGGGAGAGAGATAAGTGGAAGGGCGATAGCAGTGCAGTTTAGTTTTTTGTTGGTCAGACATCGTTGACTTGTTGAAACAGAGAGACTACGAAGACGTGACTTTCGATTTCATTTTGGATTCTGTGCCGCAGGCAACAGACACAAGACTCAAGACTCAAGGCACAAGACTCAAGACTCAACTCAACTCAACTCAACTCAAGACACAACAACCTGCCATAATTATCTGGATTCGCTGATTCAGTTCATCAACGTCTGCCCAAGCCTCAACATGTGGCTGCTCTTGCCCATACTCTGCTACTCGGTGATCTTTCTATATGTGCGACACATCTACAGCTATTGGCACCGCAAAGGTTTTCCAAGCGAACAGGCCTCGTTCTCTTGGGATTTTCTTTCCCAGGCCTTTCGTCGTGAATTCCGGCACGTGGATGCCATATGTGAGGCCTATCACGAGGGCAAGGATCGTCTGCTCGGCATCTATTGCTTCTTTCGACCTGTTTTACTCGTTCGCAACGTGGACCTGGCTCGCAACATTCTGCAGCAAGCGAATGGACATTTCATGGAGTCCAAGTGGGACTATGTCAAGGGCTACAAACGCTTCAATCTGCTGGAGAAACTGGCTCCCATGTTTAGCACAAAACGCCTAATGCCCATGTTCATTAATGCCCAGGATGTGGCCAATCATATGATTCAACACATGCAGGCGAGAGAGGAACACGGTGAACTGCAGCTGGACTTGCAGCAATTACTTAGAATGTGAGTACACTCTAAAAACACAGTTTTCTATATTCAAGAAAATACCTATTAAATTGGAAGAGTTTTAAGATGAAGAAACAATATTTTATAAATGAAAAGTAATATAAAATTCAGCTACAATTTATGATAAATACAGGTAACTTTTGACTAGGGTGATTTTGGAGTACGATTTGTTTGAGTGTATAAGAAATTAAACTAGAAAGTTTTTACATTTTTATTATAATATCTTTGTAGCTATGCTGTCAATATCATGGGCAACTTGGTCTACGGCTTGGATGCGAATAACTTTGAGCAACCGGATCACATACTCAACAGCTATGCGAATAGTCCAACTCAGCACGGTCATCTGCAATCCTTGTAAGTAATTCAAATCTCTGATTTCAAATTGTAATAATGCATTATTATTGTTATTATTAAATTACATCAGCACACTGCGTGGTGTGCCCCAAAAGTCACCTTTGACCTATCGCCTGCTGGACATCATACAACACAATGTGGTACAACGCGAGGAGCGCGGCATCATTCGCAAGGACATGTTGCAACTGTTGGTCAAGTTTCGCAATGGCAACGATTTGAGCAGCGACAAGTGGCAAGTTGAACATGCCATAGGTGAGTTTATTTCCTCCATTTCTCTCTTTTTACTTAAGTAACTTTATTACTTTGCGCACAGAGGAGGACAAAATGATGTCCATTAAGCGTCTGGCTCAAGTGGCTGAAGATTTGTTGCAATCCGCTTTGGATAGTTTAGCCTCTACTATTTCATTGACACTGTATGAGATTGCTCAACAGCCGTTGATTGTGGAGAAACTACACGCTGAGATTAAGGAACTTCACTCTGAAGATGGTCAGCTGCAGTTTGAGCAACTGGAGGATATGAAGTATATGGACATGTGTGTGAAAGGTGAGTGAACTTATGATAACTATGAAAAGACTAAGGATTGGGCTGATATCTAGCTATAATAAATGCTTAATTAGTTAATTAGACAGTTCTTTTAAAAAGAAGATTAGATGAGCTTTAATCATGTAAAACAAAGTCAGAAATTTGACCAAAAATAAGCTAAAAAGGTTATAGGGTCAATTTAATGAGAAATCTTTGAAGAGTTTACAAAGTTCGTATCATTTAATATAATTAAATTCTTTAGTGAGATTTGAGCATTACTCATTCAACCTATCAATCATATTCCTTTCATAGAAACCCTACGCAAATACCCGCCAGTGCCGCTCATAGAAAGAACCTGTCGCAAGAGCTACACATTGCCCAATACCAAATTTACGATTGGAGAAGGCAAGACGTTGATGGTGCCACTTTTAGCTATACAAAGAGATGAGAAGTACTTTAGTGAACCACTCAAATACAAACCGCTGCGATTTCTCCACGACAACCTCAAGCAATCCGAGCAATGTCGATCGGCCTTTGTGGGCTTTGGCATTGGAGGAGCACAATGTGTTGGTAAGTTGACAATAAACATAACAAATTCCTGTGGTCTAACTGACTTTGCGATTTTCCACAGCACAAAACTTTGCCAAAATGGTCATAAAAGTGGCGCTGATTAAACTGCTGCAAAACTATCATTTGGAATGGGATGAGAATGTCACAGTGGAGGTTTCCCATCTACCCGCACCAATAATAACATCACCCAATGGACTGAAGATTAAATTAAAAGCACGATCAATTTTATCACATAGCAACTATCGCAAAAACTCAATTTAAGTAATGGAATTTAAATTTGAACAAAACGAATATTTAATTTATGCAACACTTGTCGTATTTTTACGCGTTTCAACACTTTATTTGAGTGTTGTGTTTTTAGCTGTGCGCTCCTAAAAATATGCTATAAATAAAATCCATAGATAATGGCCTCAAACTCTTGTTATTGTTGTTTGTGTCGTTGTCTGTTCATTTTGCTTCGTTAGCTACGTTGAAAATGCCAAAGGTCCTTGGTTCTTGAAGAGCGCGCACGCGGCGTATACGCAACGCCGTTAAATTAGAGAATCTATGTGGATTTGGATGTGGAGCTGTTGTTGTCGTGCTGCGGAAAACTCATCATGCGGAAAAGACATGTTCAAGCACATGAGCTTATCATTGAATTTGATTTGCTTTGTTGCCAATACACACATGACATGAGGCGTTGTCTGATTGCTAGGGAATCTTATTGCCAAATATGCAAAAGTCACAGACAGCCATGGCAATGAGAATGATAATGTACACTTCCTAGCTCCCCCTTTTCCTCCTCTGTCAGTCAGATAAGATCACAAGCAAATTAGTGAAATGGACTCCGAGTTCGATGCGACAATCAAGCTTAGTAGTCACTAACGATGCCACAATTAGGCCGCATTATGAACGCATTTATCAAACTTGGTAACAAAGGGATAGGAAGTGAAGGATAACCCTCAATGTTAAGTATTTTGCAGAAATTTACAACTAGACATTACAGTCCAAAACTAGTGCTCGGCCTATCAAATTAATTGAGCTCTGTGGGCGGTCTGAACTGAGGTCTAGACAAGAGAGCTGACACGGACTCAAGCCAGTCACTTTAATGAGCCGGAAATTGTGCTTTCAGCCACAGTAACAGCCCTTGCCTTGTGGCCACAATATTATTAATTACGTATACGCCCCGTTGGCACTCGCAATTGAATTGTGCTGCAAAAGCAGAGACATATTCTTAAAGGCAAACAAACAGTTTTAAAGGGAGCACACACAGCACACGTGACACGTGACACGGCAACAACAATGCGCTCAACATGCAACTGACCCAGTTGTTGCCAGTTGCAGCACGTTGAGGTACCGAATATAAATTGCATCTGCCGGATTCGCGGCAAGATTTCCTTGTAGATTTTCAACGAAGCCCCGAAGCGGAGTGTGAAATGTTTTTCCTCCTTGAAGTTTACAGCTTACTGGCATTGTCCCGGTTACATTTAAACATTACTCATTGCATATTAAGTGGTCAAAATCCCTAGTTCTCCTCCCCCTCCCCATCCCCCTACTACGCTGCGTGAAATATGCGAAGGCATAAAATTTTCATTTACATGATAGAGCCAGCAGCATAAATTAAGAAATATTTCTCTCTTGGGGACATTTGACATGAGAGAAATGACTCAAGTGTTTGCTAATTTTTTATGTTAATTTTCCTTTTCTTTCCTTTCTATTCTTCTTTTTCTTTTTAGCATGTAATTGCCATGTGAAATGTACCAAAGAGACCCCAATTAGCAGTACACTTTAAGCTGCATATATTATTTTAACTTACCATAATTTAAGATTTCCTCTTCAAAAAATGTATTTAGCTGAAATGAAAAAGAAGAAAGAAATTTGAAAAGTTATTACGAATTGCATAAAAAATGTGTCTGATTCATACAACATTTTTACTTATTTTCAAGTTCATTACAAACTCGTTTGTTACTGATAAACAATTCGCAAATGTTCATCAATACAATTTGTTATTGAACTTTTAGGCTGAACAAGTTGTGTACTCATTAAAAAGAAAAATTTATTTCAAACATTCGTAATAGCAAAAGCAAACAAAATCAAGCGATGAAAGAGAAAGATACAAAAATAAAACATGAGAAAAATACATGAAACTGACATTAAAGGTTATCGTTGTCGTCTCTTTTAATTAACCAATTGACATATGACTTTAGTCTGGTTGACAGGCAGTTTGTTTTTATTTTCTTTTGCTTTTATTGGCATTGTTTGATCAATCTGAAAACATAAGCTTTTAGCAGCTGAATAAAGTCATTGAAATACAATTTTTATGCAAACAATAAGTAGCAAAAGGGCTTGAATATGTTGTATAATAAGCGATTATTAATCATTTTTTATGAATAAAAAAAAGTTAGGTGCATAAGTAGACAGTTAGTTTGTGTTATGTCATAAGCAGATAAAAGTGAAATTTAAACTTTATTTAAATTTAAATTTTATTGGACAAATGGTTATTTGGAAATACACGTAATACATTTTTGGTTTATTCATGTCTAATTATAAATACCTTTTAAATGATTTATAGAATTTTTAATTTGTAATTCAAAATTAGAATAAATATAATTATAAAAGTTATATAAGTTTTCAGTAATAATATAAAAAGTTTGCAATAAATGATTAAAAATAAATTAATTGCATTGTTTAGAGTCTAAACTTTAGACTCATTCGCATAGATTTGTTTCTAATTTTTTACCATTTTAAACAGACAAAAATAAATGTTCTTAGTTAAAAAAATATTTCTCAAAGTGCATAAATGAGTTAAAGATAATTGAATTGGTTTGCGGCATTGCCAACCGGCTGAATTTAACGCACTGTTAAAGCGCCTCGGGGAATGCAAGGCGCATAAATTAATTAAAAGTCGGAAACAGCTATAAATATAAATAAACCAAGTAAACACACACACACACACACGCACATACAAATTACAGATGCAGGCGACAGTTGCAGCGACAGTTTGGCTGACAATTATAAAAGCAACTGTGCACAGACGCCAACAGCAGCAGCAGCAACAACAAATGCAACAACAAGGGCGACAAACAGACAAACAAACAAACAAACAGATAAAAAAAGATTGAAAGAAATCAACAAACAGCTGCACGCACAACTCCAAGCGGCAAGCGGCAAGCGGCATCAAAAGAAGCAGCCGAGTCATCTTGCAGTGCAGTTGCAACTAGTTTGTTGCATGTTGCACGTGGAGGGTTAACATACATACATACATGTCTATGTGGCAATTATGGCACACAAATTGAAAAAGTAAGCAGCGACAAGTGAAGCAACCAACCAAAAGCATGACGATGCCGACGATTCTACATATGAATAGGAATACGAGTACCCGTTCGTTGGCATGGATACACTCACATGCAGTGCCAACAACAACAATAACAATAACAACAATTGTCCCTTACAATTTGTCATTCCGTTTGCCAGCTAAGCAGTTAGTCATCAAGCTCATCGTGATAATAATGTTTAAAAGAAAGATGCAAACATACAAAAGACAGACAGACACTCATGAATACACTCACATGCATACACATGTCGCTTAATTGTTGTACAAATAATAAAAATATAAAAAAAAGAGAATGAGATATTTTTTGTTAAAGTCAAGAATGGTTGACGCTTAGTTATTTTTATTACTGTGACCCTTTGAGGTCGCGGGAGTCGTCGCTTGGTCGCCTTTCAAGTGCGAGTACAGTTAAGTGTGGCATCAACTACGTACAAACATAAGTGACAAAATGAAGTTGCATGAAATTATCAGAGAGATATGCAAACTCAAGATATGCTAAGACCGCTTTAAAAGCTGATTAACTAAATAAACTATACGCTTTATTGCTAAGAAGCTAGAAGAGTTTTGACTTAAAATTAGTTCACTTTGCAGTTTGAAGACATTTGTTGATTTTATTATTTTAAATTAAAATTTAAGTTATCTCAAAAAAAAGAAAATATAAATAATTATAGCAACAATTTTAAATCAATAATGATTATATAAATGTTAATAAAAATAAAATAACTGAAACTTAAAAATGCTTAAATAAAAACAATAGATTTATATCAGTTCAGAAAGCCTAAATTATATCCTAATAGCAAAAGCTCATTCGCTGATTAAGCGCCAAAAATGTTCATTTATAAATGATTTTTATCTTTAAAATCATATAAATTAAATAGAGAAAAAGTTAATTAAAAAGTTCTTACGACTTTTAGATCCTAGTACAAGTTTTGTATGGATTAATAAATTATCTTCAGCTAGAATTCAACTCTTGACCTACTTGGCATCGAATTAAAGCTCTACTTATTAAGTTATATACATGATTGTACTATTTTTCAGACATATTCCCGCCAGACACACACCGTAATATAATAATAATTGTCAAAATTATGTGATTTATTCCAGTCATAAATTCAGAAACTGTTGCCAAATTGTGCATTGAAGCCACATAATTCGAAACATTGATTTGAATTATGTGATATGAAACGGTTTTTGCGTGTAGCTGAGCTGCGTTTATTAATTATGCATATAAATTAATTAAATTAGCACACAGCAAATTATAACCGAATTTCAGAATTTACATAATTCAAGCTAATTTACAGCGAATTCAATTAAAATGCCAAATGCGAATGTTATTATTGCTAATTCTGTTGTTCGTGTTATTATAATTTTGTAAAATCAAATCGCATAAATTAATAAACATAATTTACACCTGCCTGCCTGCCTGCAGGGGCGTGGCACTGAAACGTGCAAAATATGATTCTCAATTTTGTGCAGATTTTCATGTTCGCACCCAAAGGGCAAATGCAGAGGATAAACAAAAAGTTTACGCGCCAAAAATATAAAGCCCCTAAATGGCTTTTGTTAGTGTTGTTGCTCCTCTAGCTGCTGCTGCCGTTTTTGTTGTTGTTGCTGTTACTGTTGTTGTGGTTATGGTTTTATTCGTATATGGCCTTTCATGTGACAAACTTGGGCAATTTCCGTCACACGGAAATGTGCACAATTTAATTTCTTTCTTCATTCATTGTATTTTTTTATACTCCGTAGTCTGCAAATAGCGCAATGCGGCATGATAAAAGTGTGCTAACAGTAAAGGGAACATTTTTAATATTGTTTTTCGTATCTGTTACATTTTGATTAGATTTTATGTATTGCATATCAATCTCAAAAATTAATGTTTGTTGAAAAGACCTGTCGCAGTTTACAGTCAATAAATCCATAATATATGTAGAATCTCAAGCACAGGGTATTCTCTAGTCTAGTACCTTTTAGATGTCTTCATATTTTCTTCGTGCAAATTAAGGCGTTGGAACGTCTTCTTTTGGTTGCTAGAGTGGATTCTCAGCTGCTTTTATTTAAGATTTCTGAGAGCTGTCCACAGTGTTGATAATTTTCCGCTTGACTTGGGCACTCGCTCTGCTGCTCTGCTGCTCTGCTGCTTTGCTGTTTTGCTGAAGTCGTACAACTTCACTTGCTGTTGCTTTTAATTAGAGTTAGCAACTTGCCACAACATGAGATACTCACTCTCAGCCAAGAGAATGAAGCATTGAAACAGCTTCGCTTTGCGTCTCGTCGTCGTCGTCGTTGCTTGCTTAAGATAATTTTTGCCGTGAAAACATAAATTCAACTTGTTTTTATGTGCAGCAAACACACACACACACACACACACACAGCACAAAGTACACAATTACACACGCACACATTTTTGGTTAGATCTTCCATTTTGGGGCCCCCTGTTCCATTTTCCCCTCCCCATTCTGACATTGAGATTTTCTTGGAAAATTAACAGCACTCGTGGCTTTGATTTATCGCGATAAGCGGATGTGTGTGCGTGTGTGTGTGAGTGTTGTTCATTGTTGTTGTTGTCACTGTCATTGTTGCTTCTGGGGCTCAATGTGTGTATTTTTGGTAGTAACATGAGCTAAATGGGGGGAACAAGCTTGAGGTAAAGAGATTTTGGCAGCACGTTGTCTGCTGCCCATAAACATATGCAGATTGATTTTGACTTTAATTAAGTTATCTAGGTTTTGCCTTTTTGTCTAAATGTCTTATCGTTTGTTGGCTTAAGCGATGGGAATTGATTGCATGTGAAGGTTAAATTTGCAGAGTTTTAGCATTGCCAAAAACTTTAACATTAAAATGAAAAGTAGAAGTGACTTTCGTTCACTTTCTTTAGCTTCTTTGACCTACATTCTATGTAAATCTTTTGGTGTAATTGTTAAGCTTAATAACTATTTTTTTGGTTAAATAAATATAGGTTTAAGAGCAAAACTAATTTGTCTTCTACTAACCTTTGTCGAGTTAATAGAAAATGGCTTTCTGTCATTTTATTTTGACCTACATTCTTAGTTATAGTTTAAGAGCAGCACAGATCCCATGCATTTTCCAGTTTATAGAGCAAAACTTTTGTAAGACTGCTTTAGCTTTTCCTGAAGCTCCACTTATTCTCAACTTTATGTAATGTTTAGTTTCTGAAAACTTTAAGTAACAATAGTATATGTAACAGTTTCGAAATAAACTCAAGTTTTCACCTCTGACCAACCTCAATAACAAACAAAGCAACAACCTGCAGATTTTCTTGGCCCTTTCCCATCTTTTCAACTCCACACATCGCTGCACTTGAGGTGCAGTCAAACTTGAAGTTTTGGCCCACTCTGTAACACCAAGTTAACACAGCATTGTTGTTACACTAGTTGTTGTTGTTGTTATTGTTGAAGCAGCAAAACATTGTCATATATTAACCAAACTAACGATACACAACGACGACAGCTCTGGAAATGGAGTTGGAGCTGAAGTTGGAGTGCGTCTTCTGTTGCGGTTATGCAAGTAATCTCATAGCCAAGTTAACTTCAACCTCTAATTGCTAGCCGCCCCCGAAGTGCACTCAGTGGCAATATGCTGCAAGTACATGTATCCATTTCACTATTTCCCATTGTTGCCACAGTTTGCAATTCGCTTCGAAGGAATGGAAAACTCTCTAACCATCAAAACAACAACAACAACAATCTCAAACTTAACCCCAAACATTCCGCCCCCTTTCACAGGGCTAATCAAATGTTGCATACGACCAACAATTTTTTATTGTAGTTGCCGCAGGGTAAACCTACGACTATATTTATACATCAAATACATACATAGATTTACACACACACACACATACATGCACAAGAACTTGTTTAACTATACACTAAAAAAAACCTTAAGCTAACAATTGGATTTGAGCGGTGATATTTAAGAGAGAGATGGGAAATACTTGAAATCAAGATTTTCGATGCATAACATTGGGCTTTAAAATGTTTAATGTTCTTCAAATACGCAGAAATATGTTGAAAAATTTTTATATTATTCATTTTGAAGTTCCTCTGGAGATACATTTTTATTTTTTTCCTATTTTTGACTATCTATTTGTAATCATTCGTGCCCCTCATAGTTTTTCATCATAATATCGAAAATAAAATCTGTCTGTTTTTCCTCCTTGTTAACTTCAACCGCAGACACATACAAAAATTTCTTTAACCCATTAAGTACCAATGGAAAACTTTGAATTTAAAAAAAAGTAGATTTTTCAACTTTTTTCCTCTATTTAAAAAAAAAATTTATGTTTACAGAATAATTCAATCAATTTTAAGAGTGGCTGAAAAAATTTTTTTTTTAAAAATCTCTTTGCTAGTATTTTTTTTAAGAATTTTTGAAAATTTTATCAAATTATTATTTTTTAAAAATCGAGGAAAAAAGTTGAAAAATCGACTCTTTTAAAATTCAAAGTTTTTCATTGGTACCTAATGGGTTAAAGAAATTTTTATATCATTCGAACGGAATTAAGGTGAATAAAAGATTAATATAAGAAACCCGCATCAAAAAATCTTTATTATACGCAAATTTTACAAATTTATGGTGTATGTGGACATTAGTGGTTGTATGTAGACCATAACAATTTTATTTTAATATTTTTTGCCCTTTCGATTAATAAGGTTTCCATTATAAAATTCAATTAAGTATATTTTTCACTTATTTAATATTTTTAACAGCTCCCCCATCTTATCATCATATACCATATCTTTCATGCGCACATTATTTTTCTGCTTCTAGCCTATGAATTTTTCTCAGTGTGTGCAGAGGGGCCACATATGCTGTCGCTGTTGATGTTGTCATTTGGTCGCTTTTGTCGGGACACTCCAGAGCAGTCCTCCGAGCAGCGTGTAGGTGAGTTTGGCCCATTGATTTGATGTCAGCCGCCCGGAGGCAATTGAGCTGTGGGGTTTTGGGTTTTTAGCGCTATTTGTGCCTGGCCAGATGTATCAACTTTAACTTTATTTACGTGCTTGATTAGAAGCTGGCAGCGGGCTCTAGTTTACTCGACCCGGGAGGGCCATGGCTTTTGTGTGTTGTCTATGATGCCATCAATCCAGCTGACGCCACGCCCCCGGTTGACACCTCGGGCGGGCATGGAATCTATTGTTATGATGGAACAGCTTGCGATCCCAGGCTCTTATCATTGTGCAAGCGTAACTTAATTGAACGGCATTTGACACAATTTAAGAGTTGACTTTGTTTGCCCGTTTCAGTTTCTGGGCCGAGGTAAATTAGTTTCACTTGTCTTTTGGTCGCATACTACACAAATCCCACGCCAAATTGCGCATCATTTGACAGACAGACAGACAGACAGAAAAATAGAAAGAAAATGGGTAAGATGCAGTCTGGGGAAATTGAGATAGACAGATAGAGTTGTCGTCTTGTCGTGTGACATGGAAACCCAAAAACCCTATAAAGCCCTCACTAGTTTATTCGCATGTGGCGAGAGATGCGCTTCCATGGAAGGCAAATGTCATGACAAATACCCAGGCATACTCCGTGCTCAGCTCCTACAAACATTTCACTGATTGCAAAACCCCATTGGACGACAGTTGCCACTCCAACTACAGCTGCAGATGCAGCTTGCAGCTTGGTTGCAGCTGCAACTTCAACTTCAACTCGGCAGCTCTTAAGCTTGCCATTTGCAATATGCAACAGCTACTGTGAAATGTTGTCAATGTACTGCGAGTACGAGTAACTTCATGCCACAAAGTTCACAGCAAAGGGTTGCAGACTCATCTTGCTTCCTGGACTAGACAGGGCTTGAGTTATGACCACATGCGAGAAATGAAAGCAGAAAGAGAGGGATAGAGATAAACAGCATCAACAGATGAGGCGACAATACTTTTACTACTAGAGATGGCAAGTTGTGGGAAATTGTGAATTTCATAAATAAAATGAAAAAGCATAAGGCGAGGCGATTTTGTTTCATTAGAATTCTGTCTGGAATATTGCAAAATATCAAGGTTTAGAGAAAAGTTCCCTTTTAGCAGGTAAAGGCTTTCATCTCAAATTATTGCGGGTTTCATTCACAACAGCATAAATGAAATTCACATTGACTCCTATTTATTAAACAGAATTTGATTTATTTGAGTAGTTTTCTTGTAAATGTGGGCAAAAATAAACAGAGAACTCGTTCAGATAACGAAAACAAATTAAAAAAAAGAATGACACAAATGAAATGACAGAATAAGATAATTACAATAATCCAAAAAATGTATTCTAAAGGAAATAATTAATTTTTAAGATAGGCATATCATATGTATATTCAAAAGTATTTTTAAATTTTTTAGAATAAAAGAAACATTATTTGTTCGCATACAAATTTAAGAACAGAACTGCATATTTCTATATGAAAGACTTAGAAAATCGTATGACATTTTATGTTTATTTAAAGCAATTTCCAAATTTATCTGATTTTGTTCTCTTAATCTTTTGCAGACTGCAGAGATATTTGGTTGTTCTTTCCCAGCTGTGACTTTTCTTTATCGCAAAATCAATGCCTCGACCGATCCCAAACATTTCTCCAAATACTCTCTCTATCCATCCCTCTGTTTCTCTTCCACCCGCTCCTTCTCTCTCTCTTTTCTTTGGTAATTTTTCATATCAAAGTCGGTTTAACTTTTCACGTGAATAATGTCATCATAGGGAAAAGTTATAACTGTCTTCCTCGCTGCGAACTGAGCTTCAGCCCTTGCCTCATGTTGCCTGCCACATGCCCCTTGCCGGCAAATGAACTGCATTTGTTGTTGACTGCTATTTTGAGCGCATCATCAGCGACAACGTCGCGTCGGCGAGTTTATTATGCAACGCCAAAAATTTAGTGCCATTTGTTGTCAACACGATGAATGCAACAACAACAACAGCAACAGCAACAACAACGACAATAACCGAAACAACAACAATAGAAACAACAAAATAAGCAGCCAAGTTTTGCGACAACAATGGATGGGTTGGGTACAAAAAGGAATACGACTAGGGAGAAGGGGCATGTGGCAGCTGTGGGGGAACAGGGGGAAAAGCGCGAGAATTGCGCTGCATTTGCGCAGAGACTTTAATGAGTTTGAGGCAACAACTGCAGACAAACGGCAGTCACATCGAATGTTGCAATATGTAAAATTAACTTTGCATCTGGCGTTGTTGAAGATGCTGCAGAATTTACAGAAGTTCCCAAAACTTGAACAGAATCTTGCCGACATTGGAGATTATAGTACAACGGAAGAGTTATTGTTGTAATGCAAATCATGGCCTCTGTGCATGTTGCATGCCACATGCCACCTCAGACGAGTGATCAATTTGTGAACCGGTTGCGAATTTGCCGCTAATTGCGGACACTGAGCGTCAAAAAACTCATAAAAATGAAAAAACGATTGACTTGAAAACATTTATTGCATGTAAATTTATATGACAATGGCATGGAAATGATTGATTGATTGATACAACGACTGATGAACTCACGAAAATTGGTCGACAGACGAATTAATGGCATAATTACCATCAAATTTATGCTAATCAAAGTCATCAACCGAAATCCGAAATAAATATTGTACACAAATTTTAAAAGTGAAATTCAATGGAGTTGGACTTGGACTTGGAATTTGACTCTCTGCTTAGATGGTTGCAGTTGTGGTTGTGGTTGAGTCTTTGGTTGCCTTTTGAGTTGGCTTCTGAGTTTTGTGGCAGCATCCATCAAACCGGCGCTGGACACGCCAAATGCTCTACGAGCTCAATGCTCCATTCGTTGTGTGTAAAGCAAGAAAATAAAAATATATAAATAAAATAAAAATTAAAGAGTGAAAGTCCATTATGTTGTTGTTGTTGTTGTTGTTTACTTTTATGGTCAGTGGAGAGCCATAAAAATGCCAGCGACATTTGCAGTAGATCGAAAACACCTCAAAGTCTGAGTGTGTGTCTTACTATTTGCTATGCATGTCTAATTACTTACAAGAGTCAGTGTCAGTCACGTGTGCGTGTGTGTGGCTTTTCTACATATAAGGCGACATGCCTTCAATTTGACCACGCCCATCAGTGAATTGACTTTGATCCATGTCTATTTATAGTGTCCGAGTCAAAATCAAATAAGAGAATTGATTGGAGAAACGTTTCATTGCTTGGGGAATACCCTACAGAAACTATGAATGAAGTAAATTTCAATTTAAAAATAAAACTATAGAAATTATTGTTAAATTTTCAAAAAAATTTATTTAAACAAAAAGTTGTTGCTTTGAAAAGAAGTCACAAACTAAACCTCAAACTATCATATTTACTTCGCTATAAATATGATTTTGATATCTTCAGACTCTCAACAACATACCCTCTTGAACAAATGCTTACAGGGTACTTTAACTTTCTTTCTGGCGCCCAAAACATTAATAAGCGCATATTGTGCGGCCTTTTCTGTCAGCGCAAAGGCCAGCAAAAAAAAAAAAGAGTTTCTTAATTTAAAAAAAAAATGTTCAAAAACATATAAAAAACACAATGCGAGACCCACAGTTTTTACTTTATTTTCTGCAATTTTTTTTGGACAAGACCTTCAATTGCTGAAGACTTGAAAGACTTTTTAATTTATTTTTGTTGGCAAGACAATAAGCAAATGTTTGTATTGTGGGTGTGAATTTAAATGTAACGGTAACAATAGTAAGACCTTTAAGCTGTCCAGTAATTCAATCATACATCAATCAGTCATTCAATAGCTAATTAGCATGCAATTCAATGAACAATTGACAATTGTCGGCCAAACAGCGACTTTGATGCCATGTCCGCAGTTTTATGTATGTATATAGCATACAAGGGGATTATAAAGAGGCTTATGGCATGATATACATATGTATGTACATATGTAGTATATGTATTTGTACTAGAGATGGGCATGGGCCGTGCCGTGTCCGTGCCGTGCCGTGCCTATTTAAAAAAAATCCGTGTTGGGCCGTGTTGGGCCCCTTATTAAAAATTGCCGTGTTTTACCGTGCCAAAGTCGGTAGGCACGGGAGGCACGGTAGGCACGGTAGGCACGGTACAGATTTTGAATTTAAATATGGTAGTATCGATAAGTTGGCGTTGTTTTATAGCTTGTTTGTCAGCTTGTGCTGTAGGATTCATCGATGTATCACACAATTTGCGAACACTTACAACACCGATAGCACGATTGATGCCATTATAATAAAAAAGTGACGCCACGAAGTGACAAAAATGGAGATGGGCATGGGCCGTGCCGTGCCCGTGCCGTGCCGTGCCTATTTAAAAAAATCCCGTGTTGGGCCGTGTTGGGCCTCAGTTTTTACCAGCCGTGCTTGGGCCGTGCCGTGCCTCAAAAAGGAGGCCCATGCCCATCTCTAATTTGTACATATGTACCTCTATTCAAAGGCCTTGCAAACGTGAGCGTTTTTCAAATTGCAAACACTTTTTTATTTATTGTTGATGACTTGCAAAGGTCGCAAACTGACGCTTGGGCGGAATTAACGCGCTTTTGTTATAAATAAAAACAAATAAATGAAATTAAATGTTGTTGTTTTGCATGGCCTCCGTTTACTTGTCACTTAGCAAATCTGCGCTAATTTTCGCACAAGCCGAGTGAAAGAAAAGAGCGCTAAAAGAGAAAGAGAGAGAGAAAGATGGAGAACAAGTTCTGACGCCAAAAAGTCACCTGCCAGCAAAAGTCCAAAAAAACCGGATTCAAATCGCACATTTCCTGTTCATATGCAACCAGTTTTTCGTCGTATCACATAACTCAAAGGAATTTTATAGTTCCCGACGCACAACTCCCATCGAAAACTAATTAAAAACTCTTGTTTCATATACTAACGGTTGAAAAAACCAAACTAACTGCATTCCAATTCAGTATATTTTCATTTGATATACTCTGCAGATGTAAGCAAAAAGAATGGTATAGTATCAATGTAAAGCTTAAGCCTCGATTAAAAGGAAAATTTACATGAAAATGAAATTACGTTTTAAAGTTATGAGATTTTTTTATTTTCGACCTAGAAACATTAATTTTTTTGACAGCAATCCCAGCACATTACATTGCAACATAAATTTACAGGATATTCTTTAGTCCAGCAATTTCATTTTGTTTTTGCTATTGATAAGAAAAACGTGGTAAATATTTTAGTTGGCAGAACCAAGCCTCAATTTTATTGATGTGTCGCCTGATATTGATGACAAGCACACAACTCAAACAAAACAAATTCACACACAATATACACATTTACATACTATATATATAAACCTAAATATCGTGTCAACTGCACATGAAGCCAAAATGGGCCAAAATATTGAGTTGACTTTCAGCGTCACGTGACATATTGAATGGGAGAAAAAAAAATACAGAAAATACATGGATAGAAATTTATTTTGGCACATAAAAAATGCCAATCTATGCAAATAAGTGGCCCACATCTATATTCGGCACAACAATCACATCCTCCCCTCTCCCCTCTGCAATATTATTCCCTTCCCTCATCAGCCTTGTATTTAAGATTTATGCGTATTTCATATTGACAGCGCTTAAACAATGAACTTCCAGCTGGATTTTGTTTTATTTTTATTACACTTTACCATGGCAACTTTTGTACAATAAGTGCGTAATAAATTAAATTAAATTCTATTTATTGTGTAATTTATTAAACGTATTTATAAAGTAGAAAAAAATAACTAGAAAAGCCAATTAACATTGGATTTTGAATGCAACATTTATTTTAATTAATGTTTTGATTTAAAGCATAAGCATGTTTAACAAATTTATCAGTGATAATAAATAAAACTTTAAAATTTTTATAAAATTTAACAGTATGAAAAATTTACTTTCTGACTTTTCAAAATGCTGATAAAAATGCAGGATTAAGTTAAGATATTCTTCTATAAAAAGCGCCTTTCTCTTTAATAGAATACTCTTTCTATGGACTATATCTATAATAAAAATCTGGCATTTGTAAAAACATGTTGAACAATATTATGATTGGTATAACGCAACCTGGCCCCTAATGATAGGCACGTTCAAAAATCCAGTTCGAGTTAGCTGGAAATTGAAATCGTGCCGCGTCGCAATCGCTTTAATTAAAGTTTTGCTCTTAAAGTTACATTGCCCGAATTAGAGCTGTGAGCTGGGACAACGCCTTAATATTAACAGCAACAAAAAATACCCAAAATTAAGCCAACCACTTTCGCCTGAGAAACCAAACCGCAGAAATTTTTCAAGCAATTTGTTTAAAGTAAAAAACATAAAAATCATAAAAAATTATTTATTTTTTTTATTTTTATAAAATGAATATTGGCAATAAATCTGTACAGAAATAAACTGGTTAGGGTAGAAAGCAGAAACTCGGAAGCCGCCCAGATCCGATGTGATGTGATGTGATGTGCTGTGATGGCCAAAAACAGGTTAACACTTTATGTGCAGTAAAGTCAATAAACAGACATAGATCTTGTATCTTGTATCTTGTATCTACAGACGTGCCATGTTTTGGGGCATATTGCGTGAATCGATGACTTCCGACAGCTTGTCATGCAAATGCGTTGACTGCCTAATCCTTAACGGCTTGAAAAAGGCGGCTAACAACATTGGCACCAATATCCGAATGTTTTTATTTAACAACACTTGTTGATCTGCTCAAAACTTTCTCGGCCAAAATAAAAATAAAAAACTAAACTCTAGACAAATTGGACTCTCACTCCCACGTTCGTTTGCACCTCGGACGCACAAAGATCTTCACTGATTGAGCCACAGAAAGAGAGCGGGTATAAGGCAAGAGAGGGAGTGAGAACCACAACATGACCATTAGATATGCCAGATAATGAAAGCAAAGCAAAATAAACAAATTTGTTGTAATGAGCCAAGTGTATTTTGTTTATGTCCAGCAATTGCAGGTTTTTTTGTTTAGTTTTCACTTTCACAAACAGGCGAAAATCTGGGGCCCACATGGAAACTGAGTGACTGCGACTCGTATTCTGATTGCGAGACCTGCTTTCATTTTCATTCAACAAAAACTGAGACACCAACTGTGGCAACTCAGTTGGCGTTGCAACAACCGACAACCGACAACAACAACAATAAGTTGCTTAACCCAATTTTGATATCTTTTGGCTCGTGGGCTACGCAACTGTCGGCAAAAAACAAGCTGTTGCCAATCCATTGACGCGGCTTTAACGCATTTTTTGCAGTTAACTAAAGCAATGCTAATATCATGGAATTGCACCTGTCCGTGGGTAGCAGCAACAGCTCAAAAAACATCAAGAAAAAAAGCATCAAATGGAATGCAAACTTGGGCAAGCCTTTAGTTTGAGATTGAACACTTCAGATAACTGCATAAATATTTCCTTTATAACCAAAGCATTGCAACTATTTGCATGTGGGAAATGAGATAAATATTTGAAAAACCGAATTACTTAACAGCAACTCACTTAAAATTGTTCAATCATTTTCCCAGCTCACGTATGGACACTTCACCTCAGTACAAAGCCTTTTAGTGGAAAGTGCATTTATACACTTTGCAGCACTTATTTAATTAAATTAATTTCAATTATTTTATAACAAAATGTCATTAAATGGCAGTTGCTACACTTGGTAATATATAAAATCACAAATCCCAATTAACGCGATTTAGTTGAACCACAAAAACGACCATAAATGTTAAAGCTTAAACAAATTTGTATTGTTGTCAAAGTAAACAATATCTGATGTTTGCTTATAAATTAATGGCTTTTAATTATAATTTGCATATAGAACAAATATAAAATTGTTTTTATTATTAAACATAATCTTATGGGATTTCAAAAAAAAAAGACAAGTAACAAAAACAACACAATCCGATTGGGCTTTTTTGACCACCCAAAATGTATTGCTTAATAAATCAAAATACCAAATCGTAAATTAATCTTTTCAGACTACAAGGCACAATTCATGACCAGCAGATACCCTTTAACCGACCTTTATAACAATTTCATAAACAAAGTTCAGTCTTACTTAACTCATTTTGCCTAAAACGTACAGAGTTAAATTACGTTCATTGTTTTACTATCTTAACTATGTACAGGGTATAAAAACAATATAAATGAAATGAAGATTAGTAAATTAAAGGCTCAAAGCAGAAAGCGTGAAAATATTATAAATGATTTACGTGGCAATGCACTTTGCTCATTGATGATGTCAGTTAAAAGTGTGCGAACATATTTAAAAATATATATAAATCCAAAACAATAATAAACTTGGCTATAAAGTTATATGAAACTAAGAATACAGACAGATATAAACATGTATATGCATATTCAGAATGATTAAAGTCATTATAATTATTATTATTTGTTTTTGTTTTTGGTTCCCACAATGTGTACGACTGCAAAACTTCTGGAGGTCACATGTGTGTGCGATTATCAAGTTCCAAAGAATCTCACAGAGTCTCTCAGTCTCAGTCTCAAGTCCCTCCCTCATCGACGATGTCTTCCATTATTCAATTTCATATTCAGCGTGACGTGAAAAGCGGTATTTACGGTTATTTGCAAATGATTATAGTGTGTCTATACAACAGTTAATATGTGTTAAGTAAATATATATTGAAAGATTTGTCGCCTGTTGTGTAACTAAGACAACGTCAAGGTGTTCAGCCAGTATCTTTAATCTCTTACATAAGGTTTAAGCCCTAGAATGACATGCTATATTATTGTCAATGTTTGTTTTTTCACATTGGATTTGTAATGTGTATTATGAGAGTTGCATGTGCAATCAGACAAAAGGCAGTTGAACTGTCAATCTGAACTTTCTTATGAACTTTGCAAGTCAAAAGTGTGTCACACAACTGTAAATATTATGATAAGTTTATAACTATGAATTGAAATGAAAATAGGGTTTCATCGAATTTCATTAAGCTCTCTTGTATTAACTTGAATTCTTGATTTCTCCTATCAGATCTTAAGGTATTTTTTAATAGAAGGATACATAAATAACTTGCCAGCAAATTTCTAAACTATTCAATAATAATAAATCAAGAACCTAAACGTCTTCTCCTTTTTTGCCCAGCAAATTTGGTATTCACAATGCAATTTAAAGATTCTCAGAATTTGGAAAACAAAAAAACTCCCGCAGGTAGACAAAAAAAAGGAGAAAAACAACTGCAAAAAGAAAACTGCAATAGAAGACACACAGAGCGTAACACGGAGGAGGAAGGAGCAACAACAACAACAACAACAAGTGCATGCATTTCAAGATTTTAACGACTTTTCACGACGTTCGAAATGAAAACTAATTATTATGACGAGTAAAGACCGTAAAGTGAAGCTTAAGCTTCGGATCATGTGATACGATGAGGGGATAAATTAATGGTAAACGGGTCGTCACATAAAATTACGAAATTGCGCGTCACGTAAATCTGAAAACTTCTAAAACTTAATTTAATGATGCAAAATGGAATTGGGTTAAGTAAAAAACAGTTAAATTATGGCATAAGGGGAATAACTTACATTCTCACAAAATCTCCGACACAATCCAGAAGTCGTCGCAAACTGGAAAAGAAGGGAAAGAACATTTTGCATAAATTATACAAATAATCTAAAACAATTTGCTAAAAATATACTTATAATATATGTAAGCAAAGATTTATCTGAGCGAAATTGCGCATTGTGTGCGAATTCAACGGAAGCGCTACAACAACAGATATGGAACCAGACAAAAGTAATATACATACATATATGTATATATTCAAATCTACAAACATTATTTAGTTGGGAATTAGTCAAACGATGTCGCCGACGCAGCTTTTTCAGCTCTTTGTAGTTCCGCGCAATTTCAAGCGGAACTCAAGTTCAAGGTGAGCGGAATGAAAAGATTCATTAATAAAAGTTTAAGCCTGGCTGGAAGTAACGTACGTATGCCAGTCAAGTAACCAGTCAAGCAGTCAGCCAGGCAGTCACTTAGTTAGTCTCTCGACATTTCATTAATTTTTCAATTAAATGCAAATTTAAAAATTTTTTAAGAACACATTGCAAATTGAATTGTGTACGCCTGGTCGACCTACCGCAGCTGAAGTTGGATTCCCCCTTACTCCATTTCCCCCTCCCTCCCTCAAATCTACCCTCACTCCTCTTGTTTGCCCCTTTGCAATCTGCTGTTGTTGCTGCTGGCTGGTATTAAATTTCCAACTCATTAAAATTTTGCTCACTGTGTGCGAAAACTGGCGGAGTCGACTGTTGCCAGAATGAGCACTCTCTATGAAGGTGGTCTCTCTTTCCTTTTTTCTCTCTCTCTTTACCCCTGTCGCTATAGTTGCAACTTTACAGAGTGTTTGCATTTGCGCTTTTGGACTGGCAAAAGGGGAAAAAGATGAGCCGGCTTGTCATTCATAAATGAAGCACATAAAAAAGTGGAAAATGCGACTATCTGCGGGATATTAAAGTTTTAATACTCTTACCCATAATTTTGTTGTTATGTTGACTTAATAATTATTTTATATAAGTTTGATTGCATCTTCTTCTAATGAAAAACTGTGAAATTATTTTGATTCGAGCAATTTATAATTAAGTTAAAAAATATATATACTGTCGAACTTCTCTAACTCGAACTTCCCTAACTCGAATTTTCTCTAACTCGAACAAAATCGAGTGGCAATAGCGTTTACTGAGCAAATTTCATACAATTCTAACTCGAACAAAAATATTAGCCCGTACTTCCGTGAGTCGAATTTTTCGGGCAAATTCGAAATAAAGTTTGAATTTTTTTTTCGTTTCTATTTTATGCTTCTGTTACCGGCTCGTTTTGATACGTAATATTGATGTACATTAACATATGGTGATGCTATATGATAGAATATTGCATCAAAAATTACTTAAGCTTGTGAAATTGCTTTAGGAAAGATGTTTGTAATGTACTTCTCTGTCAGCGCATCTGTGCAAGATTATTTACCATGGCACCAGCAAGTGTAATAAAGTGTTTATCTCTTTAAGAAATCTTTAAAACATTGTGTTAAAAAATTCAAAACTGGACCAAAAAAATTGAAGTGGCTGAAAAATATGGTATCTCATCGAAAACAGTTTTCATTATATTAAAAAATGGAAAATTAATTATGTCATTTGAATCGGGAACGTCTTCTGGATACATCAAAAGAACGATAAAACCAATTTTTGAGAATATCGACAGGTCTTGAACAAACTGGAATTTATTTTTGTTGAAAATAACAAGAAAAGTTTGCAATTTGAAATGTATTTATAAATTAATGAAATTGTAGTTTCATTTAAAAAACTAAAACAAAAAAATTCCCTAACTCGAAGTCTCCCTAACTCGAACTTTTTTCTCGGATAATGGTGATTCGAGTTAGGGATGTTCGACTGTATTTCTGAAAAATATATAAATAATAATATAATAAATAAATAAAATGGTAGATTGAACCTATAGTCTTAGATATGTATAATAGATCCATAAACAATTACAAACCAATTATAATTAGTCATCATTAAACATACATGGTTTGAGTATAATAAGCCTAAAGGAGCCCAAAAACTGGTTTCAATGCGTTACAAATTTCATCACAAAACACTAATACCTTTTGGCAGGGTATACAATTTGTATGGGAAACTGTTTGAGTGCAGTCTGTGAGCTGACAACTTGCTCGTAATAAAGTGCAATATGCTCGTTTCAGTTCAATCGTTCGGACATTCATTTTTTCTTGCGAGTTCAATAAAACCTTTGAGCTGTCTTAATACATGAATCACTTAAATTTCCGAACAATTGCAAATGAACGGAAATGCATAAACAGTCGCGGCCGGAAGTAAATATATAAATTGATAAAAATGATCAAAAACCTTGTTTAATCTAATCGTCGCAATTGCTGACGTCACTTGGTAGTTATCATAAGTACACACGAATATACTACATTTAGTGTCAGCAATAAAATTGGAAAGTAATACATATAATTGGAAGCTTGCGTCAGTCAAAGTCAATCGACAACCCACGCGAAACCACCAACAAAAAACAAAACAACAACAATAGAAAATCTAAGCAAAAACAAAACAAATAAAAAATTGCGCCAAATTAATCGTCAGGTTGCTGGCGTCTCTCTCTATCGTTCTCTTTCTTTCTCTATCGCTCACTTGTAGCTTGTCACAATTAGAGAAGTGCTTACAAAAGGTCAGCTGAACACAATTGAGCACAAAGCAAAAGCACTCGAGACAAAAGCGAAGAAAAAAAAATAGGAAACTGAAAAATTACTAATAACAAAACGAAGCAATACAAATTTAGAAGCTTGTGGCAAAATTAAACGTTTATATGCCCTATAAGCGAACAGAGTGAAGGGTATACTTCATTTGCTAAAAGAGAAAAATAGAATATAGTTTCTGAGAAATTAGTTCATATTCAAACATTAATAAAATTGGAAAACAAATAAAAAAAACCTTAAATTTTCTAAAATTAATTATATAAATTATATAAATAATATATTTTCATTGCCTTTTAAGCAGTTACAGGGTAGCTTATAGTCAAACAAATGAATAATTCTTGATTTCTGCTGGTTTTCTTGGCTTTTTGTTTTGCTTTTGGCAACTTGGACAGCGGCAAGCCCTTTTTTGCCAATGGTCTGATGGGAAACAAATGGTTGAAAAAGACTCGACCACGACAATAGAGACGGAGATGGAGACGACAACGACGACGGGTCGTTTTAGCCAGGCTAAAAGCAGTATTAGAACGATGTGCGATGTATGGGGCGTGTACTGTAGTCAATGATGTCCCTGGGGAAGCGGGCAATTAATTTTTTAATGGCTTAGACGAAATGACTGACTTTGGGTTATTAGAAAAGTTCGTTTTTATGGTGCAGAAAAACTGCTTGAAATTGTCAATTAGCAAAGTGCTGAGCCAGGGCAATGAAGCAACAGACAAAACCAGCAAGAAAAGACAACCAAGAAGTGGAAAAAGAGAAAATCCCAAGCAAAGCAAAGCAAAGCAAAAGAAGTGAAAACCCGCTAAGAATTGCCAATTTTTGGGACTATTGAAAACAGAGTTTTAACTACTGTTTATAATATCATGACACAGACTGAGATACGAATGCCATTTTGACCATCTAATTGAGTCTGACTTACATTTTTATGATGTTTAATCTAATTTTTTATGGGTTGGATAAATTTTTATGGCCGTCCGCCATTTGCCTAACGAGCTAACAACTCGAAACTCGTTACAAAGATTTGGCCAACGGGCTCGCTTTTTGTTTGTTTATTTATTTATTTAAAGGCAGCAGCCTGGCAGCAATTTGTTTTGATTCAATGAAATATCAAAAACGTGACCCAAGTGCAGCCCCGAAAAATAAATGAAGCCAGGCCATATTTTAGATTTTGCCGGTGTCAATTTCGTTGGGTTAAGGGGTATGTGAGGAGTCGGGCAATCGCCACTTAAATGTATGCAAATTGCATTTAGGCAAATTGAACGTAAACCTTAAACCAAGCACGTGCGAATGATTGAACTAAGCGATCAGAGGAACAGATAGATGGATATGTCGATAGCTGCTTCTTCTTCTTATCTGGTCATGCTGCCAGCGATAACGATAGCGATAACGATAGACGATTAGAAACGAAAGCTTAACCGACTGCAGCAATCAACTGATTAGCCGCAATTAATGCGGAAGTGCCACAATATGTAACTGATTCATTTGCCAGATTGTCTAGACACGAGAGACGAGAGAAGAGCACAATGTGGCCCCTCTTTGGGACAACTCCACTCAACTCGACTCGACTCAACTCGACTTAACTTGGCTTGCAATTGCTCCCCATTAATCGTGTTCAAGTGGCCAGTTAATCCTGTCACTTCCGTTGTCAGGACTCGGAGGACATTGACAGGCGACATTTAGCTAGGCATACTGTATCATTTTCATGGCTTTTTTTTATGCGACTATTCATTGAACTTCCGTGTGAATGTACTCACAATGTGCTACTGCAAGCGAGGGCTGCTTAAAAAGTTGCATATGCACTTTAGGATGGAGAATAAAAACATAAGAAAAACTCTTGTATACACAAATCCTACACATTTATCATTGTATTTATTACACAAATTATGATTTGAGCACACTTTTCTCTTACCCACTGTAATAAGATTTAAAAAATTACTTTTCATTAGACTTTTTGAAAGTCTATGATTTAAAGTATAAAGAATTCTAATTTATATTAGCCACTGTATTCAGTTCTTGCAAATTGTTGAAACTGAAATTATTATTAATTTAGCATTCAATTGTAATTTTATTTCAAATGATTGTATGTAAATTTTTGAGTTGAACAAGCTTCATGAGCACCCACTGTCCTCAATTTAACCTAATATAATAGTTGCTCCTTTAATACCAAAACCAGTTTGCAAGCAATTCAATTTCCAACTAATGATCTGTAACAATCTTGCACAACTTGAGGCACAATCTAATGACCAAATGAACAGTTTGATAGACAAACAAACTCCTGATATACTGTTATTTAATAATGATCTAATCAACTGCAAAGCTCTGTTCGATAATTTATTAAAATTATGACAGATCTGGGATCGCTGAGAAACTTGAAACAGCCTCCCACACGATGTTGGTCGTTTACATGCCCATTGGTCTCGGCCATTACATGGCACTCTGGAATGCTTTTGGCCAACTCGGGCCATAACTCGGCGCTAACCATAAAACACAAATTCATCTCTCTTTCTTTTTCTGCAATAGATATAGATACACAAAAACAAATCTTCAACGGGGCGTCCGGCTTTGGATTTTGGACTGGGTTAGGCCACTTGGTCGCGAGTCGCGACCACAGAAGTGACTTAACTCGCTTTAAGCCTTCTCATATGAGACGCTTGTTGCCTGTTTTTCCCCCCGCATCTATTTCATTTCAAACTCCACTACACATGCCACGACGAGATGACACTTGACTGAATATTTATGGCCACAAATGGAGCGAAAATAAAATCGCCAAGTCACGGGCGGACGCGGCAAAAAAAAAGTATAAAAAATAGAAAAAAAAAATGCGAGCGGACACACATGGCGATGTCTGCGACGATGTCGATGTCGATGGCGATGTCTGTCGATGGATGCCTTTGTCTGTTTCTGTTTAGTGGCCACATGGAAGACATGCCCTTTTCGGGCGTGCTCTAACTGTGCCCCATCTGTGGCTCTGTGGCTTTGTGGCACACAATGAACCACACAATACCGTTAGCCTGACCGACTCTCTGGCCAAAGCCCAAGCCCAAAAAAAAACCAGCTAACTGCCCCTTTGGTTTTTGGTTTCGGGTTTTTCGCCTGGGTTTTTCTCAGTCTTTAACTCGACTCCATTCGTGATCTTTATCTTTATCTGTGCACTTGGCTTATGCATGTAGACACATGGAAATATGTATTCTCAAATATTTGCGCTTATTTATGTGGCCTTTGTTTTATCAGTTTTGTTTATTCAATGATTATGCTCAACGCCGCAGCAAAAACTGATCAACGCCTTCGTGCTGACTCCTCAAAACCAGCCACATTGGTTTGCCTTCAATTCTTTTCTTTCTTCCAATTTCTCGACTCCGACTCCGCCTTATTCCCGTACTCCCGGCCTGTCCGGGCAAATACGAGTATGTAATGAAGCATAAGCAATTATGATAATGTCGTTTCTGTTTACATTCCGCTTCGTTTTCGTTGCCTTTCGCTGCTGGAGCTTATCAGCAGCCGCCATGTTGAGTAGTCGAGTGAGCAGAGCAGCCTCCAAACTGTTGACAAAATTCGAGGAACTTGAAAAAAGTCGACTAAGGCAATACTCGAATATTTTGTGCTCTATAAAAAAGTTAAAACTTTTAAATGAAATAAGTTTGAGGACTCCGAATCTTTTTTTAAATATTTTGGATGCCTCTACTGATTACGAAATAAAAGTTTCTATAGGTTTTTTTTATTTAAAAATTATGATTAATTATTAAATAAATATCTTTTATTTAAAGTGTTTAAAAGTTCCTTTTAAGTCGTAAGTGTTCAGCTTTAAACAATTGTGAATAATGCTGATTGGCTTCAATATTATTTGAATCCATAAATTATGCGAATCTAAAGATATTTGGAATTGGTAAATTCCTAGATAATTGTACTCTCTAATTTGTGAATATCCAAAATTAATTTTTCTGCTTTTTATGACTACAAAACTTGTAAATTTGAATAATTTATTTTAATACATAATTTTCGGGATCAAAATATGATTGAAAAGTATCAATATATTTGAGCCAGCATAAATTCAAAGGGGAATCTTCTATACTCTTTCCATAAACTCAATTTACCTTATTCAGCGTCTGTGCTAGAACAGATTCTAAGCAAATAATAGAAGCAACTATGTACGAGTAGTATGTGTCTTTTTGACCTCAACTTAATCAGCTGGTTGCTGATTACGAGCAAACTCGTAATAAACTCTGAACCAATGCTCAATCAGTTCGACGGCAAAAGTATTTCTACGGTGAAACCAAATTGCAAATTTATGACTTATTCGTATAAAAAATTGTTTATTTTTTTCTTTTTGAGAATTTTGCTGAGCCAAGTTTACAGAATGTCACGTAAATCACGCCCTGGCTTGGCATAAATATAAAATGGTATTTTGGCTGCGGCAAAATCCTATCAGGATGCCACGCCTCCAACAGGTAGCTGCAATTTTGGAATTTTTGAACAAGTTTTCGTTGTGGCAGAAGGAAAGTTGACGCCCATTGGCAATTTATGCAAATCAAAAAGACTCTCAAAAACTCAACCTCTTCACCTCAAACTTGGCTTTGGCTTTGGCTCTGGCCTGGCACCCAATGGAACCACTTGGAGCAGCACTTGAATTAAGCCATCAGCCTGAGGCGAAGTAAATTAAAATTGACAAAAAGTAACCATAGTAAAATGCGTAGCTCTTTCACCAATTTACTGAATCATAATTTAGCCTAGAGCCTTACCTCTATCTCTATCTCTTTCTCTTTATCTCTCTCTCTTTCTGTTGGTTGATAGTTTGCCTCGACAATCGACACTTGAAGACTCATAGAGTGAAGCGTTTATCTAAAGTTCAACAACTTATGCAAATGTATGTGTAGCTGAGTATGCTTCAATCAGTACCCTGGCTTAAAGCCCCATTCACTCACACACACAGATACTACACACACACACACACACACGCAATCAGTCATACACTCGTTGATGTGCAGGAATTTGTGGTTGTTAGATTCTGTTCCTCTTTGTGCATTTCTTTCATCATCATATTTTTCATTATAAACCACAATTGTATTCGTATTTCTTTTTAATGCTATCTTGGATCTCGGACCTCATATATGAACACACATAATCTTATATACATGTTGTTCTTTTGATGATTAATATAGATGTGTGTGTGCGGAGTGTCCATTGCATTTTCTAGCTGTTAGTCATAAATTCATATTCTTGTTGTAGTTGTTGTCGTCACTCTTGAAATTGTCAGTCAACAACAACGTTGTTTCAATGTTGTCTCTGCCCCTATAAGCAGCTTAGCAACTGGCAATAGTGCAAAGGTTAACTCAACCCAAGTGGAAAAGCCAACAAAAGGCTAAAAAAAAGAATGACCATTATCATCAATTGTCACATGGAATTGGTTTGATTGAGACCAGTTATATTGACATATTGACAGCAGGTATGTGCAGTGGAATTCTCAATAACTACTGTTCATAAGCAAGTGTTCGATTGGACTTCAAAGTGTCTTTTTATTTCAAATATAATTAAAGATAAATTTAGAAAATATTGAAAAGATATCTTTGAAATAACTTTGAGTAGAATAATTAAGACATCGGAGTATTTATTTTTGCATTTTCCATATAAATATTTGCCCAAAATACTTTTTGATTTATTATAACAAATTTTTTGTGATATTTTAATCGTAACTCGCATTTTAAACATTTCAACATTTCTTATTTATAGAACTTTATCCAGCAGTTTATATTTTTTTAAAGCCAAGTAAACAACTTATTATCGCAGCCAGGGTCTCAAAAAATAATAAAAAACCAACCAGAAGTTTTTTACACTTAATTAAAAAAAAACAACTGATAAACAGAAACTTGAATAACTCATTATTCATTGCAGATACTGGTAATGTGCGCATTAACCCATTAAAGTCTCACACAATTGCCAATAAACGAACTCATTGAAATCCACTTGTTTAAATACGGTGAATATAAAGCGTCTATAAATGAATAGCAGACATGATAAACAAATAGTGAGTGCACTCGTTTCGACGTGGCTTACTTAAGCTGATAACTATTTAATATTCAAAAGACGAATATGAGTCTGAGATAATAATTAAATTTAATGTTATGAATAGGGAATATTAATATTAATATTAATTACTCGAAGAATTACAAACATTATAATGATATTGCTTATACAGGATATGTATTTTATTATGTGATTTAAATATTCTAAAGTTGAAATATAAAAGAATTAAAATAAATTAAGTGAATATTGCTATTTTTTTTAGTTACTAATATGATCCGTAATCAATTAAAATTATATATGCAAGCTTCTATGATAAGTTCTTAAGTAATATTTCCATTCTTCCGATATTGCAGCGTTAAGTGTATCAAGAGTTTTTCAAATAAAGTTTTCCAACTTCTTCGCCTCTGTCTGGTTGTCTGGTTAGAAACTTAAGGCAAGTGTTTAAAGTGCGGCTTATAAACAATTATAAAGTGCTTCGCTTGGCAGTCAAGTGGCAACCAGCACTGAGAAGTGCTGAGCCAAGTTAGTTGCGTTTGAACTTGACCTTTTTCTAGGCATGGCCGCATGGAATGCGCTTAGCCAATGCACAGTGGTATAAAGTGCTTTGCAGTGCTTGTGTGGCGCTGTCAATGTGGTTTTTTACAGTAGCTGCCAAGCCATCATCATTCGTCATTATGTAGATACAACATACTTGGGCATGGCCCCCGCCCCAATGTCTCTGACGCTAAGTAGCTGCAACTAAGCCGCTTACCACGGACAGAAAGAGAGAGAGAGCGAGAGAGAGAGGGTATTATAGATGGACAGTGACCATAGCCTCATCTGATTCTCAGTGGCATCGCGGTCTCTTGGTCCCGTGCACATTGTCTGACCCAATTTGCTAGCTGCACGTTTTTCGCTGAACATTCATACGAGTATTCATATTAAATGGTGAATACATACTCGCCAGTATGTGTGAGTGTCTTGGACTGTGGCATGGCCTGGAGTGTGCCTGTTCTTTTGCTGTTAATTGGATTAATAATGACAGAAACAATGGGGCAGCAACTGGCACAGAAATAATGGGGAATTATGTAAGCCAATCGACAGGCCGATAGCCAGCAAATTTGTCCGACTCAAGTCCAAATATGGACTCTATGCTGGGAGCTGTCAAAAGTGTTAGCTGACTGGCAAAGTCCAAAATAAGTTGGCCAACCAAAAATATTCAACAACATAGATGGAGAATTTTTGTTACATAAATATAAGACAACAAACAAATTTGCTTTCCATAAATAATACGCAGAAATGATTGTGTAATGCATACAGTATGTTAGTTCAAATGAACTAGTTCAAATGCCCTGACATTAATTGATAATATTATTTATATTTTGTTTGTTAAACTGTAGCCAAAATAAACCAAATTGTAGTAGATTTTAGTGTGTTTGGAACAAGTTTAATCAGTCAATACTTCAAAATAAAAGTACTTAAAATATCCAATAAGCAAAAACCTTAGGCACATAGCATAAAACACTTGTAAAATGAGTCAGTTCACTTTGATAAATGTAATTTCCAGCCTATTCTAACAATTCATATTTACTCTGAAGTCTAGACTTGAAGACTCCGTTAAGAGTGTGTTAAGTAAGTAACTGATACTCGTACTTATTGTGACCCATTTTCCGCACAATTTTCAATTACCAAATTACTGACCTCATAAATGATTACACACACTCTGTCAAAGAACTGTGTACCATGGTCTTATATCATTTACCATGGTACTACGAAGCACCGCAATAAGCAGAAAAGTGCTTTATCAGCAGCGAAACAGTTAACAGAAATACAACTTCTATCAATGTGAATGGAACTGAAACTGGTCGATGGTGCCAAGTTGTGTTTGTGTTTGTGTTTCTGTTTACTGTTTGTCTTAGATACGCTATCAAAAGCCCAGCACCGTGTCGTGGCCCCAATCTGGGCAATAACCAATACCTGAAATACCAATACTTCTCCTACCCCAAAAGAAGATAAGCTAGAACTAAAGAATTTTGGTTGGAGAACGGCAATACGAATGCCAGATAAACGTTG
Source organism: Drosophila suboccidentalis (assembly GCA_037043435.1). Classification (NCBI taxonomy): domain Eukaryota; kingdom Metazoa; phylum Arthropoda; class Insecta; order Diptera; family Drosophilidae; genus Drosophila; species Drosophila suboccidentalis. The sequence continues at coordinate 417,709 of JBAMBK010000134.1, forward strand.
AATTGCCAATAGATGATTTAATTATTTTATTTATTTTCTATGCCATCATTTGGACAAATGATGAGCTCACTAATGATACCGACAGATATTTAAATTCTCAACTTATTTATGCACATTTATTTATATCGCATTCATAAGCAATTTTTTTATACTTTTATATCAAATGAATTCATGGCAATTTTGTTGAGGCAGGCGGTGAAGGCATCAGGTTAGAGATTGGGCTTTTGTTATTGCTTATGACCGTTCGACATGAGTCAGTATTTGTGTTATTCTCTTTGTTTTTTCAAGTCTTTGTCATATTCTGTCTTGTCTTGGCCCTCTGCCCGAATTTCTTTATAAAGCGGTAAAAAATAAACCTTACGGGTTTCTGATCTCTTGCTCTTATTTTTGCTGGCTTCGCTTCATTTGCAGAATTTTGTATAAAATAACAAATTGTTATTTTTGCAGCTGGTTAGAGGTAAAAGTTCTCTTAACGGCTGGCAGCTGTCCTCATAAATTTAATTAAAAATCATTTAAAATCCTTTTAGAAATTGCTTAAGCACAAGTTTTCTTTTCATTTGTTTTCATTTGCCTGGCAACAGAGGTGACTGAGTGTCAACACGTGCCAAAATTGTTTGTGTGTGTTGTCTTGTGTGTATCTCTCTCAAGTTGCTAAACTTTTGTAGCTACAACAACAGCAACAACAGAAAACACAATAAAATTGCTGCTAAAAGTTTTTGCTGCAAGGCAAAACAAGTACAGCGTATCTGCAAGATAAAAAATTGTGTAGATACATTCTAGATACAAGTGGAAGTTTTATGCGCATGCAGATATTTTATTTGTTTGTTGTTTTCGATGTTATTGTTGTGATTGTTGTTGTTGTTTCTTGCGTGTTTTTCAACCGCATTAACATAAACAAATAGAGACAAATTCATAATTGGCCAGCGCGTCAACCCTCGAAACAGACAGCACAACACAACCTGCAGCCTGCAACACAGGTGGCGAGCACGTTGCCCACAACACGCAAAACATTTCAATTGCGGCTGCCGGGGGAGTTGTCAGGGTGCGTCACCATGGCGTATGATGAATATATGAATATATGGATAACGCACGTGCAAAACCAACACGTTATCATTGCGGTTGTTCTTGTTGTCACTCGCGTTGTTGTCGTTGTCGTTGCTGTCATGTAGTTGCTGTTGTACTACTGTACTTCTGTTTATGCTCTTACCATTTATTAGAGTTGTCGGATTTTTCTAAGAAGTTTGATCACTTCATTTCAATAGGTGTACTTACATTTAAATTCGAAATTTATAAATTTCCCTTAATACATATTAGAATAGTTAGAAAAATTTAAAATTAAATTAAAATAAATAATCTAAGGCCAATACATTGAAGCAATTTATTTATTTATTTTTCATATAATATGAATATTTTAATATCATATTTATTCAACAAATCTAATTATAATAAATTAACATTTAAAAATTACAAACAAAATATCTCTCGAAATTGTTAAAATATTAAAATTTGTTCGTCTCAGGTTTTAATCCAATAAGTATTTTTAAATTATAGCTGAGTTTAATCTTGAAACTTTAAATAAGAGTATTAATGTATTCCAAGATAGTTTACTATATTTTCCATTTCTTTTTTATCCTGTTTAATCAATTTTATAAGCCGTGTTGTCAGCGTTGTCAACTTGTACAAATGTCAAATTCTCATACGCACCGTTGACCCAATTTATTAAGGCAAGCCGAAACACCCTTGAAACGCTGACAATCCCACTTGCAAAGCACACACAAAAAATTGTCCAAAATAATGCCAGAAACACAGATAGATAGATAGATAGAGAGGGAAAGAACGGATGTGCGAAAGAGAGGTAAGAAGCTGTAGAAGATAGCATGTGACAGGGTGGCGTGCAATTGGAACTTGGGGCGCGGTTTTGTCCTTTGCATTGTTATGCATCTGCCAGAATTGGGTCAGCAATATATATATATATATATGTGTATATACATTTTCTGAATTTATAACATTATGCGAGGCCATTCGCAAGCAGTTAGTTTCATATTTTAATTTAAGCTGCGCCTGAGGCCTTTGCGTCGGCTCATTAAAAGATAAAACGCGCCATTTTCGCATCATTTTGGCCCTCTTTTCCAGCCACTTTTGCTAATTATGAGAATGAATGCAACTGAGGCAAGTGCATTTGCAAGTGTTGCCTAGAATAGTTTTGATTTAGCACTCGCAAACTGGCTAAAACAAAATTGCCTCCAGTTGCTGTCCAAAATGTTTAGATTGTCTCTTTATTGTCATAATTTATATTCCTTTAAACAATGACTTAAAATCCAAACTCATGGCTTGACAACTTCAGTTTCTGAACCATTAACTCAAGTCAATATAAATGAAGTAAAGATAGCTCAATTTTTATGGGCCATCATCATGACGATATCTTCATCTTGGCTATGTTCCATCCATTAATGGACATTTGTTTGGCCAACACCTGAGACTGAGGCTGAAACTGACGCCACTTGGCCATATACATATATATTTGCTGTGTGTTGTGGAACAATCAATCTCATTGACAATGCTGATTCCCTTGTCTGTCCACGTTACTTTGATAGCTTCAACGCCTGCTCTTGTCATATGCATAACATTTCAATTCATTTCGAGTTTTCCTCGGCCTTTCTCCTCTGTGCTATGTAAATTTTGATAAATGATCCAAGCACAATTTTTCAACTGATGAGTGTTTTTTGTGTTGAACAACTTAAGCTCAGCTTTATATGGGAAAGTTGTTTTTTCATCCGTCGTAATCAGAGTTGAAGCCTTATCGTACAGTGAACACTGTCCAGCAAAAGGTTAAAAGTTTACTCAAGCTAAAAGAGTTTGTTTGACAACACTTCGCAGATGTTTAACTCTAGGCCGAGACCCATTTTAATAAGCGCTGTCATTGTTACGTTTGTTTTGCTTTTCCATTTTCATTTTCTTATTCGTTTTTATTTTCTCATTTTGAGATAGGTGACAAAACTTGTGACACTTGCGCAAACAATAAAATTCATTTAATTTATTTATACACTTGCCAAGCAATTATTTGCCATTTGACTTAGCGAACTGAGTCGTAGTACCTCAAATGTTGCTTGATTGCAAATAACAAACTGTGAAACAACATTGATGTTTTCATATTCAATATTTCCGCGATTATTATATCCAATTTGTCATCGATACAAAAGGCGAAGCGTTGCGATGCAAACAGAAACTGAAATTTGATTCTCAAAGTCGGCACTTCAAGTTGATTTTGCTTATTTGCTCAGAGCAGCAGCTTTGATGTATCACATGACTTGGGAACTTTCAAAGGAACCTCATCAAAATCATTGAACAACAGCTGAGCCAGCAGTAGGCCATAATAACGAATAATAATCTGAATGCTGTGAGCACACAAATTGATCGACAATCGCATGCTCTGCATAGAATATAAAGTAAATAATAATTTTTAAAAATATTTGTGACTTTTTATTTATAAAATCAAACATAATATTATCTTTAAAAAATATCTAAGCAGTTTTTCAATGCAGTTAGACCCTTCTCACACCTACTTAATGTACTCTCTTATCCCTTTATACTACGCAATCTTTTTGCAAATCTCAGCAGAAAGGCAAATTCACAATATGAAAATCAATTTTTATTTTTCCAAGGGTTCCCTACTTGTTTTAACACTTCAGCGAGCATTGAGGGAGTCTAAGGCCTACAGATTTGTATTTGTAACTAATTTAAATAAAAACCAATCTGGCTGAAAATGTCAAACATAATTCGAGTCTACGGCTCTGGCATCTTATCGCTTTATGTGTTGTGACGGCTCTGGAAAACTTTGTCGTTCTTGTCTGCTGTCTGTTGTCTGTTGTGTTCTCGTACCGTGACTGTGACTGTGACTGCAACTCAAATCAAATTGCCAAACGAACTTTCCACTCGGCACACAACAATTTTTATTTTTATGGGCCTGCCCCGAAAAGTTGCCTTTCAGATGAAGCCCAAAAACCCGACACGTTTCACTTTCGCTTGAACTTGAAACGATGAAAAGAACTTGAGAACATGGCCGCGCATGCTGATGATGATTATCCAAGGACCAAGGACCAAGCTCACAGCATCCTTAAGCCTATGAACAGTGAACAGTTTTTCCCGGAAAAAAAAACAAAGCACAGCAGACATAAAAATGCTTAGAGAAAACTGCGATGGCGATAAGCGGGCCAAAACAATGAAAACTGAAACTGAAAGTGGGCAACAAATGTTGTTGCCTGCTTTTAGGCGTTGTGTCCATGAATTTCACTCTAAGAAATAGGTCGGCGAGTTCTAGTTATGACCATGGCCAAAAGAATTGGAGCAAAACATTGCTGGGCCCATAAAAGATTACAATAAAAATAACAGAGACCGCAGAAATACAAATAAAAAGTCCACAAGCAATGGAATTTATATTGGCTATTTTCGACCATCTTGTTGCCACATTTTTACCAGCTGTCTCACTGGACAGACAAATACGAATATTCATTTGTGGCTCACTCACATTTGTGTCTAACTTGAATGGAAATTAATTAGCTGACTGAGACTCAGACAAAGGGAAGCATTTGAAATGTAACTGAGGGAATGGCCAAAATTTATACGAGCTGTTCTGTAATGAAATTGATAACAAAGCTGCCAATATGTAAGGTAAATAGATTGGGCCAGTTTAAGCAATCTGTTCTACCATTGATTACAGACAATTCAATCAGGCAAAATTGAGGGTCATTCAATCACTTTTAAAGGTGGTAGTACTTTTAATTAAACCATGCTTGAAGGACAGCAATTGATGAGCAGGGCTATATATTAATTGAATTTTAGAATTTTAATGAACTTTGCATTTAATTATAAGGAAATAGAATAGAGTAGAATTATCAAAGTAAGTAAATAAAAAATGTTATAACTATTTTTAAAACACTAAAAACTAATTTAAGTCTTAGCTTAATCCAGTTTTTTATAATCTATCAATTCTAGGCAGTTCTCAAGTTTATTCTTTAGTGCAATGAACCCAAAGTCAGTTCATTTGCATAAAAGTGCATAAGGCCAAGCCCAGGTCATAAAAAACACTGTTATCAAAGTAATACTAAGCCGAAACTACACTCAATTGATAAGCACAGCCACACCCAACACTTAGATTGTCTTCCTAACCTAACCATTTTCAGTCTGTGAGGATGTTGGCAAACCACTTGGCCTTTTTATGTGCTGATAAAAAGTCGTTGGAGCAATCAAAAACCGCAACATGTTAACTGTTAATGCCCCAGACACCTATTTGAGCCACATATGGAATGTGGCGAGCTGGGGCAGCTGGAGGCTGGGGCAGATACCGACAATGAACTCGACCCGGCACCAAATATAAATTATATTAAAAAAAAAATAAATGAAAAGAATAAAAAATATATAAATAAAGGGATCCCAAGTTTCGGAACTCAATAATTCAAAACAATTTCATTTTATGGCTGGGAAAAGCTGGAAAAGGATTCGGTAAAAAGCGGCACAAAGCACAGTTTAAGCTTACAATGGGAGGCCAACATTTTGACCCGGGCTAACATTACAACTGGACCCGGCGTAACCCTTTTTAACAGCTCGCGTGTATAAAACATTTTGTAGGGGGTCGTCTATAAGGTAGGCGTGAAAGCCAACACATAAAACAGGCAGTGGGGGAGGCGTTGGGGGCATGGTCAGGAGGGAGGGGGGCGGGCTGGTGTTGGCGGGTCTCAACTTACCGTTTGCGGATGTGCGCAAATATTTGGCGTTGAGGCTGCTGCTGATGATGAACGGGAAGATGAACGGGTTCGTAATCCTTTTAGCGTCTGATAATGAAAATCCTGCCAGATACACGGCAACACACCCACACACTTTTACACACTCACACACACGCGTACACACAGCCTAATGGCTATTAATGATGTCTATTCGGATTGGGAGATTTTTAATTATCTCCAGAGAGAAAGACGAATGTGAATGGTAATAAAATTTTGAAAAAAATATCTTTAGCAAAGTTACGCAAGATTTAATGCAAAAATTAACCGCGTAATTGAAGCAATCAAACCCGGCTTAATTACCCACAATTGTTGTTTATTATTTATTTAATTTGATTTAAGACTCTTTCAATTTGAATTGTTGCACGTAATTTTGATTCAATCAAAAGTCACACAAATTCAATTTACACTCACAATTGCACTTTGGCATTTAATTAGTCACTGTTGTGGCTTTGATTGTTGTTGTTGTTGTTTTTGTGGTATTATACACCGAGAACGTGTTAGACCAAACACCGGGGGAGTTAGTGCAAAAACAACGTCGAAATATGATCGAACTTTTATTTCGGTTTTATCGTAAACGACAAAGAGAACGAAGCAGCCGCAACGAAACGCACAGCGCAAGATTTCAAAACAGAATGAATCCAGCGTAAACTTCAATTTTTCCAATTCCCATATTCGCTTGTCGCCTCTGCTGTCCAACAAGTTCGAAGTTCGAGCCAACAGCAAGCGTTGTTGCGCTTGTTGCTGCCCGCAGCATTGAATCAAACACAAATGTTGCAGCTCGAACCAAAGCATCGAACATGTACGTGCTTGAGCGCAACTTGCGTGCATGGGTGGCGCATATAGGGGATTTTAGTATAAAACGGTTGCTAAAGGGACTCTAAAGTAACTTATTTAAATGATTATTAATGTAATTTCAAATGGTGAATCGGTAAGTTAATAATAGTTAAAATATTAAAAGATAACTTGATAGTATTTAAGACTTAGAAGTCATATTGTTACTTACACCGAACTTTGTTTGGTTTTAGGTCAAACTTGAGCTTTATTTACATATTTCTGGCTTGGAACTTGTCTTTTAGGCTTCATATGTTGCAAAAACAAGAAAAAACTCAAAGTGTTGTCAAATCTGGATATAACGAAGTTATCTACTTGCTCTATCCGATTATAAATATATAAAAAAGAACAGTATACAATATGTAAGCTAAATAAATAAATTTCAAGTAAATATTATTTATTAAAAGCCCTTAAAATTTTAGGTAAATAAAACTCACTTATATTTTAAAATATTTTTTTGAAACCATACTTTAAGGATTTTAAATAACCAATAATTTTGTTAATTAGGCTGAACGAGAGAATTCGTTTGATCTGAATAATGTTGTTAAACTTAATCTTCAATTAACCAACCACAGACCAGAGTTGTGACTATAAGCATTATCATTACTTTTTAATTAGCATTGAAAAAAGTAGTGCTAATGATATTTCAAATCAGTAGCATTGAAAAAACTAGTGCTAATGAAATTTCATTTCAGTAGGCATTGAAAAAAGTAGTGCTAATGAAATCGAATTTCACTAGCATTGAAAAAAGTAGTGCTAATGATATTTTATTTAACTAGCATTGAAAAAAGTAGTGCTAATGATATTTTCATTTCAGTAGGCGTTGAAAATGAAAAGTAATGAAAATTTTTCAGTGGCATTAAGTAATGCTAGTGAAAAACTATTTTAATTACCATTAATAATTACTTTTTTGAAAAAAAAAAAAAAAAATGGAAATATTTAGAAAAATTAAATAAAATGTTAAAAAATTTAGAAATTGTTCTCTGTTCCTTTTCGTGATATTTATACTATATTTGTACAACTACTGTGGGCAAAAAGTACCGGGAATTTTAAATTTAAAAAATTTTGGGATTCCAATTGGAAAAAATGTTTGTACTTTTAGGTTGGCACTACTATCATTAACATCTGTGCAAAATTATACGTTAAAACGTACGACGCCAAATGTGCATTTGGCGATTTTTGTGCCAAAAAACGGTAAATTTCATCGAAAAAAGCCCCGCGTGGAAGTGTGTGAAACAATGTTTTCTGACTATCAGGATAAGATAAAACGCATTATTACGGGCGATGAGACTTGGATCTACGCTTACGACATGGAAACTACCGATCAATCGAGCGAATATCGGCAAAAGGTTGGCCGAGACCGAAAAAATCGCGTCAAATTCGCTCAAAAATCAAGGTCATGTTGACAGTTTTTTTGGATTATCGTGTTGTAGTTCATTATGAATTCCTTCCGACCGACCAAACTGTCAACCAGGAATATTTTTTGAGCGATATGCGTCGTTTGCGCGAAGCTATGCGTAAAAAGAGGCCAGAACTATGGGCTGACAACTCATGGTTCTTGCAACACGATAATGCGCCCTCTCATACTGCCCCTGTTCTATGTGTTCTAACTCGACCAAAATTGTCCCGCAGCTACTTTTGTCGCCTGATTTATCTTTGTGTGACTTCTGGCTATTTTCTAAGCTCAAAAGACCTCTCCGAGGACATCGCTTCGGGTCGATTGAGGAGATTCAATCAAAATCGCCAAATGCACATTTGGCGTCGTACAAAACTAATCGTAACTTAATCACTAATGAATATTTTAACGTATAATTTTGCACAGATGTTAATGATAGTAGTGCCAACCTAAAAGTACAAACATTTTTTCCAATTGGAATAACAAAATGTTTTAAATTTAAAATTCCCGGTACTTTTTGCCCACAGTAGTTGTACAAATATAGTATAAATATCACGAAAAGGAACAGAGAACAATTTCTAAATTTTTTAACATTTTATTTAATTTTTCTAAATATTTCCATTTATTTTTTAATTTTTTCAAAAAAGTAATTATTAATGATAATTAAAATAGTTTTTCACTAGCATTACTTAATGCCACTGAAAAATTTTCATTACTTTTCATTTTCAACGCCTACTGAAATGAAAATATCATTAGCACTACTTTTTTCAATGCTAGTTAAATAAAATATCATTAGCACTACTTTTTTCAATGCTAGTGAAATTCGATTTCATTAGCACTACTTTTTTCAATGCCTACTGAAATTCGATTTCATTAGCACTATTTTTTTCAATGCTAGTGAAAATTCGATTTCATTAGCACTACTTTTTTCAATGCCAATGAAATGACAAATTCATTAAAAAAGTAGTTAATTAGGAACAACTCTGCCACAGACATAATTTAAGTAAGTAATTAAAATGGTTTTTATGCTACTTTACAGATAATACCTGTTCAGCTGATACTCAACTGGCGCCAGTTGCAATGTTTTAATCTCTTGCAAACCATAAACCCATTTAAGAACTGAAAATCATATTCATTAATGAAACATGCCATAAAATCGATGTCCACAAATTGGTCCATAACTGGTAGGACGCATTCATTTAAATGAGCCTCAATGAACAATAACAACAACAAAAGGTAGAAAGACAATGTCGGGACTGTTGCATAGACAGATAACGGGTAAAATATTGGAGAGGTATTGAAAATCCGATTTCATTTAATTTTCATGTAATTAAAACCAAACGAAACGAAGGACCAAAGTGCGATGGAACCTAACAGCCGGCGAAATTCAGCTGAAATGTAAAGCAACAACAGCAATAACAACAATAACAACAACAGTAACAACAACAGTAACAACAACAACCACGCGTTGTCAAGACAACGTCGAGCCCAAGCAATTGACAGTTTCAGGTACCAAAACAAAAAACATACAGAAAAGCAGCTCAAAGACAGATAGAAAGAAACAGGACACAAGACAGACACGGACGCACCTGTAAGGAACGGGAAAATTTTTCACGGAGCCGCAGCAAGTGAAAGAAATCTGGGATTCAACGGAAACCAGCGCTCGGAAGTGCGCAAAAACAGGAATTCGCTTGAAAAATCATTAAACAAAGGGCGCCTTGCCACGCCCCCCGCCCCCTCCTTGCATTCTCTAAGTGAAGCACATCAGCACTTGAAGGACCATGAATTACTACGATGAGGAGATCACAATCAGTGGCCCGGACAGCAAGCATCTTAGCAGTGTGCAGATGGACAGAGCGTCGAGGTCCGATGGTGGAGCAGGTGGTGCGGCCAGAGGCAGTGGAGCAACTGGAGGGCAGAGGGCGGCCAGGCAGCGCAATTTGGTGAGTGGCCAGAAAGAGAGAGAGAGAGAGAGAGATGGGGAAAGGAAGAGATAGTGAGTGAAAGGGAAGCTAAGGGAGAGAGAGAAAGTGAGAGTAGAAGCTAGCGACAAAACGAGGAAAATTAGCTTTGGGTATCAAATGGGTGGGATCCTCTAACAGCTTTGCTTCTCCTCGAGCTCTTTCCTGCCTCTTCCCCTATTCCCGCTCCCCCTTTCCTTTCACATTTCCTCTCGTTTAATTTATTTTCTCATTTCTCCTTACTGTTTTGTCTTCTATCTATCTTTCCTGCCTTCTTTTTTCCGTTATTCCTTCTTTTTATTCTTCCATTCCTTTTATATTTCTCTCGACTTTTCTACACAATTCTTCCCCCTTTATGTCTTGTGTTTCTTTCGTCTTCTTTCTCTCTTTGTTATTCTATCCTCATCAGCAGTTTATTTCTCCTTCCGTACTCTCCATGTACTCTTCTCTTCAGCTATCTTCCTCCTTTTCTGTTCATTTCATCTGCTCAGCTCCCTTTTCTTAATTTCTGGATGCCTACGTCCTTTTCTTTGTATTTCTACTTCTTTCATCCATTTTTTCTTCATCTTCTCCTCCATTACCTTCCTTCTTCTTTCATTTGTCTTCGCCTCCGCCATTCCTTTCCATCTCTTCTAATTTCTTCTTTTCTCCAATTACCTTCCTCTATTTATCGTCTCTTCTTAATTCTTCCTCTCCCTTCCATTTCTATATCCCCACTTTTTCTTCCATTCTCTTACTTACCTTTTGCCCATCCACAGGGACTACAGGGCAACTCCGCTGATGACGACGGCCTGCTGCAGGACATCATCGATCACGACGACGAGGCCGATGACAGCGACGACGATGATGACGATGATGACAGTGAGTTGCAGATGCCTGGTGTGGACATGGGCATCACGGGACCCGGGCCACGTCCTCAGACACGTCCGGGGAGCACACGGAATGTGAAGCAAGCGCATGTGGCAGATGATCAGCTGAGCTTTGGCAGCTCGGACGAAGCAACTGGCGGGGAGCCGAGAGAGGCGACAGGTGCGAAATTGGTGCATCAAAAGCTGCCGCTGCCGGCGCAACAGAGACGCAGTGCTGGGCCGGCACAGGAGGTGGCCAGCTTCAACCTGACGCCGGACAAGTGGGAGCAGCTGCCACTGCAGCCGGAACTGAAGGAGATCTTTCCCTATATACTCAAGTATACGCCGCAAACGATTGAGACGCCGTATCACCTGCAACCCTTCATCCCAGAGTTTGTGCCCGCCGTGGGCGATGTGGATGCCATGCTGAAGGTGCAGGCACCGGCGTTGTTGCAACCACAACGACAGCGGGAACTGGACGAGCATCTGCAGCGCTTGGGACTGATGCTGTTGGACGAGCCATCGGGTGCACAGAGTGAGCCCAGTTTGCTGAACATGAAGCTGCGCTCGGTGCTCAGTGGGAGTCGAGGTCGTAATCCCAGAAATGCCAGCTACTCGGCGACACTTGTGCCCACAGCCAGATCTGCCAAGGACATCGAACGCTGGATTAATGAGGTGGAGCAGGTGCATATGACGCAATCCATGTTCGATGCACAGCCGCGAAAGGATATCGATGCCCTGCTCGAGGACTGGCCACGTTCGTATGCCCATAAGGAGACCAAGGAGGCCCTCGATGAGGCCTATCGCTCCTGTCTGCAACAGCAATCCTCTCTGTCCGATTATGTGCGCGTGCTTTGTGAACGCTTCAATGTGGAGGGAGCTCTGGAAACGCAATCGGATTACATACACAACGTGCAAACGCTGTTTGCCCTCTACCTGGCCGCCAGTCAGGCCTGGGAGTAGTTTGACCAGGAGAAGGATGAGAGAGAGAGACGAGGAGAGAGTGAGAGGGAGGCAGCTTGCACTAATAACGCTAATGGCTTCGATTAAGTGACAGCCAGACGCCGTTTGTTTGCCTTTGTGGATGCCGTGGATGCCGCTTCCCTTTTGGCTTGGCCATTAAATCGCTTGGAAAACCGTTAGTCTCCATAGCTTGCACGTTTGATTGGGGTGGGAGGAAATCATCAGGGGGGGAGGAAGTGCTGGAGGGAAGGTCTGGTCTGCTTCTGGTCTGCTGCTGGTCTGCTGCCTTCTGTAGTGCGAGAGATTCATTTGCGAAGAAAAAAATCAGAATGCGACTTTGCGAAAATTGCCGCTTTGTCTGCCGCATCAGCAGCTTCAAGCGACAAAAATGAAATTTGGTTCACCATTTTTTAACGCATAACACTTAAAATACAAATATGCAAATGGGGTATATTAAAAGCGAGCAAGAGATGTGACATCGCTTTGCAATTGATTGATTTGAATATAATGTATTTTATAGCATACTTTTAGGATGCACTTTATAAATCTAAGGACCATTTTTACAAACATATTTATCTAGCTTAAAAATCATGGAAATCTCAAAAGCTTAAGCATTGTCCAAAAATGTCAAGGGAATGGAAAAAATCGTAAATATTGACGAAAATAAAATTGGCCAAAATCTAGAATATTTAAATGCAGTGTCAATTTTAATATTTGACAAAGTCATTGTAATTATCATAAATTCAGAATATTTAGTTGTAGCTTCAGTATAAATATTGCTTAAAGAGTATGCACTAGTCGATCCCAGTTGAATCTTTTTTAGCACTTGCTTTTTTTTGTTGTGCTTGCGTCACATTCAAGTGCCCAAAAGGCACAATGCACTGCGCGGATGTTGCATTCAAAATGCAATGAAAAGCTGCTGAAAAGTGGACTGAAATGCAACAGAGTGGCAAATAAGAGTAACAAGCAACAGAAGAGCGGCTGAAAAAGTGCCTTAAAAAGTAGTGAGAAATCAATGAGTGAAAGAAGCGCAATTCAAAATTTCATAGCATACTTTTTGGGGCAGTTACATGCACACAAAAGCACTCTCAAGTATATCTATGACAAAGACAGAGAGAGAGAGACATCAACAGTTAAACCAATCATGCACTTGAACAAACCACCGACAACAGCAACAACAACATACGCCTAATTAGTGCCGCTTAAGACAACATTGACCAGGCCAAAACCAGCGTCGAAGCATGTCATCGTTGATGTTGTTGCTGTTGCTGTAGTTGACGACCTTAATTATGCGTAAACCAGTTAAGACCCATTAATGCCATTTTCGATGCTTATACGCCTGCAGTGGACACCGCTGACTCCTGACCGGCCGTGTGGGTGGCCGACTGATTCTCAATCAAAGCCCGTCATCGTCATCGTCGTCGCTCTCGTCGCCGTCATATGCAAAATGCATTATACTATAAGCTCGTAAATTTGCAGCGCCTTCTGTTGACTCTGTGTGCGAGTGATTGACGTTGCTAGCAAGAGTCATTAACAACCGTGCGAAGACAATTAATTGAATGGGTCTGTAAGATGAACTCTTCACCGTAAGGATATGTAAGCATATCAGCTTTAATTAATATTCAATTTTAATAAAATACAATAGAACATGCACGTTATAAGAAAGTTTGTCTGTATTATATACACAATTGTTTTATTTTATTAAGCCTTTTAATTATATCTTAATTTACTAATATCTTTCACTATATATTAATTACACAAGGGAACAAAATGAAACTTTAATTGTGTATAATAGGATTGAATGCTTGTTGTTGTTCACTAATTTGAGGTCGCCAATTTCAAATTTAAGGCTTTATGCTATAGCAGACCGACATAAATTTTAAAACAAACTTGGTTTGATATCTTCTGTAATTTGATTGCCGTTTAAACTGATATATGTAAGTGTTAAGCTTAGCTAATATTTACCCTCGGGAGTTCCGGGATTGTAATAACCAATTCTCCTGTGAAATTTACTCATTGATAATTATAGTTTTATCAAACTCTAATTCTACGTAGGCTGCTATATATATTTCTGGCCTAGGCAACAATAAGTGTTGCCAGGTGCAATATGATATTTCCATTGGAAAGGTTGACATTTTTTAGCATAACATCACTCAGAACGTGTTGTCATTTAATCGTGAATTGTTAAACTTACAGAGCTTTGAACAATTCAATTCCGTTAAAAAAATGGAATTGACACGTGAGCATTTTCGTGCGATCATTTTTCACAACTTTCGACGTGGATTATCCAGACAAGAGTGCATCGATGAACTTAAGTCTTTGTATGGCGATCAAGCACCATCCTATAGCACCGTGAAAAACTGGTATAACGAATTTAATCGTGGTCGCAGTTCGCTCAACGACGAATTCCGTGAAGGTCGTCCAAAAACGTCCGTTGTGCCAGAGAACATTGATGCCGTGCGTGAACTAATAATGCAAGATCGTCATGTGACATACCGGGAGATAGAGGCATCCTTGGGCATTTCTCCCACCAGCATACATTCGATATTACATAAACACCTGACCGTAAAAAAGGTTTGTTGTCGTTGGATCCCGCACAATTTGACAATCGCTCAAAAAAAGGCTCGTGTCGATTGGTGCAAAGAAATGTTGAAAAAATACGATCGCGGTGCTTCAAAAGATGTTCATAAGATCGTCACAGGTGACGAATCTTGGATCTATGCGTATGAGCCCGAAACAAAACAACAATCGACCGTGTGGGTCTTCGAAGACGAGCCAAATCCAACGAAAGTTGTTCGTGGAAGAAGCACTTCGAAGCAAATGGTCGCCTGTTTCTTCGGCAAAACTGGTCATGTGGCGACTGTTCCGCTTGAGCAACGAAGGACGGTCAATTCTGAGTGGCACACCACAATTTGTTTGCCTGAAGTCTTCGGAGAAATTCGAAAAACAAACAAGAGAAGACGAATCATTCTTCACCATGACAACGCGAGCTCTCACACATCGGCTCAAACCAGCGCCTTTTTGACCGGCCAAAACGTCGAATTGATGGGTCATCCGCCGTACAGCCCTGACTTGGCACCCAATGACTTCTTTTTATTCCCGCACATCAAGAAAAAAATGCGTGGTCAACGATTTTCGTGCCCAGAAGATGCTGTTGAAGCGTTCAAAAACCATGTTTTGGAGGTGTCTCAATCGGAGTGGAAAAAGTGCTTCGACAATTGGTTTGAGCGCATGCAAAAGTGTATAAATCAGGCTGGAGAATACTTTGAAAAACAATAAAACAATTTTTTATGATAAATATTCGCATTTTCATTATTAGGCCAGAAATATATATAGCAGCCCTCGTACTTACATTAAATAAGATAACTTTATATTGCATTTAAGTAATGTAAAAATACATCGAAAAATCGAATAAATAATAATAAATAGTAATAAATATCTTTTTATAAAATTTCACATTTCTTTGAATTTATTACATAGCTTATTTTCAGATTTATTAATTATTTTGCTTACAATAAGAATACAACAAATTATGGTTTCTTTTCAGCTCATTTTATTTTATATTCATTTTGCCTACCAGCTGCAAGCTGCATACATGCCTATATTTAATATCGCACGCAGTATTTTTTTTTTGGTATTTTGAAGATATGGCAACGCTGTGAGCATTTTAAGGTAACGGCGCAACACATTGTTTTGATAATAAACAAGTTTACATGTTTTAAGCGTCGAAAATGCCGCGTTCCAATGAGGCTGAAGAAGCGGAAACCATTTGTAGCTACTGCCAGAGTGCTATAGAGGATGACAACTATTTGGAGTGCCAGAGCTGTGAGCAGAATGTGCACATCAAGTGTCTGCCACACGCGAGCACGCCTGGCGATTTGTTAGGCGATGTTTTCTTTGATTTCACGTGCATTAAATGTGTGCGCGAGGAGGAACAAAAGGCGGGCAAGGAGACGACGACGCCCAAGGAGCGTTTTGTGAGGCAGCGCATACCGTGGCTGCTGGTGCTGACACTGGCCATATACAATTTGTCGATCAAGTCGAAGGGTCTAAGTCATCATGGTTATTTTCACTGGCGGACGCACATCATCAGTTTTGTGGACAAAAACTGGAATTACATATTCGAGCCACGTGTGTGAGTGTGGGCAAAGGTGACACTTTTAATGGGACAGTAATAATAATTGTGTGCTTATTCCACAGACGCCGTCGCAAGCAATGGACGGGATCCGTTTCCGGTGCACTGTCGCACAACAGCCCGGAGTACTTTCAGTCCGGCATCAATGAATGCCTCGAGCACGGCTGGTGGAAGCTGGCGCGATCCAATCTAACGCCTCGAAGCGTTCGCAAAGAATGTAAGTAATGCAGTTAATGCTCTGACATTTGGTAACCAAGTGTATTCCAGATGAACAGCGCACGCTGGAGCGTCAACAGCTGCGCACAGATCGCCGCCTGCCGCAGCCGCTGGATGAGAATAGCTGCGGCAGTGATTTGTCCGTCACGGATCATCACAGCGATGCTCAGGCTGCCACTTCAGCAGCAGCAGCCGACGAAACCCCGGAACGATCGCAGCCACCCAGTGAGGGATGTGCGCGTGCCATGTGAGCGTAATATTATCCTTAATTATTTTATCAATGGTACTAATCAATGTGTCATCTGCAGTCCCTACATGGGTCGTCTGCCCAAAACAGTTGAGGTGAAACAGGAACAGGAGAAGGAGCAGCAGCCACAGCAGCAGCAGCAGGAGGAACCAACGCAGGAGGAGGTGCCGCTGAGCAGCGTTCAGGCCAGTCTCATGGACTTTCTGGCCGAGAGTCTGTGCGGCGATGACATGAGCCTGTTTATGCAGCCGCCTTTGATCGGTTCAAGCGGCAAAGGAGATTTCTTCATGTCCGAAGCGCTGCTCGAGGCGCCCGGCAACAGCACAAGCTTATTCGAGCTGGAACCCAACTTTAATTTGCCACCAGTCGAAAGCGAGGCAACGGAAATCAAAAAAGTAGGAAAAGATGCCATTATGACAATGCAAGAGCCAAAACAGGAGGCGGAAGAGGCGGAGAAATCACAAACAAGCAGCGAAAGCGAAGAGGAAACAATGGAAACAGAGCAACAGACTGAGGAGCAGGATGATTATCAGCCACGCATTGTGCAGGTGACCAATTATCAGGCACAGGAGCAGCAGGCGCCACAAATCAAGACGGAACAGCAGCAGCCAGTCGAAGAGAAGGAAGACATGGAACTGGAACCACCTGACAGCAGCGTGATCAACTTGGAACGCTGCAAGCCAAGCGGCTTCACCCGCCAGCTGCGTCGCAATTGGCCCTGGCTGCAGGAGACTGATCACGATGTCGAGCCTGTGGAGGCGTCACAAGGCCTTCAGTTGATCAGCGTCTATGAGGAGCAGCAGCTGCACCAACAGCTGCACAAGATCTTCACGCAGCAGCAGCAGCAACAAAGCGATATTCCCGCCTATGTGCGTCGTCTCTATCGCAAGCTCTGTCTGCGCAAATGGAAGCGTGAACACAATCGACCCATTTTCAATCTGGACGAGCACATTGATCCCATTGCCCGGTCACGTTTGCAGCTGGCGAAGCAACAGCAGGCGCAAATCCTGGATCGCTATCAGTTGCTGGAACTGGGCAATCCAGATATACGCAGCTCTTTCTATGCTCGCATTGTGGGCAAATCGGATTACGAACTCTTTGATTCGCCATATACGAAACGTGTCCTGCATCCGTTCATCTATCGCAGCCAGAAGATGGCTCCACCTTGGCTACGCTTGATGTGCGAGCTGCAGCATCGCGTGAATAGATCCCATCCCAGCAGATCCACAATTGACTTTTGCTATGTGCGGCCACAACACATACCGGCTGTCAATGCGCTGCTCCAGAGCGTTTTCTGGCCAGGCATCGATGGTGGGTTAACCTTTCTTTCCCTGTCTTTATGTATGCTAATCTATTTCCTTCATAATTGTAGTGAGTGAATGCCTCACCTATCCGGACTATAGCGTTGTGGCGCTCTACAAGAAACTGGTTGTTGGCTGTGGCTTCCTGGTGCCGGACGTGGGCTACAATGAGGCGTACATCTCCTTTATGGCCGTGCGTCACAATTGGCAACGCAGTGGCATTGCTAGCTTCATGCTCTACCATCTCATACAGACCTGCATGTCCAAGGACATTACGCTGCACGTCTCGGCCAGCAACTCGGCTGTGATGCTCTACCAGAAATTCGGCTTCAAGATCGAGGAAGTCATCCTGGACTTTTATGACAAATACTTACCAATCGACTCCAAGCAAAGTCGCAATGCATTCTTTCTGCGCTTAATGCGCTGAGGAGGAAAACTTCAATTCAGAGCCAAGATGAGTTCCTAATTTAAAATAATTGTTAAAATAAATACATTAAGAATAATTATTTAGATAATATTAAAATAGCTCTATGTAGCTCTTTTGTAGTCATAACCAAATCCATTTTTTGTAATAAGAAAAAACACATTAAATTTTTGGCATTTTTTTTAGTTTTTAAATCTATATTTTTATTTATTTTTTAGTTTAAAAATCTCGAATTTGCTTACTTTAAAAAAATTATATTTGTATATTAATTTGTAATTTAAATTAATTATCTTTCTGAAAGTTTATAAGTTTTTCATAAAGAAAAACATTAAATTTTGACATTTTTTTTAGCTTTAAATTTTTTAGTTCAAAAATATTTAAATTTCTTACATCAAAAATATTATATTTATTAATTTGAAATTTAAATTTATTAGTTTTCCGAAAGCTTAAGGTTTTTCACAAGGAAAAACACATTGAATTCTTAAAATTTTTCTTAGTTTTAAATTCTATATTTTTTTTTTTTCAAATTTTTTAGTTTCAAAAAATCTTTAATTTTCTTACTTTAAAAATATTTTGGAAATTGATTAGAATACTAAATTCATTAGATTTCTAAAAGTGTAGTTTCCTATGGATTTGGTAAAAGTTACAATCTGTCTGTTGCATAGTTTCATTGTAAAAATTAAATAAAGATTTTTTTTTTTTTAAATATTTTGTAATGTTTTTATTGTTTAAACTTTAAACCGAGACGCTTTCAGTCTAATTAGTATCTTAAGCAAATATTTTCTCTTCGCGTCGCTTTTTGGTGACCACTGTGCCGGGTTTGTGCTGCGCCTCCGGGTGATTCGTGAGCTCGGGAGGACACACGGAGACCGGACTGGCCGTGACGCACTGCTTCAGGTCGTAGAAGAGGCCGCTGTCGTCCTTGGTGACAAAGGAAATGGCCACGCCCGTCTTGCCCGCACGTCCTGTACGTCCGATACGATGTGTGTAATCCTCAATGGACTTGGCCATGTCATAGTTGATGACGAGGGAGACATCCTTGATGTCAATACCACGACCAGCCACATCGGTGGCCACCAATATATCCTTGGATCCCCCTTTAAGTGAGGCCAATGCATATTCACGCTGCTCCTGACCTTTGCCGCCGTGCAATGTGCAGGAATTGTAGCCGAGCTTCTCCAATCCCTTGGCCAGGACATCGGCGCCCTTCTTTTGGTTGACGAAGATGATGACCGGCGGCTCGATGCCCGCCGAGAGGATCTGCATGAGCTTCTTGCGCTTGTCGTTTTCGCCCATCATGTACACTATCTGGTTGGTGCGCTCCGTCGGCTTGCCCATGGATCCGATGTACACGGTGGCCGG
This sequence comes from Drosophila suboccidentalis, assembly GCA_037043435.1. Lineage (NCBI taxonomy): Eukaryota > Metazoa > Arthropoda > Insecta > Diptera > Drosophilidae > Drosophila > Drosophila suboccidentalis. Next base: position 437,173 of record JBAMBK010000134.1, read on the forward strand.
ACGACGCAAATAGGAGCGTGCCAAGCGCTCCACAGCCGGCGGCATCGTCGCGGTGAACATCACCGTTTGTCTGTACTTCTTCTTGGTGAAGAAGTTCTCCATGAGCTTCTTCTCGTCCTCGGCCTCCTCGGAGTCGGGCTTCAGATTGGTCACGGGCATATACTCGAGAATCTTTTGCACATCCGGCTCGAAGCCCATGTCAATCATACGATCCGCCTCGTCGAGCACAATGTATGTGCACTGGTTCAGCACCAGGTAACGATTCTCCAGCACATCTATCAGACGACCCGGCGTCGCAATGACAATCTCACAGCCCAAACGCAAACGGAAACCTTGCTCCTCCCTGGACAAACCGCCGACGACGACAACGGTGCGTATGCCCAGCGGTTGACCGAACTTGATGGTCTCCTCCTCAATCTGTTGTGCCAGCTCGCGAGTGGGCGCCATTATAATGGCATACGGACCCTGATCCACATCCTCCAAGCGTTCGATCTTCGGCAGCGACTGAATCCACGAGAGCAGTGGAATGAGAAAGGCGAGCGTTTTACCCGATCCTGTTTCGGCCACGCCAATGATGTCGCGATTCTGCAGACCAATGGGAATGGCCTGGCGCTGAATGGGCGTTGGTTCCTTGTAGCCCACGGTGTCGATGATCTCAATGATTTCGGGTGGAAAGCCCGATTCGTTCCAGCTGCGGATGGGATTGGGTATTTTGCCGCCCTTGATGGTGATGTTGTAGTCCTCGCGAAAGATGCGCCAATCACGTTCGGTCATCTCATCGTTATCCTTTTCGGACCAGTGACGATCGTCCCACTTTTGTTTGTCCTCCTTGCGCTTCATCTTCTTGAGGCGCACCTTTTCCTGCTCCTTTTCCGCCTCGGTGCGCCGCTTCTCCAGCAAATCTCCATAGAACTTGCTCTGTGTGCGCTTCTGTTCCTTGATGTCGATGCCGGCGACATTGCCGCGTCCAAAGAACTGCACGTGGTGTCGCTCCTTGTACAGATTGTTGTAATCTATGGAGGTATCCTCGCCAGTATCCCAGTCGAACACAAATTTGCGATCGTTGAGGCGACGCACGCGTCGCTTCTTCTTCACAATGCCCAGATAACGTTCACGAATCGCTTCCAGCTCCTTTTCCTTGTCCTTGTGCGTCAAATCCTCGACACGTTTGCTGTCTCTGTCGCGATCTCGTTCTCCTCCTCCGCCTCCGCCCCCGCCACGCTCTCCTCGATCTCCACCTCCACCACGTTCGCGTCGCTCGGACTTTGTGGGCGCCGGAGGCGGCATGGAAATGGGCGGTGGTGCAGACGCGGTGGCAATGCCTCCAATTGACTTGCTGTTGGCTGCGTGCATTTGTTCCCGGGCCGCATCTTGCACGGCACGCATACGCTCCACTTCCTCCTGCCGTCGCTTGATGGCCTCGGCGGCACGCTGCTCTTTAGTGAGGAAAACGGGTTTGCTGCGCGCCTGCTCCTCGCGTTTCTTCTTGTCCAGCAGCTCCTCCAGCGACAGCGGCTCCTTCTTTGCCTTCACATCAGTTTTCTCATCCGGCTGCTCATCATCCGGCTTAGTATCGCTTCTCGTTGACGTCGCTGATGCATCCAATTTGGGCTTCTTTTCGGGCTCGCCGTTGCGTGCTCCACGCTCTCGAGAACGTTCGCGTGCGGGACGCTGTCGCTCCGGCGAACGGCCAGCGCGTCTGGCACGGTCCTCCCTGTGGAGTGAATTATCATCACCATGTCTCTTTCTCCGAGTTAGTTTCACTTACCTGGAACGTGAGCGGCGTTGGCGTCTGTCCTTCTCCCGATCAAACTGTCTGTCGCGTTGTTGGTCTCGTTCTCTCTCCCTCACACGATCTCTGTCCCGGTTACGCTCTCGCTCGCGCTCCCGGTCTCTGTCGGCGGCGCCGACTGCACGCTCGTCCCTAAAACGTTCACGGGAGCGCGAGCGTCGCTTTTTGTCATTTACCATTTCGTTGTTTTATCGGAAAAATATAATTTTCCGCAGCTAAAACGTTTACACGAAAACAAAACAGCTGTATAAAAATTAGAGATGAGCAGCACCGGCGTGAATGTAAACAGTCACTGTGACTGGCCAGTGCGAAACAGTGACTGGCATTGTTAAATGCGATTTGAAACGTTATTACTTGGTACTGACACTAAGCAAATAACCTATAGAGAACCCATCCTATCACTAAGCAAATAACCTATAGAGAACCCATCCTATACAACTTAAATGTCACAGAAAAAAAGGCTTGCGAAGCGTCCACAGCGATGTGTTACCGATCTGGCAATATTGTTCGAGTGAAATTTATAAAAATTAAGGGTGTTGTTTTGAATAAAATAATGTGGGTTAAAAGTTTTAAGGGTAGAGGCTATATCATATTTCATATGTTTAAGTTTCGCAAGCAACGGCCTCAAAAATAAAATCGCTTCTTTTATAAATTCCACTATACCAATATTGCCAGATCGGTAACACTTCGCTGTGGACGCTTCGCAAGCATTTTTTCTGTGACATTTCAGTTGTATAGGATGGGTTCTCTATAGGTTATTTGCTTAGTGATCCTATACAACTGAAATGTCACAGAAAAAATGCTTGCGAAGCGTCCACAGCGAAGTGTTACCGATCTGGCAATATTGTTCGAGTGGAATTTATAAAAATGTAGGGTGTTGTTTTGAATAAAATAATGTGGATTAAAAGTTTTAAGGGTAGAGGGTATTTCATATTTCACATGTCTTAGTTTCGCAAGCATCGGCCTCAAAAATAAAATCGTTTCTCTTATGAATTCCACTAGAACCATATTGCCAGATCGGTAACACTTCGCTGTGGACGCTTCGCAAGCATTTTTTCTGTGACATTTCAGTTGTATAGGATGGGTTCTCTATAGGTTATTTGCTTAGTGGTACTGAGCAACTAATGAAGCGCAAATCATTTAACAATTATGCAGACAAAAGAATAAATAATAAAAATTAACATATTTAAAAACATATCAATGAACTTATTCAGTGCAGCACATCTCTATGGCTAAGTGTGACCATTTATGTGCGGCAACCAAAATACCAACTATCGCTTAAAAAGATGCTTTAAATACTGAGAATCACGCATGCAGTATGCCAGCTGTGTTTTTGGAGCCCCGACCCTTCGGGGGCTTTTGGGGAATCAGTTATACGCGATTTCTCTGCCACAACAGTTAAAATATCAACGAGAACTAGTGCTAGCGACAAATGACGCGTTGAACCAGAAAGAAGAAAACTAAAAAAAAATAGAGCAACAACAACCGAAGCAAACAAAAGAATCAAAACGCTGTAAAGCGTTCCAAATAACGTACAAAAGCAATTCCTGTGATTTGCAGTAATTGTGGGCGTACTTTTATTTTTATTTTACATTATTGTTGTTGTTGTGTGACTTGATTTGTTAGCAGCTGGCAGCTGCGATGAGCATCAGCGCAAGCGACCAGGAGACGGCGCCCATTGCGTCGCCCCGCAATGGCAGCGCCGCGAATATGTTCCGCACTTTTGGCTCCCTCTTTGGCGGTGGGGGAGGAGGAGCGGACAACGCGCGTCCCGTGACGCCGCAGTCTAGCGATGGCTATGTGGAGTTTGGCATGCAGGATCCGGAACGAAATGGACGCACCTTGGGCACCTTTGCTGGCGTCTTCAGTCCCGTTGCTCTGTCCATGTACAGTGCCTTGGTTTTTATACGTGTCGGTGAGTGACGTCACTTTGCCACTTGTTGTTGTTGTTCATCCTATTCTAATTATCATTCTCTTTTTCCCTATCTCTTTCTCTCTCTGTCTTCGCTTAACAGGTTACATTGTCGGCAATGCGGGCTTATATATAACACTGCTGCAGTTCCTCATCGCTTATGCAATATTGCTATTTACGGTCGCCTCGGTTTGCGCCATTTCCACCAACGGAGCCGTCGAGGGCGGGGGCGTCTACTGTGAGTAATCAACAAAGGGAAAAGAGTCAAATTTGTGCTAATTATGAACTTGCAGAGAGTATTATAATTATGTATGTGTATACGCGACAGACTCCATCAAGTAACATAAACATATATTCTTGATCAGATCTGCAAACTTCGATATAGTCAAAATTTCTCTGTCCGTCTGTTCCTATGTAAACTAGTCTCTCAGTTCTTAAGCTGTCTTGTTGAAACTTGGGGGTCGGAGATGCTTCCTTCTCCCTGTTACATACATTTCAACGAATACAATATACCCATTTACTTATTTTTTAAGTAACGGGTAGAATTAAGCAGGCCATCCACAGTCGAATTTGTTTGACGAACGTGTTCGATTCGACGAAATATTCGTCGTTGGTGGTAGTTTCGTGTCTAAAGCAGGCCATCCACAGTCGAATTTGTTTGACGAACGTGTTCGATTCGACGAAATATTCGTCGTTGGTGGTAGTGTTCGTGTCTAAATTTCGTGTTGTACGTTTTGTTCGAGAAAAATAGAACTGATTCTATTTTTCGTGTGTTCGATTCAACAATTCGATAATGGATGGCAGTGTTGGCACAAACATCATTTGTCAAAAGTTTTCGTAGCGTAAGCACATGTCAAAAATGTCGAAGCAATTTTTACTAGACTTCATTCATTGTCTGCAAAATGAGCCAGCAAGCAAAAAACGAGGCATACAAAAACAAGAATATGCGAAACAAATCGTGGGACGTATAGTATTATTTAATAAATACAAAGAAGTTTATGAAGAGGCAATTGTTGAGACTGTTAAAAAAAAGGTGAAAGGGAGCGAAAGATCTGGCGCTGGAGTGGATGATATTTATAAGCCAAACATCTGGTTCTTCCATGAACTACATTTTCTGTATGACCAGGAGTCCTCAGTTGATGAAATCAAAAGATTGGTATGGGTGAATTTTTGGCGATTCGCGTACCATTCTTTCATCCACATACTGTGCTTCCTTTTTTGCGCTTGCTCCTTTTTCTTTTTTTCTTTAAATAAATATGTATGGCCATCAAGGCAATTATTGTATCGTTATCCGATGACATGTTCATTCTCTGAAAATTTTCAACAAATGATGTTTGCAAGCAATGTTTGAAATAGTTAGTGGGCAAATGTAATTCTTGTTCGACGAACAGTTCGTTCAACAAATTCGACTGTGGATGGCCTGCTTAAGACTTATCTTTATCTAGCTGTTATATGAAAAACTAGTCAAATATTCAAAATATGACTCTGCAGGGGTATCAAATCTTAAGTGTATCGAAAATATCCTGTTAACTTGATTTAATTGTCTATTTCAGTTATGATCAGTCGCACCCTGGGCTTGGAGTTTGGTGGCTCCATTGGCACACTCTTCTTCTTCGCGAATGTTGTGGGCTGCGCCATGGCCATTTCCGGTTGCACTGAGGGCATCATTGACAACTTTGGACCCGGCGGACATTTCGTGCAAGGCAGCAGCTCGCATCTACCCGATGGCGACTGGTGGCGTTTCCTGTTCAGCAGCCTAATCAATACGAGCATGTTGTTGGTCTGCCTGGTGGGTGCCGCCCTCTTTGCCAAGACATCGGTGCTTATTTTGGGAACTGTGACCGTTTGTCTATTTGCAACTTATATCAGTTTTCTAGCTGTTGGCGCCACCGATGACACGGTAAGTAAATTCCCACTTCCCACATGTGTCATAGACGCCAGCTATTGTTATCAGTCTGCCAACTAAATCCCTTGTCAGCCTTATCAAAACTCTATTCACGCAAAGATATCGCTATGGTATAAAAGCAGAGAAAAGTCCTTAACTTTCTGTTCTCTGCTTGGTCAATAAGTATTTAGTTACGTGTAACTAAGGCCGGAATTATGCTTGTTTCTTACAGAATGTCGCATTGCTTTCATGTCTTTCTTTAACTAATTATTGCTAAGCCTAAATAGATAAAATTCCAATTGTTTATTTCAGGGCTTGGTCATTTTTGTTTAGGTTCATCAATAGGTTAAAATTGACTAACTAATTGTCAAGTAATAGTTTTTATGTTATTTTTTATTGACTTATCCTAGCGCTAAAATTAGAAATACTTGTACATTTCTGAAAAATTAATTATTTTAAAAAGTATATTTGGATTTAAAAACTTGGTTGAAAAGTAAGAAGGTATTAAAAATTGAATTTTAGCGATAGGATAAGTCTTAATAGTTTAAGCTTATTTTGAGTACTAAAGAGAAGTCAACTTTTTAAACTTACAACAAATATTCGAAATTTTTTTGGACTGTATTTCTAAATAATTTTAATTGCGGAGACAGTATGAATTCGAATTCTTTTTAAATAATTCGTTGTTTCTGTTTTACTACTCTCTATAGATAAAACTTAAAAAAAAACTTTATTTCATAGGGGTAATCTTGAGTCAGCGTTCTATTCTTATTTTAAGAATATTTAACGATATTTTTGGGCTTCCCTCTGAGTACATTTGATTCAAACTTATTTGTGCTGCACATGTTCCTAAATAATAATTTCATTTATTTGATAATATGCGTTGCGACTTGTGAATCACTTGAACTCTAGCTGATAAGAAACTAAACAACCCGTACATTCAAACATGAATATCACATTAATTATCAACTAAGTGCAATAATCCGCAGCTCATTAAATGAATGTTATCTGTATTTTGTGCTCTCTTTTCAACAGATTCCCGTGCCCGTATTGAACAAGTTGCTACCGAATACAACGAGATTTCTGCCGTATACGGGACTTAGTGCCAAAACATTGAGTGATAATTTAAGATCGAATTATACCCAGGATTATACATCGAATGGCAAGGATGTGGACTTTTCTACCACTTTTGGCGTGCTCTTCTCGGGCGTTACGGGAATCATGGCGGGTGCGAATATGTCTGGGGAGTTGAAGAATCCCTCGAAGAGCATTCCATGGGGCACATTGTCCGCCGTGTGCTTCACATTCGTCTCGTATATTATACTCTCGTTCCTGATGAGCTGCACCACACCAAGTGAGACAATGCAGAATAATTATCTGTTCCTGATGCCCGTCAATCTGTGGCCGCCATTTACCGCCATTGGCATTATGACGGCAACCTTCTCCACGGGTCTCAGCAATCTCATTGGCTCCAGTCGCATTCTGGAGGCACTCAGCAAGGATCAGGTCTTTGGTTCGCTGTTGAACTTTGTGCTTCATGGCACCTGGAAGGGAAATCCGATTTGTGCCGTCTTTGTCAGTTGGGTGTTGGTCGAGTGTGTGCTCTTGATTGGATCCTTCAATATCATTGCCCAGATCAACTCGGTGCTGTTTATGCTTTCCTATTTGGCCACAAATATGGCCTGTCTGGGCATTGAGCTAACGGGTGCTCCCAATTTCCGGCCACTCTTTAAATACTTCACCTGGCACACGTGTCTAGTCGGTCTCCTTGGCACGCTGATCATGATGTTTGTCATCAATCCCATTTATGCCTCATCCTGCATTATACTCTGCCTGATCTTGGTCATCGCACTGCATTTGTTCTCACCAGCCACACAGGCGGCGCAGTGGGGTTCCATTTCCCAAGCCCTGATGTTCCATCAGGTGAGTTTTTATCTTTTAGTTATTTATTTTCTTATTAAAAATCATTTTCTTTTTAGGTGCGCAAATATTTACTTATGCTCGATCCACGCAAGGATCATGTCAAATTCTGGCGTCCACAAATTCTGCTTTTGGTTTCCTCGCCACGTTCCTGCTGTCCGCTTGTAGACTTTGTCAATGACCTGAAGAAGAGTGGCCTTTATATCATTGGTCATGTCAAGCTGGGCGACTTCAAGGGCGTCGAGGATTCCGTTGAGAATCAACAGTGGTGGGCATTCCTGGATCACATGCGTGTCAAGGCCTTCACCGAGGTCACCATCAGTCGCAGCATTCGCGAAGGCGTCCAGCATTTGATACGCCTTTCTGGCATTGGCGCCATGAAGCCAAACACAATTATCTTGGGCTTCTATGACAACGAAGCGCCCAAGGATTTCTTTCAAAAGTGAGTTTATTTTTATAGGTTTCTATTAATTTATTACATGTTCCTATAATGAGAGAATATGATTGTAAAATTATTAATGTCAATTGTTTGATTTAATCAGATTCTTAAATCGCACATTTAATTAATATGTTAATTTCCAGTGGCTCCTCTCCGTATAAAACTGATGACTTTAATGAGGGCGATATACAAAACTTTCCCATACGTCGTGATGGTCAACCCAAGCACTTTGAGGTGCAGGAATATGTGGAAATCCTGTGCGACACGCTGCGCATGAAGAAGAATTTGTGTTTGTGCCGCAACTTCCAACGCTTGGACAAGAACTTTATTACCATGTGCGTAAATTTAAATAATCAATTAATTCATATATTAAAATAACTACAATTACTCAATTTACAGTAGCAAACATGTTAAATACATAGATGTGTGGCCCATCAACGTATTCAATCCGACAACTGGCGATCCCTTTGACATGGTATCGTTGTTCATGATGCAGTTGGCAGTTATAATGTTGGCCAAGTGGAAGCATTTGCGTGTGCGCATCTTTCTGTGTGAGACAAGCGAAGAACGCAGCATTGGGTAAATAATTCAATCTATTTATCATCTACTTATCTTCAGTTAATCATTATCTTCTCGCTGCAGCACCTTTGAAACGCACGCGCCACAAATGGATGTTTTCCCTAAACTGAAGCTGGAGCAGTCTCTCAAGGAGCTGCGCATCACAGCGGACATTATTGAGATTCAGGAATGGAGTCGTGATACGGAATTTACGCGACATGCACGCATACTCAAACAGTTTACGGGTCAGGCGGATGAAGATTTGCTGGATGATGGCGATGAGATCGCTGAGGACAAGTTCAATCGTTCGCTGTTGTACATGCAGCGTGTGAATCAAATAATACGCGATCGTTCCGATCAGACTGCATTATCATTCATCTATTTGGCTGCGCCGCCAGTGACAACGCTACCGGATTTCCATGATCGCAGCGCCAGCTACGTGGAGTTGCTTACCGAACTGACTGCAGAGCTGCCGCCAACGATTCTGGTGCATGGCGTCAGCACAGTGACCTCGACAACGCTTTAAGCACAACGAGATTGCAGCGGGGCGACAGTGATAGCAAATGTAATACATACACATATAGAGGGCTAAGAAATTACCACATGAAACCAAATTGAACTAGATGCCTCTCCCACTGTTGTATGTGTATATCATTTGTAATACGTCTGTAGAAATTTATATCATCACTTTAAACTCATTTTATATTGTTTAACACATTAGAAACGACTCTCTCTCTAATATCATCAAATAATTTGTACTAATTATCATATCAATAATATATTAAATTAACATCTAATTTAATATTTAATCCCAGGCGGACCATACAAGAAAGAATAGAAAAGTAAATTATATAAATATAATATGTTTATCATTTTGTGCTCTCTGCAATATTTAAGTAATTGTGATCAGCGAGTTGAAAAAAGTATTAGAGAAATCAATTGATTTTAGCAACATTCATATAGTTTAAAACTATAAATAATATTATGATAAATATTGTTTAATTTACTGTGAATACGATTATTTATACTAATACAAGAAATGTATACAGTTCTTTCCAATAACAATAATAATAATAACATAAATAAACACTAGAGATATGTCTTTGAACTAGAACTGTTGTTCGTTTATCAGTTCTTCACTTAACACTTCTTGAGCGTCCTTTACCGCTACCATTTAAGGCTTATTAAGATAAGTAGTTCTTTATTCTGTTGGGCTCGTGTGTTAAAAGGGACACCGTTTATCGAACGGCAGTCGCAATAGAGTCATAAATGTCACAGGATGCTGCCTCGTACCGCTATTTATGTGATGACAATTTATGATACTCATCAAGGAGCAACTACACAGCTAACACTACCTGGCTGGCTGACTGCCTGACCAAAAGGGTCCTTTTGAAGTGCCCTGACTGTTGTTGGGGTTACCTGTGTCCCGTGTTTGTTTTCCCAATCACGGTTAAGTGTCAATAAATTCTGCTTTAAACGTTGCAATTGCCTGACACATTTTGGGTTATCAGGCCTAACGGATATGCTGATATGACCAGGTCTAAGACGGCAGAATGGGGTAAAAACTCAACCTTGACGTGTGTCTTAAGTTATGGCAAAAGTATTCAATTTCTTAGAATTTACAAAATTAAATTGGAAAAAAAACTTGTAATTAGTTTTTCTTTTAAGCTAATCCTTGCAGCGACACACAGTCTGGCTTGCCACACACAAAACAAACCAATTTCTGAAGAAGTAAATATTATAATTCTAATAAATAAGTATGTAATATCCCATAATGCTCGAATATTACATGGTAATTTGGGCCAGTTCAAGTGCAGTTCTTCTCACAATAGAACAATGGCCAAAATGCACTTGCCCATTTCAGTCTTTTGTCTGAGTTAACAAAAGGGCTGTGGTTTGGTTTGGTTATTTTTCTGCTTGGGTTTTCCCAGAGACAATAGAGAATCCCGAGATTCCCCGAGTGACAATAGAAGCAGAACAATCTCACGCAATTCTCGTACTCTCACTTGACTTCTAATCGCATTTTCGCAATTTAGCGCCAACGTATAATCCGCACAACGAAAATGATTAATCTTTAAGTAAAAGAAACACGCATGGGATTATCATCAGTTGGCCTATTGTTGGGCTGATCACATGGTTCAACTTTCAGCCAGAACCGCCTACAGCTCTTATATAAGTATGTAGTTCTATTGTTGCTATTTTGACAAGCACATGGAGTTGGCCAAATGTGGTTCAGGTAAGCTACATGCTAATTGGAAATTTCCCTCAACCAAAAAGAGAGAGAGAGGAGGCGTTATCGATCTTTAGCTGATCTCAAAAGAATACATTCCTTTCGCTAGAAATGGCAGCAGAATGTCGAGTGATTCTGCGGTCGCGTGGCACATCGATCAGTGGATCGTCATCATCACCATCATCATCATCAGAAGCCCGTGAGCGTCAAGATCAAACGTCACGATCAGTTTTGTCTTTTGTCGGCATATTGCAGGATCCTTCAAGGATATGCCACTGTCCGATCTTTGCTCTTGTCAATTTGTGTGTGAAATATCAGCGTCCACATCATTTGTACATTTTAGCCATGCCCGGCGCTCGTTTTGGCCCCTTGTTTTCAAATTGTTTTGGCCGTTTTCTTTAGAAATGCAGCGAACTGTTGGAATTGATTTTCTTTCTACTCTGTCGAGTTAATTAACCTTTCGTTGCGGCTTCTTAAAAGTGGGCGGCAGCCAGCGTCTGATGGCCGTGAAAAGTCGAGCACGTCATTTGGAATGTGCATAATGCAATGACTTGAAGTCGAATATTATCCATATAATCCATTCCATACAAATACAATGCCAAAATTGCACCCACAGCATGACTAGTATTTTATTTGGATCTTGTTCTAAATCTGATCTGTGATAACCATTTCATTCACAAACGCACTTATATTTACTTAACTTTAGCAACTCAAAAATAATGAATGAATCGAAATTGGAATTTAATTTTTTAGTCTTTTTAAAAGAAAATATAGATATGAGATCATAGCCAGGAAAATAATCTATATTGATTCGAATAACAAAGTTATAGGAGTTTAAAGTGAAGAAATATCGAAAATGTATTTTCTTCAATTTCCAAACAGTATAAATAATTATTATACAGCAAATCATGACCACATAAACAAGACAATGCTAATATTAAATATTGTCAGAGCTTGTAGTAATTGCTCAAAAACATAAGAATACTCTACGATTTTAAAACAATGTATAGTAAAATACATTTTAGAATTTATTAAAGTGTTATTTTTAATACACAAACTTTCTGTAAATTTTAAATTTGAAAACAATTGTGAATAATCAAAATCCAAATGGTAAAATTGTAATCAATTCAATTCTAGGGTTTGCGATTATAAGTTTTATAGTAAATATAAAAAATATAGATAAATTCAAATAAGAAACTTGATAAAGCTGTCAGGATCCATGAAGATGAGAATTTTTCATGTTGGCAGACTCCAAGGATCTTCGATAGATACTTAAACTATCGAAATTCAATGACTTAAATAGATATTTTTAGCTTATAAGTACTTTAAACCAGACATGTCTTATAATTTTGATATGGTTGAAGACCCCACTTTTTGTTATTATTTTAAAAATAAGAAACAACACTTAATATTTTGAAATAAAAGGTGTTGAAACACTTTGGTATTTGTTTATGAAGTATGTTAATATGTTTTTTTTTTTAGCTAGATGGCCTGTCATGAAAAATATTCAAAAAATCGAAGTGTCTTATAGTTTTGATAAGAACCTTATGATTGCAATTATATAGGATAAAATTAAATTTAATTTAATTTGTTTTAAGCATCGAAGTGTAGTTACTCTGAACCTTAACTTATTCAACTGGACTAAGTTAATCGTGTGAAGATTCTCAAGAGTCATTAAACGTTTTGCGGTAGCTTCAGCTGCTTTCTCAAAGAAAGCTTCGTATAAATAAATGTTTATTTGTGACCCAATAAAGTGCGAGTACTCGGACAATGGCTAAAATCGAAAGTACAAAACCGCATATGAAAACGGAATGTTTTCATAGCTTGGAGAAATTTGGTCAGAGCATTTACTGGAGGATCGCTAGACCACAGAGCAGACATGCAAAGCTTAAGAAGAAGTTGACCAGCAATTTGGCTACTGGCCCACAATGTTGTAAACCACATTGTGTGCGAATTTAAAGTACACAGTTATTTATTCCCAGCAAAAAACGATGCTTTGTGTTTAAAGAATTGACCTTGGCAACAATTGTGTTTGCCACATGAAATTAAATATTCATAAAATGTAAAAAGCCAAGTCGAGAGTCGAGAGCGACAACAAAAGAAGTTGAAGAAAATGATATGTGATTATAGCCAGGTCAACACACAAAAGCGATGCCTCTTCTCCTGCCGAATCCCTTAGGTAATTAAACGTTTTGACCGCAAGCCAATTTGGGGCACGGGCTGCAGGTAAAGTCAGGTAAAAACAGGATCAGCAGAGGCTCAGCTTAGCGAATCAGGTAACAGCAACAGGCAACAGTCAGCTCGTTTTAGCCAATCAACGTTGGCCTGCCGTTTCGACCTGTTATTTTATTTTTTTTTGGCTATTTAAGAGCTGGCTGTGGCTTGGGTCATTGTCAGTTATCCTTTGGATTGTGCGAACTCAACATGTTGACGAACAACGAGCTCTTCGAACATTTCTACTACAGCGCGGAGCAGAGTCAGGAGACGGATGTGGATGCGATCTTTGGCAATGGCAATGCCGATGCCTATCAGCAGCTGGAGCAGTTGATGTATCAGCAGCAGGATCAGGATTTCAGCGGCAGTGCGGACAGTCTCTCCGACGGCACCAACAGTTGCACCCAGGAGTTGTACTACGATACGCCAGCGGTGCTGGAATTGGAACAAATGCTCAGCGCCCAAACACAACAACAACAACAGCTACTTGCAACCGCTGGTCAATCCAAATACCAAACAAAAGCCGCCAAATACTGGACAAAAACATCACGCAGCAAACCCTATGAAATCAGTGTCGCCCATCTGGACCAGGATGGCGATCAGGATCAGGATCAAGATCAGGCTTGTGGCCCCAATGTAATGCGCAAGCGGCGACTGGCGGCAAATGCTCGGGAGCGACGTAGAATGAACAGTCTGAACGATGCCTTCGACAAGCTGAGGGATGTGGTGCCCTCGTTGGGCCACGATCGACGACTCTCCAAGTACGAGACATTGCAAATGGCCCAGGCCTACATTGGAGATCTCCTCACGCTCCTCTCGAGGGACTACTAAGTGCATCGGGTCAGGAGAGAACGACAAGGACGTGTTGAGGCAACACTTGAACCTAGTGTAAACTTTTAAAGGCTGTTAGTTTAAGATTGGTGTATAAGCAGTTATCATAAGTTATAATAATAAAATAATAATTATATTGAATGAAAAAGAATATCTTTTTATGGGACGAGAAATAACTGTATTGTTATATGTTTCTTTATATAAATATATATATTCCAGGGATCAGCACAAAATTTATATATATCGGTTACGTTAGGGTTACGGTTTAAAATACCAATGATTTCGTTTCACAAAAAAAATTATTTAAAATGTTAAAGACATGTTAACTTGAAAACAAATATTCAAAAATTTCAAAAACTAAGATCATTTCATTGAGAACAATACACAAATGAGAAAAAAAATCATTTTACTTTGAAAACCAGGATTAAAGACAATTAAATTTTTTGCCTGGCCGAACCGAAATTAAACGCTATGCAGGAATCGGTCACTAAACGGTTATTTTGGTTTAAATAATTTTGGTTTTTTGGTTTCGGTATGATAAAAAAGTTTTCTTTCATTTTCGACTTCAGTTACAGTTACCAATTTCAATCTGTGGAAACCGGTTAACGGTTATGGTTACGGTTACGGTTTTAATCCCTGATATATTATATGTTTTTCTTTCTACATTTCTACACTCGGTCTGCCTTTGACAGAGGTTTTCTATTTTATCTTTCCCTTATACTGAAGCTATCTTATTTTTATAGAATTTTTTATTGCTAAAAATATAATTTTAAAAATAAATATTTTTTTCTTCAATAAAATGTATTTTTAACTTTTATAGAGTTCTCATTATTATGAATTAATTTCAAGTAAATACAAAGAATTTTCGATCTTATTTAAGGTACGAGTATAATTAAATAAATTCAGTACAATAGTTTCCATAAATGAATAAAAAAGTTGCATTCTGTTCCTCTAAAAAAATTAAGTCGTAAATGAAAACTAGAGATTATATTAGATAATATAATTTGAAATGTATATATTTTATCTTGATTGAAGCAAAAACTATTATCAATCCTTTTCAATTTCAAATTTTTTTTAACTTTTCTATGTATGAATATTATCTTGATAAAAGCACTAGATTGATTCGAATGACTTCAAGGATTGAAATATATATTTTTTTAAATATGTATTACCAAAAATTTCCTATAAGACTTTCTCTTACTATGGATTTTCTTTTCATCGAATTTTCCTTGGCAAGCTTGTAGCACATTAATTCAAAATTTTCCACATCAATCAGTTGACTTGCTGTTCAAAAAAAGGTTATCCTTGAGAATGCAGCGGCATTAACTATTTAAGAGCTACATATTATTAAGTAGTAGGAAAGTAACGCCCACAAGTTGGAATAGAAGTCAAAACAAGAGTTTGCCGACACGATTGATGAGTTCCGACTTCCGACAACGACAACGAGAACGGACCAAAAATAAAAAGAAGAAAAATCAACTCTAAACGGAGGTGATTAACTGCCAACCGACAACGTCAACAGGTAAACAACACCAGTCGCCTCCTTAGATCCTGAGAAATTGATTTAAACGTGGTTATTTATAAATGTTACTCACAGAGTTTTGTAATAGAAACAACAATTTCAACTTTAAATATCACATAAATTTTAATATTTATACAATTTAAATACAGAAAACTACACTTAACTATATACTATACTATAAACTTACAGACTAATTGAAGATCTACATGGATATTATGTTTACATATACTCTACAGAATAAGATTATAATGTCTTCTTCACTCATAAGTCGTTAATATTCCAATTGTATTGCTAATGGCAAAATTTGTACTAACAGATGATATGACGAGGTAAAGCTCGAGTTTGGAATGGAAGTCCCTTCCCCTTTTATTCGGCAAATGGAGTTTTATAAATTCAGATAAATGTTGTTTGTTTTAAGCGTAGTTTTTCCAAAAGAGAATCGAGTGGTTCCTGATTAAAGTCAGTCTTGTTTGTGAATTTTGAAGGGTTTTCAAACTATCTAAACGGAGCCCGTAATTCTGCCCAGTATTGTCCATAATGTCGATAGATAGAGCCCCCATATCAGTCAGTCGTTTAGCTTTAGTGTTTTTAAGTAAATATTTAAAAGAAATAATTCTTTATTTATATTTGAAATTCCTTTCACGAGATTTTCTTTTTTTTTGTTTTCACCGAACAAAGGGTTGGTAAAGGATATATAATTTTATAATTGCTTTATGTGTAGACATTTAGTGAAGAGCATAAAACTTTGGCATGACCGAAGTTTATATTGATTTTGGTTCTAAATTACAATTACATTTATGTATATTTACAAAATACTTTTGCTTAAGTTATTTAACTATTAATTGTGTTTGTGTGTGTGATTATAAGCTAAGGCAATTTTAAATCAAAAGAACTAAACGAAAGTCTTTGAAATTTGTCGTGTGTTTTTGAATGAAAACATTTTGAATCGTTGACTATCGAAATTAAAGAAATATTGCACAAGAAGTGATTTTAGAATCCTTCGTTGGCACTACGATAAGATCATTTCGTTGAATCGAATTAAACCGCTGACGAATAAAGGCATAGAATAAAATATCTCATCGTAACTTGTAGATGCATTTTTATTGAACGTGCTATATAAACGATTATTTTCAAGTGCCCCAAAATGTATTTATATAATTAATACATTAGCTCGAGACAAAGATTGTGGCTGGGGCAACGAACAGACGTAAGATCGTCATCTAAATACATAATATATATTTTTACAAATATAGAATATTTTGTTTATAAGGGAATTGTAAAACTGTATGCTTAAAATTATATATATACTTTTGATAAACGCGATTTATTTGAATCCTATAGCTTTAATATGTGATCTATATAGTTTATTTATAATAGTCAACGATCCGCGACTTTTCTGGATGTCAATTAAAACTACGTGGTTATGGATTGTGTCTATGATAAAAATCCAAAATGAGATAAGTCAACTAATAACTAAGAACTTTGCACTTGCGTACGGCATTGTGTGTGTGTGTGTGTGTGAGTGTGTATGATCTCTATAGAAGCTAGAATACGTAATTACATCCAAGGTTTACCACGCATGCGACCGCGTCCGCCGCCAGCGCGCATCGGGCCGCCACCACCGCGCTGAAAGAACGGACGTGGACCAGGTGGCCCACCTTCAAATGGTCCGGGCATGCGTTGATAATTGGGCCTATAAGGTCCCGACCAGCCACGACCGCGTCCACGTCCGCGTGGCATGTTATCCGGACTGTTGCCAAATTGTGGCTGAAATTGTGGGAATTGTGGTCCGCCAGAGAATGGCGGCCTCGGCGGTGGCGGCACACCGGCTGGACCATTGTTGCCCTCATTGCCATTCCAGGGCATGGGCGGTTGCATTTGATTCCACACCTGCTGTGGTGGTGGTAGCGGTGGTTGTTGTTGTTGTTGCTGCTGCTGTTGTTGTTGTTGCTGTTGCATTTGTTGTCCTTCTGTCTGCATGTCCTGCATGTTACCAGCTGTGGATGCTGCTAAGAAACTGCTGTTAGTATCCCATTGAAATTCAGGCGGCGTTTCCAACAACGCTGGACGAGAAGGTGTCAAACCGCCATTGGCATCCAGCTCACCATCAGCATTCTCCAGCTGCATCTGATCCGCATTGCCATCTACATAAGAGTTGTTTATAACATAAGAAACTGTCTAACTAAATCTAAAAACTTTGCCAACACTGTCTACGGCTATTACCTCGCTGCGATTCATCCAAGTCCTCGTCGGACATGTCCATGTCAACAACCATATCTGCGGGATCATACCGCGCAGAGCCATCCACACGATCCGATTCTGAAGAGGAGCCTGCAATTGATTGTAAATCAGAGTGTTAACAATATGTAGTTTAATTTCTTAAAAAGCGTTCCAGCTTACTGGCATTCGATTTATGTGGCGAGCTTGTCTTTTTAGCATAGCTGCCTGGCGGCGCCATCATGGCCGGATTGTTCCCCAAGCTGCGTATGGCGCTGCCGCTTTCCTCGCCTTTACCAGAAGACGCTGTGCGGTAGTCCACATCTCCACCGCCAAAACTCTGCAAAATAACATTGTTGAATTAATTTGCAAGACAAATATGTGCAATAAAACCTAACAAGTTGACCAGCTCTATAAATGTGTTACATTTAGTGACTATAAAGTTAACCTTATTTTCTTACTGATCTTATAAAATTAATTAACATTACTACGTTTAGTGCCTATACAATTAACCAATGAACGTATTTTATAATAATTGTAATAATGTTAAACTTTGTAGTGGAAACTAAGTATAAATGACTTCCATTTCTGACACTTTGACAAAAGTAAATTGCATTTCATTTTGTTGGTCAACTTAGGCAGCCTTTACTGCATGTGTCAGTCGCACCTTTTCAGCACCGCCCGGCGATCCTGTAAGCGATATTAAATTCCTATGATCAATATCCACCAGCTGCCGCGTTTGTTCATCGCTCAACGCTGTCTTGGGTCGAAAATTGAAAGCTGGCGGCAATTGAATCGTGCGATGATCCACATCTTGTGCCCCCAAGCCCGCAGCGTTGTGGTGCTCACTGTACTCGATGGGGGCACCGTTGCCCTTGCGCTCGAAATGTGGCGGCGAATGGGGCGTCGATTGGGTTTGTGGTGTGTAAGTGGAGCTGGCACCGCTGCTATTCAAGCTGCTGTCGAGCGGCGTCCATGTCATGCTCATGTCCCAGGTGCTATTGAAATCATCGACACTGTTTGCCGATGCCAGCGGTGGTGGCATTGGTGGTGGTGGTGCCATCTGGTTGCTGTTCAAGGGCGCGGGCGTATACTGACTCTCCGTTTGACCATATCCATGATGTGGCGGCGGCGGCGGTGCATATTCCTGTGATGATTCACCAAATATAGGCGGCGCTGGAGGCGGCAGCAAGCTGCCATAGCTTGTCTGCACCTGGACAGGATTGTATTCATCACTGGCATTGTTGCCACCCAGTCCAGGAATGCCGCTGGAGCTACCGCCATTCGCACTGCTGCTGCCATAGGGTTCCGGCTTGTAATAATTGGCGCTGGGCGTATAGCTCTCATCATCCGAACGTGAACCAATCACCTCAATGGCGCTGCCACGATCCTTGCCAGCAGTCTCGCGCTTAAAGTCATTGATGTCAAACGGCAGCTGTCCAGCATCCAAGTAACTGGCAAAGCCATTAAGTCCGCCACCGCTGAATAAGTTCTGTGGACCAGAATATATAAATAAGTTGGATCTCTCTTTAACTATAGCATAATCTTACCAATCCCAGCGGTGAATTGGTCTCATCCGGCAGCTGCAGATCCGCATCGCGTTCCGGCGACGGCGCATTGATGTCCGGTGAGGGTATGGGACTGGACAGCGTGGGTATTACCTCGTCCAGCTTACGTTTAACAATCTTAATGCGGGTGCCAAAGCTTTTATAGGCCTACAAAGAATTAAAAGAACTTATATGATTTTTGGTTTCTTTAAATTGTACAGATTTTAAACAAATACTTACACTTGCAACTACTTTGACTTCGCGTCCCTGATGCTCGTAGAACTTTTTGGCCGCCTCGATGGTTTCCATTACCGCCTTCCGACACTTGATCTCATTTTGCAGATTCTTGTTGTACGCATTGATAAAGGCCACACAACGTTCCAGCTCCTTTTCAATGTCACCCGAATGACTTTTGTCCTTTAGCTGCTGCTTGATGGCCTCAATTTCGAAATTTGGTGGCTTTGGTAACTTCTTCATGCTCTTGTCCGTTGTCTCGGCCAATTCAACGCATTCCCTGACCTGTGCAATTAGTGTTGTATTCTGATATTCATTGCCGGCATCTGTGTTTGCGGTCGCTTTCTTTGGCGGCGCTATATTCAGCAGACCGCTCAGATCACTGAGAAATTCCTCATTGTAGATTTCACGCTGTTCCCAGATTTGAAAGATGCGCAAGATTTTGCCCTTGACGCGTTCATCGCTGTGTGAAGAAAGGGTAAAGGGGTTAAAAATGTTATATTCAAATTTAAAAAAGTTCCCTTAATGAGGTAAAACTTCTAATATCCAATTTTGAGACAAATAAAACTATATATAATTTAAGACATATTCCTTAAAAAATAAATATGTACTTAATTTCTTGCTGTATATATTGCTTTTTTGTCACTAGCGTGAACAACCGTCCTCGGTGACTTACAGGGTATTCTTTATTCTTCTATTATTCTTAACAAAAAAATAAATACTTAATTTCTTGATGTAAATATTGCTTTGTCACTAGCGTGAACGGGGTATCTGTTTGTTGTTCTCTGCTACTTACCGCACCATTGTGGTGGCTCTTTGTAGCGCTGTCGCCCAGCATTCGACAAACTCGTAGCGCTTGCGCTTGCTGTACTGTATAACATCATTGGCCAGGTAGAAGAGAACCAAGCGATGATCCACGCGAACTGCACAGAAAGAGTTTTACTTAAATGTACAAGCTTGAATGGAAAACTATTAGAACGCACCTCGCTTGAAGACGTTTAGCCAGCATTGTATGATCTTTTTGTGATTTAGGCGATGCTGCAGGCACCAGTTGGACATTTCCTGTATACACTCCTGCGTGTCCTTGAGCGCCTCCAGGCGCGTCTCGAACAGCTCCTCATCGAAGGCTTCACTTGTTTTCGACATTTTACAAACTCGTTTCGCACTGCTCAGAACATTACAGCGGCAATTACAGTGTTTGCAGTGTTTTTTATTAATATATTGAGTTGTTGTTTCTTTTTCGCCCAGTTTTCCTGACGACGGCGGCGACTTTTTTTTCTTCTCCCACAAACACGCGCACTTTGTTTCACCCAACTATTCAACAGCTAATTTGTGCACTTTGTTTGCTAGCATGTTGTTCAATTACTGCAGCGTAGATCTGTTTATGTTTTGCATAATTATTACACTAAAAATTGCACGCGGTTTTGCCAAAATTGTTGTTTTTCTTGCGAGAGTTGTTTTTCTTGACCAGGCAATTGAGGTGGAGAACTATCGATAGGCACCACCATCGATAGTCAGCTATATTATTTTTCATACCATCGATAACTATCGATAGTTGTATATGCTAAATTCCAAAAATTATAAATTTTTATTAAAATTGCAACTAAAATTTAAAGTTGGTATTAAACTAAAAACAAATAAAATTCCGCGGTAACAGTCTAGAAGCAGTAGCCAGACTCAAAAAAAAAAAAAAATACACAGAAAGAAGGCGATTTATGATGAATTTAGCTAAAAATATTTTTAGGGGGTCTCCACTAGTTTTTTTATTATTGAATTTTGAAATTTGGAAATTTTCAATGCAAAATGAGCTTTTGCATCGTTGTTTTGTGCATGTTTTCATTAATATGTTCATTTTTGTATTAAAATTTAAAAAAAAAACCAGTGGAGACCCCCTAAAAATATTTTCACCTAAATTCATTATAAATCACCCTCTTTCTGTGGGTATTTTTTTTTTTTTTTGAGACTGGCTACTGCTTTTAGACCTTTAAGCCCAATTTACACGATCGGTTTCCGACCGACACTTTACGTTAATAAATCGTCGGTCTCGTGTGAACACGCACAATTTTAAAGCGTCGGTTTGTCATCGAAGCAAACTTTACATGTGAAAATGACATTTTTTGGTATTTTTTGGTGCTTGTTGAATGGCAACATTTTCCATCGGTCAAAAAGTGTCGGTCGGAAACCGACCGTGTAAATTGGGCTTTACCAAATTCGCTATCAACAATAAAGTTTTCGCTTTTATTTAAGCTAATTTAATAGCCAAAGTTCCGCGATCTAAAACTTTTTGTCTAGCCAGTACGCTCGGACTCGACTCACAGCAGCCGGCCAACCCTGGCTAAGACCTCTCGCGCCCCAGTTTTCGCACTTTCAAGTGCACAATTTTTTCGTTAGTTCTTTTTCAACTTTTTCAATTTCGAAGCTAGAATTAAAAATTTTACCAGAATTTTTATTGCTTTTTTCTCGAATTTTGAATTTTTTTTATAATTTTTAATTTTTTTCTAACTTTGCCAGGCAAAGAGAAAATCGCAGCAAACTAATTTTAGAATGAACTTAATTATTTTACCTAATTTTGGATTTTGTTGTTTTTTTGAAATAATTTTTATTTAGTTTTTAATTGATTTTTGAAAATTTAAAATTATTATTTCAAATTTCCCGCGCATGAACAAAAAGAACCAGAAAACTGGACGAAAATTTATTTTTAAGTCGTGTGGGAGCACTGAGATATCGACTTATCGATATGATGACCGTCATAAAAAACTATCGCCACCATCGATAGTGGCTCGATAGCGCAGCCACAGAAAAAACTCAATTCCATATTTTGGATTTTTTTTATCGTTTTTTTTTTTGAATTTCGATTTATTTTATTTAATATACCAATTTTATGAAGGATAACGTGCCCCAAACGTTCCCTAAAATGAACTTCAATATTTTTTTTTAATTTATAATTTAAAAATAAAATACACATTTAAATCACGCGCCATAAGATTTGTCATGTTATCGATAATGTTGTTATGGAATATGGTAACCTTTATAACAGTTTGCTTCAATCGATAGTGATTTATCGAAAATTGGTCCCATGTCATTTTTTTTAGTGAAATTAATTATTTTCAAAAATCAATTAAAAATTAATGAAAAACAATTTAAAAAAACAACAAAATACGAAATTTTGTAAAATAATTTAGTTCATTTTAAAATTGGTTTAATGCAATTTTCTCTTTGCGTGGCGAAGTTGAGTTTGAAATTCTAAAAAAATCTTAAAACTTCGAGAAAAAATCAGCAAAGATTCTACTAAAATTTTCAAAGTTCTAGCTTCCAAATTAAGAAAGTTCCACTTTTAACTCGCGGTGGTTTTATTTGAGCGAAAAATGGTCCGCGAAGATGCATTTGAGTTGTGTGTGGATCCTGATAGCGAGAGAGCGCGCTGCTGTGATTGCAGCAGTTTTGACAACAAAGTTTTATAATTTACTTTACACGATATTTAATTTTCATACGACTACTACATTTTTCACAGCTTATAATTTAAGCATAATTTCGATTTCTATAATAATCATGTTATTTGAATTGCCCGCCCTTATGTTTAGTTGGCAGGGCTGTGCAGGATATACATTTGGTATTTAATACACGCATTTGGCATTATTTGGGGCTTCTTTTTGGAGCTCGGTGCATTGTGGCAGGTGGCGCCGCCGTGGCGTCAGTTTCATTTCATAAACAGCTGCACCACACACGACTCGCGTTGTGCTCTCTAACTTATCGCGCGTAAAATTGTCTCTCTCGCGTACATATTTAATATTACTGTCATTGCCGGCAGTGTAAGTGATAACACGTAGCGCATTGATAACGTTGCGCGTGGGTGTATATAGTTTATTGCTGCACTTGTCTTTCCCCCCATTGATTGTTGTTGTTTGTCTTTTTCTCACGTTCGTACTCGTGCTTCTTCTTCTTTGCCGGCATATGGCGTCTGTTTGGCTGTTGTTGTTGTTGCTCTCGGATTGTTTTGGCTCTTTCGGTTTGCCGTAGGCGAACTTAGTTTATGTGTTGGAGATTAGAGCGAAAGCTGAACGAATAAAAGCACAAATTGATAAACATAATTATGCTCAAATTGCTTAAAATGCGCATTACAAGATATTTTGAGTGTCTCTTTTGAAATTGTTCTCTCTCTCTTTCCCTCTCTCATAATCTCTTAAATGTCACTCTAACTGTAAAATATCACAATTGTTTTGCATTTGGCGCGTCGCGTCGTCCTTCGGCCCATTAGGAGCTTGTAATTATTCTGATTACTTGGCACAGACTAACAAAACAACAACAAAAATAGAAAAAGGGAAAAGATATAAGTTACTCCCATGCTGTGCCACTGACCCAGTGCCATTTGATGGCACAGACGTCACGTCACACGGGAAATGCGCCGCAGCCAGGAAAAATAATTACGCTTCAATTTGCTGCCGTTTTTTCCCTTCAGGATTTCGCTTGATTGACCTGAACATTAGAAAATAGAACAACAATCAAGTGATTTGAGCTCGAAGAGAAAGGCGCGAAACGAATTAACGATTTGATTTAAATAAAGAGAAAACAAACAGCTATTTAAAGAGGTAAGTTTTTAGAAAAACAATTTTTTATAAGTAACTAATTAAATTAGATTAAATTAAATCAAATTAAATTAAATCAAATTAAATTAAATAAATGCATATTAAGGTGAATATAGTAGAGTCGAACTTCCCTAACTCGAATCACCATTATACAAAAAAAAGGTTCGAGTTGTGGAGATATTTGACTTATAAAGTTATTTTTCTTAAGTTTATTAATTTTACTGCCACTCATTCAGAGAGAAATACGAGTTATAGATGTTCGAGTTCAACTGCATATATTTATTTGATTTAATTATTATTTTTTCAGTGAAAATTTAAAGTCTAGTTACTTGATCTAGTGGAAGCTACAGAATATTTTAATAAAAGATATTTATATTAAATTACTAACTCAAAACTAAACAAATTAAATCTTTTATTCTTGATGCTGTCATAAAAATATTTACTGGCAATTTTTAGCTGCACAACTTGTTGAAAACAACAAAATGCAAGCGTATTGACAGAATAATTATTTTTGCTTTCCCGCGAATTGATTGGCCATGTGGCAGAAAGAGAGAGAGAGAGAGAGAGAGAGGGTGCGAGAAAAAGGGTATTTGAGGGCGTGGCTTATTCGTAATGGTAGACAATGAGACGACGCTATTCAAATGCATTTTGCATGCAAATGATGCGCTGCAAAGTGTGCTACAAATTTTTCCTATTGACCAACAGACAAATCAAAACCTGAATTAACAATTGAAGCGACAATTGAATACTGAGCAGCAGCAACTAAAACAGAACAGAAAGAGAAAAAAGAGTTTTTAGAATAAAAACCGATGGAATGAAAAGCATCTAATTACGAAACATAATATTCCATGCAAATTAAATGAAAGAAAATGGTGAAAATTATGTGGAAATGTGATTTCCTGGAATCTAAAATACCATTTCCAAGAAGCGTAATTCCCAACCGTTCTATGAATTTGCAACGCTGTGAAATGAGAGTTGTATTTAGGGCAGGGAAAATTGGGAATGAAGGTGGAAAAGGAAAAAGGTAGAAGGAAAGCGCCCTGTCACTGCAAATGTACGACTAATTGACAAATGTGCGTGGATGGGCAGATGAGCAGCCGCAGGACGACACGAATCCTGTCGACCAAGTGCCAAAAGGGCAGCTGGAAATCAGGTTACAGGATACAAGGGAGAACAACGAATATAGCCTGACGTGAATCGTCATCAGAGATTTCTGAATTACATCTTAATTAGACTTTATTATGTTTAGCTTTAGTTAAGAATGTGGGCGCAAAAGGATATGCAGGAAGGATGTGTGTGGGATCAGTTCAAGCAATTGCCATAAGTTCAGTTATCTAAATTAGTTCTAACTGTTACTATTGACGTCATAGCTAGCAAGTGTAACAATTCACATTGATGTGAGGTACAGTAACAGTTATATATTCGAAATTAAGTCAAGTATGGTAATAGTTTTGAATTTTAAAAGTCAATAATACAAAATATGTCCATGGCTAAGGATTGTTAAAATTTAAGCGACTTTGAAAATTTATATCAATTGGAAATCGATAAATAAATAATAAAAATACAGAAGTATTTCATGTTTTTTCAGTATTAATTTAAAAATAAGTATGTATATACAATTTTTAAAAATGTAAGGCGCTAATTTCAATAATCATACACCATATTTCTGTTTATATTAATTATACAAACTCTAATAGAAAGGTCCAAATATTTTATTATCAACATTCTTCCGTATCCTAAATCACATAAGATGCATTTTTAATTCAAAGTCATGGTCTCTCGTCTAGTATAAAACATCAGCAATATTTTTCCAGTAACTGTTGTATCTTAGTAGAACATTTAATTACATAATTTCTACTGTCTTTCAAACTAACATGTAACAAGTTAAATTTATTTCCTGTAAAATGTCATGGAATTTGACCTAATCAATAACACCTTCCCAGTATTTTCTAAATTTTACTTAATTATAATTTATCTGTATTTCAATTATAAGTGAATCTAATTTCTAGCTAAACAACAATAAATCATAACTAATTCAACACATCAGCCTCAATTTCAGATTAGTTCCCATACTATTTAATTACAGAAACTCGTGTGTATTTTAATTTTAAATAATTGAATCTCAATTACAAGTACAGAAAGTCAAAATAGACAAGAGTTTGAGGACTTTCCTTTTATTTAAAATGACACAAACATTCTCTCAATATTTCCTATACTTTAACATACAGTAGCGTCAGTTTCGCACAACATTTTGGCTACATGCTAATCACACTTTGGGCGTAGGACTTTGCAGAATAGTTTTCGAATAGTTCAGAAAAGACGTCATCGAGGCCCTCGTGAACGCGGTTAACAAGTGATTGGCCACGTCAGTTCCGTTCAGATTAGCTTTTCTAACTGTTGTTGCTGGTGTTGTTTTCAGTTTTCCCGCAGGCTAATGAAAAACTGAATGCAGCTGCCTGTCAGCAGCAGTTCCACGAAAATCGGGAGTCAAGATCTCTGGGGCACTTTTCATTTGCATATGTGAGGGCACAGCTTGACAAAAGGATATGACAATACACACACATACACACACACACTCATACGCTTGCACTTAATAAGTCAACATGGCTTCGCCTGTTTTTTATGATATACTCGTTATATATTATATAATTTACACAAATGCCAACAGCGAAGCCCACGCGTGAGTTATTAATTTCATAAAGCTGTCACTCCTGCCCCTTCTCTGCTCTGCTCTGGCTTAATCCTTAGCTCATCATTCATCAGGCAAGTCATTGTGGCTGCTTTGTTTGCATTATTCGCTAATTGAGCACTCCTCGCTAATGATTCGCACCCACTGTGGCCACAATTGAAATGCCGATTGAAGCAAGACGCTTAAAAAGGCATTAGCTGAAAAGTATCTGCAACAAATGCTGATGGAAAAACTCTCATACTTATCCAAGTTAGCTCTTACTTTTATCAACTCTCTAGTGGCGTCTTCCTATTCTTTTTCTTCTTGTTTTTGGTAGCTAATAAACGTTTTGCGTAGCTGCGTCCCATGCTGCGTATACGCAACTTGCAGCCAAATGTCTGCTACGTGATTTTCAGCTGAAACTCTCTACACGTTTGGGCGTCAAATGCTCTTCGCTTTAATGCTCACTTTTTGCCAACTTTCGTTGTTGTCGTTGTTGTCGTTGCTGTCGTTGTCATCGTTGTTTGCTTTAGCCTCTGCTGTTGCTGTTGCCACCATTTGTTCATTGTTGTTGCATCTGTTTGTGCCTTCAATGTGTGAAAGGTATATTAACTAAAAAGTAGATACGCACATAAAAATACCCAAAATTATTCTAATACAGTTTGCGGATTCATAATGATATTTATCTGCTCCAGCTTAAGTGAGATTTTCTGTCAAATAGTTAAAGGTTCAAGAATTCAAAAAAAAATTAGTTTCTTTTATATTTTTCTTAATATTTTTATTATTTTCTTTTGTCATTATTTTTACAAAGTATCTGAAACGATTTATTAATATATTGATTTAATTCTGAAGATTTGGAAACTTTAATATTGGAGTAAAAACCTTTCAAAAAGGTCTTAAAAAATTCTCTACTTTGTTATTTATAATTTACAAAAATCTCTAAATTGATATATTTATGTATTGAATTTTTCATCCCAAAGAATTACAAAAAGAGGACACATTTTGATTA
Source organism: Drosophila suboccidentalis (assembly GCA_037043435.1). NCBI lineage: Eukaryota > Metazoa > Arthropoda > Insecta > Diptera > Drosophilidae > Drosophila > Drosophila suboccidentalis. The sequence continues at coordinate 464,731 of JBAMBK010000134.1, forward strand.
ATATTGAAATGTGTGTATTTTTAAAACTGAAATATACAAAAATATATAAATTTTTATATGTGTTTTTTGTATGTACATATAATCCTTAAAAATAAATATAAAGTCTTTATTCTATATCCCAATTTATCAAACTTGATTACAGGATATGTGGCCTTTTGTCTCCTTAGTCACAGCTATTGCCTTTTGTATTTTTGTTGACTTTGGAGTGCGTAGACTGAGTAACTCTATTTTTCCGCTCGTCCTGCATTTCGATTCTCATTCAGAGGACACACGTCAGCACTTTGAGCACGTTTTATTTTAATGGCACTTTTGTGGCGCATTTCCTTTGGCGCTGGTAAAAAGGACTTGGCTTAAAATGTGACTCCTATATTCTGTACATTGTCGGCAACTTACTGCTCACCGCTCAAATTTAGTTTGAATTCACTTGCCATTTTCATACAATTTTCCCCGAGCAACTGAACACCAAGTTCAACATGAGAATGTGCGAGTAAAAATGTTTGTCATGTCTTTTTGACTGCCACCAAAAAAAAAGAAAACCGTTTTCAGCTATGCAAATGCCGCAAGTCAAATTTGCTGAGCGTTAAGTGAACCGTAATGCATGTTTTCAAATAATTGAATATACAATTTTTAAATTAGTTTCATACTTTTAGGAAAACATTTCAAGTTGAGCAAAATGTATACTACATTTATTAATCAATTATTTTATTTGTAAATGAAATTGAAAGTAAATAAATGTATGTATATAAATTGAAAAATAATAAAACAAAGTGTTAAAAATGGAAAAAGAAAATGTAAATCAAATAAGAAAATGTAGACAACGAATGTAAAATTGTAGATTATTTGTATTAAAGTTATAGGTTTTTCTATGATCAATAAAATGATCTTAATTAAATCAAAGCACAATTCTGGCAAAATATTAGTTTCTTAAGAGTTTTTCGTGATTCTTTCATATATTTCACATTTTCTCTTTAGCAGAATGTAATTTCGTTTGCTAGACAAGAAATATGTTCAAACTGTTTTTATTTGCATGCAAATTCATATCCAAACCGAATGCGAATGCAACTAAAGTCGACAAGATGCCAGATACAGACAGGAACAGGGAACAGTTACAGCCAGTGCGTATCCTGCATGTCCTGTCACACTCTGGAATGCAATTGAAACAAAAAAATGCCTCGCATATTTCACTGCTGTTGTCACTTCAGTTTCCTGTACGCCACAAACATGTTCGATATGTTTGAGTACATTCGTTATCTGTAGGTGCATTAATCATGTCCCCTCTTCATATTTTACATATATTTGAGCGTAACCAACATCAGGAAAATGCCAAGCACTTGCAGTGTGAACAATGCCATGTTTCGAGGTCAACTATTGAACTGTTCCGTACTGCACTCAATTGACCACTGCCCCAAGCTGTGGCAAGGACAATTGCAAGGACTCTGGACACCGAAACCTGATCCTTTTAGTCGTATCAATTTCAATTGCAATTGCTGTTACTGCAATCTGCAATTTCAGGCGACTTTTTGTTGACTTCGTTTTGAACAGCAATTGGCAGTTCACTTAACTATTCTGCTTCTCCTTCTCCTTCTTCTTCTCTGTCTCTGTCTCTGTTTTTGCTGAACCTTGTGCTACATTTATTTGGCAGTTGTTGAGTTCTCGCCTAAATCACTTCAACCAATTAGATTCGCTAATCTTTTTTCAATTCTCCCTTTTTTTATCGCGTTTATTTGTTTTGCTTTGTCAATAAACGCTCCATAAAACACGTAAGTCGGTTTAATTGGAGTGTACTAGACTGTTAAATATCCTGCAAAGTAAAGATAGCCTGGCTATGTATATAAATTCTGTAAGAATGATTTTTTAAATTATTTTAACTGAACAATACCTGACAGAATTATTGTGAATAGAATGTAAATACTGCTGAAGAATATATATAATTTGTAGGATTGCAAAACGCGTCTTCTCTTTGTTACAAAATTTTCACAAATTTATTATACCCGTTACTGTATATTTTTAATGCGTTTGGTTGTTATCTCATTTATTTCCTGTGTCTCTACAGAGTGTGGGTACAAAAGGTGTAGTCTATGCTTAAATTAATCATTGACAGACAAAAACAAACGAGGGCTACAAAAAAAGGTTGACGAGCTTAAGAAATTTCTGTTCATTTTGACGCATAATTTAACTTAATTGTCAAATGTGTTGCATACATTTTGGGGCACTGTGGCATGTCATTTACATTTGGTGACATTCGCAACGTGTGAATCATTTATCAAAGCGCTTCGGACTCATTCTTAAATTTCATGGCCAACAGAGCGTAGAGTTTTCTGACTGAGCAAGCAAAATGAGAAAACTTAACAAATCGTAAGCTAATTTAATTGCAAATACCCTGTAAAGAATTATAGGTCTTAGTTTGAAAGCCCAATTAAATTGCAATTAGATAAAATATTGGGTGTATCTAAGGCCTGTGGCATTTTGGCTACTTTTATGTTTGTGTCATTAGACAACTTTTTGGCATTATCCTTGCGGCTTTTTTGGCAGCACACAAAGTTGCGGTATGTAATTAGGCGGAGCGTCAGCTTTCAAAATACTTAATGCTAATTGGCTTTTAATGCCACACGAGTGAAAGTTTTGTGGCAACATTCAAGATCATTACACGCACGAGCACGCACGCCCAAAACCCCAAAGAAAAAAAGACAAAAAAAAAATATATATATAAAAAGTAAAAGTTGAGGCTCCCTTGAGATAACTTGTAAATTCAGCAAGCAATCCTTTTAAGCCGTCACTTTTATTGTGAATAATTTTGTGTTAAAATCAAAATTGCGCACACGCGCCGCGGGGGGGTAACAAAAGTAGAGGGAATAGAAAAGAGAGAGGCGGGAGAAGAGGCAAACTGGCAAGTGGCATCTGAAATCGACAAGAAAAATGCTTGAGACAATTGCTTTTGCGTTTATCCTGAATTTGGGCACCGAACCCTTTAATCCAAGAATGCCATTCACGAGATTTGCATGCGATATACACACAACACACACCAACACACACTTAAACACACACCTACACACTCATGAGGGAAGAGACCTGACCCGCCTGTCATGTGCCCCAAAGGAAAGCCAAAAACACAAAGTTTGCCTCAGTTTACAACACATGACACCCTATATCAAGGGTGTTTTTAATTTTTTATGAGCTATGGAACAGATTCATTAGACAAATTTTGTATTCATTAGACAAACTTTTATTGTACGTTAAGTTTTGATGAAGTATTAGAAACCATTGTTCATAATTGTAATCATTTAAGATTATTTTTGATTTTTTGTAATCGTAATCATTAAATAATCACAGATTTTTCAAAAGTGAATTATATAGTCATTACAATTATTTCCAAAAATAATCTAATTGATTAGTAATTCCAATCGAAATTTAACAGGTATGGGTCATATGAAGACAGATTTAAATTGAAAATTATATGTTATTTCCAACAATTTTTATTTATATAATAGAACATTTTTGTTAACTTTTGAATTAAAAACCATTAAATAATTTTATAATTAAAAGTTTAGATTCTTTTTTTTTAAGTTTTTTATTTAATGTGAAAATGATCAAGAGACAAATATAAAACAAAATATATTAAAAATAAAATTGAGAAAAAAATTCTTTAAATTAAAAATTTAAATAAATGTTACAAATAAAAATTTTCATATTTGTAATCGTTTCAGTTACTGAAAAGGGTATATTAAATTTGTTGTACTCTGAAATTGTAGTTTATCAGTTGTTTCTTTCGAATATTTGCTGCCAGTAGCAGTTTTCAATTTCATTGATGCGTGTTTGTCCTTGTGTGTGTGTGTGTTTGCGTGTGTGTGTGTTTGTGGAAAATCCTGCCACAATGTTGACTCTAAGTCTGCCCATGCCACTGCCTGTGGCACATAATGAAATTGTTTTGCCTTTTGCCAAATGTACATACGTATACAAATATACAAACATATCTGTGTGTGTTCGTGTGTTGGATACTCCTTTTATTGTGTGTGTGTGTGTGTATTTATTTGAATTTCATTTTGTGGCTGACATTTGCTTGTAGCAAACCCATTCTCTCTTTATCTATTCCTGCTATTTATTCTCCTTCCCCTTCTCTTTCTATCTCCCTCTGTTCCTTTTGCTCTCCCTCTCTTTCTGCTTACAATTCTATTTATTTGGTTCGGCCCCTCAGTCAATTGTTGTATTTTAACGCGTTTAAGTAGAGTTTGCATAACAAATTTTTGCCCAGCTTAAAATGACGTGCGAAATTCGCCACCGCCTTCTTTTTTTTGCTTTGAAGTGCTAAAAATTAACATCCACTGCTTTTCGGGTAATCTCTGTATACCCTATGAATTTAAAATGAACGTAGGGGTATTATTAAAGTTATGTAAAGACAGAAAACAATTTAAAAAAGGCGTCAGCAGGTTTTATTTACGAGCTGGTTATATCAAACTCACGAGTTAATGATTTATTTGTAAGATAATTAATGTTTCGAAAATCATATATCTTTTTTTTTTTTTGTCTGAATTTTCCTAACTAACTAAAATAGAATTTCGTTAGATGAAATTTTATGATTAGTTTGCTTAAATGCTTTATCTTTGTTTTCTAAATATTTAAAGTATTATAATATAATAATTAATATATTAATTTGTCAATCAACTTCTTGTCCTCCCTATATTTTAATTTTTTTATATTGATTCGATATTTATTTTTAAGGGTATTTTCTGTGCGAATACTTTCTTAAAGCACATACTTACTTTTTTTTGTGACGTCTTTGTTAGCACTTTTAAATTGCCGGCTCGTTTGGTCATTTACATCCCAAAATACAAAAAAAAAACCATTAGAAATGAGGGAAAATTAATGGCGTTTTTGTACTCATCTTTGGCAAACGTTTTTATGGCTAAATGTATTTCTGGGAACGGTTAGAAACGTGTTTTGAGTCAAAACCAACAGCATGTGGTTAATAAATTAGTTGAAGTTTGAAAGAAATGGAATATTGAAGTAAACTTAAGTGTTTTCCCTATCGTTGGTTATAATTCCCAAGTGGTAAATTTGTCAATGTTATTTCGAAACTTTGTGGTTGATTCCCTAAGCTGTTTACCCTATGTGTTTACTGAACTCTTGGGAGTTTTAGTAATTTAGCAAGTTGCACATTGTAAGTTTATCTTTTTTACAAACACTCAACATATGTTTTCAGCTATTTTCAGCTATTGCCTATTTTGTGGCGCAATAGCTCTATGACTATATAGTACCATATTTTGTTGTGCTTAGTTGCTGTGATTTATGCACAGAGTCATGACTTTATCAGCGTTGCATTTACATAACAATGTTTATTCTATGCTGTTGTTGTCAGGCCTGTGACTGGTAATTTATTGATAACAGAGCCACGTGTCTCTCTCACACACACTACCTCCCACTCTCTGTCTCTCTCTCTCTCTCTATCGCTTTTACTTTGCTCTTGGTGCACAGTCAATATGTTTGCGATTAAGCTGCTTGGACATGGAAAAAAATAGGCATTTTCATGGCCCAATGATGCCAAAATAATGCGGCCATAATATACCCAGAAATGTAACAGCCAAACCTCAACTCTGATGATGACGATGATGATGACAATGATGATGATTTGTTGCGTCGAGAGAAGCTGAAGCTGAAGCTTTAATTTATGGGGCAGCGTGACAGGCTCGTTAACATTTTGGGCTCGTATTTATGACCCTCTCAAGCGTTGTCAATAAATTTCAGCAGGTGTAATAGACGGCTCTAAGTGATTTTCCATGTCACATAAAAATGAAAAATGCAACAAAATAAAATAGGTAACAAGAGCTGTAATTAGACAGTTTTAAGTATAAACTGATAATTGTTAGCCGTCTTGTGCGTACCTTAACTCAAAACATTATGAAACTGGCCAAATCACAAATCAATAAACGGCAAACATAAAATATGTAAAATATGTAATTCAATTTTGAACATGAAAAGTTTATGCTTTAGCCTATTTGTGTGCCTCTTGGCCAATTTAAATTTTTCTAGACGCTTCGGAGAAAGCTCAAAGCGTCAAGTTGCCTGAATAAATTGAGTGAAAACGAGGCAATGCAACAGGATAGCCTGAAATGGGAATGGAAATGGGAAAGGGAATGAGAATGAAACGGAAATCCCTTTGGGCAAATTTATGATAGCCTTCGGCTTGTGGTCGCCCTTAACCAGTCAGACATTTTGTTTATTGGACTTTTAGCAACGACCCGCCCGCTTCACCGATCAATTAATTTAAGCGCTTTTGTTTTGCCTTCAACGGGGGAAATATATATGTATGTATGTTAAGAGTGTTCAGGGTGTTTGGAGGGGGCCAAAGGTTATCCAACAGCTGCATTGGGTCAAAGGGACAATGTTTTATTTGTCAATGTGAGCTCGAGTTAAAGGCTTTCTTTCTCCGTCTTGTCATTTGCATGCAGCGTACAAGTTTTGTGTTTTCAATTTATGAAAATGGAAATGGGCAATTACTGTAATTGAAATTGTCAAAAGATGACATAATCTTACAATTTATCTATCAAGTCGAGTAATTGATTGGCCAAAATGACATAAACCATAATCAAAATTAATTTATTGTATGAAAATATTTTAACTTGGTTTGGAAAGTAAATCTAAACAACTATTTTAGTGTTTTTAGACATTATTATGTGAAATGCGAATAAATCTTTTATTATTTTTATAATCATAATGATAATTTTCATTTCAAAATAAAGTTAAGCATTTAATATGTTATAGTTTTTAGTTATTTTTATATCTTACGTAAGTTTGACTATTTCTATGAATCACCCCTAAATTTCCTCATCAAGGAAAACTGCTCAGATTTAACTTTGTACTTAAAACAATTACAAGCAAATCAGTAAAGTAATTACATATTCTGATTACTAATAAAGTAGATGCCATTAATTTGGCATAACTTTTGATGGCCAAAGTCAACAAATACCAACAAGTCAACATCTTGTTCAAGACAATTGGGTCACGCACTAAAAACTTTATAAGCCACTTAAAAATGCCAACTCACAATGTCATCATATTGATCATGGTAGAGACAGAGAGAGAGAGAGTGAGAGGGACAGAAAGTTGGCAAACAAGTTGGCAAAACAATTTTGATGAGTCATTGATTTGATTTTCCATTTAACGGCCAATGAACTTGATGAGTTTATCATTGTTGTTTGTTTAGTAAAGGTTGTTGTTGTCAACTTGTTGTTTTGTTTATAGTCTTGCAACAATTGGGTCTCATTAGATATCAATAGATTCAGCTGAAGAAGGACTTCAACTAATCGCACATTTATTTAAATTACCACAGGATATATGGGACAATGGCATCTTGATCCTGACTGAGTGAGTGTCCTCCATCTGTTGCCCCATTAATGCTGCATGCAACACTCTCTCTCTCTCTCCCTCTCTCCCTCTCTTTCTGACTTTTGTGATTTATGATTGTGGCTTCGCTTTGGAAATACTCGTAACTTGGAAGGGCTATCAAATGTCCGCCTGTCATTTGTCGTTGTCTCTTGTCTCCCGCACACTGAACTTTGAACCATGACCAAGTCCGAAGTCCAGGCTGAAGTCCACATTCACATCCGCCTCTGAATTGAAGCTTGTGCCATTGCCGTTCTAGTCGTTAGCCGTAAAAGTTTTCTGATGTCCTTGCTGTTGTCAGGCTGCCAACTGCCAAACAAATGCAATAACTTTTAATGAGAATTTATGCTTTTTATTTTATCAACTTGTTTCTTATAAATTATCGATATGCTTTGAACGGGTTTTTTTCATTTAAATAATAAGGAGTGGAATAATGCTCAACATATTTCATATTGTCATGGAAATGATTAATATTAATGATAATTGATATAAATAAAGGAGTCTTAAAAAGAATACTCTTCTTCTGCGTTCCACCTCTTCACCGTACTGACTTCTGACTAACTGAAGGCTTTTTGTATTTATACTCTCCGCTTTGTGGGCTCTGTTTTGATCACATTGAGAACACAGCTGCTCACACAGACATAAAGCATACATTCCACTGTGGATGCTAAGTGCAGCAGACTTGCTTTATTAGTCACACGTCCATTCACACTGTTGTAAGCAAGGTGAATTTACTATATGCGTATCTCATGTTTTTTTTTATTGCTTTCTTCTTTACGAATAAACTCGTAGAAAGAAAAGAATGAAAAGAATAAGCTGATTATTATTGAAATCTGCAATTATTTTATTAACAGTGTGTATTATTTAGTCGTGCGTGTAATTGATCATTAGATCTAAAAATGACTACAACATATTGTATGCTCTGCCTTTTTCATTTCTGTCAGCTGAAATAATAACAAACGAAGAGTGCAGAACGCCATCTTTTTCTAGCGCTTGTCTCTCTGAGAGCGGAGAGAGAGAGGGGAAAAATGATTGTATCCTCACTACATCGGACGACGTCACCTTTATAGTAAATACACCTCGGTGCAGCATTCTCATTCCGTTGTGTGGATGTTAACTGCAGAGAGCTTCCTCTATAGATCCCACATGCGTTACATAAATTTGTGGATGCTAACTGCAGACGTCTCTTCTGATTGGTCAAACATATACGGACCTAGCTCTCAGCAATCTCTGCAGCGTCCTCTCTCGCTCAGCTCAGCTGTTTACATTCGCACATGCGTGGAATCTAACTGAAGAGAGCGTTCTCAACTGATCACACATACACACACACACACACACACACGTAAATATCACCGAAAACAGTCTGCTAACTTACCACAGCGCTTTATCTCCCTTCTTCTTTGTTTTATGTTTGACGTTAGAGTATAGTAAACTACAATTTAATTTAAAATTTTCAATTTTCAATATGAATGGCAAACTTGTTATTCCCATTATTTGTGCTATTTCAATTTGCCAGCTCAGATTTTTAACCTCATTTATTTTAATCAAATTGTGCGCTGTATAAAAAGCTTCATTAGTGGCTTTTAGTGTTGGCCGTATTTTTGCCGTTGGTCATAATACTTTTTATTCGCATTTTAAATTGAATTGACAAGCTTGGTGGTCAAATTTGTTGTTGTTGTGGGCGAAAAGTCAGAAAAACATTGAATTGAATTAGCTCCACACTAATTGGCTGGGCTAATTTGCTGCATAACAAATAACCGCAATGGGGCAAACCAGAGGGAGCAACAACAACAACAACAGCAATAGACCGCAACTATGCACAGTGAAATAAAGTTGGCTAATAGCACATTAAGCGTGTTCAGGCGCGTGTGAGCGTCAGAGATAGTGATAGAGGGAGAGAGAGAATGGGGATAATAGAAATCAACCCAACCAATCTGCTTTTATGGCCATAATGCTCGCCTCTGCGGCTGAAAGCCAAACTATGAAGGTCATGTGAGAGAATTCAATTCTCATAATGTTGCTTTAATGCTCCACAACTGAAGTGCTAACCAAATGCCACTTTTAACCAGGCTAATGGGTATTACCAATGCTTTCATTTTCATATTTATTTAGTACAATTAACTAAATATAAAGCTGCCTCTTTAATAAACTGATTGTTTCACATGCCGTTAACTGAGCTAACAAATTTATATAGTCTACTTATGCGGGCCGCACGCAACTTTGTTAAGTCTTAGCATAATTTAATTATCTGCCCATCGAAATACAGCAACTAATTTAATAACAACAACAATTATCACTGGCTCTTCTAATGAAGTTTTGGCTCAAAGCTGTGGTCACAGATTTCAGGCGCTTAATTAGCCACACGTCGATGTGAGCCTGGCCAGAACTGTAACTTGGCCTAATTGAAATTATGTGTGTGCTTTCGTGCGTGTGTATGTGTGTGTGTGTGTGTGTTGGTAACTTGCTGATGGCATTAATATTGCGCCACATGCACAGACACGAACGTTTAGAAGCAGCCATCACCTTTCTCACTCTCTCCCTCTATCCATCTTTCTCTCTCACACTTTCTCTGCTAACCATTCACTTGGAATATTCATGTGCGTCGGTCAACGGCTTTATTGAATTTGCTGCTGAAGGAGGCTGAAGTTGCAGCTGTTGCCTTTTTCTGTATATATATACATATGTATGTATGTACAGCTGTGTTCACAAAAATAGCAGTGCAGATGACCTGCACCTTTAAGACCGATTAATCCTATTATAGATATCATTATCGGACAAAAACTTTTTATAATTGTTAAAAGTATTTATTTTCTCATAACTAACCATATTTTTTTTTTAATTTAGTCGATATTTTTTTAGTTTTGATGATTAATAAGAAAAAATCGCTAAATTGTGCTGTTCACTGAAATAGCAGTTTTAACAAAAAAAATGGAAAAATCGAACATAACTCAATAATTATCTTAATAATACTTGAGAACATTTTGGTTATGCCCTAACACTTGGTCCTATATGCTTTTTTGGCTATGACAGCTTCGCACCTACGTAGCATGGAGTCGCCCAAGTCCTGCCAACGCTTGAGCGGAATTTTCGCCCTTTTCTCTTCAACAACCTGCCAAATCTGCGACTTAGAAGACCCAAATCGTTTTGAGACATTGCGTCTGATGTTCCCCTATAAGTTTCAAATGGGGTTTGGGTCCAGGGACTGAGCTGGACATGGCATTCGGTCGATCCTTTCCTGGCAACGCCGGTTTTAGGCCGGATTGCTGGTGGATTTGGATCGCTATCCTGCTGGAATGTCCAGTTTAAGGACATATTCCAACTGGCATATGGCAGCATAACATTCCTCAATATATTGACGTACCGATTTTGGTCCATAATCCCCTCGATCAAATGTTGTGAGCCCATACTGCTATACGAAAACAAAACCCATGCCATGTGTGAACTGGCCAATATCAAAATGGCGTAATATCCTTTAGACAGATGAGTCCAAATGATCTTATTTGGTGGAATAGACTCTAGGCAGTGTGTCAGTTGACGCCCAATACGGAGAATCTTCCAAACCATAGGGCCAAGAGTGTTAGGCACGGTGGCCAGTTCACACATGGCATGGGTTTTGTTTTCGTATAGCAGTATGGGCTCACAACATTTGATCGAGGGGATTATGGACCAAAATCGGTACGTCAATATATTGAGGAATGTTATGCTGCCATATGCCAGTTGGAATATGTCCTTAAACTGGACATTCCAGCAGGATAGCGATCCAAATCCACCAGCAATCCGGCCTAAAACCGGCGTTGCCAGGAAAGGATCGACCGAATGCCATGTCCAGCTCAGTCCCTGGACCCAAACCCCATTTGAAACTTATAGGGGAACATCAGACGCAATGTCTCAAAACGATTTGGGTCTTCTAAGTCGCAGATTTGGCAGGTTGTTGAAGAGAAAAGGGCGAAAATTCCGCTCAAGCGTTGGCAGGACTTGGGCGACTCCATGCTACGTAGGTGCGAAGCTGTCATAGCCAAAAAAGCATATAGGACCAAGTGTTAGGGCATAACCAAAATGTTCTCAAGTATTATTAAGATAATTATTGAGTTATGTTCGATTTTTCCATTTTTTTTGTTAAAACTGCTATTTCAGATGAACAGCACAATTTAGCGATTTTTTCTTATTAATCATCAAAACTAAAAAAATATCGACTAAATTAAAAAAAAAATATGGTTAGTTATGAGAAAATAAATACTTTTAACAATTATAAAAAGTTTTTGTCCGATAATGATATCTATAATAGGATTAATCGGTCTTAAAGGTGCAGGTCATCTGCACTGCTATTTTTGTGAACACAGCTGTATGTATGTATGTATGTATGTATGTATGTATGTATGTATGTATAGGCAGCGTTTATTGTATTATGAGTGCGTGAATGTGTGTGTGTGATGGTATAATGGTGTGTGCTTGTGAATTGTGATAAGGCACAAAAAGTTTCCGTAGCTAAAACAAAAAGCAGCTTAAAGCATTTTACTAGTGCTTCTCTTTTTTTTACTACTGCCACTTTTGCTTCTTCTCTTTTTTTTACTACTGACTGGCCACAGCTAATGCATGGAAAAAGAGTGTAAAACTCAAGTAGCCAAGCTATGCAGATACTCTGTAAATTTAAGCAGCATAAAAAGAAAACAGATACTTATAGAAAAACTTTACAGTGACCGCTTGAACAATAGAATTATACAGTCTTTAATATAAATCATTTAATGCTTTCATTTAATCATATTTTATTCTATTGCAACTATAATGTGCTTTAAAGCTCTTTAGCATCTTATTAGCATGAAAGCTTAAGACTAAATTCCATTTATTTATTGTTTTACCTGTGCCCATGAAATAAATCTATATCATTTTAAAATATATTGACTACTTAATAAATATTAAATTAGAGTATGTGCTTTTAAACAAGTATAAATATGTATAAAAATAATAATCAGCAACTATTTTGAATTGTCACAAATGATAAAAATATTCCCAATAAGTCATTTCTTGAAACAACATGCATAACTTCTCATAAGATGTTCTTATATATAATTCTATTCGCATATATACCCTACTCTTCTACGCTATTTATTGCATATACAATAGTTTCGCATTCACTTTAATTTATGTGCATTTGGGCAGCAAAACATTGAAGGCAGCTGCTCGACCAAAGCCTTTCCAACTTTTAATGACAACTAAAACATGGAACAAAAAAATATAAAAAATAAAGATAAGAAAAACTTTTGCCCGCACACAAATTAAAATGGAGTTTAAAAACTAAGAAGTTTGTGGAATTTTCCTTTCGAGTGCATTAAGCAAAGTGGCAGCAACAGAAACGGTGCGTTGAATGTCACCGAATTAATTATGTTAATTGCAAGTGGCGAAAGTGCTTTTTCATTTTTATTGGCCGCACTTTTAAGATGCATATTAATTAATTGGCTGGAAGACGGCCACAAGCCTTGAGTGCCACTGGCAACAAGTGGCACGAACGAGTGTTGGTTCATTGCCACCGTAAAGGGATATCTTTTTATTTCTTCCATTTTTCACTTCTTTTTTTTTATTGTTTGTGGTCTTGTCTACGCGACGGTTTATTTGGGGCAGTGTCCTTAACGCTGCCTTGTGGCATATGTTTGTTTGTGCCCCGAAAATAATTGGCAATTGAACAGTTTACAGCAACAATAACAAACTGGCTGTACAAATTGAATTTTAAACAGCAAACGCTGTCTACAACGTGTTTAATTTTTATGTACATTCTTGTTTTTAGCCTTTTTATGGGCATCATCTGTGTTGCCACAGGTGGTTTTTGTTGCACGTCTCGCCTCGGTCGCTTGAAGAGGTCAATTTATGGTCACGTACAGAGAAAGAGAGTTGAATGACACGTCGAGTGCCCCAAGCTCTGGCCAGAATGACTTTTCGATGAGTTTTGCATACGAGTTTTGGGCATTAAAATAGCTCATAAAGAAAAAGTATTTGTTAAAGTTATGCTTTTAAGTTGCTCAAATTTCAGAAAAAATATATTTAATCATTTTTATTATCTTATTAATTTTACGCATTTCAAAAGCTTTCTGCTTTTACGTGATTCGTTGCCTAGCGGTTTGTGTCTTGGCTAAACTTGAAAGCTTTTGCTTAACGTTAACAATTTGACGTAAGATTCGTTGAGTGATTTTGTTGTTCACGTTGCGTATGAGTAATTTTGCTGGAATGTAATGTAAGTAAATTACAATTTACGACCAAAGATAACCAAATTGACTAAGCGATAAAAAGCCGTATGAATTTTAGAAATTTGTCATCTGCAAATATGTATAGTTAAAAATATGTGACTTTGAACTTGAGGAATCTACACGTAAACGAACGTTGACTCAAAGGCAGTTAAAAAACAATTAAAAAAACGTTATTGTAAACAATTTAATTTGTGAAATTATTAAGAAACTAGAAAACAAGATAATAAATACAACAACATGTATTTCCCCATGAAACTCACCGTATTTATTTAATAAATAACTAACAAATATCTTCTCATTTCTTTAATATTTATGTAACAATTAATATTTGTTTATCTAACTAATTTTTAACACATTTTTCTGATTGGGTTTGCATTTATCTAATTATTATATTCCAATTAGACACGCCTCCTTTTGCAACTTCATAAACAATTCTATTAAAATAAGTACTTAATCAAGTTTATAATGTTTGTAAATTCTCAAGATGCTCACATAATTTATTCAGCTAATAGACACACACACATTTTTCTCATTCCTCTATTTCCATTTGACAAGCCTCCTTTGCAATCAGAGTTCAACAATTTGTCGTCAAGTTATTTTAATGAACACTATTTTTTTTTAAAGCTGTCAACATTTTTTGTTACCTTCTACGGTAAATACTCGTATTCGACATCAAATTTCCGTCATTTATTGCTCAATTAAATTGCAGCTTCGATTTTGCAGTTTGCATTTGTAATTTGCATTTGCAATTTACATCTGTCGAGAGGCCGGGTTCAATCTGTTTAGTTAGTCAGGGGCAATCGGCCGTCGAACATTCCGGTCATTCGCTGCAAATATCATACATACATATGTATGTATATGTAGAGTATTTATTATAGTATAGAATATATTGTAAAGAGTCGCACTTAGTCGCACTTGTAACGCCAGAGCTCTTATGTTTTATGCGGTTCTCAAGTGCGACTCACGACCCTGACGTCAAGTTGTCGCCTCGATGCGGTTCCCGTTGCTGTTGCTGTTCTCGTTGTCGTTGCTTATTTCTCTATACCCGCACTTGTAAGCTATCAATAGGGTATATCTAGTATTAAAAGATAAATCTGATCTCAATTAAAGAAAAAAAAAGAGGATGGAATAAATAAATGTTATTAATTCAAATTACTTAGTTAAGCAATGAAAGTTACATTTATTTTATGCGCTCAAAATTTTGAACATTTTTAGAGAATTGGATTGAATTGAACAAATCAGGGACCGTAATCTTTATGAGTTTTATTATAAAAATTACATAGTAATGATTATTTAAAGATTTTTAAGGATTTTCTTTAATGATAATGATTAAATTTGAGCGAAAAGAAAAAACCCACATGTAATCATTATTTGTGATTTTTATTTTTTCGTTCAAAATAAAACTCACTTTTAAATTAGATTACGTAATCATTTTAAAGATTTGTTTTTTCGTTTTATGGGTCCTCTGGGCTTCTTTAAAGGAATATGCTAAAATACTTTGTGAAAATCCTACACAAAAGCCAAGAATTTAAAGTGAGTTTTATTTTGAGGGAAAAAAATAAAAATCATAAATAATGATTATTTGTGAGTTACATTTTTTCGCTCAAATTTAATCATTATCACTATTTTTTTTGTATACGTATTAGAGCCCTGCATGAGTGCACACTAAACTCAAAATTATTCAATTTCTCTCAAACGAGTCATGTGAATCACACAACACTATCAATAGTCACACTGTCTATACAATCACTTTGACTTACAAGTCATTCAAAATCATGATTCAAATATCCAGTCGAGTCATATAAAAATGTAGTGTGATTCCGATTCATAGATTCAAGTGTTCGAGCTGACACTGTCAACACTGTGCACACTAATATAAACTGAATGTTTTTTAAATTTATTGAAAATTAAACTTGTGTTCATAGTTAATTTATTTTAACTATTTTTTCATGTCCATATTTAAAAATATTATTTTGTTTACCATATCAGCGTTTCCTGCAGTGGAGCTTCTTTTATCGCAGTTTACACATATATATTCAACTACACAAATCTAATAAAACCAGATACATTTGTGCACTTACATTATCATCTTTAAAACCAATTAGAGATGGGCACGGGCCTCATTTTTCAGGCCCGGCCCGACCCGAACCCGAAAATTTTGTAAAAGGCCCATGGGTCCCGAGGCCCGGCCCGGCTCGTGCCCATCTCTAGAACCAATGCTCGAATTATTTTCCATTCTTCTATTTATATTTAAACAAATCAGAAGTAATTTTTTTTCTACTGTGTGTGCTTGATTCACACATTCAACACTGTTTCAACTGTCAGAACGACTTGAATTACAGCAAATTTTCATAACAGTGTGAAACAGTATCATACGAAATGATTCGAATCACACGACAGCTTAGCTTCGAGTCAATGAGTCCGAAAAATGAATGTATCATAAGGAATTGAAATTATGACTTAAAAAGCACACTATGTCGTTTTGAATGTGTGCACAGTGTGATTTCTGACTGTTAACACGATTTAGTGTGAGCTCATGCAGGGCTCTAATACGTATGTATTCTAGTCATTGATTTTTTGATGTGAAAAAATTTCAATAATCATTATTTTCGGTCCCTGAATAAATAAATAATAATTTATTGGAAGATGTAAATATACATCGAACAATTTTTTTTAACGAAATTATTAAAATTTTAATGCATGATCAGGATGCCAAACCAGGATCAAAATGATATGCCGCTTGAAAGTCGGATTTTTTTTTGGGAAAGTTATAAAAGTTTGATATTAGTCTGATTTTTGACCTAGCAAATTTGCAAGCTTACATTTTTGTTCTTTTTGGCAAGATTTTTTACAGAAAAATTAACCGTCTCAAAATTAAGTTTATACTATTTATTGATGAATGCAAGTTAAATCTTGAGATTTAAAATTTTGATTTTGTGAAAAACACAAGAGGGACCCTTTGCACAAAAAAATCACATTCTAGCGAAAAAAAAATTATTGTAGCGAAATTATTAGAATTTGAATGCAGAATGAATTTGCAAACCTTGAACAAAATGATATGCCGCTTGAAAATATGTTTAGATCCGGCAAAGTTATGGAAGTATCAAGTTGATCATGTTATAACAATGGTTTCTTTTAAACATTTTTTCAGAAAGCCAGATATATTGTTATTTTTTGCAGATATATCCACAACTTGATTAATTTTGAGTCGATTTCATTTGGTAGGGATATTTCAGAGTCGTGCTCTTAGTAGGTTCTACTTTATTTGAGTTGTTTAATTTGTGCTTACACTGTTTCTGGTCTTTCACTCTGCTCTTGCATCCTCTCCTCTGCAGCACCTTGCCTATTCTCGCATACTTCACTACTTTGTTTCTCGTATTTTGTGTCGTGTCTCGCCCGGTGTGCATTCGATTAACACCTCGTTTCAGTTGCCTTTTTTGTATTTGTTTTTAGTTCGTTGTTGTCTTCTCCCATCCAGCTGATGATTTGCGTTGTTGTTCGCATCACATTCTTTACAATTTTGCATTACAAATGTCCCGTTGCTGTTGCCTTTGTTCCAACAAGTATTGTTTTTGTTGCTGTTGTTGCTGTAACAGTGATTATCTTGGCTTTAATTTGTTCGCCTGTTTTTTATTTTTGTTGTTTTTGTTTTTTGTCTGTTTCTGTTTCAGTTTGTGTTGTCATTGTTGAAGCTGTTGATATTACACTTAGATAGAAGGCGCTATAACAATGCATTTGTTTGGACCGCCAAAAAACGTGACTGTTGTTAACTGTGATTTGTATTTTTTTTTTTTTTACCTTTTTTATGGGTTACAATGCAAATGTAGCTCTGTTATTATTTCGGATTAAATTAATACAAATTAGCTGATTAGGTATATTCGGTCAATTTCATGGTTTCTTTCTTATGAACATTTCATTTTTAATTTATTCTTTGTACAATATCCTTCAACGTTTGGCCAGGACTTGAGTAAAGCTTCAGATTAGTTAATTTTCAAATCTTCTTTTCTTAATATCCTTAAATATCGACAAAATTAATTGAATATTATTCAAGGGGAATTCCCCAATATAACCCGTTGTTTCCTCGTTTCCATATGCATATGCAAAATATAAGAAACGAACAAACTGCTACCAAAAACCTAATTGAATCAAATATGAGCGCCAATCAAGAGCAAATGATTTTCTCACACACACAAGCACACACCCACTCAGGCATGCACACACACACACACACACCCCCACACACACACACACACACACACAACTGCAGCTAACAATTGGCGCACGTTGCCTTTCAATGTGTGCTTTATTTTTAATGAACAAAAATCACGATGCTGATGTTGAAATGGCAAAATGTTAACATGATGGCAGCAGCTGCTGTTGCAAAATAGCCAAACAATTTGTAATGCAATTTTTTAGCTAGAGGAAATGCATTGAAAGGGCGACAAGCTTATACATATTTGTATACTATTGTAGTATTTAAAATATGAACGTAAGCATAATATTTGTGCAACTTACTTTCATAGAAACCACACTAAAATTCTAGCCAAAAAAGCAAAACTTTCCCCTTCACAAGACAATTGGCATTGTGCGCATTGTCTGTCTTAAGAATGAAAAGATCTGTTCCTTTGTTTTGTCTGGCTTCGCGTCTGGCCACGAGTAAGCAGACATATATATATACAGCCATGCTCATACAATTGGCACAAATAAAATAGACAAATAAAATATGATATTTTTTATTAAATAGTAATAGTAAGGTACAAAAGTTTAATGGCATTTTGTAGCCTATTATGTTAGTTTATTAAAAAAGAAAACAAATTTCAATTGAGATCTGTTATTTAAAAAAAAATGAAATAATTCAACGAAAAACTCAAAATTTACCTGCTCATATAATTGGCACATTTTCAAACAAATAAATTTCACAAATTAGCGGATGACGTTTTCGAAAGGAAAATAATACTCGGCTTTAGTATTTGGTACTATATCCACAATTATCAATAACTGCTTGACATCTTCGACTCATACTCAATGCCAGCTTTTGGCAAGATTCCCTTGGGATCTCATACCAAGCTTGTTGAGCTCCAGCCCACAAATCATCCAAAGTTTTAAATTTTTTTGTGGAAACGGCCACACAACATCGTTCCTAAGGATCTCAATAGGATTTAAGTCTGGGCTTTAGGACGAAGAGTCCATAACCCGAACCTGTTCTTAGTGCAATCACTTCATAAATATGCTTAGGGTCATTGTTGGGCATAAAAGTCCACTTTACAGGCATAATCTCAAATGCATAAGATTCCATTGAGTTCCTTAAAATGTCTTAATATTGAAATCGATCCATATTATCATTAACCTAGGCGAGCAGACCCACACCGTGCCAAGCAAATGCAACTCAACACATTATTCGACTCATAGATGCTTGATGGTTTTTGTTGTGCATCTTGTATAAAGAGCCTGGCTTTTTGGACGGCTCAAAAATAGTTTCCCATCAAGTCCCATCTAATTTATTTTGTTTTCATCATTCCGCAACACCTTTTTTTTCAAAATGGTGCACCTTTGCCCTTGTATGTCTTTTTAAAGCATATTCGATTCTTTATGTTCAGCTTTGACAGGAGCGGTACTCTTCTGCTGTTGGGCCCAAAGAGCAATGCTTTGATTAATCTTCTGGGGACTAGATTTCTGGATAGGTTTAGACCATATTATTCATTGATTTCCACCACAATCTCACGAACCGACTTAAAATGGACACTGTTACTTTTCACACTATGATCCTGTCAATGCTGGAATCGGTCTTTTGAGGCTTTGGCTCCTTAACCTTGTTTTCATTTAAATATGAAGTACTCCTTTGGACTAATGCAAGTGTATTATTGACAATTTTCCTGAAACTTTTTATTATCTGAGCTATTTCAGCCGATTTCTTTATCGACTGACTAAGTTTATAAACAAGGCTAGGTTTTTAAGCATTGCAAGTCTTTCCGCTACCCATTTTTGCATAAATTAAATTGAATTTAATAAAATTTAACGAAATATAGAAACAAATTTGAAAACCAAGTGCCCTTTACGAAAAAAACCACGCCTCAAACTTTATGTGCCAATTCTGTGAGCACCCAAAAGTCACACTAGGCCAACGAAAATTAAATATAACGGAAACCCAATAAGGATATCGGAACAATTAATGGTAAATCATATAGTACATGAACACAATTAACAGTTGCAAGCAAAATTGTAAAAGCAAGTGATAAACATTTTGAGAAATTGACGAATAGAATATACTTTTTTTTTTGTGCCAATTGTATGAGCATGGCTGTATATAGATATGTATATATTCGTATTTCGTCAGTATCTGTCATTATGTAGAACGGTCAACAGACTCAGTCTCAGTGATGTTGCTGCGGCGCATGTGTTGCCACAGCAACATGCCCCATCGGCAACACAACAACCTGGCAACGTATTTCGCGTGTCTGCATTGTGCTCAACTAAACCTCGGCCATATTCAAAATATTGTGCAGCTTGTTAGCTGTGAAAGAAAAAACAATTTTATGTAAAGGGATTATTAACAGTTGTCTAACAGCTTTTTAACAGTACACTTTAACATTAAAATTGTTTAGAAATGTTAATAATGTTTGATTGAAATAAATATGTTATTTAATTCAAACTTTATTTTGCATACATTAAACTTCTTAATAATTTTTAGCTTTCAGAAACATTATTAACAGTTGTCTAACAGCTTTTTAACAGTACATTTTAACATTAAAATTGTTTAGAAATGTTAATAATGTTTGAGTGAAATAAATATGTTATTTATTTCAAACTTTATTTTTCATATATTAAACTTCTTAATCATTTTTAGCTTTCAACATTAAATAGAAAAGCAAAATTTGATATCATGTTATGTTAATGTAATGTTGTTAATTTTGGTAACAGCCTTTTTTTTGTAGTAATAAATACTAAGTAGATACGCACAAAGACTGAAATCAGACTTAATTGAGTGAGAATGACTCGACATTTTTCTCATGAAAAGTTGTCCCTATGTTAGACTCCAAATATTGAATAAAAATTAAAGCTCCGTTCTTGCATCTCAATACATTTCACATTTCGTATGATTAGCAACCGCTAAAACGACTATATTGATAAATAGTTATAGCTAATTTAATGACATCTTTAAGCTATAAACAACTCTGCAGGGCGTCAAAGTTTCGTTTTGATTTCAGATCGGTTTTTTTTATCGTTTTAAAGAATACAAATAAAACGAAAGTTTGTGTTCTATTATGTGTCAGACTTTTAGTGTTGGACTTGGCATTATTGGCAGCCAATTGGCAATTGTGTGTGACTAATGCCAGAGACTGTGTGAAACTGTTAATTGCTTGAATCAATCGGATCGACGCAGCAGACGAACCAGCCATAAGCAGATACTATAGGTAGTGTAGATACTCGTAGTTGGGCACAGAAGTTATACAAATACAACTACGTTGGGTTGTACTTGTGCTCGGATTTTGTATCTGTATCTGTAGCTGTAGCTGCTTGAATGAATGCCATGAATGCCCTCAAAATATTGCCCCATTGCCAAACAAAGTACAAAACTGTTGCGATTGTTTATTTTCCGATGGTTCATGGCATTTAACAACTGCAGTTTTTTTTTTTGTTTTTTTGCTTTTGTCGGTCTGAACAAATCTTTCGACATTGTTGACTGCAATTTTCATTTATGGCCCAAAAAAGCAAAGCAAAAGATAAATTTTAATAACCAAAAACTAAAATGCGCTGAACTCAACGAAATTTGAATGCACTCACCATATCCGATCTGAGTCAGTGATCAAAGTATGGAAATAAGAATATTCCAGGAACTATTGAAATGTTGCGATCCATCAATTTTATTGAGCAATTGTGTTTCCTTTGTTTTTCAGAAAATTCATGATATTTCTTCATAATTATAGCTAGAACAAATATTTCACTTCTTAGAGATTACAATTTCTGGAAGTGTCATTAAATAATTAATTGATTGCGAGGCAGATATCTTAAATTAAGAATAATTGCCTTTAATATTTTATTTAATAAAAGCCGCAACTTCAAGAGAAAAGTTTAAGATATTTGGTCTTACAATCTAAATGTTCTCTTTTTATACAATTAGGCCAGAATTTGAGTTGTAATATAGTTAATGGGCGCTGTAAGTGGAGGCATGGCAACTGCAGCAAGGGCAGCTTTAAGCAGGAATTAGCTTTATTTAGCACCTATTGTCAAGTGTGAAGGCAAACAACAACAGCAACAGCAAAAACAACAACAACAACAATAAATAACAACAAGATGCAGCATACTATGTACTATTTACAAGCAGCCACAAATGGGGCCTTTGGGTCTTGAGAAAATTGAAAATCGCCAAAGTTTGAAATTTGCTTCCCTCAATGTGGACTTTGAACCCGTTAGCTGCCAAAAAGACGGCATACAAATCCACCAAAGGGGACAGCGTGAGTGGAAGGGGGAAAGGGGATGGTGGAGAAGAGGGCAAGCCATAATAAAGAAAGAACACACGTGTGTTATGTACATAGCATTACAAGATTTGAGCAATGCTGGAAGCACATTGTCACACACACACACACACACACATGCTATGCACTTACTCTCACAAATGTACTCTGCTTCACTCTCTTTCTGCCGCACTTGCTTGGCCTGTCTGACTTGGACTCTCACTGGGAATAGAGCAGTGACAGCAGCAGCAGCGTCGACGTCGGCAGCGACAGTGGCAGAGGCAGAGACAGCGATGATCGTTTGGAGCTATACATACCGTACGTTGGCTGATCAGTTTACGCTCAGAGCTCGTCGCGTACAGTTCGTTTTCGCTCGTCCGCCCGCTTCGCCGAAAGTTGAACGATAGCAAACGTCGCCCTCGCGCTGGAACACGATGATGATTGTTATAACATGATAATGATGATGATGATCTGATCCGGCGGCTGAACGTGTCTCGTGTTAACTGCGGCAAAGTCAGCAATACCAACAACAAAGAAATTAAAATTGTGAAACGAACTTTTTGTGTGTGTGTGTGTGTACTGGGCAGACCAAAAGGTAATCCCAAAGAAATAAATAAAAGTAAAAGAGCAAAGTGCAAAGAAGAAGCAGCAATAGCAGCAGCAGCAGCAGCAGAATTTACCAATTGCAAAGCTCTGCTGTTTATCTGCTGTTACATGTGTTTGTGTTTAGTGTGAGTGTGTGTGTGTATTTTAGTGTTTATACTTGAATATTTCCTGTGTATTAATCTTGTTCAAATGATTCGCCGCTAAAACAAAACAAAAGTGGCAATAAAAAGAGGAAGAAGCAGAAGCAGAAGCAGAAGAGCATGCTAATACTTGATAAATGTTTTAAAAATTTCCACTAACATAAATTGTGCTTAAAACGAAGAAACAGAAATACAACAAAATAAAAAGAGAAGAGAATTTGGCAGCAACAGCGTGATTAATATTCATAATTTTCTAAGGCATGCCAAAAAAAAAGCAGCAAAAAGAAAAGAAATTGTTTTTTTGGTTGTTGCCGTCTCTGTCTCATGCACGCTATAATTTATTATACAGCGACAGTTTTTTATACCCAAAAAAATAAATGAAATAAAATACAAAAAGTAATAAGAAGGCAACGCACAAAACAAAACGAAAGTCGCGACGAATCGAGTGAAGCAAAATAACAGAAATACTCGTATTAATCCAAGTCACTTGGTACTCGTATTTGTGTGCTTAAATTGTGATTTCGATAAGCAAATACATAAAAAAGATAAATATTATAATTAATAAAATTGCATGTGTTATTGATTAATATTTTGATTGTGCACACAACAAAGTGAACTTAGTTTAAGTAAAAAAAAATTACTCAAAACCTAAAACCAACACTTTGTTGTAAGTAAAAATCTTTTTTAATTTTCTTTATTCTTATATTACTATTCTCTTAGTCAGTGAGCTTTTTCTAAGTTTATATCTTAGAAAACTTATTTACTAAATTTCAAAATTTTTTTAAGTATTCTTCGATTAGATTCTTTAATTTTGTTGCTACACAGAAAAAAAAATGTGACATTCTAAAATCAAGCCTAAAATACTTAATTTAAGCCCGCATTTTTTAAGTATGTATTCAGGATTAAGCTGAATAATCAAGCCTGTATCGGGATTAAAATGGGAAAATACACACTTGCTGAGCGCGAGAGGAAATTCTCTCTCGGCCTCTCTTATTTCAACCGGTGCCGTGGCTCAATGGTTAGAGTCGTCGACTCCAGTTTGAAAAAAATCTAGGCTCGAATCCCCCCGTCAAGTTAAAAAATAAATTTTATTAAAAAATAAAATTGGTTAAAAAAAAAAATTAAAAATCGTAAAAAAAAAATCATAAAAAAAATATTTAAAAAAAAAAATTAAAAAAAAAAATTTTAAAAAAAAGTTGAAATGTAACGAAAAACAGTATAATTAATATTTTTTTTTAGCCTGAATTTAAGAATTTCAGGATTGAATTCGGGATTGAAAAAATCAAGTATTTCATACTTGGTTTAAGAAAATCCGAGATTACCCCACTGCTGACAACGTTTCGGATTGAATTCGGGCTAAATATCCCGGATTTTTTTTTCTGTGTATGGTATTGATTAAAATCTGTAAATAAAATCTTTACTTTTAGATAACAATACCTAAGTTTTACCTTAAAATTTTTATTAATGTAAATCTTTAAATAATTTTATTCCTTTAATTTTTGTTTGTATATTTTATTTATCAAATATATTTTAAACTTTTTTTTTTAGAATTTAAAAATTCGAATATAGGCAAAATAATAATCTGATTTGGTTCCTTTAATTTAATTTTTACTCAATTTTCCAAAAAGTTTTTAATCTGTTTCTTTTTCATTTTAAATTTATTTTTTTTTAATTTTATTCAGGTCTTGTAAGTGAAATTCTTTCCTGCTTTCTTTCAATTTTGTTTACATTTGCTTTGCTCCAATTTCTTTTTGTGCGGCATTTTGTTTATTCGAGTGGCCGCTTCAGACTGTCAAAATTTTATTTAATTCTTCCTTTTTTATTTTTATCGAATTTATTTGATTTTTAGCAAGCATGCAAAGCTCGTTACTCGTATAACGGAGCTTGTCAGGTCTGCTGAGTTGAATATGGGCTACATGTTATATGGTCATGAGATAAGACACTTCAGGCAGCACTTGAAGTTTATGGCTAGACCTTCCCCCACTGTCCCACTGCACCACCGCACCATTGAACTCGCACCACATTCGCTACGTGTCTCAGTTAAAAATTGTAAAATCAACTTTTATGGTCTGTTGTTTTTTTTTCTCTTTTTTTGTAATTTAACTTGAGTTTTTGAAAAAAAAATTTGAGTGACGCTCTGCTGGCGCATCAACCGAGATTACAGTTAGTTAATTAACGGCATTGGCTCAGCAAAAAAAAACAAAAAAAATACTTTATGTTTATGACAACAGTTAAAATGCAGTGCAAACAGCAACAGTTGCAGCCATAAATATGCGCCCAAAACCAAGTCGGAGACAGCAAACAAAACGTGCAATGACTTCCCTATTATATACATATATACATATATACTATGGATAGTCTCCCATCTGTAGAATAAACGCACTTCCTGCTCGATATCAATCACCCAAAAGGTTTCCAGTTGACATTTTGCTTTTCAACAGTCGATCAATTTCAGGTGCAATCTGAAAACGTGACTCGCATTCTGATTGTTTAATTATCGTCGCCTTTTTTTGTTGTTGTCATTATCATCACTGTTAAATTCTTTTGTCTTTAGCTTTTTTGCTCATAGAATTTTTTATTATTATTATTATTGTCTCAGTGTGAAAGAGCTTCATCTAATTAGCTCAGACTTTGGGGTGTTTCTTTATGTGCGGCGTGCGAAAAGACAACATCTTAAATACCTGTCAGTCAGTCTGTCCTTCTGTCTGTCTGTCTGTCTGTTGTTTTCATTTTAACCCAGGTGGCATTTAGATAATACAACAAAAACAGATAAGCATGAATTTTTCTCTTTCTTTTTTTGACATTTATTTTGATTGAGCTGCATGGTAGCAAAAATGGCGGAGAAATTCTTTAACTTTTGTGCAACTTTTGTTAACTTTTAACAAAAATAATTTTAGAGTAATATTATTATGAGAACTTTAAAACTTTCTTAAGCTTTTTAAAATACTACTACAATCTAATAAATAATATTTATAGGGATATAAAAAGTAAAACTCAAGCTTTTTGAGACAAATTCATTATAATAAACTATTGTTTAGAAGCGCGAGAATTTTAAAATCGTTCAATGAACTTTTTATTAGTCTAACAAAAGCCCTTTAAGCTCTCTAAAATGTATTGTGAACCAGTTTCTATTGTTCGCAATGGAATTTTTAAAGTTAAAGAACCTTATTGACGTGTGTGAAATTGATTTAACCGAATTTTGTGCATTTAACTAGTTCATGGCCCAAGTTAATTAAAGTAGAATTAATGATAATTAAAACAATGACTTGACTGTTTTAACCGACGATTTCAAGATATCATCAGATAGCAAAACTGAAGAGATGAAGTTCAAATGATTCAACCCAGGAAAGGTGTGAAATACGAATAATTTCTTATCGGAATTTTGCACTTCCTGCACTCACTTGATGACTTATCGGGACACCTTTCGTCCAGTAATTGGCGGAAATTACCAGAAATTAATGTTAAAAACAAACTCAGACACAGTCAGTTAACGGATTTTAAGACGTCAGACAAGATCTGAGTCTGCGTCAGATGCTGCACGTCATCAACATGTGTACGCGTACGAGTACATTAACATTTGCATATCACTGTTAATCAAGCGTTTCCGATTCATTTGATCCAGAGATGTCGCTAAGTGGGTCCAACTGATAACTGATCAGACAGCCAAGCCATTACACGTAATGGCCATGAATCATACGTGGTCGTTAAGGTAAAAAAAACAAAAAAAACAGTTGGTCCAACAACAGTTGATCACCTGTGACGTGACGGGGGGCGAGTCTTGGGAAACCACTCGATAAAATGAGTACAGGTTGCCCCCGAATAAATTGACACACTCAATCAGCACGTTTATGTTAATTCGTAATACGCGTGGCTTTTAAAATACTTGTGATCGAAAACTCGACGCTTCCATTATCACAGTTATTCGCCCTCTCTCTTTCTCTCTCTGTTATCATATACACTCACTTTGTTTATCAGTTCCAGCAAATCTGCACAAATAACAAATATGTACCAAGCTTATACATTGTAGTATAGCATATATAGCATATATAGTATCTGTACATGTCGAGTCATACATATATCTTATCTAGAGTGTCAGGCATGTCACTATTTGAACGTTGTACAAACTGCCTGACTCCAACAGTTTGCTCTTGACTTGTTTCAAGTTTGGTTTTGTTCCCCATTCGCATTCATTGTGTCGCCCGATTCCCAAATATAAAACACATCACTTGGCATGCAGCGTGTGAAGACAATAACCAAAACCCCACATATAATGACTGAAATATATGCATACTTATAACTGGGTGTATCTACGTACACAACTTTAAGTTTAATGCGCCAAATGAATCTCTAAAATAAACATGCACTGTAAATTGAAAATGGTTTTAAACAGCAATCTGACGAGGGAATGCTCTCTAATGGGAATTATCTCTAGTTTGATTTGTCATCAAAACTTTTAGCACCAAAAACAATAGTTTATTTTTTAAAACTTTAACATTTTTTGAAGAAAAATCATAAATCGACAGTTTTTCTTATTTAACTTTTTCTTATAGACTTTTGAGTTTCTGATTTTAAAAGTTTTCCCAAAACGAATAAATTTGTGTGACTAGACTTTGAATTATAATAACTTTATTACAACTGAAAGAATTTTCAAACCTTTTTATTTTGCCAAAAAATTATTAATTTTGAGTTGAAAAGTTTTTAAAATTTATAAAAAACTATTTTACTTGACTTGAACAAAAGTCAACAGACTTTAATGAGGAAGGCAGGGACCAAAAATAATGAATATTGAAATTTGTTCATATCAAAAAATCAGTGACTAGAATACATATACAAAAAAAAATAATGATAATGATTAAATTTGAGCGAAAAAATATAACTCACAAATAATCATTCAAGGATGCCACAGAAATCGCTTGCGCTTGAATTTCACTGGAATTTGTATGAAATTTAAGTGAAATTCAAGCGAAAGCGATTTCCGTGGCACCCCCGATTATTTATGATTTTTTTTCTCGCTCAAATTTAATCATTATTATTGAAGAAAATCCTTAAAAATCTTTAAATAATCATTACGATGTAATTTTTATTATAAAACTCATAAAGATTACGGTCCCTGGAGGAATGTAAACTTTCTCTTGAACATATATTTTTATAAATATAGTAATAATGACATATTTCTAACTTTATTATAGGTTTTTTACATTTTAAGCATCGTTTTCATCCATATTTTTTAGACTTTTCCTAAATGTCAAACTTCACATGCAGTTGAAGCAGCTTTCAATATTTTATAGGGCATTCATATGTACTACATACATATAAGTACATGTATATGATATTAAAATGCCGGTCATGGGATTCGCATATTTTGGCTGATTGATTTGTTGCCAGTCAGCCTGTCGCTTCGTGGTGTTGCCGCCTCTCTCCTCGCTTCTCACGGCTAGCTTCGTCTTGTGTCTTGTCGTAGCTCCGCTTCACTTCGGTCTTTCCGCCCACAATATGAAGTCTCACCTAGATTTGTATTTTCTGTGCGCTTATTTATTTGCCTGATTTTAGAGTGTCGATTTGTGTACGCCTCAATGTTTACTCATTGTCAGCTGCTGCTGCTGCTGATGTTTGATTTTTGATTTTTGTGCGTTTTTGCGTCTATTGCAACAAATAATATTAGTATTGTTGACGATCTCGTGGTCTTGTTATTATTATTATTGTTATTGTTGTTATGATTATTATTGCGATGATTACGCATTTTTATGGAGGCCTGATACGCATTGCCTTCATTATAAATTATTTATTTTTGTTTTCAAGTTGTTGTTGTGAAATTAAAGCTCCCAATAATGAGATATGGCTATTTCAAACGTAGCGGCATTTCATCATAATACGACACTTAATTGGTCAAAATGTTGGCAAACTTTTTGGGTTTGTTTTGTTATTATCCATTTGTTTGAAGGACAAACGTTTGTTGTTTTGTAATTAAGGTAAATTTGGAAAACAATCAAGTTTTTTAAATTTTGAAACTGTAATAAGCTTTTTTTAGATTCCAATAGCTAACAAATTGAATAATATTTGAAAGTAATCTTAAAGCGTAAGTAGAGTTATTATTCATTTAGATATTTGCATTGTCTAATGTGTGGAAATTGCGGTTTCCAAATGCCTCTGTGTCTCCCCTCTCTCTTCCTCTCGCTATCTCATGCTCTGTTTTACCTAGAACGATTTGTTTATTTATTTGTTATTGTTTTTTTCTCATCTGCCAATTACAATTTGTTTGTGCTTTGTGCAACAACTAATTGTGGCGAGCACAAATAATGTGCGCAGTTGCAATAATAATAATTAAAATACAATAATATTTATAATCATAGGCCCCTATTGAAGCTCAGTCGGTTGTCTTTTCTATAGCCTAACCAGCCCTAAGCTAACCACATGCCTTTGATAATCTATCTCACCGTCAATTTGAACGACACATCGTCAATTGGGCGCCATAATAAATGAATGAATTCTGTATATGAATGCTAATCGAAATCGAAATCGAAATAAAAGAATCAAACAAGGGGCAACAACAATATTAATTGCTGTCCAAATGCGACGCATGTCGCCGCGTTTTTTTTAACTGTTATTTATTTATTTGCTGGTTTTGTTTTGCCATTTTATTTTATTTTTTTTGTTGCATTGCTCGTTATCAAGAAATTGCAATCGAAACGTGCAGCCAAAAGGGCAACTTACAGTATCAGGTTTTTAGTTGTCTTTTTTGTATTTGTATTTGTATTCGTATTTGTTTTATTTGCTTCTAATTATTTTCTTTTAATTAAGTTTAATTGAATTCGCCTGAGCGCCTTTGTTGTAAGTGTTTCTTATTGCCAAGGCTTGTAATACCCTGTTGCACTAGTTGCAAAGGTCGATTTAGTTAATGTCAACTAAGAAAAATTAAAATAAAATTATAAAACTTAATATGTTAAAGACCAAATTTTAACTATACATAAAGGACAAAAAAGGAATTAAAATCAAATGTGTAGGATATAGGAAAGATATAGTTTTGAAGTTTTCTGTGTTTACTTAAAAATATGCGAAGCTAAAGTTCTGAAAATTGCAATATGATTGATAAGGAAAAATGCAAGTTATGCGAAAATTAAGTTGATTTGATTAGAAATTTCAAGTGAATTTATAAATTGCAGGGCATTTCATAGTCGCTGCTGTGGTTACAACAAAGTTTCTGTTTTCTATTTTTCTTTCAATTTTACAAAGCGCCGTCGGCAGCAACAACAGCAACAACAACAACAACAACAAAAGCAACAACAACTAGAGAATCAAAGCACAATCAAAACGCGCCAATGTCGCTATAAAAAGTGGGGAGCCTAAAACTGAAACAGTTCATTGACATCTGTCTCTGTTGCCCATTTGACTCGGCAGGGGAGTGGAGCATCGATTGAAATGCGCGCAACAATTGTCAGATAAAAAGTCAAGGTCGTTGTCGCTAGCCAACTGATAACGCAGCGCATGAAGAAGAGGAAGCAGCTGAGACGAGCGTGTGTTTGTTGATAACAGCAGCTAAAAAGTCGCAATAACGAATACAGTTACGAGTACTCGCACTCGCATTCGCACTCACATTCCTTATTCGTATTACTCAACAGAAAATATGTCGTACTTTTAGTTTTATAAAAAACGTACTCAAATGCCAATTGACTCGATATTCATATACATACAATTCATTCATTCATTCATTTATTTAAGCGATGCCGTAACAAATATTATTAACAATTTATTGAGTATCTTTATGACGCATAAACGAAAGTTGGCGTGTTTTGAAGATATTTCGATAAAGATACTTTCATTTGTACACACCTGAATAATTATTATAAGCTGTCTATATGAATCATAAGTTGGGGGCTTAATTCCGGGTTTTCTTGAGTTTAAAAATTTACAAATTTAATAGGTACTAATGTGAGATTAATAGTAAAATAGTTTAAAACAATTAATTCGGAATTTTAATTCAATAAAATGATGTTTATCATTCTCGATTCCGGATTTTTTTCTCATTATTTAAAATGTTCTCAATTACTCATAAGATTTAAATTATAAGCTTATCTACCAGTTTTATTTTTAGGTTCTAAATTAAATTGATTGGTTGGTTTTCGCGAATATTGAAACCGATTTATTTTCAATTCCTCTTTTCGATTTTACAATATTCTAAAAACTGTATTTCTTCATTATGATAAAGTCCTGAGTTACTTAAAAGCTTTCCAAACGTAATAAATTTATAAATATTTTTTTGTTCTAATCGCTAAAAATTTTACAAAATGTTGAAATAGTAGAAGAATTTTCAATTTTTATTGTTTTGGAAACAAATACATTTTCCCATATTACACTTTTTTAAAAGCTGAACTTTTTGTTTTTCTAACTTCTATTAATTCTAATTAGTCTTCTAATTTTCTTCACTCGTTCTCGGTCTGTAATAGACTAAGAAACTCCTCCCTCTACTCACCCAAAAATCTATGCTGTAGATGAACTTTGTTTAGCTCTCCGCCTGGCCTAATGATGTTTTGTATTTCTCTGTTGAGTTCATTAATCAGCGCTGTCATTCATGATTTTATTTTGGGTTTTTTTTTTTGCTAGCGGATGTGTTTTTTTTTTTTTTTTTTTGCCATTTTGCGGATACACTCACAAAAGATTGGTTCAATGTTAACGCTAAGATTCGGATTTGCCATGGAATTGCCCGCATTTCGTGCACAACACTTTTTTTCTTCGTCTTTCTATTTCTTAAGCTGGCAACGCAATCAATCAGCAAATTAAATTTATTAAGAAACTTTTTTAATGAATTATGACATCACTAAAGTAAAATGAATGTCCAATGCTTTATCTGACTCTTCTACTTTTGCTTTAATTACAGAAATCTGGATTTAAGAAAACATATTGAAATGGCCTCATCACCCAATCAAGCCGCACCGCCTGTTCTATGGCGTGCTCGTCGCAAAATTGGTAAGTTTTATTTTTATTGAGTACTTACTGTCTACAAAATGCATGCCATATTTAAGTAGTTTTTATTATACCCTGTTTACAATTAAGAGGGGTTGAAATAGGGTATGACTTGTATAAGTTTGTAGTTATTCTTTAACCGAAACAATGATTATTTTTTAAATTGCTTAAATTACAAATAAAATTAATATTTGTAAAATTTAAGCGTAAATAAAATTACTAATTAAATTTAATAACGACGATAAAATAGCCGAATAAATTTGTATATAAATTGTTTAAGCCCCATTCAGACGATCACTTTTTCACCGACACTTTTTGTCATATTTTGTCGAAAAGCTGTCCGTGTCGCGTAACCATACAAAATTTCAAAGCGTCGGTAAAAAACCGACGCTCACCGATGGAAATAGAACACGTTCTATTTCATCGGTGAGCGATGGTGAGCGACACGGACGGTTTTGTGACAAAAAGTGTCGGTGAAACAGTCCTAGTATGAATGGGGCTTTAAGACTTTTTCTATCTGTCCCAAAAATTTCAGAACAGTCGCTTGATAAATATAAAAGTTATTGAAAATGATTGAAAACTATATTTATATTTATATGGAGCGAAGGTCAAGGATTTTGTATGACATTGCCAGGATATATTCTAGTCGAGCAGTATTTAACGTAGTTTAACTTAGTCTCTACAATTTGTCACATTGTGACAATGCATTTGACATTTTCATGAGACATTTAATGGTCAAAGGATCTTTCTCACTATCTCCCTCCTTCTCTCCCGTTTCCTCTTGTTGATGTCAAAGTTCAGTGGCATATAAGCGCTTTTTGCTTTGATACACAGCATGTTTAAGCGTTCATTATCCTGGCATTGTTTCAGTTCATCTCAGCTCTCAGTTTTCTGAATGTCGCTTAAATGAATGACAGTTGAGTTTTTCTTCAGACGCCTGTTGCGCATTTTCCTTTTTCTTTTATTGGTTTTGTTGTAATTGTCATTAGTGTGGGCAAATAAAATATTAATGAGCAGTCTCACACAAAGGCTCTCAAGGTTCCTGCTCACAATAAAGTGCTGGTAACAAAGCATCAAGGAGTGATAATGTTGTCAACCTTTTGTTGACTTTTTGCCATAATTAACACCTGATAGGGATATAAATAAGTTCTTTGTCATTTGGCTTTTAAGTGCGAGTTAACTCCACCAAAGTTTATTGCCACTTGATGTGAGTTCAAATATCTAAAAGGGTTTTTCACTTTTAACATTCTGAGTGTCCATTAAAATAAGAATTGATAAAGTGGTTTAAAGCGCTCTTCTGGAATGTATTTAACATTTAAAGCTGAAGTTTGGTATATAAGTTGAGTTATTGCTTTGCTCAAGGAACATTTGAAAGATTTTTTTAAAACTTTTTAAGCTTTTAAGAGTTTTGATTCAAGTCATAACTAAATATATAAGCATTTACATTGATAATACAATTTATAGTATAAGTGATTAGTTATATAGATTCATAATGATACATAAGTACTCTTAATCTTATATTTGGGAATTTTCTTACAATTTAAATTAAACAAACTTCTTGAATGGCCATTGACCTTTGACTGGCAAGAAGTAGCAAATTAGACTAACCAAATAAGTTGCAACAATGTTGGCTTGCCACAAGCTGTGGCAACACTAAATGTTTCGCTTACTTAAGACGCTTGACTGATTTCCAATCATTTTGGGCCAAATTTTCTCAGAGATTAGCGAGTGAATTTGAATAACGCCAGCTGAAAATTGGAAAATTGTTTTTTTCAATCGATAACAATTCGTAAAGGCAAAATAATTAAGCGAACAGCAGCCCACAAATGCGTCTGTAAACAAGTTGAATGATTTATTGGCCCAAACTATACATACATATTGTTGGCCAGCAATTGAAAGAGGGGCGGGGCAAAAGTCAAAACTTGTACAGTACACAAAAACAATCACATAAAGTTTTAATTAATTTCAAACAAGCTAACAAACAAACAAACAAACCAAACACGGTCAACTAAGAAGAGAATGAGAATTTTGTACAATTTATGGTCGGCAGTGTCGCGTGTCGGCGGTACAGTGAAGTGTGGCTAAGACGGCTGCGTTATTTCAAGTGGCATGCTCCGCTACACGCTTTGTCAACACAGACACACACACACACACGCACACACACATACACACACACACACACACATGTCGGCGAAAGTCGCAGGAAGTCAGCGACGCTGTCACGCGCTCCATGTCGCTGTAGCTGTGGCTGTGGCTTTGTTGGGTCTCTTGTCATTTCCGTTTCCGACTCGACACACACACACAGACAAACACACACCTTCCGCTTTGTTGTGTGCTGCCGGTAACTTGGCATTGAGCGTAAAAAACACAACTTTACACTTCACTCACTTTGTATATCGTAAGCTTACGAAGCTTTTTGTTGCGTTTGCAAATACAAAGTCAAAGTCATAAAGCTTTCAGATGAAAGCTCCATCAGCTGGCGCGACAAACCGAATTTGAGTATTTTTTATATGTTTTAACTCAAACTCAAAGCCGGTTCTTCTTGTCGCTTGCATATCAATTTTTGTTTTGTTATTTTCCATGCCAAAAAAAGGCAGCGTTTGTTGTTGTAGTTGTTTAAGCTTACTAACGGTGCATTCGCTGTCTTTGTTTGCTTTTGAGTCATGCTTGAGAAACAGCAGCAGCAGCAACAACAACAACAACATGAAAGCAACACAGCTGTTCAGCTTTTGTCTCTTGCTGTGTTTGATTAGCTGATTTGCTTTATTTCTTCCTCGTATGTTAATAATTTCTTGGATTTTTTAGTGCTTTCTTGCAGCGCTTGTAATTGAAATTCAAATTAGTTGTCAACAATATTTCCAAGCTAGCAGATTTATAAGGTAAAAATGCTGTGAAATGGGTAAATAAAATAAGAAAATATTATAGAATCGGTGACTTTTTTTAATATTTCTGTAATTTGCATGTGTCATTTAAGAAAAAAATGTATTAATAATTATGAATAATTAAATAAATAGGAATAATGTTTTTTTTTGTGCTGAAATTTCTACTTAATGTCCAACAGATAATTTTGTATATTTACTTGTACTATAAAATAATTGCATATTGTAGAATTTGTTCAACAGCTTAATAATTTTAATTAGTTTTTAATAAACAAGGTGACAGATTTTAATTCAAAACAATGTGTCATTGCTGAAAGTGATTATTGAATTATTATGATGAATTTCATAATGCAACTTGTTGCGCTTTCCCAACGAAATTTCACAAGCCCTCCAAAAGAGCTTTTTTTACAGCTTCTCTGGCAAAATATAAATGTGGCCAGACTCATTAGCCTCTCTATCTGTAGTCAGAGAGCGGCAATCAATTGCGGCCATGGTCACATTAACAGCAACAGTAATAACAACAAAAACAACAACATTTGCCCATTTCCCAGGTCACATACACATACACATACAAGCACACACAGTAGCTCACAGATACTAAAATATTTTTGCAACTGATAAGAAATCTGGCAACACCAAAGCGAAACTTACGCTATCAACAAGCGAATGATAATGCGAACGAGAATGCAATTGGAATGGCGAACACAAAATAAAATCAAATAAAACTTGAAAAGGCAACAAACTACATATCTACACTACTGTTAGTACACTAACAAATGAGGCAAGTGATTAAGAATGAGAGAATGAGTGAGAGAGAGACGAAAGAGCTGAGAGAGCGCCAGCTGAAGTTCATTAATCGCGCTCGACAAATGTAAATAATACGCAAAGCCAAAAGGCAGCCATAAACAAGAAAGAAAAAAAAGCTCAATGTTCTTTTGCCTTGCGCCCGCAGCACATTTGAGTGTTTTGCTTTGTTTATTTTAGGCGAATTCGCCGCGAGTTGTCGGCGTCGTCGTCGTTGTCGTTGTCGCCGTTGCTTCTGTCGTCGCTAGCCAGATATTTTTGAGCGCAACTCGTTTTTAGTATCTCTCAGATATTCGACGTGTTTGGTTGTCGCGACAGCAAAAGCGGCCCGAAAAATTGTTTGAAAATTTTTACTTAAAAAAGAAATGAAAAATCAACTGTTGAAAACGCAACAAAAATAAATATATTTTTTCGGGCAGAGTTTTGTAAGTGCGAGTGTGTACGATTGCGTGTGTGTGCGTGTGCGGCAAAGGAATGCATTAAAAAAAAAAGAAAAAGAACAATATCAACTGCAAGATGCGCGCGTCGTTTTCATTTTTGTCTGCGTTTTTGTTTCATTTTGCGCTTGTTGCGAATTAAAAAAGAAACAAGCAATCAAAAACGTTTGCGATCAACGGTCGCGTGCTCATTCCTCTTATGCTTCTTCATCATCATTCTGCGCGTGAGTGTGTGTTAGTATCTGTGTGAAGAGGTGTTAAAATTTATCTCTAACGAGAGAAATACAAATTTCTGTGCTTGCGAATAATCAAATAATAGGCGCAAAATTATGCACAACGCCTTGTGAAAAGAGAAAGAATACAATTTTCGGCAAATCGCTAAAAATAAATGCAAATAGCACACCACAAAAAAAAAATGAATTACATTAAAAAGTGAATAAGTGAGATACAAAAAAAAAAAAGGAATAGAATGAAATAAGTGCCAGCAATAAAACTGCAATTGTGAGTTGTGAAGTTGGAGTGCAACAGTTCATGCAAACACATACATTGAAAGCTTCTCTGTAGCAATTTTTACTCAAGCAAGTTGAAAGCTCGACTCTACGCTCTTCTTACTTCTTTTGCTCTACTCACAGCTGATCAGCAGCTGCCAAGTTGTTTAGTCGTTGTGCTCCCTTTGCTCCTCATCCTCGACTACTTACTGCAGCGTTGCCAGGTCGTTTTAATTTTCTACTGCTGCGACTGCGACTGAGGCTGACTTCTGACTTATCTCCCATTTTTATTTGTTATTGTTATTTGTGTGTGTGTTTTATGTATGCGGCGAGTTTGCAAAAAAAAAAGAAAACGCAGAAAAAGTCAGAATACAATTATTAAATTATTTATATGTGTTGGTGCCACAATAATTGTTGTTATTTATGATTATTTATTGTGCAGAGCATATCATAATTTTAGATTAAGTGCGCCGTTTGTTATTATGCTTTTGTTGTTATATTCTCGGTGTATTTTTTAAGGTTTTTCCACTTTTGTGTGCATAGAGAGCGAAGCGTTGAGTGGAAGAGATACGATGTGAGCATGAACGCGTGCGAGAGCGGCAACGGAAGCTTGGGAGAGTGGGGTGGGAGAGTGCGCAACGTGACAACGATAAGCTGCCGGAGCAGCAGCCAACGCATTGTTCCCACTCTCGCCTCCACACTCTCCCCCTTTCACCCAGAAAAGCTTGCAGACAGGTGTGCGGTCGCTCGGTGCGTTGTTCAGTCGTTGTTACTGCTCTTTCATCCAGAGAGCAGCTTTAGTAGCTGCGTAGTGAGTGCGTGTGTGTGTGTGTGTGTGCGTATGAGAGCAAGTTTAGTCATTAAGTCTTTTTACATGACATTGTTGTTGCTGTTGTAGCGGAAATGATTTTGTCGCATTTTGTTTGCTCTTTAACTTCTTGTAGCTCCTCTCCCCTCTCGCGCTCATGGTAAATTTTAAAGTTTCAGTTTTAGGGTTTCCTTTTAGTTAAGAATGAGAATTTTACATGAAATAGGGTTAAATGAGATGAAATTGTTAAGAGAATTCAAGCACCAGAACTATTGCGAACTTGCCTTAATTAAACAGTTAATATAAATAATTATCAAGTCGTCAAATTTTGCACCCACACCAGTGTGAATCCCATTTAAGCCACCTTTAAATTCAAACTGACTCCCAATATAATAATGATAAGGTCTATTTAAGAACCTCTCTCCTGGTTGTGTTTATGATTGTCATTATCTCGAGGAATTACCATTGCTATCCAGCTAAATCTAGTCATTACTCACGCTATAGGAACTAACTTATCAGCATATAATAAATATTCATATGTACATAGATGCTGATAAGACAGGCGTAGTACATTTCTTTTCAATTTTGGCATATGACACGCATTTTCATATCAGTCAGCACGAAATTTCAATGCCGTCAGTTGGCACAAATAGCGATTGACCATGTTTTGAATTTTATATTGATTGTGGATTTCCCTTTAACAGAAAGAAAAACCAATACAAATCCAATCAACAAGTTTCTTAATATTAAATTATATTTAATATTAGATCTTATTGCTAGTTTAGTTAATCTCAAATTAAATATCATTTCTAACTCCCCTTTTTTCCCCTCTCTGTCTTATTGCTGGCCTCAATTTCAACGTCATGGCCATACTGAACTCGTCTTGTCCCGCTCAAACCATTCCAGATCACACCTTAAAAATGCAGTTAAGAGTCAACTTACATATATAGTAACTACAGCTGGATTATGATGGAGAGGGAGAGATGGAACTGTTTATTTCTATATATTTTTGGTCATCTGAGTGGGTTTCATTTAGAGACAACTTGTTTAGCCCGTTTATGTGGGTTAACAGTTCTTGGTCACATTTCAGTAGAGTTCAATTCGCCACTCACTAGTATTTGTCTATTTCCTTTTATCTCTATCTCTCTATCGACGTCTATTCGCTATTTGATGAGCTGTTGTTTAATTTATGCTCAATTTCTTTGACGTCAAACGTTGCGGAATTTTAGCGGGGGGTCTTTTATTTTTTTTATTTTTTGGTATTGTTATGATAATAACTAAGCATTATGATTATTTATTTATTACTCTTATTATTATTGGTATTATTGTTGTTGTTTTAATGCAAATAAGTTCACACAAAACTATGAACTTTACTTGACTTAATTACTGTTGTTGTTATCATTGTTATTGTTGCTTGAACATTGATTGCGGGCTTATTAGATTGACACCTTTTGTTTTATTGTTTTTCTGTAATAATTTTAAGCAGTTGTTGTAGATTTGAAACTGGCACGTGTCATTTATTTAGTTGTACTCGCTGAACGATTGTGGACATTTTTAATTTGTATCTCATTGAGGCTTAGGAACTAATGAAATAATAGATGCTTAGGGAACGAGTAAAACGAAGAGAGTGAGATGATTTTTAGCATTCTCATTGCAAAACTCGTTTCTAAGTCATGTGCCAGAACAAAAATAATAACAAAACCAACAAACAACTGCATTTACATTTTTTTTAAATATTAATATGCAAATATTTAAGAGAAATTTTGTTTTGATTGCTTAGAATTGAATTTAAAAAAAAAATATATTGTGATAATATAATAAGAAACTTGTTTCCTATCCAACTCTACTTAGAAATAACAGAGGATGTAAATAAATTAGCAATAATCAGTACAATCTTTTCATTTACAATAACTAGAGATCTTAAATTTTGTATATAGATCAATGCCATTCTTATTTATAGGTATAAATACTTGGAATGTATTAGCGATCATCAGTTAATCTGGGAAAAGCAATTAAAAAGTAAAGCAGCTATAAAAACGGTCTGATGATACAATACATATGATGTGTTGGGTTCCCCTGGTTTCTGGCAAAGATTCAACGTTGCTTTTTATATTACACAATTAGGGAAACTGCCATAAAATGAATAAAATATTGTCCGACATTTCGTGTTACATATACAAATATATGTATTTATGTATTCACATATATATATTCACATTCAGACGGTTCGATGGCCCAAGGTTGCCCAGTAAAATAAACAACTAGAATAATAAAAACATATGTAAACATATGTAGAATTTAAATATATATTTTTTTTTATTCATATCTAAATCTTTAACTCGGCTTTTTGACATGAGGCGTCTTTTAATTACCATGAGTCAGTTCCTTAATTGTTTTGTTTTTTTATATTTATCGATGCATTTTGATAAATTATTCTCAAAAAAATGGAAGCTGATTTGCAGAATTCTGTGGGGGAAATTCGAATTGAGTGTGAATCATTTTGAAGGCATGTCTTGTTGGAGGCAGAGTGAAACTTGCGTCATAAATCGAACTACAACAAAATGTGTGCCAAATGAAACATAAAATAGTACAACAACAAACAATAATATGAAATTTATATTTGAAAATAACTGTCGGGGGAAATACCCTGGAAACAATTTTGAAATTCTTCTTGAAAAACATTTAGTATAAAAGCAAGTATTGTTAAGATTGTTAAGCAATGGAATTTTTAGATACCTTAAAGAACTGTATATCTATAGTATCTTTGCAAACTAAAAGTCTACTTTCAAAACGACTTTATATTTTGCTCTAATTTTACTAAGCTGAGTGTAACGGTTTACTGCAACATACATGCCTACAAAAAGGTCACTTGGTTACAGGGTATTAAGCAAAGCGATCGCCTTTGTGCATGCAATGAATGAAGGAAATGGCGCTGCCCACGCGACAACCAAAGCGACGGA
Source organism: Drosophila suboccidentalis (assembly GCA_037043435.1). Lineage (NCBI taxonomy): Eukaryota > Metazoa > Arthropoda > Insecta > Diptera > Drosophilidae > Drosophila > Drosophila suboccidentalis. The sequence goes on from JBAMBK010000134.1 coordinate 504,877, forward strand.
ACGCGACGCCCGCACGCTGCTTTTTTTCATTTTGGGGCCTCAGCCGCAGTGGTGCCAGATTCGTTTTTTTCCCGTCAAATCGGGCTTTTTTCAAAGGCCATTTGCTAGAAAAATTTGCAAACATTTTTTTGTTGAAATGCTTTTTTCAGATTTTATTGTAAATGCCCAAATATAGGGGAAAATTCAACGATGAAAATTCAGCGCTGAAAATTCAGGAGAATTCCCTAGATAATAAGAACGGGATTATTATATATATATATATATAAAACTCTTTGTCCTGACTGACTGACTGACTGGCTTACTCACTGACACCCTGAGAATCAACGTGTAGCCCAAACGGTAACAGATAGAAAGCTGAAATTTTCACACAACTTAGATGGGATAATAAGAAGTGCAATAAGAAGTTTTGCAAAATTCGACCTCTAAGTGGGTCAAAATCGGGGTCAAAGGTCACGGAAATGCTTAGTATGAAAAACTTTTTTGTTTCAGTGGTGAAAATTCATCGATGAAAATTGTGCGCTCACTCGCCCCTCTCGGGAGAAAATACAGGAATTAATAAATTGACAAACTACCTTTTTTTATGGCTTATTTTTTTTATTTTTAATTCTTCAGCTTTTTTGCATTGTTCCTCTCGTCAGAAACAGCTTTTTTTATCGAACAAAAGTTGGCAGCACTGCTCAGCCGCTGTCGCTGTCGCAGCCACTATAGCCAGTGATGCCAAACATTTTCTGAAAAAATAAGACAAAACGACCAAAAAAAAAGGAAAAAAGGCTAAAAAAAACTAAAAAATAAGACAGAAAATAGGCCAAATTTTGTTTATTACTTTTTTTTATTTAATTTAATAGTTTTAAGGCCTCTTCAATGATTTTTTCGTCTTCATTTTCTTTGTTTTCATTGTACGTCGCCATGGTGCTATAAACTTAAGGTATTTCTCAGGCATGTTGTACGAATGGCAACACGATTTGTGTCGAAGCAACCCGAATCTGCAGAAGATAAAATATGCATATGCATAAAATTGAAAAATTGAAAAATATAATATATACATTTACGTAATTGTTAAAATAGCATTTAACGTCTCTATTTCTAGACGGTTCCTTAGTTTAGTTTTAATCAAACTAACTTGACTAGAAACCCTCTCTACTTCAGCGTTTAAGTCAGAGCGAAGCGAGCAACCGCGCTTTGCTCAACTTTCGATTGCAAAAAATATCGAAATCAACATACAAAAAGGGATGCCACTTTATTTTTAGATGATCAATTTGAAGGAACATAAAAGAAATTTAAAAAATACTAACATGGTCAATTGACACTAAAAAAGGCCAGATTTTCGGATAGAAGCTGTTTGAGATTTTTCTCGGCTGAAGCAGTTAAAAATCAGACAAATCTATCCGAAAAAAGGCCAATTTGGCATCACTGACTATAGCTGCTGTCGCCATACCTGCGAACGCTCTCTCGCTCTCTCGTTGAATTCGCCGCAAGTGACGCGCGCAGTTGTTGCTGCTTATCAGGCAGCGTGGGTTGCCCTCGACCAGTGCGTTCTCTCGCTTACACTCAGACGCTCACTCCTGCCAGCACTGCTCGCACATTTCGTTGGACTATGCCAAAAAACAAAGTTCACATTAATAAATCTGCATTAATGAAACATATTTTGTTTAGCTGGCCATGCAATGTATCTAAATTTTTGGCAGCCATGCAAACAAATTTCATTAATTACTACAGATACAGATATATGTATATATAAAGAAGTACACAAAATATATATGTAAATGGGTATGTGTAAGTAGAGCCCCCACACATTCATTATCAGCAATGTGACAATACTCTTGCTCTCTCTCTCTCTCGCTTTACCTCTCTTCTGTTTCGGTTCTCTCTGAGCAGACTCTGTTTATTTATGTTTTTCCCTTTGGCCTTTGTTATGCACTTTCTTCAGTGCCATTCGCCTTGTTTTCGATTATTATATTTTCCTTTTACAGTTTTGTGTTTCTGATTCTGTTTTTGTTTTTGCTTCGCTTTGGTTTAGCTTTGCTCGCGTGCACAGCTGGTGGAAAATTTTCCAGTGCTTAATAAAAAAGTGTATAGAATTAAAATTGATGCTTAAATCCCAGCGACTTGCTGCCCTCACTCTTCCTCTTCCTCTCCTTCCCCCCTCTCCATCTTTCTGAGCACTGTGGCGCCTGCATTCACGTTTATTGTTGTTGTTGTTTTGCCAGGCAAAGTGCATTTTTATTGTATTAGCTAATTAGCCTTGTGGCCCCTATCTAAAACGTGAGCTGAAATAGGGGGAAATACTGGGGAAAATGTTGAGGAATTATTAACTGTTTAACTGCCCTTAACAAATGGTCACGTTCATGAGCTTGGAATTAGAAATACAGTCGAACTTCCCTAACTCGAATCACCATTATCCGAGAAAAAAGTTCGAGTTAGGGAGACTTCGAGTTGGGGAATTTTTTTTTTAGTTTTTTAAATGAAACTACAGTTTCATTCATTTATAAATACATTTCAAATTGCAAACTTTTCTTGTTATTTTCAACAACAAAAAATTTCAGTTTGTTCAAGACCTGTCGATATTCTTAAAAGTAGGTTTTATCGTTCTTTTGCTATATCCAGAAGATGTTCCCGATTCAAATGACATAATTAATTTTCCATTTTTTAATATAATGAAAACTGTTTTCAATGAGATACCATATTTTTCAGCCACTTCAACTTTTTTGGTCCACGTTTGAATTTCTTAACAAATATGTTTAAAGATTTATTAAAGAGATAATCATTTTAACACACGTGCTGGTGCCATGGTAAATAATCTTGAGCTGATCCGCTGACAAATAAGTGCATTACGAACATCTTTCCTAAAGTAATTTCACAAGCTTAAGTAATTTTTGGTGCAATATTCTATCATATTGCATCACCATATGTTAATGTACATCAATATTACGTATCAAAACGAGCCGGTAACAAAAGCATTAAATAGAAAAGAAAAAAAATTCAAACTTTATTGGGGATTTTCCCGAAAAATTCGACTTACAGAAGTACGGGCCACTATTTTTGTTCGAGTTAAGGAGAAATTCGAGTTAGGGAAGTTCGAGTTAGGGAAGCAGAATTGTATAAAATTTGCTCAGTAAACGCTATTGCCACTCGATTTTGTTCGAGTTAGAGAAAATTCGAGTTAGGGAAGTTCGAGTTAGGGAAGTTCGACTGTAAATGATGGAAACCAGTTGCAAATTATAAAAATTACATATGCAACATTTGAAATGGGGCAATTTAATGATAAAACTTGTCCAATTGTGATTAGTTAATTGATCTTGAATTTTCAATTTTAGATTTTAGACTTTGTATGCAAATTGCGGGCAGTTGTGGGTTTTTAATACCCTAACCACTAAGTTAATCAATATTTAATATATTTTTTATTTTATATTGCAAAAAATTCCCATTTTACATTCGAAAATTCTACTAAATTCGAATGTTTTTCTTATGCTTATAACTGATAAATCCGCTTTTTGCAGTAATTTTCTTAAAATACAAAAAAGTATTCATTTTACGGTTTTTCGTAGAATTTGTAATTTTCTTTACCAATCGGCCAATGTAAACTTGCTGTTTTGGCTTTGTTTACATTGTGCTCTTTTTGCGTTTTCAATTTCAATTTCCCAGTAAACGCCACGTTTATTTCTGTTGAGTTTCGTTACAAGAAACCTTTTTGCTCATTTTGCCAACTGCTTTTTTTTTCTCTTTCTTGTGGTTTTTTTTTTGTTCTTTGGCTTATTAATGTGCAACGTCGTGCAATATTTTGATTATTGTAAACATTCTGGGACCGCCCTCGAGGCATCGTCTTACAATTTATGCTGGGCTCGACATCAGAGCCCAGAATCAGAATCAGACCCAGAACGAGAACGAGAATAAGACGCAAGCCAAAGACCCGATCGGAGTGTGTCTGGCGTGCCTTTGAAAAATGAAATTAATATACAAAATAAACATTTGGTCCTCATATTTATTCAGTCGAAAAGGAGAAGCGACGCATGCTATAAGCCATAAGTCGCGAAAAAGAAAGGCAAAAGTATTTTTTTTATTGTAAATTAAATTAAATATAAATTCGTATGAATTTTGTGTATATTGTATGTAGATTGAAAAGGATTATAAAGCAATTGTTGAACTGTGCAAAAAGTGTGCACTTCATATTTTAAATACTTTTCACTTTAAGTGGAAACCTCTGTAGAAATTTAATTGAAATTCGATCTTATCTTGTACCTTCTTTAGTTTTCATTTCAATCACTGTTTTACTAGTTCATAGTTCAAGAACCCTTATTTACCAGTTTGACCCATTTCCTTATGGCCAACTCATAATATACGAGAGTATTTTGGCTTATGAGTTCACAGCGCTGCCAAATAAACAAACAAAGCAATTACAAGTGCCAAGTGAAAAGCAAATTTTTCCAATCTCAATCTCAAAATTCTCCATTAAAACACAAACACCCACAAGTAGCTTTCCTACCCTCCGTACTCCTCCCCTACTTAACATATCTAAATATTATAAGTGTATGCCTAAATAAACAATTCGGAGATAGATATGTATATTATTATTGTATACAAGACTTGTGGAGGTGTATTTGTTATTTGCGCACTTGGTGCCATGGTAATGCGCTCAAATAATAGATGATTCCGATTTCCATATCAAAACCGTATCCAATACAAAAATTTCTTGTTATTTATTTATATAGATAATTCTGTTGATTAAATTCAATGACATTTGCGTTTCAAACGAAATTCGCATGTAAAAAAGTTTCCGTGCGGCTTTTCTGGTTGATGTTTATCGTTGTTTATATTTATATTTTGTTGAAATTTATATTTTGTTTATATTTATTATTTGTTATATTTGTTATATATACATCTGTCTTCCTTTGAGGTTGCGTGGAAATTTAAGATCATTTCCATATCGATGCCGATTGTTGCAGTCGTAAACAAAAATATTGTCGTAGACACAACGTAACATTTTCGTGAGTTGAACTCATCATCAGCTAATTAACACTTGATTAGTACGAGACTCGTGAGATTAACTCATATCAAATAACTGAGATGGCAACGGGGAAATTATGCCAAAAACTTCATAGTAACCAGTTGCTATTCAGTCGATCAGTTGGCCAAGTAATATTCTTATTAACGGCTTTTAAGTCAGCTAATTGAGTTACTCATAGGGATAGGTAAGGGTTTTTAAAACAACTCTAGAATAGATATTTGATGGTAGTCAATTGATAAGGCATGTTACGTTTATTAAGTCAATTCTAAGAACTGTTTTGTTTTCTTCTAAGCTAAGATATGGGCATGAAAAGATAAGTTTGATGTGATAAATAAACTTGTAGTGATAACGAGAATGAAGACAATGATTAATTAGATTTTCAATTAAGTGCGTAAATTTACAAAGGAAAATTACAGTAAAGTAAGGTGGAAAGTAAGGAGAAAGGATATAAGGAAAGAAGAATTCTATTAATTAGAATTTCATAAATAAAATTACATTCTTCTTGCAATACGTTTGAAAATGAATATGTTAAAACATCCATTCTATAAAGAGATAATGTTGATGCCGTCATATATTTTTACTTTTATTTTTAACTTACTTTTATCACTAAAAAATTCACATATATTTATTGTTTATACGTGACCATCTTAGAAATGTGTTAGGTAATTCAACTTAATACTACATAAATTATAAGAATGCAAGCATTCTAGTTTTATGTATCTGACAAACTTAAGATTGTAATCGAAGCACATCAAACAAATGTATACTGCTTATACATTTTGTCAACAGTTTTTGCTTATCTTTCTGTACTTTTTACTTTTCAAAATGTACTTTATTGCCTATACATAGAAATCAAAGTCCATAGCACTTACCTTACCCACGCGATAATCTTTAGGCCCCAGCCAGCTGGCAAGTGTTCAAATAATTTTAAATGCGCCTAAATAAATAAATGCCAAATTTATCATATATACAATTTAATTACTTTGCAGATAATAAAATCAACAAAAAATTGTGAAAAAAAAGAACTGGGAAATCTTGAAATAGCATCCAAAAACGGCAGCAACAAAGTTTTTCAATTTCGATTTGTTGCAATTTTTATAGACCAAATTGCGACTTTTTTTTGGTACTTTGAATGGGCATGAGTAGTATGCGTGTGAGTGATTGTGTATGCGTGTGTGTGTGTGTGTGTTTGAGAAATTGTTGATTAGATTTTCACACATAGGAAAAAAAGTGTTGTTAATTATGAAATATTAGTTTAAAAGTGAACGTCAAGACGTGGAATGGCAAATTGTTGGCTTAGGTTCGAAATGCTTTGACGGAAATTGTTGTTGATATTAACTGCAAAAATATTGCCTTGAACTAATCATCAGAAATGGAATTTTCCCACCATTGAGTTCATTCATTGCTTTTGGTATTTCAAAATATACGTATATGATTTAAATTTATCATTTGTCAAGTGGCTAAAAATTTCCACACTACGGTGGCGTATGAGTAATATAATGAGACGTAGCTAGAAAATGGTTGCTTTTTTTTCTTCTTTCCAACCAGTTTATTTGTATTTTCGCATTTTTCACATATGTTTCGTCCAATTTTCTTTGAACTTACCAATTGACAGATTTTTATTTGACATTTTTAATTTTTTTGCTTTCAGGGTTTCTCAGTTTTTAGTTTTTTTTTTGTTTTTAAAGGGGGTCTTTGGTTGATTCGATTGCCATTTGGCGTTTTGCTTGAGTTGATTGCACGCTTCATGGCAAAGGACATGGGAAATGTCATGCAGTTGGTCACGGTTCAGTTTTCCGAGCTGAAAACTCAATGAAAATTGCGATGATTGCTCGAAAATTAATAGTTTTTTTATTTTCGCACTAGGAAAAGACATTCGTTAGAGAGTGAAGGTCAATGGTTTTGAGTTCAGGCTAATATTACAAATTTAATTACCTCAATACATATTTTAATCCTTCCAATTACATGAATTGTTAAATTGCGCATACGCCGCGTATTACGTTTTTAATGTCATGTCAGCAGAATGTAATAATTCAATTTTTTTATAACAAATTTATTCATTTGACAGCAGATTTTGCATATTTCATTAAATGTCGCATTTTTGTAATTGATGAAAATTGTTCCTTAATTAATTTATTTGGATTAAGATTGTGTTTAAATTTAAATGTTGGCATGAATATTGCAATGTTTGCAATTAACGTGACATATTAATTAAAATCATAGACTGTCAGGCAGTCAGTCCGTCAGTCCGTCAGTCCGTTGCTCAATATGGCAATCGTGGGTGTGTGAGAAGATGTCCCCAAGCAGATTGGTGAGGGAGTGTGTGCGCAATCAGCCGGTTAATTGAACTGCACCCAGCGAGAACTCACACACACACACATATAAAGAAACTTACTCAGACTGGCACTCACTATTCACAATTCAGTACTCACTCATTCAGTGACTGGCCAGTCGCAAGTTGAAATGAAGCTGTAAAAAGGCAACTACAAGATATGCTACATAACTAAATTCAGTTCGCAAATAGTTAGACTCAAATTAAAACAAATTAATCAAATTAAATTAAACTTAAATTAAAAATTAAATAGAACAAACTAAAACAAAATAAAATAAAATAAAATAAAACAATACAATATCAAATAAAATAACTAAAGTAATTCTCTAACAGTTAAACTTGATAAAATCAACCAAAATAAAATAAAATAAAACAATTTAATTTAACCCTCTACTGCATGAACATAGATCCAATAAGGAAAACACATAATTTTATGCATATATGTGTTTATTAGGCATATTATAATATACATATATTTGGACAAATTTTTTTTTTTGGGTATATAGTTTAGGAAAAAATAAATGAAGAACCATAAATTTTTTTGCCGATTTTTGAAAGAATTAGTATATATAATGCCTACCTTACAGTCAAATTATATTTTTTTATGAAAGAAAACTTTATTTTCTTTTGGAATAAATTATTCTTCAACAAAAGAAATGTTTTTTTTTGGAAGCTATACATTTTTTTCGAAATTCAGCAAAATTCACTTTCAAATTCACGCACAAATTCACGCGAGACGCTTGAACAAAACTCATAGAAACACGAAGTGAAGCAACTCAACATTTTTTTTTATATTTTATTTCAATAGAAAATAGTGCAAAGAGAATGACCAATAACAATCGCATGAGCTTACGTTTTAACTAAAAGAAATTTCATTAAAAATTGAAAGCCATATATGGCTCTGTATGCGGTAGAGGGTTGAAATAACTGAATTTAGATTTCAAAAAGTTACCTATCGATCTGCAGATTAAAAGCTAACTCGAATCGAACTATAGTGTATACCCTACTGATTGTTGCACTAAATTCTGGGCTATGTAAAGTTGCCATGTTGGCTCCTTGCTGTCGGACTAGGGTGGGCGTTATTGTGTTGTGCTGTTGGGGCAAGCAGGCGGGGCAGAAAGGCAGCCATTCACAGAAATTGCAGCACTCGACGCGGCGTCACTTTGCTTGCTGCTGTTGTCGTTGTACTTGGCTGGACAATTATATGTTGTAGACGACTTGCAACTGCCACAACAGCAACAACAGCAACAAACACTCAAAGCTCGTATCATTTTCTTGTTATTGTCTTTAGAGTTGAAGCGCGCGCGCGAATAAACGACTAACTGACTGACTGACAGTCGCACTTGAATGAATGAACAATTGAATGAGTGAATGAATGAATACGTAAAAGCAATGACACGATAATCAAACGGCAACAACGACAACAACAACAAGTGTCGCACTCTCTGTTATTATACAAACTTGCGTACAAGTCTTAACCTCTTTTCTTTTTCTCCTTCCTTTTTGCTACGTTTAGTTTTATTTTATTTTCGCTCTTCTTCTTGTTGATCGAGTGAGTTCATTGACTGTTGTTGATTTTTATGGTTGACTTGACTGTGTGAATGTGTATGTGCGTGTGAATACGACAAACAAGCACGAAACATTTCTTGCTTTTAATTGCTCAACTTTGTTGGTAGCTTAAAGCGGCAAATTTAGCTTGAAACTCAAGTGCAGCACCTGGAGGCAGGTGCATGCACCTATGTGTGTGTGTGTGTTGATGTTGTTTGCTGCAAAGTATGCAACATATTTGCTTGAGCCAAAGTGGCTGCCACTTGTGCCCAGCTACAAGTAGCAGCCTTGAAAGTCAACCACCGTAAATCGCGAACCATCAACCACCAAAACCACCTTTTGGTGGCATTTGCAGCTAAATAAATAACTATTTTGTCTTCATTAGTGTGTGGAGCTGACTTTGACGTCATCATGGCCAAGTGCAAGTCACCTGCGGTCACTTTTCCTTGCTTTCCTTGTTTTTGTTCCACGCTAATTTTAGCACACAACAAACCAGAAAAAATAAAACAGACCAAAAATAGTCAAAACAAGACAAAAATAATTCTTTCTTTGTCAAATAATTGCCAAAGCTTCTGACGCGACATCTTAGAATGAAGAGCGTGTTTGTTTTGCGCTCTAAAAATAAACCATTCCACTTAAATGACATTTAATCCTTAGACAAATACATTTAAATATACATTCTATATTTTCTACTTCATCTACGTTGCTTAATATGTGATTTGCTTTGACTTGAGGGGATTCCTGCGTCGCAGTCATAAACGACATGGCGCTAATTAATTAATAATTGTTATTATTATTATTATTATTGTTGTGTGTGGGCTGATTTATCAAATGTTACGTTTCACGGCTCACGTTTCGCAGTCAATTTTTTATTGTCACATAATTTAATTAATGATTTGTGTATTGAACTTTACAGTGGGAAGATCATAAACTTTTTATGGCACATCAACAAATTTTGTATGCAAACTGTTTGGAAATTGTAGCGAAAGATTTGTTTTTGATTTGTAGATTTGATTCTTAAAGTACATTTAAATTCAAATATATTTATATATAAATCGATTTAAGATTAGCCACAACTTGACCTACTCCAATGTAATTTAATAAACATCTCAAAGTTGTCAACAGCTGTCAATAATTGTCATATATTGGCCAATGTAAAAAGCAAAGTGGCCAACAAAAACAAACACATTGAAAACGTAACCTAATGTGCCCAGTTTGTTCACATGGCGTATGCTTAATGTGATTTGCTTCTATGACTTTTCACAAGCTGTTGTTGTGACTGCTGCTGCTGCTGCTGGAATGCGTTTTGTGTTTGCCACATAAAATTATTTAATCAAAATCTTAAATGTGCCATTTAAATTCTTGGCAATAGCCACAGAATGTTTCCTGGGCAACACGCCCATAGACTGAGACAGAGTTCAATAGAATGGGAAAGGGAGACGTCGAGTCGAGTCGAGTCAAAGCGATAGACAAACAAACTAATTTTGCCCGCTGCGGCTGCGGCTGCGGCAGACATGATGGCCAACAAACTTGGCCCAAAACGTTGAGTTGAGTTGAGGGCGCAATCAGTGCGGTATGCCACGCCCACACTTGAATGTTGACCTCAACTGGCTGAATATATATATGCATATATATGAATATATGTTTGTGTGTGCTTGAAAGTCAAAGCACGTCTGTCATTGGTAATTTTGAGCATGTCATAATGATAACTCAAACACAAGACACACAGTCAGGATATTCAGGACATGTGACTTGGGGCTCGACATTTTGGCTTAGCTAGCAAAATGATGTTGCATGTTGTACGCGTTGATAAATGTGCTGCAGTTATTAAATTAGCCCAAGCCCAAAACGAGCAACAATTTTAATTTTCTGCGAGTTATAGAAGAAAAGACTTTTGAAGTGTTTGTCATCGTGGAAAGATCATTGTGTAATATTAAAATATTGTCGGGCTATACCTACACTCTTTTATTTTTTCATTTGCTGCTCAACAAAGCGTGCTGGGAAATGGGAAACCGAGACGGGAAATAAGTTTGCGACAAAAAGATTTATGATAAGAAACTAGCTGGCGACGCTTCAGCTTCAGCTTCTGCTTCAGTCTGGGGCATACAATTTCAATATTTCTTCATCTAAGATGCCGAGGAAAAACGGCAACGCGTGTAAATTGAAAATCTTACTCAAGTAGCAACTTTTTCACTCCCTATCTCTCGCTCTACTCTTTGTTCGCTCGGGTTGTGAATTAAATTGGAAATGTGATAGGAAAACGAACTTGAACAACGCTGCTGAAAGAAAGTTTTTTGTTAAATGTTTAAAAAATTGAAAAAATAAATGCACAAAAACTGAATAATATTGCGCATACGACGCGTCGTCTTTAACGCACGTTGTGCTGTGGGGGGCCCCCATAAAACATTCGCCATACAAGTCATTAAAATTAGCTATAATTAAAGTCATTCACATGAAAACAGCAATTAGATTTTGCTTTTTTATATATGTATGTTTTATATTTTTTTGTTTTCTTTGCGTTTGCCGTTGGCGAAATTACTCATACGCAGCGTGTGCTTGCGCGGCACATGCGGGCACTGAAAAGGCAATCGAGTGTGTGCTGGAATAAAATGAGCTATGCGGGAAGCAACTATATGAATATTGTTTAATGTTGAGCTCTGCTTAATACGACATTCGCTTGTTTAGTATTTCTTGGTCTTGGTCGTTGTACAAAATTTTAATGGCAATTTTCATATAAACTCAACACTTTTTTGTGTTTTCTCATCAGTTGTTGTTGGTGTCTTTAAGATACTTTATTGGCAGTTTAGTAAAAGAAAAAAATATATTTACTTTCCTATTTTAAAACTGTTTTCAGCATTTTTCTGAAATTATATTAGTTGGCAAGTATTTTAAATCTTTAATATACTTTAATAAGTTGTTAAATATATATAAGCTTCTTTTTTTAGTACTTATGCATCATATGTTTGGGCATTTTTTCAATGATTTGTTTTGCATTTTCTTTTATGGCTTTTATATTGCTAGACAAGTTACAAAACGTTTATGAGCTGCCATTTGGCTCCAACAATTTTGTGACCTTCACTTGTGCCCGGGTGTATGCATATATAAAATATTTGAATTGCCAGCGGCATAACAATAAAACTAACTACTACATAAATATATGTATTTTGTATATTTTTATATACTTAAATACCACAAACATATGTATGTGCTGTGTATAAACTTATTTAAGTTTTGATAGTTAAATGTCAAAGCAGCCGGCATTAGCTCCATTTACAGTCAACTCAGTCGCCGACAGACACGCGCACTGTTCTCGCTCTCTCTTTCTGTTCTCATTATCTCTCTCTCTCTCTTCCTTCCACTCTCTGTAAGTAGTTTCGGCTATATCGCGTTTTATGGCTGCCATAAAGCTGTAGTTGCCCACTTCCACTACCAAGTGTGCAGCTCATTAAATTGCACATTTAAAGTTAACGAATATGGTCAGCAAAATGTTTCTGTTAACTGAATTCGAATAGCTTTAGACAAGTTATATGTAGAAGTGCAAAATATTACACCTATAATAATACTAAAAATAATAATAATAATAATAACAATTATATTAATCGACACAAGCGTTGCAAAGTTTTCTCTGTCTGGCCCAAAAAAAAAAAAGGTGCAACTTTGATAAGAGAAAATTGTATTCCCCTGTGATTGTCTGCCGCTGCCTTTTGTTTTCACACGGCCTTTATAATTATTATTTATATTAAATATATAAATTATTATTGTGTTTTATACTGTCATAGCCAGACAGCGGTATTTTTATTTTTTTGTGCATGATTGTGAATCTGTTGTGCGGCTCTCGGCTTGTTTGTGATAATAATTGAATGCACGAGCTGGCATGTGATAATGAGATTTATTTTTTATTTACTCAATTATTTTAAAGCCAGCTCAATTCGGCCGGCTTACTTTGGCCGGCCGCCTCTTAACTGGCCACATATGCCGCTCTGTCTGCTGGGCCCATTTCAGCTTTGATTGGAATGTGTTACATGCGCACAAAGCGTCAGCCACGCGTGCATCGTATCGCCTTTTTTGTCTTTTTTTCATTTTGATACGTTTGATACGTGTTTTTAGCCATCACTTTTTATTTTATTGTAGGTTCATAACGATAATTCACAAGTTGGCGCTAAAATCAACGAATTGAATGCTTTGTATCACGCATACGCCGCGTTGTCCCACACAGCCAACAAAAAACGGAAAGTAAAAGAATACTCGAAACTTGTTCGCGTAGTTTTAGCCAACTGTACAAAGCAGCAACAGGTTATTGATCCAGAAAAATTAAATAAAAAGCACTTGAAGCATTTCAATGCAAATGCTCCTTGTGATGTCCTCGTTGCCTTCATCTACTTTCTTCTTGCCACTTGCCGCTTTCCACTTGCCACATGCTGTCCGTCCTTCACTAATCGATGCTCAAGTTTCGTGACGCGATTGCCGCCGTTGTCGTTGTCGTCGTTGTCGTTGTCGCCGCCTAATGACACTTACGCCCACTCACACCAATTTTTATTTCCCTCTCACTCTCTCTTTATCTCTGTGTGTAGACATTGTTGTCTGTTTGCATTGCCACAAAAACCCAAAAAAAAAAAATAGAGAATGAATACAGAAAATGAAAAGGTCGAATGGCATGCACAAGTTCTAGTTACTATAATATACACTGAGAACAGTTTAGCATCGAAGCAAATTGATAAATAATAGCTGCATTTTAACTTGTTATACTGAATGCTTAGATTAGGGTGACCATTTCGAAGAACTTTTATGTTCTTAAATATATTGATAGATTGAAATAATTTTGTATTAAATAATATATTTATGTTGGTAGAAATCGTTTAAAATTTAGAGTGATAGTCTTTTTTATATCATTCAAGATCCCTGCAAATATTCTTTTAATAGTTCTGAGGGAGACCGTATTGAAATGGTCATATTTGTAACCACAAGTTGGACTTAATCACCTAACTGCATTAGCTACCATCTCTGATGATAAAACTTTATTTAAAACAATTTTCTCATTTATTTTTCTCCGTGTAGCATTTGTTATCTGTTATCTTAACTTGCCGCTCGCAAAACTGTGGCGTGCGCCATTAATGAACATCGTTTGCTTAGCCAGACATGGACAGCCCAACAATGTACCCTCTCTCTTCAGTCTCTATCTCCCCCCTGCTTCTTCGCTGTACTCTACCCACTATGACTTTTACCTATGCTATTGACATAATGTAACCATCAACCGTCAGTCTATGTATTTGTTGGTGTGCGTCTGGGTGTGTGAGTGTGTAACTTTATGTATTTCTGTGTCTGTGCGGTGTTTGCGGTTGCCGCCATTGGCATAAAAATAGTTTTTGTGGCGATTTTTTGTTCGTTTGTGGCGCTGCTGTGGCTACCCACCGGTTGCTAAGGGTAGATATGAGAACGAGTACGAGTACGAGTACCAAGAAAAAGATAGCAAAAATAGCTGTGCACAGTTTCAATAGTTGTGACTACGGTGCGTATGAGCAATGCATGTAAGCAGCAGCAACAAGAGTTTACAAATTGCTCGAATGACGAATTCATTTAACTGAATTCACTAATTGAAACTTTTACCAAAGCTCTTTCATTTAATGAGCAGGATTTGGTCTTCGACTTTGAGCAGCATCAAAGAGTTTTTTTTTTTATCGAAAACATGAAAAGTTATTATGCAAAAGTTGCTTGACTTTCGAAGCGTGCTTTCAGTCTGCTTAAAACTGTAATCAATTATGTACATTTTTTAAAGTGTTATGATTTTTTCAATGACCTTTAAAACTTTTGTTTGAAACTATACCCTTTTTAATGATAGCCATTTGTTTTAGATATTGATTCCAAGTTTGTTAGAAATTTATAGTTATGCTCCCCCTGTTTAACTGGGTTTTAGTATATTTTTCATACTAATTTAGGCCAATCCATTACCCATTGTGAGCTGTTCATTTAAGTCAAGATTCATTAAGTAAGTTTACACTTTCATGTTCTGCTTTTGTCGGCAGTTTCAATTCAAAGAATATCTTTGGCAATCAACTTGAATTAACTTGAACGGTCTTTCAATCAGCCAGCATCAACACATTTCGGCCATGTCTATTCCATTAACAATGGCAAGTGCAGTTGAAATCCTTTTGCCTGCCACATGCCACATGCCACTTGCCACTTGCCACGTTGATGATGACGATGATGATGATTTCTATTGTTGCTGCTGCACTTCAGAGAACGGAAATTAAATCATTTCCGCCGTCAACTGTTGCTGCCAAGAAGTGATGCAACAGCTGGCAACTGAAATTAAATCATTGAAGATCTCTCTTCACTTCACTTCAAGTGGCAGCCAATGGACGTCGTTAATTCAATACCCAATTGTCAATAAAAGCACGAGTATTGACTGACTGACAGACTGACTGAATGCATAAGTGCCACTGATAGTAAAAGTAGCTGCTGCGGTTTCTGTCTGTGTATTTTTTGTTTTGCAAACTGAGTTCAGGCCACAAACCAATCCAATCCAATGCAAACCCAACCCAACCCACTTTAACCAAATCAAACCGAATCGCACCTATAGTAGATATATAAAAGAGTTTATTTGCCTGTAAACAATAATAATAATATAGGAGTGAGAGTTGCGCTTAAATCGATAACTGTGTACGATTTCAGAAGTTTGTTTTACAGCGAATCCCTTTATGTTTATTTGAAGATATATTTTCAATCATTTTAAATCAGGAACTGCTTTAATTTCTTGTTACAGTTTTTATAAAAAGGGTTTTGGTCATTTCATAAATCTTTTCGATTACTGACATAGTAAATTTTTCAGTTTAATGCCAAAAGTTGAATTTCTAAGGATTGAATGCTATCTACTGAGACTTGTGATCATTTTAACAGGGTGTCTAAGCTGCGACTACTCACTTTCTGTGGTATTTGCTCTTGGCTTACAAGTTGTATTTGGTTTGTTGGCCATGTTGATTTTATTTAACTGACATTTCAGAGCTTGCTTGCCCACGTGTGCTGCCTTGTCTGCCTTGTCGTGTGGCCACCCACACTTGCCACTTGCCACCAGGCCGTGCCCCTGCCACGTTTTAAGGGACCTTTTTGGCTTTTGTTTGCTTACCAATTGGTGTCTGTCTGCAATTGCATTTGGGCTGCGGCTTAAGTGTTAATTGAATTGCAGCAAATGTTCAGAAAATATGAAAATAAAACAAAATATTATAGTTAAACTTAAACAGGTCTTGAGAGTGCATTCGTAGCTCAATATAAACGCAGAATACATAATTAAATAAGCAATCGTGCAAGTTACATAAATAAACTATTGCTATTATGCAAGTGCAACAAAGTGCTGCAAAGCCAAACAACAATAAACAATACCAAAGTCAACAGCAAAATATTGAAAAGTTTGTCAAACATTGCGGCCATTTGGCGGCGTCAAAGTCAACACAATTGAGTCCTCAACTAAAACAACAACAACATTCGCTGCAGAAAACAACAATAATAATAACAACAAATATAGTTTACGTTACGCGGCAGCGCTGCTTAAAGTTGACAAAATTAAATTCATTAAAACGGAGGGTTTAACATTCGCATTGCTGGCGGGCCCCATGGGCCAAGCGGCAAGTATGTGTCGATTTCGTGGTTGTCGCTACAAAAACAAGAACAAAAACAACAAGCAACAACAACAGCAGCAACAGCAACAACAACAACAACAAACAACACCTACGCATAGTCCACAACAGCAACAACAACAACAAGTGGTTGAATCAACGGCAATAACAGGTGAGAAAATGCAATTCTCCGCTAGATGAAAATGGACACAACTTGCAAGTGAAACAATGTACACCAAGAAACAACAACAATATCAATAATGTGCATATCGATTCGCTGCTCTCATGTTGCAACTTAAAGGGTTGCATAAAGAGAGTGAGAGAAAAAGAGAAAGAGAAATACATATAGTAAAATGCTGTTCTCATTTGCACATTTGCCAAATTTCAATTTGCATTTGGCTTCCACAACAAAATCAACACAAAACATGTGCATATTTGCTAGTGTACAATGTATTGAATACCCTAATGTCAATCAGAAATCAAAAGGGGTATTTGAATTATACACACGTATAATAATTCAGCTACTTTTACCTTTATTAATAATGTTTAATCATTTAAATATGATGCAATTAATAAATATAAGTACCCAAATAGTAAATATAAGAATCATCATATAAATGTGTTTAAATGTTTTGAAATAAAATAAAATTGTTCTTAATTGGGTAGTTTCGTTAAAAGTTCGTTTAAAATGGGTATCTTCAGGTTAACCAAGTGAAAATCAAAAATATATTATTATAAATGAAATTTTACATAAAATGTATTACTAAATAATATTTAAATTTGACAGTTATACATATAAAAAAGCAATACAAGATTTAAAATGCTCTTGAAAAATAATCTCTTATGTAAGATAGATTACCGATATTATTGATTCAACAACAGATCTCTTTCATTTCTTATGGGTATTTAAATCAAATTTAGTCTTAATTCAGACAGCCAAAGCATCGGATATCTCTTACCTAAATTTGCTCAAACTTTTCTCGATATTTTAAGAAGTCCAGCATATCTGCTAGTCGTTTAACTCATCTGCGTGTTCTTTTTCCTATTTTTTTTTCGTTTGCTGTTACTAAAAGTAAAATTCCATTGCTATGCTGTGTACAAATTTAGCCCCGGGGATGTCTTATATAAAGCTGACGCATCATCAAACCGCAGTTGCAGCACAGCGCCAATGCCATTGGTGCAGGGGGCGTGGCTGCGCCCACTCAGCCATGATGCGCTGTCATTTGACTTTCGAGTGGGCAAAGAGAGGTACATTCATACACGTATGTGGTGTAAAGGAGAAGGGGATTGGTGAATACATCGGCTAAGAGGGGGATTGAGGAGTGCTGCCAAATGTTTTGCAGCAGCTTAAGCATGTTGCATGTTGCCTGTGCAAGGCGAATGCAGCTTAAAAGATTAAGTGTGGCACATGTTGGCTGGGAGACGAAGAGAGAGGAGTAATGGAGAAAGGCATGTAAGTGCAGCACCCGTTTGTGTCACTCTTCTTCACTCACTTTCTTCCTTACGAGCTTGCTCATACATTTCTGAACATTAAGTAGCCGACTTTAAGCTTACATTGGTAGCTTAAGCGCTAAGACAAGCCAACGAGATAAACCCAACAAAAAACCTATATAATGCAACAGAAAGAGAGAAGCATATTTATAAATAAAATGCAGTATACGATGTACTTCAAAAAAATAAAAAAAAAAACCCAAACCAAATATGTGATAAACTGAAATTTATGTTGTGAATATCCATTCCGAAAATTGAAAGTCCGCATGTGAAATTGTGTTGTGTGTGCACACATTTTAAAAGTCTGTTGACAATGCACAGAAGGAAAATTTAAATTATCAAATAACAAATGGCAGCTTTTTCGTATAAAAATGAAAATAAATAAATAATTTTATTCCTTGTATTGTTGCAAAAAAATATTACTTCATTCAACCCGTTAAAGTCAACAACATTTCTGGTTACGCGACAAAAAATTAAATATTACAGAGAGTACAATTTTTCGAAATAAAAATCAATAAATTGAGAATGTATTTATGTGTTTTCTTTGAAATTTGTTTTCTGCTATTAAACTGTTAACTGACAAAATATATATTCTGACTTTTAAATAGATATTATTAAATTAAATTAAATTGGAATTTAAGCTTAAAGCTGATGAGATCAAAAAGTTATGTTATATTTAAAGACTTTATTTAATTGTTATAAAATCAAACAACTCTTTGTTTCTTACCACGAATAATGATTAATAAATATTTAACATTCCTTTCCTTCCCCTTTCCTTATGGGTTGCAATCCTTCGTAACGGCATAAGGCAAACTCATAAATTTAACCAAAAAAGTTTACCATTTGTAAATGCTTCGTTGCCGGGTTGTTTGGCTTATTTTGTTATATGCTGTACATCAAAAAGTTGATCATAAATCAAATTTATAAACACACACACACACACACCGACACACTCCTGTAATTTTGAGTTGAATGACAAACTCTTGCTCAGTTATCCATAGATATCCATCACTTTCACCATGGAAAGGGATACAAGTATTTATTTCTATTTTTAGCACTTAATAAGTCGCTCAATGGGCGCCATTACAGAAGCCAGACACGTTGGAGAGGGAGAAGTGGTGGGAAAAATTGTGAATTGGGGTTGACTGTCAATATTTCACGGAAATTGCCAATATTTCCGGTTAATGTTGAGTTGACTGAGTCGACACGACACAGTTTGAGTGCGTTGCCTGTATCCCATTTTGGCTTATTTATGGCATTACGTATACGCCGCGTGAGACAATGCCTTAAATGCTCTTAATTGTCGCTCGAGCGTCTGTTGAGCCAGCCCCCAAATTGATGAGCTGGAAAAGCAATTTAGTTGAATTTATGTGCACAGTTGCAGCAAAAATGAATTTGTTTTCCTTTTCTTTTTACACTTTTTTGTTCGCAAAGTGCTAAAATTAAAAATTTAAACAGACCACAAGTGAGAGAGAACGAAAGAGAGAGCGAGAGTGAGAGAGAGCGCGCTTGCAAGCGTGTGTCAGTTTTTATCTTATGATTATACAGCAATTTGCATATGATCTCTAGAAGGGGTAAGGCCATGCATGGGTGTGGCAGAAGGGGTGCGGGTAGGGGTACTCCCTCCCCACTCGCGCGTGACTTTGCAGCGCGCTTAAAGGATATGTTGGCCATTTGCAATGCAAATGTTGTCGTGCAATCGAATTGGGAGCACACATAAAACTGTCAGCAAATGTGAAAATTCAATAAGAAAATAAACCAACATAATGATGCTATAAAAAGAGTTTTGTAATTTAATATTAAAATGTCCGAAATTGATAAGAAAAAAAAGATTTTGTACTTTAATATTAAAATGTCAAATATTAAGAAAACAAAACTACTGAACACAGAACTGAATGGAAAAAATACTTTTTTTAAATATTCAAATATTTTCCGAATACAAGAAAGTAAAGTATTGAGATTTCCTTTAAAGTATCGATAACGATCAGATAATTTATTCTATAAAATATTTAATGTAATAAATATGTTAAATAATTTATTTTTTACTTTTCTTTTTATTGTAGGCCTGCACTTGCGGAGCATTGAGGAGCCGGCGTCGACGCCGCTGCAGTTAGCGGCCAGAATGCCCGCGGAGCAGGGGGGCACAGGGTACGGGATGAGTGAGCATAGCTTGCTTCTTGCCACACGCACCGGTGTCCCCCTGCCGCTATCACAGCAACAGCAATCACCCGCCCATTATCAGTACAACAACAGCAGCAACATTAGCGGGAACAACATCAACGGCAACGGCAGCAACAACATCAATGGCGGCGGCAATCACACAACTGCCGGCTATGTTGCCAGCACAGCAGCTGCCTACCAACAACATTCACAACAACAGCAACAACAGCAGCAGCCACAACAACATCTGTTGTATCACCATCAACAGCATCAGCAACAATATCAAGGGTATTCCCATCATTATCATCAGACGTGCATCGCCACAGCATAGTCGACCCTATGATCCGGAGCATGCGCGCATGGAGGCGTGGATGGATGAGAATCAGGAGTTTGTACAGGATTATTTCATAAGGTGAGTTGGCAACTTTTAATTGGCTAAATTCGAAAAATCGATTTATCGATAAGCGATAATAAATCAATAAGCATTTATTTTAATTTGTTAGTTCTTGGACAATCCCCTGAATACTTGATACAGATAAAAGCTTTGTAAGGGTTATCGATAGACGATAACGATGAATCGATAAATCAATTATCGAAATATTTTCCCCGTGCCCTTGAGTTGAATATCGATAAACTAGACTAAGCATTTATTATGCTCAATGCATGTTGCAATAAGCGATTAATATCATTGGTATATCGATAACTATTATAGTATACCACGTAGAACCAACTCACTTCTCGCTTAAACGATTCTTGGTAAATCTGGCTGCTGGGTTTACTATACAGACTATATTGTGGCTTTTATAGATGCCTCGATTAATAATAAATTCATCGATTAATCAAAAAAATCTTAAGTTATGCAGCTTTAGAAGCATACAAAAGTTGTTTAAATTGCCATGTCATGCGCCAAAGGCTTGCTCTGATGCCATTGCCATAGTTTCGACCATATTTATGGGCAGCCATGCGGCTAGTTGGCCGTTTCCGCCATAAACCGGAAATTGACTCTTACACACATAGAAAAGGGTATCGGGATAGGAATAAACATGCGTGTGTGTGTGTGTCTGTTAGGGACATTCGGTTTTGTCGGCCTTTGGCGATGACACATAATAAAAATCACTAACAACTAAAAACATAAATTGGGCTTTATTTTCATGGCCAACAGACGATGTCGGTCCTTTGGCTCCACAGTTTTGTTAGTTGTTGTTGTTGTTAGTGTTGTTGTTGTGCTGTCAGTTTGCCGCTGGGCGTGTTGAGCACATTAAACGAGCCAGAAAAAAGGCTTCATTTTGTATACTTTGCATAAGAATACCATGTCAGACACATGACCCAGACTCTCTCTCCTTCCCTCACATCTCTCTTTTTCAACAGTTTTTCGACTAGCTAACAGTTGTTTCCCCTTTGCTCTTCGCTCAGTCTACTCTCAAAAGAGTTGCTCGCTCTGATTGCTAAATTTTTATGCCTCGCGCGCGTGTTGCCATAAGGACACATGTGGCACGAGTTTGTGGCATGCAGCATGACGCCAAATACTTGGCTTGCTGAATATTTATGAGCCGGCATTTTTATTAGACAATTTCATTTGGTGGCTGGCATGCATGCATGTTAAATCCACTGACCAAACACGCTTAATTCTTAATAGTATTTTAATATGTTTGCACTCTCTCTCTCTCTCGTTGCAGAAAGGCAACGCGTCAGACAGTGGACACTTGGCTGGTGTCGCATGCCACAACCGCTGGCAACGACGTCATCAGCAGCAGTTCGCCCACTCATCCAAATGGACAGACGAGCAGCTCACGAGGCGGCTCCGGTGCCACAACTCCCGTGCGGTAAGTTTAAACTAAACACTTGTCCAAAGTAAACTCAACTAACGATATCTTTTTTGTCGCTTTTAGCAAAATCTCGGCTCATGAGTTTGAGCGCGGCGGACTCTTGAAGCCCATTGTCAATACCATCGATGGAACGCCCACATTTTTGAGCATTGCCCCCCAGTTGGATAATTCGACCGGCAGTTGCAGCAGTTTGCAAAATGTTGGCGGTGTCGTTGCTGGCCAATATCAGTATCAGCCGCAGCATCATCACTATCATCACAATCACAATCATCAGCATTATCAGCATAGTCATTATCAGGCTGGCGGCGCCGTTGGCAGCAGCAGCAGCAATTGCAGTGCCCCCATTGGCCCCGGCGGCAATGCCACAAGTCCCAACAATTCGCATCCGTATCCCTATCATCATTGCCATCAACGGCCACAGCGTCTGTCCCGCAACGAGCTGAAGCAACTGGACGAGAAGGAGCTGATCTTTGAGCTGGTTTGTATATAGAATTGTTTTTATAAAATAAGTTTGCTCTATTTTAACAGTCCAGAAATTATAAATAAATTTAAAAAAAAATATACATTAAAAATTAGCAAATGAATACTTAATAAGTTTAAATATCAGACAAACAATCTTCAATTTAAATTTTTTAAGTGCTGATTAAAACAAAAATCATATAAATTCAAAAATTTATATGTATATTTCTTGAATGTCCACAGTAAATTCATTCACTCAAAATGATTCAGAATTCGCTGTAAATTACTCAATTAAAATGCGCGCATTTGGGCCAAAGAATTTGCTTTATAGACCATAACGCCTACGCTTCATGGAACTGCATACAATTTCTAATGAATTTCTATCGTCAATTTATTTATAAGTTGTTACAACACGCCTGCAGCAATTGATTTTGCATGCTACTTATATTGGCCTGCTGACGTTGTTATCAGCAAACAGTTAAGAGGCACGGCCTGGTCTAGCATACAAACAACATTGAGCTAAATTGTCACAGACGTCACTTGGTTACACACTCAGTTAGTCAGTTCGTCAGTTAGTCAGTTAGTCAGTTCATATTTAGCTGATTGACTTGTTTGCTTAACCAGCACACAGCACATTAAGTGCATGTCGAATGTTTGTACTTATTGGGAACTGTTACATTTACGACAACACTTAACTTGGAATTCAACTGAACAATCGTATCATAAATGTGGTTTTTGCTTTGTCATTTCCCCTTCCAGGTAAAGGACATTTGCAATGAGCTGGAAGTGCGCACATTGTGTCACAAGATTTTACAGAATGTTTCCATTTTACTGAATGCGGATCGAGGCTCATTGTTTCTGGTGCAGGGACGCTGCAATGGCGCCGATGGACTTAAAAAGTGAGTACAATTCAAATAAAACAAGGCAAAGAAGAGTGCTAATATTAAAGATTAACATATAGATCAAATCGAGATTAAGGGACTTGAACTTAATTAGAACCAGTTGATCAAATTATTAAATTAGATTTAGGTGTTTTAGAGTGAACAGCTTAAAATCAATATTAGATTAAAAATAAACTAAGAAAAATAGCATCAAATATAATTTATACAAAAATGCATAATGTTGGTCAAATATAAATATATACAGTGTGCCACTAATGTCACCATACACCATAAATTTGTCAAATTTGGCTATAATAAAGATGTTTTGATGCGGGTTTTATATATTCATTTTCAAAAATATTTTTGGTAGTATTTTTTATGATTTTTTGAAAATTGCTAAAAATTACTATTTTAACCAGTTTTTGCTCTTTTTCATACAAAAAGGGGCTTTTAAGGAATTTTCAAAAAATCATAAAAAATACTATCAAAAATATTATTCAATATTTTTTTTTGCAGTTGCTCTTAAAATTGTTTCAAGAATTTTTTTGCAGCAAAATATTTTTTTGAAAAATCGAGGAAAAAAGTTGAAAAATATACTTTTTCTAAAATTCAAAATTTTCTCATGTGTACTTAATGGGTTAAAGAAATTTTTGTATCATTCGATCGGAATTTAAGTGAATAAAAGATTAATATAATAAGCCCGCATCAAAACATCTTTATTATACCCAAATTTGACAAATTTATGGTGTATGAAGACATTAGTTACATACTGTACATAAAAAAAATATAATTGTCTTGAGGCAATTCTTTCTTCAGTTGATCGCTGACGCATATCGTTGCTCAACTTTTCATAGTTTCAAATATTGAAAGGCAAAACTTAATTTTCCACTACCTCCCAGCACTTTCTAAGATGACGCTATAAAAAGTTGTGTGCCACTTCTTTAGTTGGAGCCATCGTTTAGCTTATTGCATCCCACGTTGGTGTACACGGAATTTAACACTAATAACTATGAAAATTGAATTTCGTAATCAGGCAAGTGCTTTGGCCCGTGCTGAATGGCCAAAGCGGCGATGACTTCATTGGCCCAAAGCCATTTTGTTGCCAACTTTTTGCGCAGCAGTTGCAGCAGCAACAGTAGCTTCAACTTTGTCTGTGCAACATTTTTGATGGCATTTATTTTTGGCATTTTATGATTGCTCCAATGCAGTTTTTGGCATACAGAGACAGAGAGAGAGATAGATAAATAAAAAGAAAGAGGCATAAGTAGAGCGAGAATGTGTGTCCTCAGGAGGCCACTTTGTAGGGTAAAGAAACTAATTGTAAATTGCGGCAAACTCGTTGAAATTATATATATTTTATCCATGATAATACCTAACATTTCCGAACATTTTGCAGATGCCTCGTGTCGAAGCTCTTCGATGTTTGTCCACGCAGCACCGTCGAGGAAATGGAACAGCAGGAGGAAGTGCGCGTTGCATGGGGCACTGGCATTGCGGGGCATGTGGCAGAGAGCGGGGAGCCGGTCAACATACCAGATGCTTACCAGGTCAGTGGAAAGTTTTGCCAGCAATCAATTGACAAATTTGAATGCCATTTCCTATGCACGACCATTTATCAAATGACCCTAAAACGAACTCCAACTTTGGACAGTGGCAAATTTGGGACTTGCAAAGATTTATGATGCAAACGGAACATTCACATTCACACTCGTACTCGTACTCACATTCACATTTACATTCCCATCCACATTCATAGCATTTATACAGTAAAATAGATAGAAGTAAAAGTTAAAAATGCTGGAAATTGCTTTTTAAGTTTCAATATTGCTCACTGAATTCGACCTTCCAACAACAAGAAAATATGTATGTGAGCATTTTTCCGAGCTGGCCAGTAACTTGCTGTCCGGCCAATTGGGCCGTAATTAATCTTGTGGCCAAAACGAAAAGATACGCCAGTTATCCACAAGGTTGAGACCATGTTATGGGCCATGTTATGATACTTTTAGCTGATAGAACTGAGCCCCAATTTAAAGGCTTTAAGTCTGTGGGCCATTTGGCGCGTGTCTTTATCTTGTCGTTTAAGCCAATTTAAGGCATGGCCAACAATTGTACACAATGCACAAGTGTGACGCATTTGAGTGGCCAACTGTGTGTTAGCTCTTTTATCACAACATTTTAGCACAATTAACTGAATGTCAGACAGATAACTCTACGCAATTTGCGGTGAATGTGATGTGAGGTGTGAGTTGAAGTCTTTGGCTTCCACCCTCTCCCTCTCTCTCTCTCTCTCTCTCTTTTATCTGCCTCTGTCCAGATGACAGACTTAAGGAACGGTTAGCACGAGTTATTTATTATTGGACTTTGCCTGGCACAAATTGTACGAACAACTAAATAAAAGACTGTCAAAAAAAATGAAAACTGCAAGTCAGGCAAGATGGCCAAAACATGATGACCTACACAAATAGTGGAATTAACAGCTTGAAACTTGTGTAAAAACGCGAAGGGGAAGATAATGGATAAAAATGCCGGAACATGTGGCTGGTTCTGCACAATAGCACAACTGTCTAGACTCTGAGCTTAAGAACACAAAAAAAATACCTATATTTAGACATGCGACTTTTTCTATAAGCAACGACATGTTTCCTCTTTATATAAATAGAATCATAACAAAGCAATTACAACAGTTGTAATTATCTAGATAAAGGAATGAACTCGAACGAATTACAAGTAAAATTTCGCTAGACATGAAAGGGAAGTTGACCTGAATCAAATATGAAGACAATAAAGTAAACACTTGCGACGAAAAATATTGATAAATATTTAGAAACTTCCAAAGTTTCAGTGTCACCAAATTTCTGAACTATTTTGTATTATTTTAGTTAAGGAAATTTTGTTAAACTCGGTAATATCTTAGCTATTAAGCCAGTCAAAAGAAGAAGGTCTCTAGCATATTTCAGAAAAGAAATAAAAAATTATAATAATCACAGAGCTAAAATCGGAACTATGTATTTTGATAGAATTTAAATTTTACTTAAAATAAGTTGGAAAGAATGAAGAAATTATTTCTTCCTTGAGCTTAATTCATGTTTTAGTACTTAAAAAATTGGGTCGAATTATGACCCTATTTCAGGCTGACTTTTTGAAACTTTAAGAAAAGGAAAACTATAGTATTTTATGGTAACAACTTAAATAAAATCTGACCAACTCGAAGAGTTATACTTAACACCTTTTTCTGTCATTCCCTTGCTTTTATCCATGTTAACATTTTTTAACAAGCTTATGACTTTTTTCAGGATGAGCGTTTCAATTGTGAAATCGATTCGCAGACCGGATATCGGACAAAAGCTTTGCTCTGCATGCCCATCAAGGATTCTGGCGGGGATGTGATTGGCGTGGCGCAGGTCATCAACAAAATGAATGGCGAATGCTTCTCCGAAATCGATGAAAAGGTGAGTGTGCTCGATCTTAATCACCACATGCCGCATGTGCCAGTTGCAGGTTCTTTGTTTCTCAGTGGATGCTGCCTGCTGCCACATGGAAATTGCATTCATTATTTAACAAAGGAACAAGCTTAACAAACTGTCAGAGCACAGGATTACCCAGCTGTATGTGTGTGTGTGTGTGTGGAAATTCTTTTTCTTTATGGATTCTTTTTTGTTTCCGCATAATCCGCTTGACAACCGACAGCAAAACCGACGAATTGCATGAGTTATAATCCCTAAAATCGTGTTCTCTCTGTTCCTTTCAGGTCTTTGCCTCGTATCTGCAGTTCTGCGGCATCGGATTACGCAATGCACAGTTGTTTGAGAAATCCCAACTGGAGATTAAACGGAATCAGGTGCTACTCGACTTGGCCCGCATGATATTCGAGGAGCAGAGCACCATTGAGCATATGGTCTTCAGAATTCTCACCCACATGCAGAGTCTCATTCAGTGCCAGCGTGTCCAGATTTTGCTTGTCCATGAGGCGGACAAGGGCAGCTTCTCGCGTGTCTTTGACTTTGAGGCGAATGATCTGAGCGAGGAGGAGGCCAATTCAAGGACCAGCCCCTATGAGTCACGATTCCCCATCAACATCGGCATCACCGGACATGTGGCCACCACCGGGGAGACGGTGAATGTGCCCAATGCCTATGAGGATGATCGCTTCGATGCGAGTGTCGATGAGAATTCCAGCTTCAAGCATCGCTCCATACTCTGCATGGCCATTAAGAATTCGCTGGGTCAGATCATTGGCGTTATACAGCTGATTAACAAGTTCAACGAGCTGGTAAGTTGCCTGTACACTGAGAAAAAGAGTAGAAACTACTAAGAGATGAGAAAGCATAGCAAGTTTAAATTATTCTTAATATTGAATTTAATTTTAACAATTTTTTAAAGTAGAAATTAGAAAAAACTTTTTACAAATTCTTGCGAATTTTCGTTGGAATATAAAGCCATGAAATGACAGCTTGTTTCTGTAAATTGGAAATACTTGGGAAAAATTAAATATGTAGTTATAATTAGCTTCAATGACAGGAACAAAAACTTTCTACAAACTCCAAATAGTCGGAAAACCAAGCATTTCTAATGAGTTTTTTATAGTTGAGTTTACAATTTAATTTCAATGGAATAAACAGTCTAAACATAGCAACTTTTTAAAAGTTTCAAGGAATTCTATTTTGTGAGTTGCGCTTAAAATAAACAAGTTTTTAAGTTGTACTGAAAATGCATTCAGTTTAACTTTTGCAGTGACTTAAAGTGTTATACTTCTAAGCACTTAAATTCAATAAATTAAAAGTATATATTTTTAAATGAAAATAATAATAGTAAATTATTTAAGAAATTGAATTATGAATGCCAGTTGCAAAAGAAAATCATGAACTAATTTGAATAACTGACTTCTTCAATCTATTGCAGGACTTTACCAAAAACGATGAGAACTTTGTGGAGGCATTCGCCATCTTCTGCGGCATGGGCATCCACAATACGCACATGTACGAGAAGGCGATTGTGGCCATGGCCAAGCAGAGTGTCACCCTGGAGGTGCTCAGCTATCATGCATCCGCCACCATGGACGAGGCACATCGCTTGCGCGTAAGTTTCAAAATACCAAATTGCACCCCTGGGTGTCGTTTCTTATGCGGGGAGAAAGTGGGGAGCAAGTTGTGGGAGCAGCAACTGCACCACGGCATTTAAATGCTTAATTTGTATGTGAAAAGGTCGCACAAATGACAGACTGGACTTTTTGTCATTTTAATGCCACTCTATAAAACTCTGGCTGTGTTCCGTTTTAGCTTTCATGTTTTTATTATACTCGCACCTCCCTTTTTTTTTTTTTTTTGCTTCCTGCCCTCGCTTAACTCGAGACGTGTTGACAGTTGTAATTAGTTTGTTCGCACAAAAAGAAACTTTCGCACACTGGTTAAGAAGTGTTTCTCCAACATTTCTTACACATTCCCTGCCTGCCCGAGGCCCCTGGAATGGTTCAAGTTTTTCACATCTGTCTCTCTGTTTGTCTTTGTGTCGTCTCTCTCGGTTCTTATTCCTTGTCCCCTGTCTCTCGTCTCTTGGCTTCACTAGCTAGCACTTGTCTCACGCCTCGGACACTTTTCGTAATTATGCTGGCTAAAATTATGGCCGCCTCTCGCCTTGTCAGCTGTCCACGTTGCTGGGTTATTAATTTTAATTAAAATTATGCCATTCTATGCTCCGCTTTTGCGCTACTTTTACGAGAGCCCCTGCGATTATGCCATCACGAGGTATAAAAACGAAACCCTTTTCTCAAACTGGTTGCAACAGTAAACTGTCAGGCTATTTGACTAAGAGGGAGGCAGTGTAGAGTGGAAATGGGAGTAGGAGTGGGTGTGGAAATAGTAGTAGCAGTAGGAGTGGGAATAGGAGTAGAAGAAGAAGTAGGAGTACATCATCACGATGAGTTACTGCGACTCATGGGCATCAATTTGCATTCCCCAACAGCTGCTCTGGGTGGATGGTGGATGCTCGGAGGTTATTTATATTCCTTTTTGGGGTAAATTTGGAAGTAACTTGTGTTACTGCTCTAAATGAATGTCAGTGTAATAAAGTTAAGCAGTAGAAACTAATAAATATAAGAATAAGTTGTTATAAGAAAGATATCACATGAGCTTAATTGAAAACTATCTGACATTTAATGAATTTCTGAACTTGTAACGTTCAATTTAATACAGGGTTTTTTCAAACAACTGTAAATTTCACGAAATGAAAGAAACAGAGTTGCCAGATGTAGATAACTTTAAATAGTTTATGCAAAGGCAAAAGTTATAGAATTTTATGGTTATAAATTATTATTTTATATAAATGATTTTGATTTAAACAGAAAAGTTACACATCAAATTCTATTTACCCAAAAGCGAAAAATAATAATTCTATAAATATTATTCTAACAAGTATCGAATAGAATATATTTCATATATAAATTTCATATTTCATTTTTAAATTTACTAGTACATTGTTTTAGTAATATTTTAGTTGTACACGTTTTGAAGCTTTTTTATATTTTTGATTTTGATTATTTGTGTATCGCAGTGACAATTAATTTGAAGTACTCGTGACAAGTAATCGTAATCGTGACTTGAATATCGGCCATCTCTACTTTGTTTTGATTTGCGTCGATGGGCCACGCGGATAAATCGCAGCTGTTTTATTATTGTTGTGAAATTGCTTAAAATTCTTGTTTGTTGATTCTATTGTTGTCGGAGCGATGTCCAGACGAGGCGGCTGCCACGGCGGCCAGCGGTACAACAACAACAACAACAACAATAAGAACAACAACAACAATAATAAGAACAACAACAACAATGCTGGCGGTGGATCCCGTTACTCGTCGCTTAAAAGCTATTCCGATGTCGAGGATCCGCAGCGTCGCAAGGAGCGAAATAAACGTCGCGTCAGCTTCAAGACGTCACAGTCGTTGCCCCATCCGAAAGGCGATGTCAGGCTGCGACTTCAGGATGTGCGTCGTTGGAATGAGGATGACGATATGATGGCGACGACGACGACGATGACGAAGCAGAATCGTCCACGTCGTCGTGGTTCGCCAATTCCACGCGGTAAACTGGTGCCCAATAACGTTGGCTGGTATCAAGTGACGATCGATCTCACTGACCACAACTATGAGATGGAGACACTGCTCAACTCCCTGCAGGCGGGCATAGCACCTCAAGTCATTATACCACAATATTGGCGCTCAGAACAGAGTCTGGTCATCTTTATCACAGATGACTTTGAAGCGGCGCAGCGTATACAACAGTTGAGATGGAAGATCAAGTTGCCGGATGGAGTGCCGCTAATGCCGCTAGTAAGTAGCGGTATTCCCCAGGTCACCATCGATGAGCAGCTCAAGGACAAGATGAAGCAGGTGATGGCCAAGCGATATAATGGGGAGACAAAGGCTCTGGACTTGTCCCGCTTCCATGCCGATCCGGATCTCAAGCCCAACTTTTGTCCGCTCTTCAGTGCGAACGTGATGAGTGCGGCCCTCGACATAATATGCCAGAATATTCCCGATCTGGTGGCCATCAATCTCAATGATAATCAACTGTACACCATGGAGGCGTTCAAGGGCACCGAGAAGAGATTGCTGAACCTGAAGATACTCCATTTGGGCGACAATAAGTTACCCTCGCTGGTCAATCTCTTTGTCTTTTGCCACTTGCCACTGGTGGAGCTGGTGCTCCGAAATAATCCCTGCAGTTTGCGCTACAAGAATCACCAGCACTTTGTCCGTCAAGTGCGACGCAAGTTTCCCAATCTGGTCCAGTTGGACGGAGAAGGATTAATGCCACACGAATCGGTTGTTCTGCCAGCGGCAAAGGCGTCCTTTCTGTGCAACAGCGAAGCCATTGGAGTTATACGACAATTCCTGGATCAATACTTTAATATCTTTGACTCGGGCAATCGACAGCCGTTGCTGGACGCATACCATGAGCACGCCCTGCTCTCAATGTCCATGCCCTCGATGAGCCAGGCCGGGCGACTGGACAGCTTCTGGAAATTCAATCGCAATCTGCGTCGCACCATGAACACTGAACGTGGTGGCGATTTGCACCTGCGTCTCTTGAAGATCGGTCGCTTGTCCTGCGTGTCCGCGTTGGATGAATGGCCGCGTACCCAACACGATCGTCGCTCCTTCACCGTCGATCTGACCATGTGCACTGCCCAGATGATGGTGTTCACCGTGACGGGTTTGTTCAAGGAACTCACAGCCGATCCAGATGCCTACGAGCTGCGTCACTTTATGCGCTCCTTTGTGGTGGTGCCACAAAACGCGGGCTTCTGCATTCGCAACGAAACCATTTTCATAACGAGCGTAACTGCCGAGCAGACACGGGAATTTGAGCGTAGTCAAGTAGTTAATTCACTGCCAAGTCAGTCAACAGCAGTTGCAACCAGTTCTCAGCTCAGCGATGAGACCAAAATGCAAATGGTGCAGAATTTGAGTGCACAGAGCCAAATGAATCTCAGCTGGAGTCACAAATGTCTCGAGGAAACCAATTGGGATTTGAATCAAGCCAGCTTTGTGTTTGCCAAACTGTTCAAGGAAAATCAAATACCAGCCGAGGCCTTTATTAAATAACAGTAACAACTATTGCAACTACAGCAACTTTAGCTTTAACAATCAACAACAATACAAATGTTATAGTAATAAACTAAATGGAAACTCAACAACTGAAGGCTTTTCAATAAGTGTTTAAGGATTACACTGCTATAAATTAATTTAGTTCTGTTCAATGAGCGTATTTTATTATTGGATACAGAAAGCTAAATCTAATTGAATTGAAATTGTTATTTTTACAAAATAAATGTTTATTTTGCTATAATTTTTGACCCAAGATGTTTGATTTAAAAGCTCAAAAATTGGCTGCCTGTTTTGTAGAATTAAATGTCTTATTAAAAACAATTTATAGGGGAAAAATATCATTTACTAAAGAGGTAAATTCTGTTAAATTAGCAGCACTAAAATAAAGTTGTAGTTTTTAACTAGTATAATTTTTAAAACTGTTTTTTAAACTTTACCATTATCATTTCTCATCTTTACAGCGCCTGCGCGTTCCCTCAGCCGTACATTTTTGTCTGCATGACTTCAAATTTGATGACATACACTTTGAAGACGATGATACGTTGAAGGTAATTGCGCTAACTCTATTTAAAATAATTTACAATATTTAATTAATATTTATCTATGATTTTCGTAGGCCTGTTTGCGCATGTTTTTGGATCTCGATTTTGTGGAGCGTTTTCACATAGATTACGAAGTGCTTTGCCGTTGGTTGTTGAGCGTCAAGAAGAACTATCGCAATGTGACCTATCACAACTGGCGACACGCCTTCAATGTGGCCCAAATGATGTTTGCCATATTAACTGTAAGTTAAAAATACAATTTGTAAAGCAAACAAAATTAATATGAATTATTTAATTGAATAGACCACGCAATGGTGGAAGATCTTTGGTGAAATTGAATGCCTGGCGCTAATCATTGGCTGCCTGTGCCATGATCTCGATCATCGGGGGACCAACAACTCCTTCCAGATTAAGTAAGTCGAGTCAAGATTTAATTAAATTTTTATAAATGTAATTTCTCATTAATTTCAGAGCATCATCGCCGTTGGCGCAGCTGTATTCCACATCTACGATGGAGCATCATCACTTTGATCAGTGTTTGATGATCCTCAATAGTCCTGGCAATCAAATATTGGCCAATCTGTCATCTGATGATTATTGTCGCGTCATACGCGTCTTGGAGGATGCTATACTGTCCACGGATCTCGCTGTTTACTTCAAGTGAGTTGGCACTCGTATATGTTCAAAATGCATCTGTTAAAAATATTCTTATCTTATTCAGAAAACGTGGCCCCTTCTTGGAGAGCGTGCAGGAGCCGCTGAGCTATTGGGTGTCCGAGGAGCCGCGTGCCTTGTTGCGTGCAATGAGCATGACTGTCTGTGATTTGTCGGCGATTACAAAGCCGTGGGAGATTGAGAAGCGTGTGGCCGATCTGGTCAGCTCCGAGTTCTTTGAGCAGGGCGACATGGAGAAACAGGAGCTAAACATAACACCAATTGTGAGTTTTTGATGACAAATGGACAGGGTTGATGGTGAGATTATATTTATATCTTAAACAGGATATCATGAATCGTGAGAAGGAGGATGAGCTGCCCATGATGCAGGTGAACTTTATTGACTCGATTTGCCTGCCCATCTATGAGGTGCGTATTTTAGTTTTCTATCATTGTACAACTCTCATTAAATAACTATTATTCTTTTCTTAGGCCTTTGCCCAGCTCTCGGAGAAGCTGGAGCCGCTCGTTGATGGCGTGCGCAATAATCGCGGTCATTGGATTGATATGGCCGACGATGTGAAGAGCAAAACTAGTCAGGATCAGCAGCAGCTAATTGTGATATCGAATGGTGACAGCAAACAGGCGACAACTGATGATAATGTGGCTGATGTTGATGCTGATGCTGATGTTGGAGCTGAAACTGAAGCTGAAGCTGTAGCTGTAACTCTAGCGGAAGCATGCGTAAATGGCTTGAATGTTGTGAAAAGCAGCGCAACTACTAACAACATTGCCATCGCTTCTCGTCCCAGCAGCAACCAGCCCAGTGATGATGATGATGATGATGATAACGGTGTTGGAGTTGGATATGGTCCTGAAGCAATTGTGGAACAGATGGAGAACGGACATGCATCCAGAAACAGCAACGGCAGCTGCATGTCCTCAACCAGTTCGTCAACCGTCTCGAGTCGCCTCTCAACACCACCGCCAACTGGCGAAGACGACAGCACACCCGTGTCGCCCTCCAAGACGCTGCAGGCCCAATTGGTGGCAGCCAATCTCAATGCGCTCTCGCTGGGTAAAGCATCAGTTGTACAAAGGCAGCGCTGCACTTGTTTGCAGGTGCGCAAGACGAGTTCCCTGAGGGGGGCACAGGAATTGAATGGTTGTGGCAATACAAAAAGGGATGCTGCACTTTGCAAAAGCACGCCTGCCATTAACCATCAGCATAATTGCAGCCACAACCACAACCATAATAATTCATCATCATCATCATCATCATCACTCGCATTCACATTCGCATTCGCATCACAATCATCATCACAATCACAATCAGAACCACATTATTGGCGGCGGCATCGGCAGCGCCAGCATTGGCGGCAGTGGCCTCATTGGCCTCGGCACGGAAAGTGATAAAATACCAAAAATTGTGGGTAAACTTGGGCACCTCGATGGTCTAACCTTTACCAATGGCCACGGTCTGCCGTTCAACTATCCACAGCAGCAGCACCATCATCATCATTTGCTGACACGTCGCCACTCGGAGACAAACAACAGCAATGCAACACCGCCCACCGCTGTGGTGGCCGACAAGTGATGGGCCGATGGTTTAAGCCAACCACTTTTGACTGTCATTCAATAAATTACATAAATATATTATATATATACTACTGTACATAGGCATATTTCTCACGCACATTTTGTATATAATTTGTATCAGTATCAATCGTATCGCAGTGCACTAAAAATTACATTTAAAAAGAACATACCATTAGCAAATTGTGGCACAGCAATTTGATTACAAACTAAATAGAAAGATTCCTATATACTATATATCGAGTATGAGTATGTAAACTTATTTGTAATTATATAATGACACTATTTGCTGTGTGTGTAACTTCAATTTTAGTTTAGTTCCAAAACATTTACTACGCTATCTTATAATATTCTATAATCAAACATAAGCAAAGAAGTCAAATTCTCTAGAGATTTAAGCACAAATTGTACCAAAATGAAAAACTGAAAACCAGGCAAATTTGTTAATTGTTGTGTCATTCTCAACAACAACAACAACAAAAAGTAGATGAAGAACACTTTGAAAGTATTGTATTCCTGCTACACTATTTGTAATATGCACTGCGGCAGTTTAGTTAAATTATCTGTGGGTAGCACAAGTAGCACAACAGCTTAAATATGTTTATGATATGATAATAAACAAAACAATAAGAAATAATTAATAGACATATACGCATATATATATACTAAGCGCTTTGTATTTTTGTCTGCGGCGCTCTATTCGAATTTAAATAATTATAATTATTATAAAAAAAATACTATTATAAACATATGCGATAATAATATATATATAATATATACCACAACTATATGTATGTATTTATGTACTTTCTGGCTGTTTGCTGAGTTTGGCTTCTAAGCAAAAACTCAGATCAGTTTAGAGAGAGATCCAAAAACATCCAAGATTAAATGCAAAAGTTAAATATCTTTAAAGTTTTGCAAAATTCGCTTATTCGAAGCGTTGAACAACTGCGTTAAATTACGAGCACGTCTAACGGTCTGTGTCTAACGTACGTGTATTTAATCAATACATACATATGCATAAATACATAAATATATATATATATGGATAGTAAAGCCAACCCTCTTTAGATTTAATCGTACTTTGTGAGTTTTGTTATTTATTGTCGGCATTATAGAGATCTTATCTAAACTACACAAATTATTTGCTGTAATGGAACCACGTTCAAAGAGCAAAACTAAATAAAGCAAACAATTAATCAAAACTTAAAACTCTAGTTTTATACCCTCATATACGTATAAGAATAAAAATAAATATTTTTTTTATTTAAATGAGGTGAAATTTGGTTGAAAAACTTAAACCATTTCCCAGTACAAATTCAATCTTCATTTTTGTATATTTTTTATTATTATTTATTTATTTATTAGGTACATATAATTGCGTGTATTTATTGTACATTCATATGGTTTAGGTAAAAAAATACATTACATACACATATATAGATAAAAATGCTAATTATGTAATTAGTTGTCGCTTAACTAAGGATAGCATAACATCATAGGTACTAATTTGAGTGTTGCCGAAACAAGTACAAGGACTTACAACTAGTAGCAGCTGTTTGTTGATTGATTTAAAATGGGGCCGTGTTTCGAGTTATCAGACAGTTTGAATGGATATTACAAGATATACATATACTTTAAGATGCATTGGAATAGTCTTCAGGTAAGCGAACAAAATAAGTAGAAAACTAATGTAAAGAACGCAAAAGTTATTTACAAAATTGTATTTACGATACGAAAGCCTGCTTTCTCTTTCTTTCCTGCTCTGGACACACTTTTTACAAGGATGCAATGAACGGTGTCAAGTCGGGGAACTTGAAAAGGTTCTGGTTGCGAGAGCGTGTTACACGCGGTTGGGAATGTCCCTGACGCTGTTGTGGACTGAATCCGGTTGCCTGTTGGCCGGTCAAGTAGATGCCGCACTGCGAGTTGCACACCTCGTCGCGGAGGATGGCCTCCTTGGGCCACTGCCGGATCAGCTGGCCACAGTCGGTGATGCGCAACGAAGCGCACTGGGCCTGCAAAGGGAGAAGAGTAAGGATTAGTTTATCCGGAATATTACTTAACTAACCAATTACCTTACTACTAACGACAATTCAAAAAAAAAATAATATTTTCCAAATGAACAAAATTTAAATGCAGAAACAATGACCAAATTGACATTCCGCATGGAAATCGATTGATTTTTAATAAAGTTTGCGAAAAAATGTCTAGAAAAAATTCAAACAAAAAAAATCGAAAAATTCGAAAAAGTTTTCAAATGAATAAAATATAAATGCAGAATCAATTTAGAGGTCAAATTGATATTCGCATGGAAATGGGTTGGGTTTTGATAAAGTTTTCCAAAAATGTCAAGGAGTAAGTTTGGAAAAAATTCTAAAAATGTCGGAAAAATTAAAATTTTCCAAATGAACTAAACTTAGATGCAGAATCAATTAAGTGGTTAAGCCAAGACCAAATTGGAATTTCGCATGGAAACTATTATAATTTTAAAAAAGTTATGAGATTTCAATGTTTGGAAAAAATATACAATAAAAATCACGATTAAAAAACAAAATTAAAGTTGTTCAAAATGAACCAGATTTATAAGCGAAATTGTCGAAAATCGTGGTTAAATCTAAGCAATATTATGTAGTACTCTGTTTTTGGGCTACTTACGCCTTCAGCGGAGCAGACGCAGCTGGTGCAGGGTGAGGGGAAGGCGGATTCGCCGACGCGCACATTGCGATTGCCAATCTGGCAGCCCTGGACATTTTCGCGCCAGGCATTCAAATCGATCTGTGGCATGGACTGACAGGGCACACGTGGATTACTAATGGAAAACAAAATATGATATTAGCTGGTGGGGATTAGAATTGGAGTTTCTTCGACTTACAGGAAATTGCTGGGTAAGTCGAAGGCAGCGCGCTGCATATCGCCGGGGATTTCGAGATTCTCACAGACGATCTTGGCCAGGGTAACCTTGCGTATCTCAGCCAGCTGAGCCTCGGTGAATTTAACCTCGGGATTCTGATTCTCATACCAGAAACGATCGCATTTGCGCAGTTGCCTGAACTGGATGCCAATAATACAGGCCAACGTGGGGCCAACGAGGCCACCTTGGAGGGGACGCTCTGTCATGGCGCCGGGGAACAGATCGATGTCGTCGACGCTGGCATAGACCTTCTGGAAACGATTGATGACTTCGGTGGGTATTTCACGGCTCAGGTCGCTCCAGGTCGTGGCACGTTTCAGATTGCAAAGGGCGCGATAGTTGTTGTAGGAGGGAATGCCGTGATCACGAGCTAAGCAGGAAGATCAATTAAAGAGGATTACAAATTTTAAATGGAACTCAAGACACTGATAAAAAAAAAAATCTAAAATCAAGATTTTGGTCTCAGAACTTAGAACTTTGGTCTAAAAAATGCGACAAGAACGCGAAAATCTTGAAGTAAGAAAACACATCTTGATTCTAAGAACATTTTAATTAAGACCAAGTTCTTATTTTTAAGATCATAAATTCTTATATTTTCAAAGACCACAAATCTTAGTATAAGAATAAAACTTTTTTTTTTTTAGATTATATGTTCTTTTTTATAACCCAAAAAGTTTTGAGTACCCAAGACAAAAAATCTCAAATAAAGATTAAGCTTCTTAACATTTTAAGAAGAATGAAGTAAGTTTTAGTTAGCTTGAGGTCTATTAATGTCGATATGACACTGACTTGATCAGCGATCCAAAACTAGTGTCATTTTCGAGACGCCAGAACCAGTTGTGAATTCTAAGTCTCTTAAGAGAATAAGATCTAAGATCTTAGATTTGTATTAATATAATAATATAATTAAGAACTTAAGATTTTTTAGAATAATATTCTTAGTTTTAGTAATTTGGTCTTAAAATGGTCTTATATTAAGAACAAAATATTTAAATTTTGAGAATTTTATTCTAATATTAAGAACTTACGATTTTAAAGATTAATATTCTTAGTTTTAGTAATTTGGTCTTAAAATATTCTTATTTCAAGAACAAAATATTTAAGATGAATGTTCTTGATTTTAGAGAGTGGTCTTTTTTTCAGTGCACTTACCACGCTGAATGTTCAGAGCGATCAGATCGATGCCGGAGAAGGGAATCTTGCGATCCTCGAACAAATGGTTCGTCACCTCGCCGGTGATAAACTGATCCAGTGTCTCCATGGGAGTGGCAACCAAACCACGCAGAATCTCATCGGTGATGCCGGGTTGCAGCATGGCGTCCATGCGGAAGAAGCCATCGCGGAGCAGCAGGGGTGGATCCACGGGCTGATGCTGGACACTAAGCCGGGGAATGTGTGGACGGAGCAGCGAGTGTCCAATGCGGAAGGCAGCGGCAGCGAACTCATTGAACACGATGGGACTGCAGGATGGATTGTAATCCTTGTAGTAGCCCTGGGGCAGCAGCTTCAGACCATAGAGATTGACGGCATTCCAGCTGAGAATACGGGGCAGGAACTCATTGAACACCGTGTGCTGCACCTGGGCACTGACAATGCGACGGGCGTGATGGAACAACTGCTCCCCGTTCCAGTGGGGATTCACTCCGCGCAGACCCTCGACGATGCGATTGTGTTCGCGCAGGAAATTGGTGTGGATGGCGGTCAGACCTGGCTGCTCGGAGGCGCGATCATCGCCAGCAATGAAGCAGAGTCCGTTGCGGGACTTGCACTCGGGATGGGTGGCGCTCTGGGGCAGCAGCTCCTTGCCACGGATGGGATGCACGGTGCTGTTCAGGCGGCCGGAGAAACCACGCAGCTTGGCCGACAGACAAAGATTCTCGCCGTAGATCATGGATCCGTCGAGGAAGTGAGTGTTCTGGTTGACCTGGTCACGGGGACCCAGCGACTGCTGACCCGGCAGGGATCTCATCGAGGGGAAGCACAAACGCTCGCCGCTCGTCACATTCACCTCGGGGTAGAAGAAGTCACCGGTGGGCACGGGGAAGGGATTGCACTCGGGATGCACCGTCTGGCGGGAGTTGCAGGGTCGGCAGCTGGGAATGGACTCGTGGAAGCCCTTGTGGATGGGCGTCAATGTCAGATCGTGGTCCACGAACTGGGCGAACTGCATCACCATCAAGGAGTAGCGAGTGTGCAGATTGGAAATATCGGGATGGATGGTCGTCGAAATGGTACGAGGATTGGGCAGCGGAGTTCCAGTGACTCCAGTTACCCTGGGCGCAGAGATGCCGTCCTCATACTGGGCGGGCAGCAGGCGGGAGAAGGTGGTCAGGGCCTTGCCCCAGTTGGGATTCCGCAGGTTGTTGCAGCGTCCCGAGAGCGTGCGGAATGGCGAGTTGGCGTCGCACTGCTGACTCGGGTCAGGACAATGATCCAAGAGCTGCTGGTGGCCGCCAATCAGGGCGCTGATGTCCACGGTCTGCAGGGTATCAGTCAGTTCGTTGCGGTTGAAGGCGTTCTGGTTGGGATTGAAGATCTGTCGCTTGCGACGCGTGATCGTGTTCAACGACTTGACAATCTCATTCGACGCCAGCTCAAAGATCAGCGACGAGTTGGCCAGGCTCAAAGCAGCCGGATTGGCCTTGCTGAACGAGGCAGCGGTACCGTCCGGAGAACGGGCACTGATGCCACCCCCTAACAAAGAGATGGACCAGTGTCAGACAAGATTCTTGAGCGGATTCCGAGCAGTCTACTTACGTGCACGCCACACCTCGTACTCGAAGCGTTTGCGCTCCTCCAATTCCTGCTTGGCCCGCTCCACGGCAGCCTCAATCAGCTGGGGACTCAGCTCGCTAATGGCATCCTTGGTATCCGGCTCCACCTCGACGTGCTCCAAGTGAATCTCATCCTCGCCATTGACCTTCCAGGGGCGCAGATCGAACTTGGGCAGCTGGGCGCAGTCCAAAACGGAGTTGCTATAAAGATATGGAGTGATTGGGGAAAAAGTTAGTGAGCAATCAGAAAAAGGTTCTTTATTATATTTTATTGCTCGAGAACAAAGCTGAGAAAATTGATTAAATTTTTTAGTCAAAACATCCTAAAATAATTAAATTTTTATCCAGTAGATTTTACTCACTAAAGTTTATAATTCTTGAAAAATAAAAGATTTCAGAAAATCGTTACTGGTGCTAGTGTGTGGAATTTAATACATATATACAACTAAATAATTAAATCAGCGGTGGGCACGTAGTGGCTCTGGGAGCAACGATTGCTCCCAACTATTTTTCTGCCTATTCGGAGCCGTGAAGTCGTGAAGACTCGTTGATGTTGTTGTTTTTAATTTTGTGCCGGCGAATTCAGATTTCGTGCCCACCGCTGATTTAAATTAAAGACAATCTCTTCCAGTAAAAACTTAGTTGATCATTTTCCTGCCACTAAAACATTAGTTGGGATTTTAATGTAATTTTATTGGAATTTAAAATTAGCAAACTTGTTAAAAAAATTCTGCATTCTGATATTGTTGATATTCTTATCAATTTTAAACTATTTTGTTTAACTTGTTTACTTTGTAGAGTGGTATAATAATAATAAGTATTGCTTGCCACTTACAGATAGTTATCCTCACGAATGAAGGCCTTGGACTGGGCAGTGTCCACTTGATTGGAGCCACAGAGCAGTCCCGAGAGTGTCGTCTGGCGAATGCTCTTCAGCTGCTCCAGGCTGAAGGATGAGGGAGGAATCTCGTTCTCATACCAGAAGCGATCGGTTTGCTTGAGCAGCTCAAACTGTTGGGTCAACAGGCAACTAATGGTGGGTCCAAACAGGGCGCCCACAATGGGCTCCTCCATCAAGGCGCCGACCAGCAAATCAATGTCCTCAGCGTTCCTACAAGACAGAGGATAAAGTTAGTCAACTGGATTTTGCAATTTATTAAAGGATAAACTCACTGATAGATGTCACGCAAATTGGTCACATGCTCCCCGGGAATGTTGGTCAGCTGAGCCAGATTGTCAAAGGTCACATTGGAGGCGCCGCTGCGATCAAAACGACGATCGCAAATGTCCAGAGCATGGACGTAGGAGGCAACGCCATGGTCACGACCACGATGCACGGCCAGAGCCAGCTCGGACCAGCCCTCGGCATTGGTCTGGCTGGGCACCAGCGACTTCTGCAGGGCGGCAATCGAGAGCAGCTCGTGGGCGGAGCTCTTCTGGGAGAGCATCTCGGGCGGATACATGCTCCAGAAGGCGGGCATGGCGCTGGTGGCGAACTCGTTGAAGATGCCGGCGCGAATGGAGCTGGAGTAGTTGGTGGAATGCTTCTCGGCGGTCAGTCTGAGGCCCTCCTTGGCCGTCGTCTCCTGACCCAACACCAATGGCAAGAATTCGTTGTAGGTAATGTGCTGTATGGTGGCGGTAATGATGCGTCTGGCCTCCAGGAAGACATCCTCCTCGGACCACTCCGGATTGATGTGCGCCAACTGCTCGCCAATGTTGTTGTGCTGCTGCAACAGTGCCCGATGCAGTGCACCCGTTGCCCCAGCCACCTGGCAGTAGCGACAGGACTCCACCCTCACCCCGCCACTGAGGTAGGTCCTCAGCTGGTCGAACTCGTGGCGGGTGCCGCCGTACAAGCCGGAGCCATCGATGTAGGCCGAGCCAACGTTCATCTGCTCGCGTACATCTGTGGAGAAGATTGAGAAAATCATTAGAAAATGGAACAACTAAAACAGAGGTATATATACATTGATCGATATTATGGATAGTAAGAAATATAGAAAGTGATTGATGGGAAGAGTCTAAGGCTCCGTAGTGCGCTTACGTTTCTGGCAGACTTCGGTATCGAATCCGGGTGCGGAGCGTTTGTACTCCTTGCAGTCGGGGCCGGCGCGCACAAAGCATTGCTGCAGCTCGCTGGGATCCTTGACATTGGCCTCCCGCTGGCAGCACTTGCCGCTGATGGGCAGCTGTCCGACCTCGTACAGATCGTTGGCCAGCAACTGTCCCCAGGCGGGCAACATGGCAGTGATGTGATCGTGACGCAGCTCGCTCTCCACATGGCGCTGCAGCTGCTCGATCACCAGCTCCGCATCGGGCAGGGCATGTGTGCCGCGCGAGCTGCGTGGCTGACTGACGCCGTCGGCATAGTCCGCCGACAACAGTCGCTGGAAGACATCGCCACGCGCTCCCCACTTCCTGTGCGACACGTTGTTGCACTCGGCCGTCGGCTGGCGGTACTTGCTCGGCGGGCAGACATCGTAGTCATCGACGGCACTCGACTCGCCGCAAGGCGTCACGGAGCGAGCTCGTTCCGAGCTGAGCGCGTTGATGGCGCCATTCTCCAGGTCCTCGGGTATGCGGAGCGTCAAACTGGAAGCGCCAAGGCACCTGAAAGAGCCGGAGAAGAGAAATAAATTAGTTGAGTTGTCTAAATAAATTACAGAATATCCAGAATTTTATCTTGAAAATCGCTTAAAACTATCTACCGAGATATTACTCAGTTTATTTCTTATCAACAGAAATTGTATTATCATAGTTAAATTTACATTTAAAAATACAAAAAGTTTTATAATTTCAATTAACGTTATTTAAACAATTTTTTTGAATTTAGCAACTCCGTTTTCTTTTTTTTTTCTTTATATTTTTTGTATAAATTGGTAAATTTTTCAACAATTTATTTTAATTATTATTTAACATATTCTCTGGTTTAGATTTGTTTAACCCAAATTAACACTGTAATTTGAGAGCAGCCCCATTCATGATGAATTCATGTCGCTTCTCTGGTATTTTCCAGCTTTTAATTGTGGGCGATTTTCACATTGCCAATTAGAGGCGCAGCATGCATGAAGCGAATAACTTAAAGCTTCAGATACTCGTACTCGTAGTCGTAATCGTATCTTAACCCAACCGGATATGAAACTGGCGTCTCCAAACTAATCAATTTCAAATTATGAACAATGACGAGGTTCAATTTCAAATTGTTCGACTGCCCCCAAAAGGCAAACTGACTGATTGACAGACTGACAGACTGGTTTATAATTGTAGTTGTTGTATCTTTCATTATGTTCTTCTCATTGGTTTGTCTAGCGCACGTGATGAGATTTCATTGTTGTCTTTGACATTAATAAGTTTTAAAGCTCTCGTTATTTTTTTGTTGGACGATACCAACTGCTGTTTCTTTTATTTTTTGGTATCTGTTTTTTAATGACAAACTTCAATTTGGCCATTTGACATGCTTGAGCAAGCATTTATGCGTTAAATTGTGCAACAGTTGCAGCTTATTGTGGGCGTCTAAGTCTGATTTGTGACAGAGACAGAGATACGTCTAATAAGCCCCATTAATATGCTTAGCTTTGGCTAAATGACGCACTTCCTCGACTCGAAATCGAATTTGAATAATATGTACATAGATCTAAGAGTATTATGACGTTTGCCACTTCAATACTCGGCTCTATATAATTATTTACGTTTTTATAAATATTCAATATTACTTTGTTGCCTGCTCTTCTGGTTTTCCTCAAACTCATTTCGTGCACTTTAATTAGATTTATATTTCAGTCGCTTTTTTCTACATTTTTTTGTATAATTTTTTTTACTTTTGTGGTGTTTTTTCAAGGTTGGTTTCTTTGAGCTAAGCTGATTGTTGAGTCGAGTGTTCATGCAGAGAGCCAGTTCGTTTCCTAAGTCTTTTGTTTTGCAGCACTCGAATTAATTACGAAAATATTTCATATTTTTATGTGTCCAAAGTGCATAAACACTTGACTATTTAAATAATAAACAGCTTATCTGAAACTGAATTTCTGAAATTCTAAACAAAATTTGAATATTTCTGGGGAATTTTCGTGACGAGCTTGGTTACTAAACAGCATTTCTGAGATTATTGATGCGCTTCCACGTTCACATAGTTATAGCTGGTTGGCAATTGGCATTTCAACAGTTTGATTAGCGAAACAATTCTTGCCAAAAGAAATGCCTATTCAACAATTGTTACGATTATTTGCTCGGGGCAATTTGGACGTCAGTTCGTGCAATTGGCCAGTCGCGAATGCCACAAATGTTGCACAGAGCAGCAGCAACATTTTATTTATTTGTTTCATTATTTATATATTTATTTGCCGCATTGGCGCAGAACATGAACAGGCAAATGGATAACAACGTTAAGGCAGTCAC
Source organism: Drosophila suboccidentalis (assembly GCA_037043435.1). Lineage (NCBI taxonomy): Eukaryota > Metazoa > Arthropoda > Insecta > Diptera > Drosophilidae > Drosophila > Drosophila suboccidentalis. The sequence goes on from JBAMBK010000134.1 coordinate 549,657, forward strand.
GTCGCATTACCTGAAAGCGAAAGCTACAGAGAGACAACCAAATAGACATCCACAAAGACACAATACACAGATAGACTGAGAGTCATGTGAGTGAACAGCAGTTGGCCAATTTACATTTGTTTGTTTATAGCTTTAGTTTTTTGTATTTTTGCTGACTTCGAGGCGGCAGGGGGAATCTGAAATAACATATAAGTATGTCGCACGCGGCATTCATTGTAAGGCGAATGCCAAAAACTGTGTCACACCTGACTTTGATGGCACCAATCGACTGCAACAACCACAACAACTACCTGTACAGCAACAACAACAGCAACAGCAGCTGTGTTAATGCCACAAATAGAAATGCGCATCACACTCGGCGTATGCGTTATTTAACACAATTCGCTTCGAGCTTATGACATCGACCGAGTTGTATAAATTGTGAGCACAATTTGTTTGATAATTAAATATATCGAGCACCGCCAATAAAAAACGAAAGTTTTTATTCATTTCGTTTTGCAATCGACACAAAAAGTATCTATACTATTTACAAGAAATTTAAATATGATTAGTTTTATGGGTAGGGATTATAATATCATCATTGAATTTTAATTGGCGCTTGAACTTTTTGAACTCAAGTCAATCTTAATGATATTTTTATATGCATTATTATGCCTGACAAAATTGTAAAATAAACATGTACATCATGTAACCGGATTCGTACTTTAGTATTTTTATCATTTTAATTGAAAGGTGTTAGGAAAACATGTGATACGCAATCACATAAATAATGTTTAAACGATCACGAGGTGAACTTACTGAACTGAGTTTAATTTTTGATAATTAATGATGTGACAAATGTTAAAAAAATTTAAAAATTTCTTATATTAATAAAGATTTAAAGACTTTTTATATTAATAAAGTACATATTTTTTTTATGCATTTTTTTCAAGTCAGTTAGTCAGTCAGTCAGTCAGTCAGTCAGTCAGTCAGTCAGTCAGTCAGTCAGTCAGTCAGTCAGTCAGTTGCTTGGCAATTATAAAACACGTGAGAGTCTTAAATACCAAATGGCATATGTAAAATTAAACAAGTCAACTGGTTTTGCTTCTGCCACCTTTATAGAAGATTACACCGTCAAATAGTTGAGCTAACATTTGTATACATATATAATATATATAGTAGATGGCTGGGATCCATTAAACGCGTGCCGGGTTGTACTCTCCAAGTGATATTAATTGCACTCGGCTGCCTGAACAATGAGAGGCAATTACACAGACAACAGAGATGGAGCACAGTTAGCAGCATCATCATTTGTTTTTATTGAGTTAATAATATAGCATGGCAAATTGCATTAAGTATTAATAAATGTTGTGCAATCCGGTGATTGTCTGGTCAATTATGCTAGCTATTTGAATAAATCATTAATTAAATGATAAATAAAATAACATCATACAATTTATGCTTCATTTGCAAGTGTTGATAGTTCGGTAGCTGCTGTCGCTTCAATCACGAATCAATCACGATTTCTTGCCAATTGTTTATAAACAATTGCATAAGGAACAACGAAACTTCCATATGGTGGCTAACAGTTCTCTATTCGTTTCCCTCAGCGAGTAACGCAAAACTTTTTCGAACCTTTTGCGCAATGCAAGCACATACAAAAGACTTAGGCAACAAACTTGGCGCCAGTTGGTAAATCATGCAACAACAACAACAACTACATATACAGCGATAGCAATACTTTTAAACAACAATCAAAAAGGGGGCAAAAAAAGAGACGGAAACCCTTACAAATGATTTATGGGCGTGGCATGGGTATTGCAAATTCGTAAATGGGTTAAAGTGGCAACAGCAACAATGGCAATTAAAACGGAATGAACAACAATAATGTAAAGTGTTGAGATTGTCAGTGAGAGTATAGTTGGTTTTGATATGCATAGGAAAATAGGAATAGAATTATATGTAAATTGAATTCTTCATATATTTTTCATTCAACTTTTCATTTGCTAACTTTGGAGCCAAAATGCAGATACGATAATGACTATATGGAAATGGAAATGGCATGCATGAAAAAACAAGTATGATCTATTCCAATTGATTTCTATATCTATGTACAAGAATCTATGTACCTACAATCACTGTGACTCCATTTTCCTTTTGGCAGAGCTTGATTCCTGTGATTCCTTGGGCGCCGGCATCGATTCGCCCACCGCCAACTTGTTTGGAAGGGCATCTGGCGTATTGACGATGCCATATGGCTGCAGATGATATATCAAATAGTCCAGCACATACATTTTATTGGGCGAGACATAATGGAAGGATATCGCACTATCCGAGCAGCAGTCCAGACCCTCGTCCGTCTGGTAGTAGATGTATTTCCAGTACCAAAACTTCGCGTCCGGCTGTGAAGCTATTAAATGATGCTCCGGCACAAAGGGGAAGAACCGACCGCGTCCATTGGCATCCCTTGAGTCGCCAGCCACAACTTGAACATTCTCTAAGCACTTGCCCATTTCCACATCCTCAGCCCCAGAGTTGTCGCTTCTGCACAGCTTTGGATCGGGCAGAGCCTCCAGCACAAAGCGACGCACTGCCTCCCGACTGAGGACATAGCCAGCTCCTCCAGACATGTATCCCTGCTTCACATTGGGCTTCAACTTACAGCCAAAGTAGACGGGCGTCTCGGGACTGTAGGGATATAGCATAGAGCGCAGATTCTCGACCACCGTGTAGGTGTCGTCGTCTGCCTTGAGAAACCAGTCCGCATCGTTGATGTGGTGCTCGTAGATGTACTTGAATGCCTCCTTTGTCTTGCCCCACAGATTGTCGCGTCCCTCCCCAATGGGCAACTCTATGGCATCCAGTTCCTCGTCCTTGGCCGAGCTCATGAAGAGGAGTTTGTTGCAGCGCTTGCCCCAGGTGCGTTTCACGTGTCGTGCCTTCCTCTTGTGGTTGCTGGGACTTGTCATGATCCAGCAGAGAATCCGCACCTCACTGTACAGCTTCACCGCAATGCTGTTGTTCTCCTGCTCTGGATCCACCATCTCAACCATGTTCTGGCTGTGATAGGCATCGTTGACATCGCCATAGCGATGACCCGAATACGGCATAAACTCGGCACATTCCGGCATGGAAGAGTGGACAAATCGCACTCCCAGACAGAAGCCAACAACAAGTCCGACGATCAGAGAGACGAGGCTACGTTTGTTGGAACGTCCTTCGTTGAGTAACGATCGTCCTAACAGACTATTGGCAATCATTTGGCTACAGATGTATTACCTTCTAGCTGACTACGGATTTGGGAACGTATTTGATACGCGGTCAAGGCTGCTGCTAATCTTTGGCACTCTTTGAGCACCTTTGGTTGCTTTGAATAGGTGCAGCTCTTATTTCCTATTATTTATTTATGTATTGTACGTCAATTGGGAAAGGAGGAAAGTCAACATACAAAAAATAATTAAAATTTTAACATTGAAAACCAACAATAAAAGTATAATTTGATAAGAAACTTAATTTTTAAAATAGGAATTACAAATTACTTAAAACATATTGTTTTAAATATCAAATTTTACATATTGAAAAATGTAATAAATACTTTGGAATTTCTGTCTATTAGCTGACGTCGACAAAAACAAAAAAAGCTAAGCATCTTTTAAGCATTTGCTCAACGATTTAACCCCATACAATTCGGATGAAAAGCATATACAATTCTGATAATAGTTAAAGGGTTTGGGAATTTCTACTCCAGCTTCTGCTTCCGTGTGATTTTCTTAGCACCTAACGGGGAAATCCTGAAGATTTTGATTTTTGGTAAAATTTGAATAATACGGCATTGGCGGAAGCAGCGCCCACGTCTGTCTGTGTCTGTAAATGTGTCTGGGTCCGTTTGTGAATTGTTCGGTATGTGCATTAGTCATGCGAAGCATTTGAGTTGGAGTAGTTGGCTAAAAGGAGAAGCATGCATGCCGCTGGCTAACTGACTGGCGTCATTTAGTTGTTGCTTTTTTTTCATTATCAACAGCGAATGCTGTCTGGCCAAATATGCAGGCATGCGCTTGCATCAGCCTGTAACCACAACAACAACAACAACAACTGTCAGTTGCACACCCATGGCATACGAGTACTCAACACTCTCTCATTGGCATCGTTGACTCGCTGCAATTACTCAAAAGCACGTACATATGTAGCCTCAACGTCATATGACTTTGCACATGATTTCCTACCACCAACACCAACACAAACACACACGAGCATTACAGCAAACAAACAACAACAACAACAACACACAAGACAAACATGTTTTCTTCGAAAACATAAAACAACAAAATGAGAAACAGTTAAAGCGAGTCACAAGACTCTTTTCACGACGACTTGTTGCCTTATTGTTTTCTGTTTTCAGTTTTCTGTTACAACTGAGTTTCTTGGCTGTCATTACGCAACAACAACAACAAAAACAACAACGATAACAACAACATACTGTACTCCCCAACTGCCTCTGTTTATGGGCTTGCAACTTGGCTTAGTTGCTTCTAAGGAAACTCAGTTTGGCCAGAAAGGAAAACTTCAGTTTCAAGTGCACTCGATGAGCATAAGAAACAAAAAAAAGAAACAAAAAAAACTATGACAGTGGCCTGCAATCGGGTTAACATCATTATTATCAATAAAAATGATGCAATTCGAGTGCGCTGCCACTCAACAAATGTGGCTTCAAAAATATTTGTTACATTGCCAAGACATTGCAAAGTTGTTGCCAAGTTTCCATGTTGTTGTTGCTGTTGTTTTCATATGCAAAGCAAACCAAGTGGCGTGAAGATCATAATTCTATACGTAAGCCAGTGTGTGTCTATATGGCCAGAAAGTGTAAATGTTGGCAAAGTCACGCGCCTGCCTTGCGCACACACACACACACACACACACACACACACACATACACTACTGTCTATATAAACTCGTATTGTCTCATATATGCGGGGCGTAACTTTCGTTTTCATTGCGAAAGTGCATACAACTTGATATTGGTAAGCAGCTCTCAACTTGGCCCGTCCACTTTGTTGGCCTGTTTCTCTTTCTGGCCTAAACAGTCAGCTGCATGCTAATGTCACGCATTTCTATGATATTTATGATACGAGGCATGTTTAATATGCCAACTATTTGCCGTCATTTGCTGTCATATTATGTGGCATCAAGGTCGCAATCCTCTTCACCAATTTGATTGTGCAACTTTGCTGGGCTCCATCTTCGGCACTCGAGTGGCCCAACAAGTGACGAGCACAGCATTGAAATATTTCGATTGCCCCAAAACTTGCCATATTTCAAGTGACAGCCTTAAATACTTAATAATCGCTCGAAGTGCTCAACAACAATCACGACAATAAATGGTCCTAAATTGTAGACGCACCTTTATTTTTGTGAATACTTCAGCCTCAATCTGCAGCTTAAGCAATTGGGGCAACAATTTTGAGTGAAATGTGCCAGAGAGAAAAGAGATTGAGAAATTATCTGATAATAGATGATAATTATGTGCAGCTTTCAACAAAATTCGTTTTAAAAATAATTGATATGCAAATATTAATTGCTTTGACAAACTTCGTTGTCATATTCAATTGCTAACAAATAAAAAAACAAATTATTCGAGATGTTAATAAAATTCTATACAATCGACTTTTTCTGAGAAATTTTAATACACATTTAATAAAAAAATTGTATTGAAATAATGTTAATACTTGTTTGCACTCGAAATTTAAGCACATTTGAGAACAATACAAATTGATTGCAATTGATTTAAGAGAAGGCATCGTCAAATAAATTTTAATAGAATTTAAATTGCAGCTCGTCTGCCTTGAAAATATTCTAATTTTAAAATATATATTAAATTTGGGAATTTAAATTCATTTTTTTTTTTTTTTTTTTTTAATTTGACGGGTTTACATATTTTGGGTTTCATTCCTAGGAATTTAAAAACACATGCTTGACTACAATGACGGGGGGAATCGAACCCAGTGTTTTTTCAAACTGAAAGTTCTAGTTATGTGACAGGTCGGCGACTCTAACAACTGAACCACCGGACCACACAAAAAATTCATAAGCAAAAAAACAGTAAATTAATTTTAAGTATAAGTATAAGTATTCATTTACTTATTAATCTTTTTCGCTTTGCCTCATCCAATTGAAAACTCTTTAAGTTACAAACATTTAGCAAATATGACAAAATTCCACTTAAAACAACTAGTCGAAGCTATGCACTTCCCGCTACCAAAAAACATCTTCAGTCGACAGTTGTGTAAAAGACAGTCCAAGGTAGCTTTCAAAATAATGACGGAAGACTCTCTGCATCGACTGCCAAAAGTCACAAGGCACTACAAATCAACACAGGCAAAGAAATACTGAAATTAAAAATGACACAAAATTAAAAATAAAAAAAAAACCAACTCTCAAAGTAATTTTTGTATGAAGAGCTAGGCAAATCTTTGCCACCATTTGGTGTCTGTTGTTTAACAACCACAAGCGGCAGCAGCGGCACTTCACACTCCGCACGAGCCCACAAGACAAAATGAGGGGAAAAAATGGCCAGTCAAGCCTGCGGGGGGGGCCACTTCATCCTGAAGTTGATTACGTCTTTGTCGCTGCTGCCATATTTTGTGTATATTGCGTTGTTGTTTTGTTTTACTAAACAGCAAAAAATTTCACTTTCGTCTTAACAGATGCCTGGTACCGTTATCTTTATCTCCCTCTCTCTTTCGCTCTCCGGCTTGGCAGCTGTGCGGCAGCAAAGTCGCATCAGTTGTTTCTCAGCTGGCTGTTAAATTTCTTTTTAACCCAAATAAACCAGTTGCCAGTTGGGCGAAACAAGATTTTTGTGTCTCGATAAAGTTTGTCTTTATTTTTGTTTTTTTTGTCGGCTGGTGGATTGTGTCAGAGACCCAGTCCAAGTGCCATGCAAACACTCTAAACTGCATGTAGCCAGAGACACACTGCACAACAAAGCACAGCACAACACAACACAACATGAGATACAACTTCTTTTTTGGGCGTCAACTCAGGGCGGCCTGTTTCTGTTTCACTTGATTCTGTTGCTGTTATGCATATGTTGTGCTATTTGGGTTAAACCGTTGACTGAATACTGGTCAGACAAGAGGTAGATCTATATGCACATTTATCAATGTATTTCTTGTTGTTGTTGTTGCATTGAACAGAGCGATAATAACATATATTCTGCGTATGATTTGCTAGAAAACTGGTTGCGCCTTTTTGAAACGAAAGACTTAGGCAACGAACGTGTTGGCTTCTTGATTTATTTTCCATAAGCCACGACCTGGTCTAAGATCTGCTCAGGGTCAGCTACTATATATCTCGCCTTTCACTTTGCACCAGGAAACGCATTCGGGACATATGGACTCTGACAGTTTTCCAATTTGCAAGCATTCCAGGTTTTCCCCCTGCAAAGTGCATTCAACTTTTCAGCAGACAATCGCAAATTCTCAAAAGGCAGCAAGAAAACGAAACAAACGAAGATTAATTACTAAAGACATTAGAGCAGAAATACAATCCTCATCTAACTCAAAGCACATAACAAAAAACAAGTCTTCAACGAAAAAAAAGAATCACAAAAATGATAAATGGACGACGATTGAAAAACGGGCAAAGTCACAAATTAAATTACCAAGTATAATTATAAAAAAGGTTTAGGCTACAGACTTGCTCTGCTCCTCCAGTTTTATTTCTTTTCGAGTCACTTTCAAAAGGCAACAAAAATCAACTTCTTTTCTAAAAAAAAATTGAGATTTCGGTATTTAACCTTGAACTCGACACGATCTGTTCAGTTAATTACTTATTTATTCGCTGGCAAATTGATTTTTAATCAGTTCTTGTTTTAATTTAATCTGCCATTTCGGGTTTTATTTGCTCTTCGATTTGCTAAACACACTGACGTCTATCGTCCATCGGCATTCGATGTATTTTTTTTTTTTTTGCTTATAAATGAATTCATTTAATTTATCTTTATCTAAGATAGAGAAATGATAGCCGAAGACTCAGGAAGACAGCTTAAAAATGGCAACAAGCGAATTATATAATCTTAAAATGTTACAAATTAATTATAATATAAATAGTAACATTATTTTAGCACCGTTTGGTATGCAATACTGTTGTATCAATTTTCAGCAAAGTCATGTTTTAATTTTAAATATGTTCGAAAGTAATCAAAAATGTTTGAATGCTTCATTAACTAAAGCAATTTAATTCATTTAGGCCTTTGTTTAAGTAAAACTTAAATATCATCTTTATTTAATTTGCTTTTATAGCTTTAATTCTTTGGTTTTATAACTGACCTTACACGCACATTTGCCAGTGAATTTCAGGTGTGTTTTCATATGGAATATGGAATACTCAACTCTGGTCTGTCTTCGCATAGATCAGAGATCATCATCAATCATATTTTTTCTTGTTTAACTCCATGGCGTGTGCAGACTTTGTAGCCGTGCCTACGGAAGCGTAGATCCGTCGCTCTGACAGATACGCTTATCAGTTGAGTCAGCCACTTCCCCCTTTTGGACAGTCCTTGACAGAATGCATAATTATACAAAGCATAAGAATTTGCATTATGACAAAGCACAAGGCACTCATATCATATTCAAATTGGCTTCTGTTGTGCAGTGTTAATGGCTATGTTAATTTAAGGCTTTTGAAAAGCAGCGATCATATAATCGAACTAAATTTGAATTGCTTTGCATATGAAAAATCCATCTGGGAGCATCTTCAAAGAAAAAAGTTTCACTTTCTTTTCTCGGCGATCGCTTCACGCATTCACCGAAGATGTCCGACGAAAGAGAAAAAGTTGTTAACAACCAAAGACCTTTTTTTTCTTTTGAGGTTGATGTTGATGTTGTGGTTGTTGTACTTGTGCTATTGATGTTTGTATGTCGTGCCAGGTGGTTTTTGGAACGATTACCTAATCATGACTTGAATTTTTGTTTCACTTTTGTTATGTTTTTGTTTGCTTTTCGAGTTAATGTTAACAGATAAAAAAAACCGCATTGACATAATTTCGTTGCCATGTTTTACATAATTTGCGCACAGATTACAGCTAATTTATAGATCGTCGGCCTACTTTTAATTAACGGCTCCCTTTTATTCGATCTTAAATCGAGCTGAGTTCAATTTACGAGCAGATGTCAAGTTTAGAAAGTTTTCTTTTTCGCAATTCTCCGCTAATCAAAGTTAAATCTCTATGCTAATAAATGATTATGATGCAATGATATACATAGGAGGATAGATAAATAGGTACACAACATGGTCGACATGGCATTGTGGGGAGGAGTTGGCAGCCTTGGCCGGCCATTTGCCAGCTGTAACTTCTTTGGCTTAGTCATCCAATCGCTCTCAGAATGCAGCCAAGCAACTTTAATGCGCTGGCAAATTAAGCACAAGTAGCGCTGCCGACGTCGACGTTGACTGAAGCAGAGGCAGTGACTGCGACGTCAGCATCGCTGCCAAGTCACTGACATTGTCTAGTTGACACACTTAAGTCACTTATATCGACTGTGCGATGTCGTAGAGTTCTTGCCTTAAGTTTTGTCGAGTGCTTTACAGCCGAAAAACCAACAATGAAATCCAAAAAAAAAAGACAGACAAAAAATATACTAAAAATCCAACAGCATTTGACATTTGTTTATTGACTCTGTCAAGGCTCAAGGCACAGATGTGCGTTAAATAGTTTGCAAGCAATGGCCAACTTAATTGGAGCATTTGCGTAGGAGCTAAACGAAAGACTTAGACAACGAACTTGACGATGACGACGACGACGACGACGACGAAGAGAACAAGGCCAGAACCAGATTAACACCAGCATTCAGCATTCAGCATTTGTGGGCTTGTGCTCGTGCTGCTCATTGAGTTGTTGAAGCTGAGGAATGCCACACAAGGTAAATCAGTCTACTTGCAGTTTCCATTGAAGATAACATTATGTTACAAGGAATTTCAATGCTTCAGCAAGAGATTAAGAGAGACTTGTGCTAAAGATGATATAACTGTGAGTTTCAATCGATGCTTTTATAATTGTAATATCGAACCAAACTACATCCTCAAAGTCTTCAATTATTGTTTAATTTTTTTATTTTAACAGCATTTGATCAGGAGGAGTCTTCAGTGTTTCTTCTGAATTTTTGAAGCTCTCATAGCAAGTTTCACTTAATTATCACTCAAAGTATTGAATCATTATAAACAATAGCTCGACTCACCATAAAATTAAACTAAGTAGAAGTCGTTGCTTATTCATTTTGAAGCAAACTTCTCTCCCTGTGTCTCTCTCTCTTTCTATTTATTATTATATATACGCGACGCGTTGGCTTTTGTTGTTTGTATTTAAAATTACGACTTAATAATTTATAGTTAAACTTATTAGCTCTTTGTTAATCAGAATAAATAGATTAGGATTATTAAATTATATTTGGCACGTTTGCAAATTGATAAAATAAATATTTATATTTTTTTTGTGTGCGTTTGTGTGTGTGTGTGTAAATTGATTGAAACACTTGTGCGTTGAGGATAATTTTGGATTGATTTAATTTGATTTGATTTGATTTAACAAACGTTAGACGTCGTCTTGCCAAAGAGATTGTAACCGATAATGTACGCAACGATTTGAATCCTTTCGGTAATTAGCATAACGCAGGCAATACAAAGCACAACATTGAAGCGAGAACCAAGACGATAACGAGCCTATTTTGGCCACAAACGAAAGGCTTAACGGCAGCTGGCAACTGGCAGCCACTTAACTCGTTCGAACGCGCCAACGAACTGTTAACGAACCGATACCGAAAAAAACCGTATACCGTAGACCGAACGATAGATTACTTTGAAAGATTAAAGACAGAGCTTGTTGTTATTGGGATTGGTATTAGCCCAAAAGAAACGTTGTCAGAGCCGGAGCCAACAACGAGCCAACGAGCGAACAATTGCACGCTGGCAAAGCAAAAACGTATCTGAAAGCTGGGAGCGCTGGTGGTCGGGCTTAAAAGGCAAAGCACACCACAAAAACGGATCCGCTGTGAGCTTCCACATACATAAACCGGTAGACGCTATGACGATCGACAGCAACAACAGCAACAACAACTAACACAATATCAACAACGAAAAACGAAGCTTTTTGCCGGCTCAGCGGCAGCTCTCACGCATACAGACAACACTGCACCCAAGTGTGAGTGTGTATTTGTATATATGTATATATATATATATGTCTGTGTGCGTGTGTTTGCTGCGGGAGAAAGTAAAAATGATGCGCCATACTCGTTCGTACACTCGACAACACAGCATGCGGGCCAAACGAAAGCAAAATCAGGCCAATTCACAAATTCACATGGGGAGCGCTTTTGCGGTCAGACAATTTCGGCCAATTTTAAGTTATTTAAGCCACATTGTTGGCACATTTTCCAACAAAGATCATTACATACGTATATTTTGTATATAATCCGATACATGTATATATTTTAACACCTTTTGAATGCAGCTTTTTTCTTTTCTTGTTGGCTGCTTTTGTGCCTTGTGAAAGGAGTCACGCGCTTTGTGTCGCTTATTATTATTTTTGTAATTTGCACAAGACAAGAAAAAAAAAGAGACAGACACAGAAAAATAAAACTGAGTGAAGAGGCAAATATTTATGGCTGTCGAAGCATCGTCGAGACGCAGCAAACAAGTTATTCGACTCGAGCTGAGGCTGAAGCTGAAGCTGAAGTTGCGGCTCTCCTCTCCAAAACTCAATTGGACTGGGTCTTGGGTCTGCCAGCGACTCCTGCTGTGTGATGTAAGCTCCAGCAAAGGTCTCGCTTCAGTTGGGCAATGCATATTTGTATCTATTTTTTTACTTTTTTATTTTTTGCTTCGTTAATAGTGTCTGCGGGGTTTGCTTGTGGGCGTTGCATGAATACGAAATCAGATTCATGCGAGTTTTATAAATAACATCTAAATCTTTTTGATGGGCAACCCCAAGGTGCAGACAGCCGGACAGCCGGACAGCTGAAAGAGTTGCTGAAAGTGCGCCCATAGACAATGTTAATGTGCAGCTCAAACAGTTCGCTTAGTATTGGATCGCTAATTTCTTGAACCAACATGGGCGGCAGGTGTCTCATCATTTGCAGCTGCCATCGTAATTGTCATCTAAGCAACGCCATAAAACATAATGTCTGCTAATTAAAATCAGCTAAAATCGTTTAGACTTGTACGCTTTTCAGTCAAGATATAACTTCATTAAATATATCACTCAGATTTGCAAGTAAACCCTCTGAAGAATCTCATATATGTATCATGTACGCTCACGTTCAGAATCTGTTAATCTAATTAAGTGAACAAGCGAGTCGTGTATTAGCACATCAAAGTCCACTTAAAAGTCACTCAATAAATTCAAATTTAAATATCTTCTTAGATAAGCTGAGATAAATTTAGCAAAATTATAATGATATTGATAATGATAATAAGATAACTGCATAATTCACTAAAATAGCATTGACACAGTTTGATTTTGAATCAGGAAATTCCAAACAAACAACATAAAATGAATAATCAGTTATTTTTAGAAAAATACAATTTGTATGCATTTTATTTGTGCTCCTAAAAATTTGTAAGTAAATTTATAAATTTTAACTTTTTTTCCATAGCAATATATTTGCAATATAGAAATTATGCTCAGCTTTAAAGATTATGCTCAAATTAAAGATTCTTGGGTTCAGATTTAGATGATATAAAATACTGATGTTTATTATGAATTAAACAAAATAAGATTGAATAGTATTGTAGTGATGTATCATATATGTTTATAAGTAGTTTACAATAATATACATTTCGTTAAAAAAGTCTTAATACAGGTCAATGTATTTACGATGCGCAGTTTGTTTTGCCAAATGTCACATTATGTTTTGCATCATTTGCAGTAGTGGAAATCGGTAATCCACACGAATTCAACAAACATCAAAGCCTTTAACTTTCCAATCGAAGTTCAGGCAAATAAGCCAACAGTTTGAAACACGAAAAATGCCACAAGATGTACAATAAAAAGGCAGGCATCTGCCTCTTGGCTTCATGGCTAATGGACGCCCCTCACATGACCTTGCCGGGGCTTTAATTTGTCACCTCAGCTGACCAAAAAACGAAAAAATAAACAAAAAGATATTTCAAATTACATTTAAATGAGCATTTCTGCCACTGCTTAATTACAAAGACGTACAGAGTTACAGGCACGTAACATAGCTAAATTCATATACATATATAAAAACATTTATTAAAAAAAAAAGATTAAAAAAAAATAATTTAAATACCAACCATGAGCTGAGGCTGCGCATCACGTGCTCTCGACGCTCGTCTTCATTTGGCTTATGGCGGTCGGTCTCTTGTTTTGGTCTTTTTTCGTTTTGGCTAAAAGTCGCGACATTAGCCGCAGCAGGAACCCAAGCAAAATCAGCTAATAAAGAAAAAAAAGATACAGACTCTAGAAGAAGATATAAGTATACACAAAAGTTGTTTGTTTGGTTTGTTGTTGTTGTTGCTTTGGTTGATTTCGTGGTATTCGTTTCTTTTTTTCTTTTTTGGTTTTCGATTTTATTGAATTCATGTGACTCGTCTGATTTCAAATTCATCGCCGTTAATAAGACAAATGCAATATACGAAATACCATAAATAACGATTAAATTGAGCACTTGCTAATTTCCAAGACGGATGTAAGGGCGTCTGTCTGTCGACGTCGGCTTACAGTTGTCAACTCTCTGATCTTTGTCTCTCCAAAATCCTTCAAGCTACTTTTATTGCACTCGCATTTACGGTGAGTGCTAAAAGTTTTCATATCTCAACATCGTCATCGTTGATTGCTTATATAATTTTATTCGAATATTAGAATAATAAAGCCGGTTTCAAGTTTTTGTGCCGACCTGGCGCCTATGTTTATATAATCTGAACTTGATGGCGGTTCTTCTTTGTTTATTCTTCATGTTCTTCGTAACAGTGAAGTGGTCTATAAAGAATTCAAATTCAATCTCGCGTGCCAGGCACTGATTCCATCATTCATCGCACTCGGAACTGAGAAGTATGTGCGTCTTCTTTGGGGCCAGGTACTCGAATTTGTACATTTATGAATAGGTCCGGTTTCTAAATTACGTAAAAATTCCAATATAATTTAAATTGTTTTATTTTTTGTTTAACCCATTTAAAGCTAATGGGTATTTAAATACCCAAAAAAGTATTGACACTTTAAAAATTCTAGCTTGGGGCATGTGAGAGATATCGAGGAAAAATTTATTTCATAGTAAAGAGAAATAATTAAAATATGAGTATAAAATATGAACAGTTTTGTTATCCTTGTTATACCTGTAGTTTTTTACAGGTGAATATCTAGGTTTTTTTCTTCATACAAAATGTTGGCGAAAAAAGCTGAAAAATGTATGGAAATCGAAAAAAAAAATGTGGAGATAAAAATTTTTTTTTTATTTATTTCAACTTCTATGGTCTTCTAGGCACACATTTCAAAATTTCGTCAAAATCGTACCAGCCGATCTATGGGCAGCCATTAATGGGTTAAAAAAACAGGTGGTTAAGTACCGTTAGCCAAACACAATAATAAATAACAGAAAATTATAATAACAAAAAAAAAAGTTGCCACCGAAAAGTCAGTTAAGTGTTGAGCATCGGAACGATTTTGTGTGTAGGGTTTTACGTTATTTGTCTTGGCGGCAGCTCGAGCCGACGTTTTGGTCAATTAATATATGTATCATTAAAATTTCAATTTATTATCGAACAGCATAAGTGGCATAAAATTAAAACAAAAACAAAACTGAAGATGCGCCAAATATGCGTACAGTCTCTTTTTCTCCACTCGGTTCAACCGGTACGGCCGGTACAGGGCACCAGACAGACATACTCATCTGACAGATCGTAACAGCGTGAATATCAACAATGGAGTCGCACTTGAACCTTCACAAGGTGACCGCTCAGTGAAAGTATGAGATGCATGTGACATAAACCCAGCGACAATGCCAATTTGTGAATGGTCAAACGAAATCGATTGGAAGAAAGAGAGCGGGAAGAATGACAGAAGAAAATTCCAACGTGTAGAACAAGCTAAACACACCATGATTCGATGAGTATTATTTTTAAATTATAATATGCGAGAGCTTTGTGAATAATCTGAATAAAAATAGTAACTATTGAAATGATTGATAGATTGTCGAATCGAGATGTATGAAGCAGAGAAAGTCTCGTACCAGCCAAAAGACTGACACTCAGAGAATGACAGACAGGGGGCAAAAGAGAGAGAGAGAGAGATGTATAGTGAGCATGCAGATTTTTAAAGATAACATAATATGACAATTAACCCTCAAAACTTTCCACTTTATGCGCTTTCAAGGACAATTTTCAGAGCAAAGCCTTAAGTGATGCTCAAAGAAGAGCAACTGAAAGTGTTTCTGTCAGGTTGAATAAAATGTGAAATGAACATTTTTTTATTATCTTGTCTGGGCTTTCTATTCCTGATTTTATTAATAACAATAATATGATTTCTTTAATCAGCCCTGTTCCGACTGTCGACTGTCGGCGACTTTTGTTGTACCATTCGTATCCACCTTATGTATCTAAAGATTTTCCATACGCTAAGTAACAATTCTCTACATAGACTTTGGCTAACAAAAGAACGTGCAGTGTGTGGGCGTTTTATGATCTTTGAATTGTCTGGCAGTTCGTGATTGTTGCCAGCAACAGGCAAAACACTCAACACAAAATATGCCACGTGATTTCGATATTTATTTTGCTTATGTTTTTTATATTTTTTCTCTCATTTAGTTTTTCTATTTGCCTATTTCGATTTAATTAATTGGGACATAAATTATTCATGGAAAATAAAAATATAGACAATACTGGGCAAACAGTAACAAGCAACTTACGTCAGTTGGTAAGGTCACAAAATATTTTAAGGGGATACTGAATACAGAAGACACCCGCTAGCTAGAATGATGAGACTTAATAAATCAATTTAAATTATAAAAAATTTTCATGAGTGTAGTCATCAATTAAATACATTTAAATAATAAAGATATTCAACTAATAAAATGAGTGTCATAAAAATTGAATAAATGTGGCGCACAAAAGTATGCAACACATTACAACATGTTCGCGTTTCTACTGTCAATCACTTTTACAGCTGCCTGAAAGTAGGCAATATGATTAATTTGTTCAGGCAACAAACCTTTGCATAGTATCGAGGCGAATGTTCTAAATTTGTATGTACTAAATTATGCCAAAGTATGAAAAATAAAATTATTGACATATATTTTATATGTGAACTTCTTCAATATTAACAAAATGCATGTTCTTGAATTTCTAAAATTATATCACCTTTTATTTGTTGTGACTGTAACACACTTAAGAACTAGGACAATAATAAAATATAAAAGACAATTTACAGCTGTTTCTTGGCCTCCTGGGCCTTAGATGTCGCCGCAGTTGTTGCCCATCTTTTGTACAGCTTTCTTAGCATGCGCCAAGGCAACCACACAGTCAACCACAGGGCGAGAAGAACACAGGCAATCACATCGAGCAGCAGATACTGATGGAGGGGCATGAAGGCGCCCTGTGATTTGAGATGCCTGGCACCGCGATGCCTGATGATGTACTCAATCCAGAAGCTGGCCTCTTCTAGGGGATGGATGGCATTATCACGGAAACGCTGCGAGACCTCCAGAGCACTGCGTTTATATTGTGGCTCATAGATCAACGTCTCAATATTCTGCACCAAATCATCGACTGTGAACTTTGAGAAGACCAAGGATCGAGCGTAGCCTTCACGCACTGATTTGATGGTATTCCTGTGCTGATCCCCATACAGGGGAATACACAGCATGGGAACTCCCCAATATATGCCCTCCTGGGTGCCAAAAATGCCGCCGTGTGTAATGAAAAGTTTCACGTTCGGATGGGCCAAGATGTCATTCTGTGGCATCCACTTGCTGATCATGACATTGGGAGGCAATTGACCAATGGATGCATTCTCATATTTCCACAACACCTGCTGCTTGAGTTGGCCAAACGCTTGAAGTATTTGTGCCGTCTTCTCCGGCGGCATATCGGTGCTTTTCATATAGGAGCCCAGACTGAAGTAGACCACACCATGCGTGGCATTATCCAGAAAATTTTGCATATCCGTGGGCAATTTCTTGGCAGGCTGAATATGCGCTCCGCCCACATTGATGAGACCTGGCATGCTGGGGCGAGGCAGATCCACGCTGCGATGGCTGTTGATCAACATCAGCGAAATGTTGCGCTCCAAGTCATGGACATGCGGCAAGGCACCTGAAAAAGTAATCAAAAGTCAGCCAATTTATTCCAAAAGAAATTATACCATACCCACCCTTGATAGCTGAGCCAAAATACGTCTCCGCCAGCTGCTGCATTTTGGGTAAGTAATACCAACGTCTCATCAGAGCATCGTAAAGGGATAAATAAGTGTTGTAGGCCCGCTGGGAGAAGGTCATGTGATCCGTGTGTGGCAGCAGCAGATGTGGTATAACCGACCAGGGTGTTATTAGGCCCATTGCATGATCCATATTGTCGGCATAGCCCATGGTGCCAATGGTCACCACTGGGCACTTGAATTTCGTGCCAAACATGAGGAAAGCCTCATGAAAGAACTGCTCCAAAATAACCAGATCAAAGTGTTCATTCTGGCTGTCAATCAGTCGCTTCAACTGCGCATCCTGTAGAGCATGTTCCGTCGTCATCAATCCAATTTGCCACCACATTTGCAGATTCTGAAAGTCGCTGGCAAATTGCATGCTGAAGATGTTCTTCTTGGGAACTGGAAATACAAGAGATAATCATAATGGGAGCAGCTTCTATTTATATTATACTCACAGTGCTTGGGTATATCAAAAGCTGGATTCAGTATAATCTCAGTTAGATTCTCATGCGGTGTTTTCGTGGGATGATTGTTGACACTGGTCACGTGGTGTCCACGCTGCAACAAATCCCGCTGAAAGTGCTCCAGCCACATCCAATGACTGGGCGCTGGAAATGGACCCATAAACAGAATGCGAGAAGCATTGCTGCCCAGCTCCGACATCGCCAGTAAACAGATCCAGACTAAAGATCTCAGCTGCAACTGCATCTGCAATCAAAATGTAAATGTCGCAATCAGTGTCAGATTATTATATAAGCTCTGTCAATTTTGCAATAGTTTATTTCACTATTTGCATAAGCGAGTTTAATTGCCAAATGGAATTAACGCTGGAATTAAATATTAACATGTTTGTATGTAAGCACTTCCTTATTATCATTTTATTTGTATATGCACTGGATTTCTTTACTTGGTTTTATGAGTTAGATGGAACTGGTGGTAGTAAAGTAGTTAGCATAGGGAAATACTTAATGCATTGATAGATATTTATATCATTATCTGTACTTCGATCATCCACAATGTTGTATTCAAATCTTGTTTCCCGCATTATAAATATTAAAGAGTATATGCGAGGTCACAAGAGGTATTAATACGACTCTATTTATATACCCGGTGGCTTAAGAAATTAGAAATTAACTAGGTTACAGAGTATTTCTGGATTAAGTACTTTATATTATATCTTCAATCCATGTTATATTTGCGTTATCAGCATCAACTATCAAGGCAAACACAGACTGTAGATTCTAGAGTCTAGACCTTAGCGTAACCAAAATCTGTTGTCGAGGTCTCTGATAAACAAGTTCACCCGGCAACATTATTTTATAAGCTGATCGAGGAAAGATGCGTTGAGTCATTGTATGTTATCTTATCAAAGCATAGATCGTTTAAAAATAAGATAAGATTATGGAGCATATAAGTAGAACAATAAAACATAAATTGCAAACTCATTTTATTTGTTTTATAAATAGCTTTAAGTATAACCAATTAGGTATACAAATCGCACAAGACTAATAACAATTTATAGAGTGTTTAATATTCAGCAAATCAAAGATAGATTTAATTTCTTGATTTTGTTTCCACCAGCATTAGTTGATCGAATGGGTTTGATTAAACTGTTTGATTGAAATGCAACAAGTAAATAAAATTTCATCATTAATAAATTAATAAATTATACCATTAATTTATGGATTGCGCATAAAAAGTGGCTTGGACTGCATTCTTAGCGGAATTCGACTTATACAGTTTGCCTTTAATTGGGTGTGTTTAACTTAATGACTGTCATAAATTAACTGATTTAGTTTTGCAATAAATACACCCACTTCGAATGACTTATTTCAAGTCGTAACTAACGCCAAACAATATAGTTGTTTGGTCTACAGAAAGTATCAATTTCTTTGTTCCGAAAACTTAAACTTTTATGTATTTTCTTCGTATTGTCGCACATATAATTATTTCAATTTACAATCCGCAGTTGTTTGCTTAGCTGTCGCTCGAAATATACAAAAGTACTAATTAAATAAACGCTATTCGGCATTGAGTGTCGCACATGTAAATACATATGTACATACATACATACATACACGCATAAGTGTTACGTAGTATATATATTATTTTTATTGCAGTGCACTTTTCCTATTACATATCGCGTGTATTTTTTACCGAACTCAAACATTTCACTTCTCATTTTACTGTTAAATCTAATAGCTGCATTTTACTCCGAGTTGTTGTTGCATCAATGCACCTGCTCAATTTAGCGTGTACCAAGGTCTTTATTCCTACGATTATTCAGAGTGCAGCTATAAACATAATTGCCTGTAATATTAATCTCAGCTTCTAATTGGCAAATTATTGAAGATTTCAGTCTGTTGGACTTTAAAAATTATTTAAAGCTCGAACACAAAATGTGAACAAAGGCCAATTTCAATCAATGGGAATTTCGATTATTTCTATGTGAGAATTTGCTAAATACATATGTATATATGTTTTGTACATGTTTTGTAAATTGCCTCTGATTTTATTTAACTGCTTGCACGTATGAACACCTAGTATTTAATATAATATAATATTTATAATTATAGATGAGTTCTCACAACCATTATTTTAGTGTTCTTTTGTTAAACTTTTTATGTTTAATTTTAAAAAAATGTTAATTGCTATTGAGAAATGTTGTGATCGAGTTTTTATTTAATTAAAATTTTGCATTTAAAATGTTGTTATATTATATATTGATTTTATTGTTGATTTGTTTATTTTATTTACTTTGTTTCCTTCTAAATTGGCGTCGTATTTGAACTTTTTTGGCCGAAGATAACAAAAAGAGAATTGAATTAATTTTGCTTAGCAAATTTTCAAGCTTTTGAAGCCTGCAAAACACGTCCGATACGCAACGAGTTTCAGTTATCACTAACCGATCCGAACGCAGCGCGAGCACCTTAACTTTCCTGCTTAATCACAGCCCGACTGAGACGCCGGCGTCGACGTTGACGGCGACGGCGACGACAGCAGCGACGACTTTAACGATTGCAAGCAAAGAAAATTTAAGACGCAAAGTCAACAGAAATACAAATAAATAGAATGATTAAGTGCGCACATACGTGTACATATGTATTTGCTTTTGTTTGTGTTTTCGCCGATCAACAAGAATCGGAATTCAGCCCTGGCATTGAGACGTGCAAAAGCAAAGCAAAATTGTTGTGTGTGTCGAAAGTCGATTAGTATACTACCCTGTAACTTTCAGATAATCTCATAAAGAGTTTTGGGATATTCAAGACTAACATCACTTGGGAGACATAAATTACATTTATTTGTTCATCCTTATGTTGAGAAAGTCGGCAAAAGTTTGCAAGGTATCTTCTAGTCGAGCAATACTTTCGTATTTTGTTTTATTATTGTTCTTATCGCCTGCGATTTGATTCATGCGTCTCTCACATGTGACTGATGCACGCATTAGCAATAGTAGCTCTATTCTAATGACAACTCTTAATTCAAGAGATCAACAGACATTTCAGGTATTTGTTAAGTGCATATACTATATTTGTACAGATATGCACAATTAATTAATAACATATTGTTTTTTGCAACCAGTTTGTTGTCATGTCGTTGAACTTTTTAACAGAACCGAATCGATTTATTCCGGTTCTCAATTTATTTGGAGATTTGCAATTTGAAGATAATTTCTGTGATATAGAGTGCAGCGGCTTAAAGATACCCTATAATTAGTATACTTTTGAGTAGGCTAGTATGTTAGATCTAAAATAATTCGTAACATAAAATTTATAAAAAAAAAAACTTATAATATAAAAAATTAAAAAAAATTGTTAATTATCCATAATCTAAAAATATGAAAAACTGCATAACTGTCGTCTTAATAAAAACCTAAAACGATACTTGCAAAATATAAATTTACTCGTAAATTCTGGACATGTTGACCAGGAAACATTCTAAGTAATAGAGAAAACGTTTTTAACCTAGAGAATTTGGTATTTCCCATCAGAAAGACGTAAAGCATTTCCTTTTCAGTGGAAATTGATAGTAAAATTCATTTGATCCAAGCAATCGAATTATTTTAATGCAAGTCAAAAAAGTCGTGCGCTAACAATGAACGTCAATTCAATTATAAATAAATTTCTTCAAGCGACATTTTTGCGCTACTTTGCATAATCTTTTACTACTGTGATTGACTGATAAGAGCAAGGTCTAACAGCTTATCAAAATTAGCTTGAGTAAATACAGACAGAAAGACTGTAAAATAATGAAGATGTGATAAACATAATTGCAGACAAATAAAGGCGACAAAAACATGGGCGAAGATTGCCACAAATGTCGCCAAAAAAGCTTATAAAACATGCAACGAATAAAAAGAAAAAGAAATAATGTAGAGGAAATGTAAAACAAAACCCGAAAAAGCACAACTGAGCAAACCGAAACATTTCAATGACGATTGGCACGCTTCAATGAAGCGAGCCACAAGGAAACTGCGGCAAGTCGGGGCAAGTCGAGCTGGGGGGCAGGGAGTGGGCGATGATGGACTGTAGTTGCCCAACCCAGCACGGTGGGGGCCCAGTCCGAGTCCAAAGTTACCCTGAAGTTGCCCAGACTGTGGCTGGCCAAGAAACGGCACTTTTGATGCATGCGTCGAGTTCATTCACAAGCTGCAAAAGGCACAAAATGTGGCCACGGTGCAATGAAATTGAATTGCGTGTAGCGAAATGTGTCGAATGAGTCGAAAGACAGGGAAAGGAAGAGAAAGAGGGGGAAAGAGAGAGAATGCTGGAAGAGCGCAGTGGCAGCACTTCAACGGTGGCATAAAGATACTTTGTAGTCAAGATAAATTAGCCTGTAGATGCCACAGCAGCGTTGCGTAAAGTGAGCATCAAGTCAAGCTCATTTCCAGCTCAAACAGTTTATTACTCTATTCGGACTGGTCGCCCAAGGCATTACGATGCCATAACTGTAATCAGCATCAAAATTATCCTTTTGAAGTTAAGGAGAAAAGTTAAAAAAACCATAAATTATGCAATCAATACCTCAAGCTGTATAACTTATCTCAAACAATATGACTAATTGCGTACTTAATCTTTCCCTTTTTTTATTAACTGATAAAATCGAGAGTTTTATAATAAATTTCTCCTTAAATTGATCATAATTCCCATTTTAATAATTTGCACATATTTCTAAGTTATTCATTCAGTTCGATCTTTTACGAGGTGCAAACTACAAATTTTCCCAAAACAGATGACATCAATTGATGCTCAATTTGAACCCACGCACTGTGATCATCATTACATCCCGTTGAGCCCAACCCAAATCAAATGATGGCCACCTAACAAAGGCAAACAATTTGTTAGTTTGCGCCAATTTAATGTTTACTTTGCACTTCGAGCCCATCGACCAATTTGGGCAAATCAAATACAGATAGAGCTATTGGGAATGCAAGAACCTTTGTCCAAATGCCATTTGTATCTATTTGTACGATTCTATCAATCAATTAAGCCAGCTCGCGTTTTCCCAGGCGCGTTTTAGATAAAGAGGGAGCACACCACGCACAAAAACACACACACGCACACTCACACACGCACACACCCTAATAGAGTTCAAGCCCAAATGGATGACACTGCCGATTTCCACGGAATCTATGTATTATTTTGTTTCATGGCGTTTCAAGCGGCAATTAAAAATTTCACCAAAATCGAACGTTGCGCATGATTAGCGCACGAACTAGAGAATTTGAAGCAAATATTTTGAAATACCCTGTAAGTTTGAGTGACAGGGTAGTGTAAGTTTATGGGTATAGAAGTGCTATTTAAATCTAAAGATTTATTTATTTATTCATTCATGTATTTATTTAATTACTGTAGCAGGACTTAAAGAAAACTAATTTGGGCAATTAAACTTAAACTAATACTATAAATTTATAAAATAAATCAATATGAACCTTAAGTTATTGGCTAAAAAGAGAGATATTTATACTATTCATCTAAAACAAAATATATTTTTTAATTTATATACAATTTTATAGTAATTTACTTGTTTATAGCGTATCTCTTAGTCGAACAGCTTAACCTTTATGTCTCGATCTGCGCCCGCATGGGCGGATCAGAGCACTGAGCACAGTCAGCAGCGGGTGGTCGACTTTTGAAGACTCAGACAGAGGCTGAGAGAGACTTTAAACAAGAATGTTGATAGTTTTGTAATGGGTTTGATAAAGGCAACGCAGAGGGAGAGAGGCAGGGAGCAGGGGGTTTGTTTTGGCAGGCCGTCAGCCAATATGATGAACAACTCGGCAGGCTGTCAATGTGTCAATATTAATTTAATATGTCAAAAACAAAATTATACTCGTAGACAATTTAAAATTGAGTTATAAGGGGACACATGAGAAGCCCCTTCGCAATCAAGTTGTTACACGGGGTGGGAAACTCAAGTGGATCCGCAACGGAGTGCAAAGGACATGAGAACTCAGCACAATCTGTGTTCAATTTAGCTGGAGATAAGATAGTACAACAGGGAAATATCAAGCGTGACAATGACCTTTGAGTATTGTCTCTACTCTCTCTCTCTTTCTTTTCTAAGCCTAACCTATAACAATTTGTTAATGAGCAAATTACATGGTATTTGCGTATAAATTCCAAGCTACAATTTCAAATAAATTACAGAGTTACCACGCCCCAAAAAGTGATTCACGGCAAACACGCAGGAGAACACGCCCCCTCTCAAAATTTCAACTTTCAGAGAAACAACTATGAGAACTGTTGATGCGTGAAAGGATGCACCCCAAGTACAAGTACTTATCCATTTCCTTTGGAGATACTATGTGAGGTATGCTAGGGTTGTCAGAGTTTCGTAATGTTAAGGTTAAATTGAAGTGTATGCAGACATGCTTTTGTTTTTGTTATAATAAAAGTAATCTAATTTATGAGCATATTTCAATGTCATTGCCCAAAAGTCTCAGATAAGCCTGGCAACCCTCCTTGTGCGGCTCGACAACTCTGCTGCAATTGCAACTACGAGTAAATTTGTAGTTGGAATCGCACGTGTGCATTCTTTAGTTCTCCCCTGACTTTAACTATATTCATGTGGCTTTATCGCCGATTTCTTATCGAATACTGCGTGTTGCATTGGAGAAGGAGACGGAGACGGAGGCGAAGGTAGAGGAAGAGGCGTCTCCCTCGAGCAATTAGGAAAAGTGCAGTTTTATGTGTTTATTTTATGCTGCATACGAGTACATGTATGTTTGCCTCAAGCGGTGGCAAGAGGGAGGAGGCAAGGGGCACACAGCTGTGTGGCCTAACCTATATACATACATATTGATATGTATTTGGATTTGGATATGCATATTATTCAAGTGGTCGCCCTCTGGAGGCAGCCTAGAACTGGGCCTGGCACTCCTGCTCCTGTGACGAACTGCAGCTCAAATTGTGCGTGCCACAAAGTCGTTGTCGTTGTCAATGTTGTTGATCGTTTGTTGTTGTTGTTGCTGTTGTTGTTGTTGTTGTTGCTGCCACGTTATCACACCCGAAACCTCTAAGGGTTGCACAGCTGAGCCTTCAAAAAGAGGGGGCGTGTAAACGACACCAAAGACAATAAACACAGAGATAAATACACAGGAAAAAACTGCATTCCAAAATCCATGTTTAAAATTGTTAATTTTAGCATGTATTTTCTAAGTACATATGCGTTCACGATATTATTGTTAAAAAATTAATAGAGTCAAAAAGAAAAACATTTGATTTCACTCAAATTCATAATCAAAAAATGTGCGTAAAGTGAATATTAAAATCGAACTTGAAACAAGTATTTTGCACTAGATATAAGAAACTTCGAGATTATCGTATTTATGACACCGTTTGGTATTGATTTTATCCCGGAATGCAGGATTTGTGTTCAGTGTAAACCTATAGAGCAAGAAAGAAGGAGAGATAGACAGAAAGGGAGAAAGGCAGATAGCAAATGTGTTGTGCTATTTTCCCCATCCTTAACTCGCTTTTTGGTTGTCATTTCTAGGTGTATTTCAGATTTTCTGCATTTAATTTATTAATGAGCTGCCTTTTGGCCACTGATTTATGGGGCATGTCAGTGGCATTTTTGTGATGCATGTGTCGTGAGCTGTGGCAAGAGAGTATGTAAGGTAAGTCGGTTCGGTGTCAAAGGGTTCATAAACACGCCAAAAGGATATTCACACGATGCGCGCTTCGTGTGACTTATGTAACTTAATAGGCTGCTGAAAAATAGCCGCTAGATTTTTATCACTCAATATGCCCACACCACACACTCTACACACACACTATCTATACACATCACACACACTCCGTACACACACAGTGCTAGCAAAGGAGTTGACGTCGCGACGTTGCAAAGGCAAACAACATGTGGCAATGGCCCAGCCAAATTGTATCCACATGTGTGCGTCGCACTCGCCCCACAATGTTGATCATCATCAACATCATCATTATTATCAACAGATGCAGCGACAGCAACGACAACGACAACGGCAGCCAGCGGTGTCAGCAGCGGGGGCAACAACTGAGGCAGGCACCGCTAAACAAATTGAAAAATTTCAAGTCCTCAGCCTCTTGGCGCTCGCAATTGCTCAATCGCGCATTTTCGCGTGCTCCAGGGAAGGGTCTGGGTAAAAGGGAAGGATGGGCAACAACAGCAGCAGCAGCTGATGATGATGATGACGATCAAGATAGTGATGATGACGATGTTGCACAGAGCACAAGTACAGAGGCTAAACTCTACGCGGCTCTCATCTCATTGGCAGAGATGCGCAGGAAGCTCAGCTAAAGGGTGAATATATATAGGGTATATTCAGTTTCATTATTCACTTACAGATACATTTTTAAAGACCATCGATTCCTCTTAAAGCACTCAAGTCAGATTGTATTGATAGTTCTGCATCCTGCAGATCACAAATTGAGAAATATTTATTTTATTTTTCAATTGATTAATTTGTTTTGAAGTTTTTTGAATTAAAAACAATTAAATAAACAAAGTAAATTAAAGTGCTGCTATAATATAAGTTTGTCATCGATTGAATTGATTATAACAAGTAAAGTATCGTTTCATATGGTTTATCACATCATATGTAGGATCACTGAGAATTCGAGCAACAATCTGCTTTTAATCATAGTGTACATTTATTTTTGACAGATAACAAATCTATTAAATCTCAATATTTTGTATAGATGACAGTATAATATGAAAATGATTCACAAATCGCTAGAAAAGATACATACTATAGTTTTCGGAAATGTGTGTTGTGGCTCATCTCTGGCAGTACGAGAGTATCTAGATACATTCATGCTTATTGGACTGCTCGCCTTCGGTTGAGTTCGCTGTGTGGAGCGGAGTGAACCGCGTAAAAGTGACTCGCGGGTGCGCCATGGCCCGGCGACCAACCGACCGACTAACAGACAGACAGACGGACAAACAGACCGACAGACAGACGGACAGACCGGGGTCTCTGTCTCTCAGTCTCACTGCGCATTGCGCACTGCGTGCGGAATTTTCTTTTTCGAGTGCGGTTCGGTTTTTCGGTGCCGTCAGTCTGTGAGAAAACGTCGGGCTGTTTGGTTGTCTTCAATTTTCGGTTGTTCGGTTGCTTGGTTGTTCAGTTGGACGGTTGTTCGGTTGTTCGGCTCTTCGGTTGTTCACTTGGTTGTGCCTGGGCGGCCTTTTGGCTTATCGCACGAATATTCGGTTTGTTGCGGGTGGCGGCAACCATCGCGGAAAACTCTGCGCACCCTCAATGTGAGTGTATGAGTGCATGTATGTGTTTGTAGTAAGTGGAAAAGCGCGCTCTGATCCATCCACCACACAGTTAAAAAATTTAATTTATTTTTAAGTTATTTATTTTGCCTCTTTCGGTTCTGTGCGGTCGGCCTTCTTTTAGTCGTTTTTATCGGGAATTCTGGATAAAAAGAAATACTGAATGAAAACGTTTGTTGTTGTCAAGAGCAATTAATGTGCATGTGTAGAAATATGCATAAGATACAAGCACACACACACACACACACACGCACATCACTTCTTAGTGCAAATTGACCATGAATTCTGATGCTGTTTGTTGTTCTAAGGGGCTTTCGGAAGATATATATCTATCATTATGCCCCACATGTGAGATGCGAAAGAAAATGTTTTGTAAAACACCAGAGAACGGAAATAAATTGTGAAGAAAGAAAGTGCTTTAAAAAAAGCCAACGAATATTGTGTGGAAATATGAAACAAAAATAAACAAAGGAAATGAAAATATGTATGTGCATATATGAAAAAAACAGAATAAAGTATAAATAAGAAAAAAAATGGTACAAAAAGATGAAAAACATAAAACAAAAAATAAAATATGTACAATAATATAAACAATTTTTAAAATCAAAAAAAATATATAAAAGTGCATTTTTCAATAGAATGTGTTTCTGATTAATTCAGTAAATCTGCATAATCATCATCATATAAAATATTTTTAGTAAATCAGTTTCATGTTAAAAACAAATTGTGTCATATTATGCTAAATAAATGATCTTTATGTCAAATGTGAAAAGAGTAATGCAACTTTAAGTGATTTCATTAACATAACTCCCCAACAAATGAAGATTTTCCGGATATATACAAACTGCCCCCACAATAAGAGAAATATATTCATCTTGCATTTCTCAAACATAAATCTAAAATCAATTCAACTCAACTCAGTTTTCCAATTCAACAGCTTGAGCTTAAGAAACATTTAGGAAAGTGTCGAAAATCGATGTGGGCAGGGAACTATTTAACGCCTACCGAAAATCAAAAACTTTAAAATAGCCGCAGCTCAAAACATTTTGGCTTATCAAATGGGATATTGGACTACCAAATGGGATGGCGTTTTGTCTGGGTGCCACTAATTTTAATTACCATAAAGTATATTGTATCTGGCTCAAATATCTCAGAATTTGTAGAACTTTCTCAAATATGCAGCTGCACATGTTGGTGACTTAGGTTGATGCGGCGTTGTCTCTGACAGATACATTTATGCTTATGAAAATTTTATGGAAATGCTCGCGGCATGTTGAGAACACGCGCCCGTCATAAAAATCCACCAACGATTGTCACATTTGGGTGCACAGCGTTGTTGTTGTCTTCTGGACAGGCATCCTCTCAGATTGTATTTTGACTGCCCCAACGGGCTATAAAACTAATGACAAACAACTTGCCGCCGCGCGGCCATATAAAAATTAACAAGCAAAATTAGAAAGAGAAGCGTTAACAAGCCATAGAAGAAGACGAAGATGAAGACGAAGATGAAAATGAAGACGAAGACTGCAATTGACCCTCTCAGGATGTCGAACCTGGCGTTGCACTCGCATACTCCCTCTTCCTCTTCCTATCCCTCTCTCCCTCTTTTGCTCCTCTTTCTCTAATAATGCCGTCGTCCCGTTTGTATTTTTAGATGCCCGAGAGCGTAAATAATTCATTTTCCAGTCACAGTTGTTGACGTTCTTCGCCGCCGCCCAAAGAGCCACAAAGTGACGCCAAATCGGTTTGGGCATAGGGAATAACGGGAAATGGGCAAATGGGGGCTTCCTCTTCCTCTCTCGTCTCACATCTCGCTTCTCATCTCATTCCCCAAAGGGAATTTCTTCAGATTTGCGTCCCAAGGGATTTGCGTGTTCGCCTCGCTGTTGATTTGCATCTAAACTTGAAAGTGTTTTTGCGCCCTATTTGGCCTTTTGATATTTTCATCATTTTTTTTTTCTTCTTTCTTTTTTGGATTTGTATTTAAAATGTTATTTATAAGTTGCCTGGCAGCGGTTGCATTGAACTTTGACTGCCATTGTAATGCATTGCTAAATCATGAACTAGAAATTCCACTTTGGCAATTTGGCTGATCAACAAAAATGAATCTACTTGCAGCACATACTCTTGTACTCTTGTTGTACAATTTTAAGCTGCGTGGCATGCCACTTAAGCTGCTTTTTATGGGCGTCTCTCACTTGGCCCAAAATATAATAAATTTTACTCAGCCGCTGCCGCTGCGCAGTTTCAACTGAAGTGGTTGCAACTCAGTCCAAAAGGGGGCAGCGGCAACAGCGGGGGCAGCAACTCAATTAAGTGTCCATAAAATATCCAGATACGCTAATCAATGATATATATGTCTTTCCATATGGGGGACTCTGCATGTTAAAGACATAGCTACAAATTGCTTTTGGGATGCGCCAAGCAAATACTTGAGCCAATGTCGTTTTTCTTCCTCAACTTAAAAAGAGTTGTTTGGCAAGAAATGCTATAGAGATATTTACTAATAATAAATTGAATAAATTAATACAATAATACGAAAACAAAAACAAGTTGAGCTCAATCAAAACAATGTCTTTAAATAGCAACAAAAATTAAACGAAAATAATAAAGTGAAACTGGAACAGGAACCGCTTTAAGCATTTAATTGTTAATAAATAGCAAACGTCGCTGATAAAATCAGAAATAATTTCTATAATCTCATAAAATTACTTACAATTGAGCTGCGTTAAATGTCTGGTTATTAAATTATTAAATTGTGCTTTTCAAAGTGATAATAAAAATCGAACTAAGTGGCTTCTAAAACTAAATGAGCCTCACGAGTGTCATAAAATTTCATATAAATCAAAACAATAAAGAATCATTTTATTCCAAATAATCAAACAAATGTTGTTTTTCTTACAGTGCGCTGAGAAAGATAAACAAAAAATTTGAAAAATCACCGATACAGAAATAAAGTGTTCAAAGTGTGAAAGATGCGGCAAAGTCAAATTGAAACGTAATCAAGCAAAAGATTGCAAAAGATATTGAAAGGCAACGAGAGCAGATCTTATATAGACAGCCAACAGTCAGGAGCTTCAAAGGCACTCTGTCTGACTGTCTATAAGTGTGGCTGTCTGTCTGTCGGTGTGTCTGTGTGTCGGTCTGTCTACGGCTACTGGCCCCCTAGTGCAAACGCATGAGTTCTGTCAACGAAATGACATGCAGCATCTGTCTATGTAGCCATAGACCAGGACGTGATGCTGTGTCTCAGTTGTTGCTATTTTTATGAGCACACACACACACACACACACACTCGCACACACCATACAACATACATACACACTCACACACACTGTGGATACGACGACGACGGATGCGTGGCCCCATGAAAAATCAATTAACACGCAGAATTATTAAAAACGACGAAAAAAAAAAGTAAAACGAGGAAAATCGAACCACTCGCAGCGATCTTCACTGTACTACACTAGTACTTGTAATCTGTGGAACTTCAAAGCAGCTGCAGCGCAATGTCGCGCCTCTGCGGATTTGGATATGGATTCCTGTTGGCCATGCTGCAATTGCTCCAAACGGCATCGTCTATGAAAGGTAAGTCGAGTGCCAGGCCAGGCCAGTTAATTAAATGTTACGCTCTTGAAATCAGAGTCACAGTAGCTATAGAACTTAATACGAGTACTCGTACCGATCGCACGGCATAAACATGCGATTTATCATGGCAAATGATCAACGCACGATTTATGCTCATTACAAATATGGCCAACCACGAATTGGCCACAAATCCAACACTCGAGCAGAAGCTGCCGAGCTGCAACGTGGGCAATGTCCAAATTGCATTTACTTAGCTGCCAACAAATAAATAAAAGTCAAAATAAAGAGTTGCAAATGGTGCAGTCACAGTGGGTAGCAAAATGCCAAATTGAAGCTGCACAGTGTGCCACAAGTAAAGCAGAAGACAGCATTTGTAGAGCTTTCACACAGACACAGTTCACATACATGCAAACTAATACTAGCATTAGTATGAATTAAACAATAGTTAAAAGCAGATGACAATTATAATAGTTAAATGAGGTGAATCCCTAGTTAAAAGTTAAGTGGTTCTATTAATCCAGTAATTTCTCAAGTGTTATAAAACTAAACCCCAATTATATTTACTGCTCAAAATACTTTTGCAAAGTTTTTTATATTTTTATTTGAAAACTTATCAAATTGTAATCACGTCTTTTTATAGTCTCAATAAAAATGTATAAATTCGTTTTAGGTTTGATTTTTTCGGTCAATTTTTCGCTTAGTTTTATGCAATTTCCTGGCCAAGCCCGTGTCCAAATTGTGCAACTGTTTTGCTTTTGGTTTGGTCTTGTGCCAGATTTTACCATTTTGCTAGTTAGGGCGCAACTTTCTCAAGCTCTGTGCGATCCATGGCAACCGCCTGGCCATAAAGTCCAACTACTTAACCACAATGCGCCGTCGCAGTGCACTTAACGCATTTTTCACGCTTGACATTTGACTTGAGGCGCACTTTTGTCGTCGTTGTCGTCGTTGTCGTCGATGTCTCCACTTCGTTTTCATCTTGCCTTTGCGGCACACCACAAAACGTTGCAAGTCCCAAACAGATACAAACACAAACACAGAATACTGTCATGCTCTTAATTCTCAACACTATATATAAATATAATTATATATATATACATACATACATATATTTTTGGTTGTTTGGTCTTGGGGCGCAAATGTATTTTTAATGATATTTTTAGTTGGCACGTGACGTCACTTTGGAAGACACTACACAAAGTTGCATGATTCATTCGCGATTTTCACTTTTTATTCGTTTTTGGTTCATTTGAATTTTCACAGAACTTTTATTTATACAGCATAAAATGTAAATCATTTACACGCGCAACGCATTGTGCCAATTTTAACACTTTTAACACACACAGGCGCAGATGCAAATGTATCTGTATCTGTAGCTGGCTAGTGCGAGTATCTGGTGCGCCATATGCTGCTGTTCTCTTGATTATTCATTATTTGTATACCCTGTAAGGAGATAATTACTAAGTAAGGTATTTCAGAGATATATTTGGGTCAATTTCACATATTTTTCTTTTATATTAGAATCAATATTTCAATATATTTGTTAAGTAGCTCAAGATTAAGAAAACAATATCCGGTATAACAAAAAATTCCTTTTTTACTAACACGAAAAATATTTGG
Organism: Drosophila suboccidentalis; assembly: GCA_037043435.1. Classification (NCBI taxonomy): domain Eukaryota; kingdom Metazoa; phylum Arthropoda; class Insecta; order Diptera; family Drosophilidae; genus Drosophila; species Drosophila suboccidentalis. Next base: position 582,034 of record JBAMBK010000134.1, read on the forward strand.
GACAATTTATAAGAGGAAGGACTATAGCTAAAATGAACATACAAATAAAGAAATTTTCACTTAAACATAAAGCACATACAGATTAGATACTCTTCTGAAGAAATATCCTACTTATTTCCAAAATCATATGTAGCCTAAGTTTGTATTTATTGTATTTACAAACTATCGAACAATATTCAACAGTGTGTTGGGAATATATTAACGTTGCCTAGGATAGGATATCTACCAGTCGAGCATTCCGTCTTTGTTATTTCCAAAATAATAACACCACATGTCAGCTGGCTGTAGACTTGCATTGAGAATTCTCAAATTTATTTTGGCGACATCCGTTGTCCATTGTCAACCTCATTGCATGGATTGTCATCGCAACCGGAATTGAGTCATGTGAGAATTTTTCTTTATGAGTTGTCGATTGCCATGGCTTGATTATCATTGGTCGTAGATAGGCAAAAAAAGTATAGTAATAATTGAATTTTATGTGGCCCCGGGGTCTAATTAGGGTGCGATGCGACTCTTTATGCACATTCCACATGTTTATCTGTCCGCGGCCTGGCATCCCATAAAATTGAATGCTGAGGCAAATGGGTTCTTAAATGTGTTTGCTATACGGTCATGGCGGTTTTATTTGATTTAAATTGATCTCTAAAGCCGTAGAATGAAGCCATAAAATGTTTCAAATAAAACACGCCCCGGGGAAAAATGGTATTGCTTGTGAAAGTGCTTTAACTCTCGCTCAGTCGTTCAACTGTTCATAAAGATCGAGTTGAATCCGAAATATGATTAAAAGTAAGAGTGATAGATGAACTCTACAGTCTTAATGGCATCTGCTAACAATGATAATTAACACAGTTTGAATGCTGAAATTACCATATTCCGCATTTTATTTCGAACATAAAAGAGGCATCTGGAAAAAAATGTAGAAAAAAAAAACATTTTTTTTAACTTTATTCGTCAAGTATAATTTTTATTACTTAAGATATATTTTGCTCTAATATTTGATATTCATTCAAAGGAAAACTTAAATATAAATACTATGAAAAATGAATTTTCCTCAGACTAAACTACCAATTAGTTCGAGTCCATAAAAACAGAGACAAACTCCATAAATTTGGACTGCAACTGGTGCAATTCGCTGAACATCACGAAGTTGGCTCACAAATCACATAAACTGTGACATTATTAGGGAAATTAGCTAAAGGAAAATGCATGAAGGAAAAAATTATAAATTGTCAATGTCAGATAAAACGTTGTAATGAATGCCATGAAACATGAAATACAAGCGAAATTCCGATACCTTGTAGGCCACCGAGGAAGCATTAATTAAAAGCCAAAAAGAAAATGGAAAATAGAGATGGAGATGGAGATGACAAATAGAAGAAATACCGCTGTGTGGCCATCAAAGGAAAAGCATCAAATGCTGGAAGTTGAATGCTAAATGCGACATATAACTCAAATAAAATAAACATTGGCAATAACATAAATAAGCGCTTGCTACGGCTACCTTATCCAAGCGGCAGAGTTGCATGTTGCACGTTGCAACGGCTGAGATAAACATAAATTTGACATTAGGTAGATAGAGAAAGAGAGAGAGAGAGAGAGTGGGAGTGAGAGGGGAAGAGGAGTGTGGGCCATGTCACATGCCACCGCCTGGCAAGTTGCAACGCATCTGTTGCCATAATTCTTGCAACGCGCTGCTTTGGGCAACTCAACAGATGAGCTGAGGGGGCGAGATGGTGTTGCTGTTGTTGGATGATGTCTCATTTGTTGCTGTTAAATGCAAATTGGCTATGGTTGCTGCCGTTTTGTTTATTCAACAATCAAAAATGCAACGCCTGCGCATCTTTTTTCAATTTTTGATTCAATAACAAAACTTAACGATATCTTAATGTGGGTCAACTCAATGCGTTGGGAAAGTGTTTTTTAGGCTTTTCCGCCAAGTTTTTGACGCCTGATTGCCGCTAATTGGCGTCCAAATGGCTCTGCCAACGCAGACAACGCCAACTTCGACATCGACTCCGACTTCGTCTCCGACTCCGATCACAACAGCAATAAAAGAAATTGTTTGTTTCTCATTTTGCTTTGTTTATCTTGTTGACGGTTGTCAGTCGATTGTCTGTCTGCAACATTTGTGTGCAACTGTTTGCACTGTTTGTTCAAGCAGCCCAAAAATACATCTAAATACATTTATGTGGGTTAGGTCAATATGACAGCGTATGTCCAAGCGAGATTGGGAAGCCAATGTTTGTCCAACAAATTGCCGTCAAAGTTGAGGCCGCCATGCATATAAAGATGTATTATTGAAAAATTACTAAAATAACTCAAATTTAAAATGCAGCTATAGTCAATACGCCCCCAAATGTGACAAATTTATTTTCTATATAATTTATGTCAGAAGCGTTGGATATTATGCTTGAATACAGAACATAAATCATGTCTTTGCCTTGAAAAGTAGACGCTGTAAAAAGCGAATAAAAATAGATAAATAAGGGCAAAAGTTAGCTGAAGAGAGTATGCTCTATTTTATAGAGAGAAACTAAAAGAAACTAAATATTTTAATTAATATCTAAATCAGGGGTGCCCATCGCCTATGCACACGACGCACATTTGTTTTTGTTTTGCACATAGGATATGGGAAGCATGTGAGAATACACATTGGTAAGCTTCTGGCGCACATTGACAAATACTCATAATAAAAGATTAAAATATGAAAATAATTAAATTTGATGGAAATATCTATAATTAAAGTATACACTGGAAATAAAAATGTAGACAAAATAAACAGATGCAATATTCAATAAAAATATATAGAAAACTAGAATATAATAAATAAAATTAGAAATGTTATCATTTCTTGACATTAAAATCAAGTTAATGTCTTATAAATAGTCTGAAAATTGTATTCTCCTATGCTTCTAAGTACCACAAATGGAATAGTCTGCATTTACTCTAATTTATATGACAGATTTGATCATGAAATAGTAATACCCCAAGAGATACACTAACAAGAGCAGACCCTGCAGAATGAGGGCAAAAGATATTGGCAAAGAGAGCAATGCAAACAAGGCGCGCAGCTAATTAAGCAAATCAAGTACAAGATGGATCTGTAGATAGATAAATAAGAGATAGATTGTCTGACTGACAGAGTGCACAGACATTGACTGACAGGCTGACAGACAGACAGATAGACTGGCAGACAGACAGACAAGCTGGCCAAAGAGCTGGACAAATTTGTTGTGCACGTAGCAATGAGTAGGTCTAATGTGTGGCTCGATTGCCAATCAACTGGTTGCAACATGCCACATGCCACATGCCACATCATGTACTTATATCAGATGATATGTCCATTTCAATTTCAATATAAATTTGTGTTATTGTGTTACAGTTTCACTATTCGGCGATGGTTACGTGTCGATGCCGCTGCAGGAGGCCAAAATGTCAACGAACATTCGCGTCAAGTTTCGCACCAAGCAGGAGGATGCATTCCTCTTTTTGGCCGCCGGTCGCACCGATTATTGCCTGCTGCGTCTGGAGAATGGCCTCATCAGTTTTAGCTATAAAATTGAACGGGATGTGGTCCAGGTAAGCCATACTCGTGCATACTTACCTAGTCAACCTGTTGCATATTTCAACTTCAACTACAACTTGACTCCGATTCCGATTCCGGTTGCCGTTGCAGCTGCGCTCGCCGAAGAAGCAAAAGCTTAACGACTTGGAGTGGCACGATGTGGCCGTGCAGCGTTTCGAGAATAATGTTACCCTGCAGGTGGATGGTCACATTATGCGCAAACAGCTGCCAAACGATTTGGCCGCACTCAACGTACATTTTGGCACCTTCCTTGGCGGCGTCGGCGATTTTACGGCCGAGTTTCTCAACGATGTCATTGGCTTTCGCGGCTGCATCTCCGATGTGAGTGGCATTAACAAGCGACCATAAACTGACGTAATCTAATCCATTTTATTTGAATTTATGTAGGTCTTTTACAACAACATCAACATCATCAAGCGGGCCAAAGATCGCACCGGACACACGACGAGCACGGCAGTTGCCTGGACCTGCAGCAATGAGTTCGACGGCGGAGTCCAGGACAGCATCAGTTTCCTGAGCAACGATTCCTTTGCCCTGATGCTCAAGGAGTCGCATGCCGAGGGCGAAACGTGAGTATCTAACCATAACTGACACAGTTTTTGATCGAATATGTATGTCTAAAAAGTTAGCTTTGATCTTTTCAGTTGATTTCTAGATTAATTTAGAGAGTTTAATAAAATATCATATGAAGAAATACTAAATAAAAAATTAGATTTGAAAATCCTAGATTGATATTGGCAATATTCCTTATCAATACGTTGTTATCTATTTAATTCAATACTGAAAAAGTCACATTAAATTTAAATATGCTCTGAAAAAGCAATAACTATTTAATTTTAAAGTTATACTTCAAAAAAATATTTGGAGGAAGGAAATCTTTTACTTACACTTTAATTTACAATGCCTTCAAAAAGTCGTTCTTAGATACTATATGGAAGTCTTGAAAAATCTTAGAATGAAGTATAGATAATATCAGTATATTATTTAGAAGTATCTGAGTGATAATAAACAGACACTTACTCAAGTTCAGCACAACTTGAATCTATTTTCCATAAGAGACTTTTATTCATTGTTTTTACAAATCAGATGTAAAATATTAGATGGTTTTAACCTCAGCTTATCCATTGCCTTTGCAGACTCTCATTTCAATTTCGCACGATGACGGAGTCGGGAACGGTGTTCTTCAATGGCGGCTATGATTTCATGCTGCTGGAAATTGAGGATCAGAAACTGAAGCTGACATTCAACAAGGCCGGCAGCTTGGTGCAGTTCAAGACAAACGAGACCATCTCGGATGGCGAATGGCATCGCGTGCTGTTGAGATACAACGCTGTCATGGCCGAGTTGGTGCTGGACGATGGACAGTTATCGACTTATCGGGGAGATCACGCCAATGACACCAAGACGAGCATAAATCTCGAGAAGAGCGTCTTCTTTGGCGGCGTGCAGGAGGAGATGCGTCGTCGTCTGATCAACAAGGGACTGCGCATCAACGAGATCAGCTTCAAGGGCTGCATGCGGAATATCCAAGTGAACAACTTGGCATTGGGTTTCGGGGAGATGACAATCTCCAGGCGACTGGCACTCAGCTGTGTGTGGAAGTATCCGTGTGTGGAGCACAGTCCGTGTCTGAAGAGCGGCATTTGCAGTCAACATGGCGTGGACGAGTTTATATGCTATTGCGATCAATCCTACTGCATTAAGGCCGACTTTCAGGGGCCTTTCAAGGTGAGTGATCACAGGAGTTGCTCGGTAAAGAAACCTCTCAATCAATATTCTCTACAGATCTTTACGGAAACGAGTCCCGAGCTGGAGCTGCTCTATGTTTCTCCCATGCAGCTGCTGGAAGGCGGCACCGCCTTTCTCTTACCTCAGAATTTAGACGTGCTCCTCGACACGCGTCGCTATCCCAGCCTCAATGAGCACTCGATTGTCTTCCATGTGGTGCAACAGCCCAAATATGGACAACTATTGCAGTATTCTTCCGAGAAGTCCAACTTTGTGCCCTGTCGCACCTTTAATCTGGTGGATCTGGCGACGGACAAGTTGAAGTATGTGCACAATGGATTGGAGAACTTCAATGATCATGCCACGCTGGATATGCAGATCCATGGTGATGTCCATAAGATACCCGAGAACATTCTTGGCAAGCATCGATTCCTGCTCCATGCGAACATCACAGCTGTCAATGATCCTCCCCAGCTGCAGTTGCATTCGCACAAGATCCTGCGAGTCATCGAGGGCATCGAGCGTATACTTGATGTCGATCTGTTCAACATTGCGGATCCCGACAGCGATCCCACTGATCTGATCTACACAATTATGCCTTCAACGGTTTCCCAGGAGGCTTTCGGTCGCTTCATGGTGGGTGGCATCAACACGATGACCTTCTCCCAGGCGGATGTCAATCTGGGCAAGGTCTCCTATTTGTACAACTCCACGACCACGGAATCTTTTAGTTATCAACTGCTGCTCCATGTCTCCGATGGAATTGAGACCAGCGACACTGTCTACTTACCTGTATCCGTGCATCCCCTGGAGCTGCGAGTTGTCAACAACACAGGATTGATCATGATCCACAAGAATTCGATCCTTTTGACACCTGCCAATCTATCCATTGGCACAAATGCCGTCGATGAGCACATTGACATACGCTACGATATCGTTAAACCTCCTCAACACGGCGTCCTCCAGCGTCTCCGTCAGATCGATGGCACCTGGATCAACGTGGAGTGGTTCACCGACAGTCAATTGCTGCTGGGTCATATTCGATATCTGCACAACAGCGATTTCCCTTGGCAAGACGAATTCAAGGTGCGTACAACAAGCGGATATAAGGCCAACACTTTGGGCAATAACCTCAGCAAAGAACATCTTTTTGAGACCATTCTTTTTCAGTGTAGAAAAGCCAAATACTTATGTGGAATTTATTTAGAAACGCAATGAATTCTTTCTTGGGAATCTGAGCAAATGCTAAAAGTCCCGATTTGGGCTGTGTTCACATATAGAGTTTAAAAAAAAGCAACCTTACATTTAAAAAAAAAATAACTTTAATAAACTCCTTAAAATATTCTCATAAAAGAAGACCAATTGTTATTGCAGAGCTCTTATTAGAACACAGAAACAAAAAATCCGGGATATTTAGCCCGAACTCAATCCGAAACGATGTCAGAAGTGGGGTAATCTCGGATTTTCTTAAGCCAAGTATGAAATACTTGATTTTTTCAATCCCGAACTCAATTCTTAAATTCAGGCTAAAAGATTTGTATATTTTATAATGTTTTTCGTTACATTTAAACTTTTTTTTTAAATATTTTTTTTAAGATATTTTTTTTAAACGTTTTTTTTTTAAACATTTTTTTGTTTTTTTTACAATTTTTTTTTTTAACAGATATTTTTTAAAAATTTTTTTTTCTTAATAGATGTTTTTTTTTAATTTTTTTTTTAATAGATATTTTTTTTTTAAATTTTTTTTTTTTAAATTTTTTTATTTTTACCTTTTTTTTTTAATTGACGGGGGGGAATCGAACCTAGATTTTTTTCAAACTGGAGTCGGCGACTCTAACCATTGAGCCACCGGACCGGTTGAAATGAGAGAGGCCGAGAGAGAATTTTCTCTCGCGCTCAGCAAATGTGTATTTTCCCATTTTAATCCCGATACAGGCTTGATTATTCAGCTTAATCCTAAATACATACTTAAAAAATGCGAGCTTAAATTAAGTATTTTATACTTGATTTTAGCATGGCATTTGTTTTTCTGTAAATGTATTCAGCATTGCATAATTTTCTTATATTGCTCACAAACAAATCTTCAAATTGTTAACTTCGAAATAATTTATTTTTCCATTGCAAAAATTTAGTATGAGTTTTTTCAATCACAAAGCAACCCACTTAAGTTTGTCTTAATATTTTTATAAAAATAACTTAAACTCAAATTATACTTTACTGTATTATCAAGTCTATTAAAACGGATATTTGTCCAAGAATATGCATTTATTATATGATGACGGCTCCAAGCTTTAGATAAGTAAGATGTCTCTCAATAATATTTACACCGTAGAAAATCTTTTATCCCTGTGATAAAGCTCTGTTCTAAACTCCCTTACAACTCAATGAATTCCTTACTTCAAACATAAACGTACACCCAGCATCATACTAATTATGTCATTTCCCAAACTCTCACAGTTTATTGCCTCGTTTGGCTTCGTGACGACACAGACCTTTGACTTTCGGATAACATTCACCCGCTTGAAGATCGCCTGCAATTCACCTCCGGTAATTGCGATCAACGGCACCCGCGAGTTTCTGTTGACCAACAAACTGCTGAACTATGAGACGGTGCCCATTGGCAGCTTTCCCCGGAATGTCATCTACAAGATCAGCAAGCCGACGAAATATGGCGCCATTTATGTGGAGGGATCCCGTAAGGCGGCCAAGCAGATGGACTCGTTTACCCAGCAGGACATTGACAAGCGTCGCATTCACTACAAGACTCACCACAGCTGCTACTCGAGTTTCACGGATCATCTGGAGTTCGTGGTGTCCGTGGCGGAGTGCGATGATGTCGTGGGCAAGCTGCAGATCATCTTCAATCCGCTGGAGGAGCTCATCCATAAGCTGCACTTCCAGAAGTTCGATGTGCTGCAGGTGCAGGAGGGTGAAAGGGCGTTGATCACCAAAAACCACTTCGAGATTCGCTTCAACATCTACGAGAGTCTGCAGTTCCAGGTGTCGGTGCCACCAGCCCATGGATTAATCTGTAAGTATGATGAGCAGACGGGATTGACCACGCCCGTGGAATTGTTTACACTGGAGCAACTATTCCGCAATGACATCTACTATTGTCACGACGATACGGAGTCCACGCTGGATGGCTTCGAGCTGCTGATTCTCTCCGGCGATGAGACGGATCTGCAGTTTGTGGCCAACATGGAGGTGCACATCAAGCTGGTCAATGACAACGAACCCTATCGCAGTGCCGTCGAACGTGTCTTCCACGTGGTCCGCAATGGCATTCGGACCTTGAACCCCACTGTGCTGCAATACTTGGATGCGGATGTGAATACGAATCACACGGATATCCATTACACCCACGTGTCGAGCACCAATGGCGCCTTCTACAAGTCGGGACACTTTATCGACACCTTCAGTCAGGACGATATTGCCAATCGCAGGATTATGTTCCAGCACAGCGGACCAGATGTGGGCACAGCCTCCTTCATTGTCACGGATCGGGAGCATGAGGTGAATGGTCAGCTGGAGATTCGTGCCTCCGATCCTTTTGTCTCCATGTTGCCAGCAAACGCATCCATTGTGCAGGAGGGCAAGTTTGTTATCCTCAAGAACAAGGATTTTGTGTTGGAAACCAACTTGGATATGAAGCTGGACGAGATCTACTACGAGGTCATTAAACCGCCCTCCTATGGCATTCTCATGTACCTCAGTGGACAACCAGGAGCTGCCGAAAGAGAGAATGGAACCATTATGCACAAGGCCACCAATTTCACCTCGTTGGGCAACTTTACCCACTTGGATATAGAGCGAGAGCGTCTGGTCTATTGGAATACTGAGATAGCATCAATGGATAAAGTGAGGTGAGTGTGGAATAACCATAGAGGATACTTTTGGAAGATATTTGAATCTTTTTCCTTGTAGATATCGCGTGCATATTAAAAACATTACAGCCGAGGGCGAGGTCATCTTTCGCATATATCCCTCGGCCTACTGGGAACCCCTGCAGGTGAAACAGAACCACACGCTCTATGTGGAGGAATCAACCAGTGTGCTCATCTCAAGGGATATTTTGGAGGTAAGTTTAAAATTAAAGACTCTATGCAATAAGAAATCAAGCGGGAAAGGCTATAGTCGACTTAAAGATACCCGTTACTTGTTTAAATAAATTTAAAATATTTTGTATTGCATGCTTTTAGGCACTTAAATTGTTTGAAACTTAAATCAGCTATTACCACCTTTCTATTTGTCCGATCTTGTTGCGTTTAAGTAGGGTGATAGCTTTAAATCATAGATAACGTTAGTTGCCAATGTTATATTCTAAAAACGGTGCGTGTGGTGGCTTTTCGCGTGAAGCAAACTTGACCTGCGTGGGGTTTATAGAAGTCAGTGTGCCAAATTTAGTTGTTCTAGCTTTTATAGACGGACATGGCTATATCGACTCGGCTATTGATGCTGATCAAGAATATATACACTTTATAGAGTCGGAGATACTTCCTTCTCCCTGTTACATACATTGCAACGAATACAATATCCCTATTTACTTATATTTTAACTCCGCACTTCATCTTCCTTTCCAGGTCGTTCATCCCAACATCTCACCAGGTGACATCACCTTCCTGGTGACGTCCTCGCCCATGCATGGCTATCTGGAAATGCAGTCCATGTCCTTTGACGACGAGTACAACTGCAAGGTCTTTGACCAATCCTCCGTCAACACGGAGAAGATGTTCTACATACAGGCGGGAGTTAATCAATCCTCGGATTACTTTGTCTTCGATGTGACCAATGGCATCACGTGGCTGCATCAACTGATGCTCAAGATCATCATCATTCCGGAGAAGCTTTACATGCACACGAATATCATCTCCGTTGTGGAGGGTAAAATGGTGCAATTGAGTGCGACTGATATACAGCCCTATTCGGAGTACTATCGTGGCAAGATATTGGAGTACATAGTGACCATAACACCCAATTCGGGTCACATTTTGGCGGGCAGTTCAAAGGTCAAGCGGTTTACCCAGAAGCAACTGGAACAGGGCAGCATTCAATATGTGCACAATGGCAGCGAGAATGCCACGGATATCCTGACAATGATAGCCATGGCCAGGAACAAGGAGAGCGTGCCCTTTGAGCTGGAGTTCGCTGTTGTCCCCGTCAACGATGAGGAGCCCATGATGGTGACCAATACGGGACTGCAGGTGTGGAATGGTGGACGTTATGTCATCAGGAACACAGATCTACGTAAGTTTAATACTCATTTAATTGTTCAAAAATTGAGTTTCTTCCCCGTTGTCTATATTTCTCCTGCTTGCTCCTTTATTTCATATGTTTTCAACTTGTCTGTTTCTCTTATTTATTAATTCCACTTCTTACCATCTTATTCTTGTTGATTTCTTAACCCTTTAGTGGTCCAGGATTATGATACGCCCCCGGAGAACTTAACCTACATTGTGAATTACGTATACGGAGGTTATTTGGCTGAAAAGTCTGCAACTCTGCAAAAGATCGATCACTTCACACAGGGCCAGATCAACGCCGAGAAGATCTACTTTATGCACAATGCCAACTCCAGGAAGAACGAGCTCTCCTTCCTGGTCACCGATGGACTCTTCAATACCAGCACTCAACTGCTCAATATCGAGATCAAACCCATTGAGATCCTAGTCGAGCACAATGAGAACTTGCATGTCTTTCCACTGACCAAGAAGCAAATTCTGCGCGATCATTTGCACTTCAAGTGCTCGGATGAGGAGCGCGAGATTCGATACAATATTACAGTGCCTCCCAACTTGGGACGCATTGTCAACGAGTATCTGGGCAATGGATATGCCAAGGAGATCAGCGAGTTTACCCAGAACGACGTGGACAATGGACACATCTTCTACGAGCACACGGCTGTCATAATGGAATTCCGCATCAACGATTCCTTCTTCTTTGACGTGGTGGCCGAGCGCAGTGATCGCCTTTTGGATCAGAAATTTAACATAGAAATCTCTGTGTCCTCTGGCGGATTACTCCGATTTTTGCCTGTTTCAAAGCTAAATGTGGACGAGGGAGGTTCCGTGCCGATTAAATTGGATTTCTCCAAGATCTTAGAGTATTTGAAAACCCGAGCTGGCATCAACAATCCGGAATTATTCATCGAAGCGGCACAGAAACCCACACATGGCACCATTGGACTCGGACATGAGTTCAAGCCCATGCAACGATATCATCCAAGTGATTTCTTCACCAAGAAAGTCTATTATATACACGATCACACGGACACCTTGGAGGATACCATACTTATGGGAGTGTACTTGACACAGGGGTAAGTTAATTTAAATATAAAAATAAAAATCAAAAATTGAAACTTTCATAAGAAACATCAAATTAACAACATTAAGTTAAGTTAGATCGGTTACTGGAATTTTAGATCAAATATGATCAGTTAAAGAATCCAGGGAAAAGCTGATTAAATCTTTATTCTAATCTATTTTCTCCTCTTTCAGCAACATCTTTCTATGCAATCTAACTATACCAGTTTCGATAAATCCGATCAACGATCAACCCTTTCAACTGATTACGCATCTACCCCAAATGATCGTGGTAGAGGGAGAGAATCGCACCATAACACGGGATGCTCTGCTCACAGAGGATAAGGACACGCCGCCAGAGGAGATCATATATGATGTGATGAGTGGTCCTACGCTAGGAGTCCTTAAGAAGCTGAACAACAACGGGCAGCCCGAGGATCTGTTGGTCTTCTCCAATCAGTTTACGCAGGCGGATGTCAACAATGATCGCATTATTTATGTGCACTTTGGCCAACCGCAGTCGACGACCTTTTGTTTCACTGTCACCGATGGTCAGTTCAATCCCGCGTATGAGATCTTTACGATTAAAGTGGCGCCGATAAGTCTGCTGCCAGCGGTGACACAGACACCGGTGAGCCTGCAACAGGGATCGGACAAGGCGTACATGAAGCTGGAGCACATTGGGCTGAGCACCAATGTGAAGCTGAATCGACTGGCGTACAACATCTCCAATTCCCCGCTCTATGGCATCCTGCTGTACAAGAATCAACCGACATTGAGATTCAATCAGCAGCTGCTGGAAACATCACAGATTACGTACATGCTGACGGATTCGCTGCGATCCAACGACACGTTTCAGATCAGTGCCTATGTGCCTGGAACCAACTATGCTGCCCAGGTGGATGTTGTGGTCGTTGTGGAGCCCGTAATCAAGATCAATGACATTGACATGCGCGAGGCCGAGTCCAGTTCAAGTGCCACTGGTGGCAAGATCAGATTGAGCAGCTCCCTGGTCAATGACAATCCACTCTCGCTGAAGCTGAACAAGTTCAATCCCAAGTTTGTCATCACTCGGATGCCAGCGACGGGTCAGCTGAGGAAGATCATACGCAGCAGCAGCAGTGGAGCAGCATTACTCACTGGAAGTGATGCACAGAACGAACGTTCCACCAACATCTTCTCGTACAAGGAACTCCGCAGTGGCGTCGTCTACTTTGTGCCACATGCTGCAGTGGATGAAACGGAGGCGGAAAGCGACAGCTTCGACTATCAGCTGATTATCAAGACAGTGCAGCCGGCACAGGCCACGGTCTCCATTGAGTATCGCACCCAGGTGATGGAAACGGAGACTGTGCATCTGGGCAATGCGGATATATCCATTAACTATCTGGCCGTGGGCTGTGCCCTCTTCATCCTGCTCATTTGTCTGCTCATTGTGCTGCTGCTGCTCAAGATGAGGAGTATGCGGAAGCGCAAGGCAGATATATCCAAGGATCAGCCACCGGCATTGCCCTGTCCGCCGGACTTGACATCGGTCAGTCCACAGCATCATCACCACCATCTTCACTATGCCAGCTCCGAGGCGGACTCTGTGCCGGCAACTGGAAACTCCACGCCACTGCCGGGATTCAGCAACATCCCGCACTGCAAGATAATACCCGTGGAATCGTATAAGCACGAGTATCCCGACTACGATCCGGATGAGGATGAGACGGACGATCAGTGCGATCCACAGCAAATGATGCTGCCCCAACGCTACAATCCCTATCATGTGGATCACGATGCCTGGAGCTCATCCTGCGACATGGCCAACGATTTCGCCGGCTACGCTTCCGTTCCCCAGAGCATCTCCATTTCCGGTTCCGTCAGCTCGCCGCCTTCAGCACCGCCCACGAATCCGTTGCTGCGCCGAAATCAGTATTGGGTCTGAACGAAAATTGAGATTACGGCAAATTAGTCTTAGCTTATTTATTTAGGTTTAGTCCTAGGTATGTTTAAGGCTGATTTTTGAGATTTTAACGATTTAGTTGTAAGCAAATGGACTTTGTTAGTTTTTATTAAGCATTTTATAACATATCGAAAAGCCATTTATTTCAGCTACTTATACAAATTTTTGCCATATTTAGATATATAAATATTTTATGTTTAGGAGTTTCACTCGTTAGCCATAACATTTGCCAACTTTCGAAATAAGTTTTAAGCTTTGTGTTAGAAAACGATTTGAATTGCGAATTATACATTTTAAATAAATGACAATATTTTATAAGCCTATATTTGTTTTTTCTTTTATTAGATTTTAAAGAAAATGAGTTTAAAATTTTAATACTAAATTTATTGCAACACTGATACTTTTTATGTATTGCCCGACCGCCACAGCTTATCGGAAATGACAGACTTATCGATTGCATAAGTAGCGACTGTTTCGATAAGAAATTTGACAAAAATAATTTATCGATTGGCAACTGTTGGATTTAAATGTTTATTTTATGTTTATTGTCTTAAATTCTTAAAGTTAACTTAAAGTATGTATTTTTTCAGCTGTATTCATAATATTAATTGCATTTAAGAATACAAAATATGAAATATCACTAGTTTCAATGTGATGCACACTGTTTCATTTGCTTTAGCAGCTGTGTGAATTTGTTAGGATGATGATAATAAAACTTAGAAAGCGGCCGGTGTAGTCGCCGCTGGCTTCTCACTGACGGGCGTCACAACCATGGCCTGATTATCGTAGCCATGTCCGTAGCCAATTTCAGTGACGACAGTGGTCGGCGTTGTGCTATTCTCGGCCGGGTAACGAGTGCTCACCGGGGTCGCCATGGTCACCACAGACTCAGCAGCGCCTGGTTGTAAATATTTTAAATTGAGCTATGAATGATCCTCAGGTAGTCTTAGAATTGACACTTACCTGCCACGCTGTAGATCTGGGAAGGCGCCCGCTCAATGTCACGGTTGATGGCATTAAAGTTCTGTATGGTCGTGGCGTTGAGTTCCTTGCCATTGGCATTGCTCGGATACGCCTTGGACAGCAGCCTGGCCAGCATCTTCTGCATGCAGCGCTTGTGTCGCAGCCAACAAAGGATCTTGGCCAGATAAAGTATGGCAATCAGTATTAGAAGTATGCTCAGCAACAACAGAATCAGATGCTGCGTGTTCTTCATGCTGTGGATCTCGGCTTTAAGTGGCTCATATAGATTGTAGACTGTGCGTAAAAAAAAACAAAAAAATTGTTTATTTTAAGCTACATAAAACAAGATAACTTAAACGCTTTTTAATATATTTATTCTCCATTTAAATACATTTTTTATATTTTTTTTTAGTTTGAGAGAACATATTCTTTTTAACCAAAGTTTTCCCTATGTTACGTACTATACAAATATTACTAATAATATTAACTATTTAACTTCAAATCACGCTTGCATTAAATTTACACATTTGTTTTGAATGAACCAGAACTCAACTGATGCCCTTATGAGAATTTGAACAGGCCACAAACTTAAATATTTTAAAAATTACAGGTGTATAAAAACGCAGAATAAGGACATATATTTGTAATAAAAACAGTCTAGCAGTCACTAACTTTAAAACTCATAAATATTAATTATTTATAATTAAATAAATATTTATAAATATCTAGACAGCAGCTTGATTATCAAACAGAATCGCACTTTAAATGGCAAACATATTTATTTAACAATACGGAAGTGATAATGTGACTTTCACACACTTTTTTATTAAATTAAACAAAAAGGTGCAAGCGTTGCATATGTATATTTTTAATGGAACCCTATAAACAGCTTAACAGCTAGTTATCACCCTCGGCAGACTTGTGTTTTGTGATTTGCATAGTCAACAAAAAACAATGAGCTAATCAATTTGTTAAAACACACAACAATTAATTGCTGTGCACCTTAGCCGCAAATCGAATGGAAAGGTAATTGTGATGTAATCGATGGGGAATGTATGGGTAATTGATGTAACTCACCTGAGCATTCCTTGGCACACGTATCCGCTTGGAAGTTATGCGAGTTGGCATCACAAATGGCAGCACAGGGCATGCAGCTCTCGGAGAAGGCATCGCAGTATTCATCCACGGCATGACAGAGTTTGCCATGACAATCCCGATTAACTATAGCTGATCCCTGGATGTTCTGACCCGTCGCTGAAGTCACCAGTGAGAAACTGGGCAGCAAAGAGGCGCCAATGGACAAAGACAATGGACGCATTTCCTTGGCAGACATCAATAATCACTTTGCTCGAATATCAACTGATTTATTTGAATGGATTTATAATTATGTAAATTTTGTTTATGTCACTTGTTGTTGTTATTGCCGTTGAGGTAGCTTTAAATTATTTGTGGCTCTTCTGGAGTTGTTTCTTTGTAGCCACTTGGCTATGATTCATAACTGGCCCCTCCCCGTTCCCCGCTTGCTGAACTTCTTTCTTTAATTGTTGGCTTCGTCTCGTTTTGAGTTGCCTCTTTTTGAGTTTGAGTGTATTTATTATGTGCGTGTGTGTGAGTGTGTCTGTGTGAGCCGTTTTTGAAACGAGTTTCACTTGGCCAAATTCCTGCAGTTTTCTTTGCTTTTGGCTAACTTCCAATTGCTGTTCCAACTGTGCACTTGAGTTTTTTATTACTTTTTTAATGGTTTTCAATATGTTTTACACTTTTTTATTGGTGTTTTTCTTAACGAATATCCGTAAGATATTTTTCACGTCAGCCGCCAGCGACTCGCTTTGAGCCACACTCGATTCGTTACTGGCAACAGCAACGATCGCGCATCGGAGTGTTACCAACCAGAGCTCGAACTGCACACAGATACACACACACACACACACACACAAGTACGTTTACAGTTGTAGCTAGAAGATACTCACACATACTATGACAAATCATTAGCAAAATGTGCTCAACCAGTTGACTTGACTTTTGTTTATTTTTGTTTACTCAAAAGTATCTTGTATCTGTATATGCATCGGTATCGGTATCGGTATCTGTATCTACAGCTGAGGCTGACAGGTAACAGGTAGAGGCAGAGCCAAAGTTATTGATGTATAGGTAACTGAGATTTCATTTCTCGTTTGTTTTGTTTCGTTTATTGAGCGCATACTTTGAACCCGGCTTTTATATTGCATTTCTATGAAATTTGCGCAAATAATAAGATACAATTAACAAACTGAGCTGCAAAAAAAGATGCTAAAAATTTTAAAAAACCAAAATCTGATAAAAAACACAAGACTGCAAAATGTTGGTTGACTCATATACAGAAGCAGTTTAACAGCCTGTTTTATTTATTTATTTTTATGAATGAATATGAGTGAATCCACGTTGAAAGTTTATTTAATTATAAACAAAATACGCAATAACAATGAGTTGGCTTTTACGACAAGTGGATGTGGCTTATACGGAACTAACAACTGATGAGCATTTCAAATAGATAAGATACAATTTTTTTATTTGAGCTTTGAATAATTCCTGGGCTAGTTTTATTAAATGTCATATACTTTATTATTTAAGTTATCAATAGGGTATCATTTATTCGGCATAAAAAATATGATTCGCTGTTGCCCATTGTTTTGTTAGTTATAAATACAAATGTACAAACACTTGACTCTCATGTGCCAACAATAAGGTTCTAGAATTGCATGATGCATTAATTCTTGTTAATTTCATTTTTATTGTGTTGCTTTTTAGCAGACAGTTTGGTGCATACTGTGCACAGTTTGAAAATTGGTGTGAAACTTGGCTAAGTCAAGATTGACTTGACGAAAAATAAACTACGCAAATTCTAAAGAAATAAAAAAAATATTAATTAAATAACTTTAAAAAAATTTGTATTTGATCAATTAACTTATAATATATTTTATTTAATAAGATGTTTGAATTACAATAAGAAAACTTCTGACTCGCGCGCGAATTCTTGAAAATTCAATCGATACCACGATTATTAACCGGGCAAGCCAAGTAAAATATGTTTTATGCACTATAATGGATAAATTATTTATAGTTTTGATAAGCAAGCTTTTATATTAATTTTACTAACAAATAAATAATCAAGCTGCAAAGTACACTTTAATCGACCACAATTTCAGTATTTTTAACGCACAAAGGTATTTTCGATAGACAACTATCCTATCGAAGCCAGCCGCATTCGTTGAGCGGCTTTCACTTGTTGCAACAAAAAAAATATCGATAGAAAATTGGTCCCATGTCATTTCTTTAATGAAATAATTATTTTAAAAAAATTAATTAAAAATATGTACTTACAAATTCAAAAAACCAAGAGAGCTATAAATTTTATAAAATAATAAAGTTTATTTTAAAATTGGTTTGGGGCACGTCAGCCTTTAATTGGTAAAGAAAATAAGTAATTAGTATGAAATTTTAAACAAAAATTTAGAAATTCTAAAAAAATCTAACAAAACTTCTGTGAAGGTTTCAAAGTTCTAGCTTCAATATTTAAAAAAAAAAAAAAAAATGTCGATATTTATATATATATATTTATATATATATATTGTCAAATATGATACCGTTGCCAAGATTGCAATAAAACGGTTCCCGGAATACCACTAATGCATTTATTTATTAGAGGTGTGTGCTGTGTGTTGTCCCCGATGCTTCGATGTTTGCTGAACACATAAAATTTGTTGGACTCGTCTTTTAAATAAATCTGTTAATCTCAGCTGTAAAAAAAATTGTATTGAACATATTTATAATTAGATTTGGAAATTCGTTCTTTCCAATATTTTAGAGGGACGTAATTATCAGGATTTTTTTATTTATGTTGTATATTTAAACATTCGATAGTGGCCTACCAAACACCGATGGTTCCGATGTTTTGCAAGTATCGACGACATCGATGTTTCTCCAGCTCCAAAAAGCCAGCCGCATTCGTTGAGCGGCTTTCGCTTGATGCAGAGCTGCCGAACGCGACGACGGAGAAACGAACGACGGTTCTGCCAATTAAAAAAGCGACTGACTGACGTTCTTTGGCCAGATACAAAATTGCAGCTGCCCGACGCGCGCGTTGTTTGTGTTTTGAGTTGGTATTAGTGTTGTTGGTGTGAAATTTATAAATAAATCGCGTGGCGTGAAAGTGAAATGCGTTGCAAGCAGCATAACTAAGTGCGAGTGGATGCCACACACACATAATAAACGAGCGACGCAATTAAGTGAAAAAATTTCTAAAACTCAAGTCTGGTTTTTGTCTCCGCTTCCATTATTGTTTATCTATTGAAAGCGACCGTCGCTCTCTTTTAACAACAGCAACAACATCGGCGCTTCGCTTCGTTCAACTGGAAGGCGCGGCAGCATCAAACTCAAACTCAACCTGTAACTGAAACGCTCGCTTAGCATAAAAACAACAACAACAACATTGCGTCCTTGAGCTCATAATTTAAACACCTGTTCAAGCGAGACAACAACAACAACATCAACTGACGACAACGGGAAAAGCATTTGGTGTCTCTCTCGCTCGGCTTACAGCTTTAAAATGAATAATTTCACAACAACAACGGCCGCTGTGCCCAAAAAGGAATCACTGCCACGATCAGGACATGTTAATGAGGGTAAGAACTCCAACAACAACAACAACAGAAACGACAACAACAAAGATTCATTGAGTTTCTTTTTGCCTGAGCGAACAAATTATTTTCGTATCATTTCAAATTGGCAGAGTTTAAAATTAATATGAGAATGAGAGTAAATTGGAGGAAGGAAAAGATTCTCATTCTCATTTTAAGTTAGGGTGAGTTTTAGAAATGTTACGCTCTTTGTTGTTGTTGTTTTTGTTTGAAGAATCATTAATAACAGTGTTCAGGAAATGGCAAATTTTAGTTCTAATTGCCGCAACCAAGAATGTGTAGATAACGATTGAGCATGTTTTACTCAGAAGAGTGTGCATAAAGAAATACTAAAAATGTGTAAGAATTACATAAGATATTTTAGATGAAACTCTAAGAAATTAGAACGCTCTCAAAGGTAAATTCTGATTCTTCAATGAAAACAAGTAAGATAGTTATATACTTTTTATTCATCTAAGTCAAATTGAAAAAAATTTAAAAAGTGGAAAATCTAGTTTTGTTTAAGCTAAGCAGATCTACAAGCAATTTATTCTGCTTATGCTACAGTTACTTTAAATAATAATAAGAAAATAAATATTTATTTTATTATCTTTTTGTCAGGTAATTAATAAACCTATTAAGTGATCTATGCCTGCATTTAATGTCAAGCTAAACAAACATTTCTGCTCTTTCATATGAATTAAAACAATACAAAATTTGTGTCGTTTTAACATAAACAATTCTTATGTTTATTAGCTTGATTAATAAAAAAAAAAAATATAATAATTAATGAATTCCCTTAAGAACAATGAAATCCTAGCCACATCTAGAATATTTCCTAGAATACGTGAATATATATAAGAGTTCCAATTCAACCGCAAAGTTTCTTAACTGAGCGACGATTGTGAATCATTTGGAGACGGCACGTTTTACGTTTAATAACGACAATTTGAAGCGAATGAAAAACTTATATAACAAAGAGTAAATATTTACATAAATTTGAAAAGCCAAGGCATAGAAGCCATAATAAACAAAGGCATACAATTTGTTACTTCATTTCGCAGACGTTAGAGTATTTGTAATTAAGCTCAATAAAGAAATGTGCCCGTAGGGGAGCTGTATTCAACCTCAGGCCTCGAATCAATTAAAAAACTTAGCGTTAGGAGTATCTGCGACAAAAGTTGATGTCAAAAACATGTTAGTCATCATTTTTGTTATGCTAATCAAAACAAAGATGAAGAGAAACTTTCTCGACCTGTCCCAAAAGGGGTTGCTAGCAATTTGTAGTATTTTTTTTGAAAGTTTTTCATGAAACGATAAACAAAAACAATGACCTGCCAGTCAGAAGAGGCCAAACGACGGACAGCATCCAAAAACATAATGCCGAACAGGCTGTAAAGTAGAAATTTCAACTGAAAGTAAACAAATGCGAACTGTTTTAGTTTAAGTTTTGAAAGGGAAAATGAGGTGCAAAAATGTGCTGCGAGCACTTTCCATTTGATGAGTAGACATGCGAAAAAAGAAATATTCAACGAGCTTGCCACTCATTGTATCTTGTATCTTAAAGATACAACAGCTGACTCCTTCGGGCAGCCGCTTCATTTGCGCCCAAGCACGCATAACTAAAGACAAAAGATCCCCAGTGGAAGCCATCCAGGCTGGCACTCAACTCAACCGCTGGCCTCTTTTTTTCTTTCTTTCTTTCTTGTCGACTGACAAACTGCCCAAGAAGCGGACGGGGGAGGGTGGGAAAGGGAAGGGAAGGGGGTGCAAGGAAATGGAATGAAACAGTCGACAGTTGCATGACGAGATGCCTGAGCTGCCTCACTGAATGCAGTTGATGTGGCATTTTTCTCCTGCCTCTGACTCTGCCTCTGGTGCATGCTGCATGCCTCGCATGATTCACTTGTCGGCGACAGGATGTGCAAGTGCCACAAAGAGGTCTCCACTTGGTTTTTCAGCCTAGAGATGCCCACCTAAAAGCCAGCCAGCTCACAACTCACAACTACTCACTACTCACTACTCGCACTCGTAACATAATTGTTTTCGCATACAAAAGATTTTAAAAGTTTCTTTTCAAAAATGAACTTTGAAGTCTTACTTGTCTTGCATTGAGCACAGTATTTAAGTTAAATGTAGTCTGAACATATTTTAAAAATATTACAAATTCATTTAAAAAAAGATTAAAAGTAAAAGCACTTAAACTGAATTTGTACTGATTCTACACTAAAAGGAGCTTACAATTTTTGATAAATTATTAATTAAAACCATGAAAAGATATTCGTTATAATTAAAATAAGATTTGTTTTTCTTTAAGTTCTAGAAAAGTACCTAATCAGGCCTGTTCCGAATTTCACTTTCGATAAGATTTGTCGGAATTGAATTTCTTTAACCTGCTCTAATACTATTGTCGCGATATTCAGCGGATTGATATCACTTTGAATTGATGAGTTTAAGTCCGATAAAGCGAAAAACGATAATTTTCAAACACTTAGTCTAAATTCAAAGTGAATAAATGAATATCACTAAATGCTAAAAAGTAAAAAGTGAAAATCGGAACAGGCCTGAATATTTCAAAAAATTAAATCGTAAAATTTAAGAATTCATTGTATATAGTTTGATTTGTATTAAAACAGCTTTAGATCTTCGTAAAATATCAATTCTTGATTCTAAATTGTACAAAATCTACAACAAGCTATGTCTGATAGACTCACTTCAAGTGATTCGTTACTACCATACTTTTAAGACCAGTTTGCTTAATTAAAATATGAAATTCTAGGTAAGAGCTATATCAGTTATTATTGAAAAATTATAGACTGCGATAATCATCACACATCTCATAGACAACGCTAGAATTTAGAAAACTGGTTTGCGATATTTTCAAACGGCTTAAGAATCACTCATCGCCATATGTTATAAAGTTTTATAGTCTGACGCAGGAAATTCCGCAATTTAAAGGTCTTAAACTGCAAATAAAACAGCGCCAACTGATCTTAAATTTAGATATTACA
The DNA here is from genome assembly GCA_037043435.1 of Drosophila suboccidentalis. Classification (NCBI taxonomy): domain Eukaryota; kingdom Metazoa; phylum Arthropoda; class Insecta; order Diptera; family Drosophilidae; genus Drosophila; species Drosophila suboccidentalis. The sequence goes on from JBAMBK010000134.1 coordinate 604,227, forward strand.
AGAAATTATTATTATTAGTATGAAGAATCAGTTTAAAGAACCAGGTCTTTGTCAAGCTGTCTAAGCAAACTCTTTGCCTCGTTGCACAACAAATGAGAACGAAATGTGTTTGGGTTTCTCGTAGTTAAACTAGTTAGTCGTCGTTGCACTCGTTAGTAGCGTTGATTAGCCTGCAACACAATTGTTGTTTGGCTAAATGAAAAGCACATTTGCCTTCATTTGGAGAGAGAGAAAGCTGTGTAATGAGTTTTGTAAACGCTTCAGATGTTGCCATCAAAATTAAATTACGCTAATTTTATATGTGTATGGGCAAAAGTCAACACAACTGGGAATGCGTAATTATGGCCAATTCAGTTGGCTCTTGGCTATAACGATTTAGCTGTTAAGGGTATGCTCTTAAACCTTGGCCAATCAATCAGTCCATCATTCAATCGGCATTTGATTCAAATTCACATTGAATTTGAAATTGTTTAAGCTGAATTCTTTCCACCTTATCGTCATCATCAACATCATCATCATTATCATTATCATCATGACCATGACTAAGGTCAATGGTTGTGCACACACACATTCATATGTGTTGTGAGGGCTGCATCTTCAGTTGTTGCTTTCTGTGTGTATCCATCAGCTGCAACATTCAAATAGTCGGCGTCGGCGTCGGCGTCGGCGTCGCTGTTGCAGCCACATATTTGTTTGGGTCTCGTCGTCGTCGTCGTCGTCGTCGTCGTCTCTTCTTGACTGTTTGGCTGTGGTGGCATGTTCAACAACCTTGAGTCAGGTTTTTCCACTTTCAGCCGCTAATCAATGCAATGCAATGCAGTCGCTGTCGACAGCCATTTTTCCTGCTTTTCGGTGGCTCTCATAAATTTTCACGTTGAGCAGCCTCGACAAACGACTTTCCAATTTGGTTTTCCGCTCTGCATTATAATTGTTTTTCCTCCTTTATCTATATTTTTTTTCATCATATGTCTTGCATATGCATACAACTTTGTTTAGTTTTACATATTCCAATTTCATACATTGTGTAACTTTTCACGCGATCTTCTTTTCCTTCTGCGAACCATTCATGCTTAAACTACAATTTGAACTTGCCCGTGCTGTGGGCAGACAGACATGGGTATAGAGAGAGAGAGAGAGAGAGAGACAAAGAAAGAAATGCCATGACAGGTGGGATAGAGGTAAAAATCATTGATGGAAGCCCCACAATGGTGGCTAGGAGAATAGTGGCAACAGCAACCAAAGCGTTGGCGGTTGGAAAAATGCTGTGAACTGCAATTGTAATTGTAATTGAAATTGTAATTGCAATTGAATGCACTGCGAAGGTTAATTGAGGTCTCTGCCTCGAAGGTGTCTAGCAAAGGGCTATTGAAAATCACTTCAGCTTGGGGCCTTCAAATTGTAATGCAAGAGAAATGCCAATAGTTAAATGTAGGTTAAATACAAACACTTTCTCGAAACATTTAATATTGGAAATGATTGCATTTACAATCATGTATTTGAAAGAAATTAAATCGAAAAATTTAAATATTTAAAAACAATTTCCCAAGACATAACTAAAAAAGTAAATATTCCAAATCGTTGCTCCAACTTTTATTATCATTTAGAACATTTAATTGTTTTTCCAACAATGTCCATTTTTTCCCCTTGACACTTCTTCAGACATGTGTCTATTAAATTAAATTGTTTTTAACACTTTCCACTTTTGCCCGTTGACACTTTTTCAAAAGCTTCAAACTATCATAACTTTGTTATAACTTAACCGACACTTTTTCAAAAACTTCAAACTATTAAAACTAAAATTGAGTTTTCAAAAGAGAAGAATACTTTTGAGAAATCTCAACAGTTCTTTTTTTTTGTCAATTTTTACATTTCGTTTTTATATTGCATTAATTTTTATACAAAATCCATAATAAACATAACTCCGTTTCTGCTGTATCAGCTGCAGAATTCGTAAAATTAACGCATAAAAAATGTAGACCAACAACTTTTGCGATCAGCTGACTTGGCCAAAAAAAATATCTAAAATTTTGGAATTCCTCTGAACTGACGGCATGACGCATTTTGTCTCGAATACAACTCCGTTGACTTACTAACCCGTTCCCTGACACTTTGTTCTTTTTGGTCAAGTCAATAAACTGCTGGCGACCCACATTGCAACACAGTACATCACACACACACACACACACACACACATCACACACACACACACACACACTGTGGAATGAGTATCACTTGTTGTTGTTCTCTTTAGAGGAGGTCAACTCTTATTTGGCGCAAAAAGAAACCCGTTTCAGGGCAAGGTAAAAAATACTTACGAATACTTATTTAACAAAACAATTTCCCTGAACAAACAGAACTCCGACTTTGACTTCAAGGAACGTATAATAAATCAGCTGTCAATATGTTTTTTTATTTATTATTCAGAGTTTCTATCTTGCTTACCAATGAATTTGAGTGTGTATGTGTGTGTGTGTAGGTGTATCTTTGTGCGTATGTTGCACAGCAGGAAATTAAAAGAATTCCAAATTTCGTGTGACAAGTGCATTTTCAGCTGAAATCTTTTTCTTCCACACAAACAATTTTCGTTGACATATTTGCAATACTTTTTTTAACTGCCTCGCCCATTTCCTGTGACTATTCAATAATAAACAACACCAAAAAAAGGCAGAAAAATAATGAAATATTATTTAACGACCGGGTGTAAAATGTACAGTAAGTTAACGTCAACATTTGCTGACCAGCCAGGCAAAGTTTAACTTATTTTTACCATTTTCATTCGCCGTACGTAGCGCATAATAATGAGTTAATGTTCCATAGTCGAGTATGCCAGACGTTCGAAATACGCTTTAAAATACATAATAATATAATTATTGGAAACATTTCTTAAAGCCCAATTTACACGATCGGTTTCCGACCGACACTTTACGTTAATAAATCGTCGGTCTCGTGTGAACACGCAAAATTTTAGAGCGTCGGTTTGTCATCGAAGCAAAATTTATACGTAAAAATTACATTTTTTGGTATTTTTTGGTGCTTTTGAATGGCAACATTTTCCATCGGTCAAAAAGTGTCGGTCGGAAACCGACCGTGTAAATTGGGCTTAAATGAAGTTTAATTTATTTTATTTTTATCATTAGCTTTTTCATTATCATCACAATTATTATTAATATTTGGCATGTTTATAATCAAATTTCTTATCATTAGCATTACATTTATCATCTTCGTTATTATTTACATCTCTATTATCATTAACATTAGCATTTTCATTATTATTTTCATCAGAACTTTCATTAGCATTAGCATTATCATTATTATTACAAGATAATTTCTCTTTTTGTCCGTTACAAACGCAAACGCACCAATTGTTATTATTATTTACATCTCTATTATCATTAGCATTATTATTTTCATCAGAGCTATCATTAGCATTATCATTATTATACAAGTTAATTTCTCTTTTTGTCCGTTACAAACGCACCAATTATTATTTACATCTCTATTATCATTAGCATTATTATTTTCATCAGAGCTATCATTAGCATTATCATTATTATACAAGTTAATTTCTCTTTTTGTCCGTTTCAAGCGCACCAATTATTATTTACATCTCTATTATCATTAGCATTATTATTTTCATCAGAACTATCATTAGCATTATCATTATTATTGCAAGATAATATCTCTTTTTGTATTAATATTAGCATTATTATTTTCATCAGAGCTATCATTATTATCATTATCATTATTATTAAAAGGTAATTTCTCTTTTTTGTCCGTTACAAACGCACAAATTGAACGGCATACCCTTTTGCAAATCTCAGCTTACAGGGTATGCAATGCTGCGCTTTTGCGAGCCATTATTAAGCAAAAGCAAAGCAAAGCAAGCGAATGAAAGAACAACTCAAGACACAAGAGACTTAGTAAGTAATATGTATGCTGAAAGCACAATAAACACATGCCACATCTCTAGGTGCGAGGGGATTCAGTGCAGCACGGAGGGTACAGGGTATAGCGGGTAATACTCGTACGTATGCTGAAGTCAGCACAAAAAATATTGAACCAATGTGTAAGACGAGAGGGCCAACCGGAGCAATCACGTCAAACGGGCACAAATAACACAAAAAAACAGAAGAAAAAAGATACTTTGGCTGTTGTTTATGCAGAGCAGCAGATACAATTTTGCTGAAATCATATGCAGCGGCACAAACACAAACTCAGATACTTTGTATGCTTAGTCTGCTTAGGTAGGGGCTCATTGCTTTGGTCAGTCAGAAATCAAATGGAAAAGCAAACAGCTAAATTGATTATGTTTGCAAGTCTTGCTTTCTCTACTCACTCTCCTGCCACAGGCGCATCATCATCGTGTGGCAATTTTGTTGCACTTTCAGTTCCGCAAATTGCAGTTAATTAAGCAACAGCAGCGTCAGTCGCATCAGTCGCTTAATGGTGGGAGAGGAGGGGGCAGGGAGGTCATACCGCATAATTCAACTAGGCAAGTTGCTCTAATTGCATGCAACAACCGGGAAACCAGTTCCCTTCCCCTCGAGGCACACTCCCATCTATGGTCAGAGTTCAACTAATTGCTGAACTGACAGTTTAAAGTCAGAGAACCTTTAAATTAGAAGTGTCGCGTAGATAACGCACTTGTGAGGGACTCTCAAATGTCGAAAACTGAGCAACTAATGAGCGCAATGACATATGAGTATGAATACGAATGCACTCAATGAATACTATATGAGTGCATCGCATGATCGGACGTTAAACTATTAAAACTATTGCGTGTGACGTTTGTTTTTATTATGAAAAGTAATTTAAACAGATCTTTAAATAGATAAAAAGTTTATTAAAAAAGTTTGACAATTGAAAGTAGAACGTTGATTTTTATCTTACAGATACATTTAGGTTATTCACTGTCATTTAAGTGTTGAAATTTATGGAGAAAGACGAAACTAAAACGATTTTGAATTTATAAAAACTGTATACTCTGCACACAGTTATGGTATTCCCAAATGTGTAGATTAAAGAAAAAGATAATTGCACCATAAATGGTTAAACATGTCGTTTGGCTTAACGAACTTTAAATTGATAAATAAATGGTAAGTGGACCATTAAAAGTGGATCAGCCATTTGTATCTTAGAGCTACATTTAGTAAACCGTAAATGCAAAAATTATTGACAAAAGTCGTTTCATTAAGAGGGTATTGCTAGTTGGCAAACATTTATTTTCGATTTTTTTTTTCATATATTTATAGCTTGGATATTTGAGAATATCGTCCTAAAAGGGTTTTTTGAAAGTCAAAATACTTTAGGAGATATGGCCTTTTTGTCCAGCAATGTTTTCGCTAAAATGCATCAAAATGCTTTGATGCAAAAAAATAACTTCAAACTTTAAACGCGTTTATTTCGAAACCACGTTTTTCGAGCTTGTGGCACTGATTGTGACCGTAGTTCTGAACCGATTTTAATGAAACAATGTGCAATCGACGCTAAATTGTCACCATTATGACCCCTACCTCAGTCATAATTTTTAAATTTTTTTTTACTAATTTTTTTTACACTAAACTACAAAAAAAATTGCCCAAAATCGATTTTCATTTTTCAATGGCCGCAATTTTGTAAAAAAAAATCGCAAAATTATGATTGAGGTAGGGGCCCGAATTACATCTGTACTGAATCTAACGCCGTTTACTTTTTCCATTTCTGATGATCCAAAGTGCAGTTATCTGTGCCGCAAGCAGCATACTTTTTTTTTCGACGTCCAAAGGAAAAAGCTATTTTTTTATTTAATTCAATATGTTCTTAATACAATAAAAAAACAGAATTTAAATAACTATTTCTGTTTTCAAATAAGATTTTTTTTAAAAATGGCCCAAAAACAGCCTTCCAACCAGCAATACCCCCTTAAAGCCAATAAAGAAAATATAATTCGAAAGCATTTTTTCTTAACATACGGTTATTAGATGGATAATGGAATAGAAACGCTATACAACATATTATTGCATTTCAAATGAAACGAGTATCATAAAAAATGAATATAAATTACAGTTCCTGCTCAAGGGGTTAAAGTTGTTCGTGTCTCAATAAACAGCTCAATAAATGAGAATCATTTTGATTGCTTTTGCTTCATTTATTATCGCTAGAAGCAACAGATGCTTCACACACACTCGCACACACTCATTTGGAGTATCACTTGAGACTTGCTGCCACTTTCGTCTGGCACTTTCCATTTTTGTAAAGCCACAACACAAATTTAGTAGTATTTTAGTTGATGGCGACCCCTAAAGGCAACCAATTACCAACTGCTCTGCGACTAATGATAAATGACAGCGAGGCATAAACAGCGAGCCTAAAGACCCCAGAGCTCAGAGCTCCGACCTCAGAGGAGGAACCACAGCAACAACCTCCACCTCAACCACATTTGCCCCTCTTTATAAGCTGACAATCAACAAAATTCTGTACAAACACAAACACACACACTTACACACAATTAAAAGTAAATTTTTGTACCACGCTTTCGCTTATCAACAAACAAAGATCTCGCTGCCCGGCAAATCGATCAAAAGCTGACATCCGTTGTTCCCCTCCCCCATCCTCCTCCTCCTACTGTTTTGTATCTGTATCTGTATCTGGAGCCACATCAAATGCATTTCCGTGAAACGCAACGAAACATGTGCATCTTCAATGGAATTTCTTTGTTTAAACTGCCCCCAATATTTAAGAGTCGAACATGAACGTGACTCATCGGGTTTCCAATCCTTAAGTGGAGTCTTCTTATGTGTCTTTTTTATATACATAATAATGTGGGGCTTCATTAGATTTGGCTTGGTAATTTGATAGGCTCCGTTGTCGTTAAGTATCTTTATGAATTGTAATCATGTTGGCCAGAGCTGACAGTTTATTAGCCATCAAAAGGTGATTAGAGGCAACCTTAATAACTGAAGCACATCTCTCTTAACTCTTATTCTCTCTTCCCTTTTCGCATTTCAGTTTGCAAGGAATGGCTCGTGCGTGAGGACGGCGCTCTGGCCTACAAGCTGCAGTCCCAGGAGAGTAAGTTTCAGCAAAATAACTCCAAGATTGCAGTGCAGTTTATTACAATTTCTTTTATCTTTTTGCAGTTAACGACTTTTATAAGGGCAATCGGTATAGGAATGCCGTGGTACGCGAAGATTTCCCCACGGCTCTGCATGAACAAATTAAGGAAACGGAGCAGGCCCAGCGCCAGAAGGAGGCCTACCGAAGACGCCTCACAGAACAGTAATATATTTCAAATATCTTAGATTCTTCGCCTCACATTAATCTGTTGTTGTCTTTCATCAGGGAGGAGCACGATAAACGCGTTGCCAAAGAAATCGCTGATAAGCTGGAACGTGATCTGCAGGAACAGCAGCAAAAGGAGCTGAAACAGAGCGAGCTTATAGCACAGAGAATGCAGGTGGGTCCTAGATTAATATTCGGATAAGTTATTACATATACTAATTATGTAATTAAATGATTAAGGTCTACCAATTAGTGCAGTGAAACAAAAGCTCTAACCAATATCCTCGCAGCTGTTCATTAAGATCAAGAATATGTATAATTTAAAGGCGCAGAATTGCCTTCTCTATCTATTAACCCTCTAGTGCCCAGGCAAAAAAAGAAATTTGAGCATTCACTAATTTTCAGACATTGAAAATTCGTAGTAAATCTCATCGTAGAGCGGTAAAAGAAAAACTGGCTGATGGAATATTTAGTTATTCATAAAGTTTTGAAGCAATATACTTTTAATTATAAATCTAATATAATTATATTTAATTTTTAAAGTTTTAACTACGATTTTTTTTACCCCGTCTAGAGGCGGTCTTGGGCACTAGAGGGTTAAAGTCACTTTCACGGTTGCCACAATTGGCGTTTTTGCGCCAAAACTGGCTCTTTTTTGTCCTGTTGGCGCTTTTTAGCTTCATTATTATTAACAGTAAAGCATAGTACGCAAACTCAAAAAAAGGCCTGGCGTAAGCCCAAACTCCATATAAAAAAAACACTGGCGTAAAATCAAGAAGAAGAACTTGACATTTATTACGCTCGGGTGTCCGCAAACTAAATAAATTAACAGAGCTGTTACAGAAAGCTGTTACAGCTGACAGGCCCAGCGAAACATCAAACTGTTTAGAGTTTCGCTGGGTATATCTATCTCGCTCACTCACATAAATTCAAAAAAATGGCTGGAACTTCTACGAAAAACAGCGACGTTGACAATAACGACGACAATATTAATGAATTATAATCAAGAACGAAAACTAAAATTGTTTTTATAGATATAAACCCAAAGACTTTGCATTTTTTCATTAATATAGAGGGAGAATCCACGTAAAAAGTTCAAAAGCGATGGGTGCACCCAATACCCGCTGTGCTTGCGTGCCATCGCATATTTCTCCTCTATTAACTTTAATTTGCATTTTTCAATGCCTATTCTCTCCTCTTTTATCCAAATCAGGTCTGCATGTTCATATTTAAAATCAACCGCCGTTGACGCATAGAGTTACCACTTAACTTTTTGTTATTTTCCGTGTTGCATTGGCAGCTCTGGCTTTACGCTCGTCGACAGCTAAATATTGAGCACTTTACGCCGCGTAAAATTTAGTTAGCTTGAGTACTAAGCTTAACAGTGTAATTAACAGTGCTAGAAACAGTAGCATTTTATTTACAGAAAAAGTTACAATAACATTATCATCTAAAATATGTATAGTAACAGTAACAGTGATCTTTTGATTAACAGAAATAGTGCAGTAGCAGTGTCAATTTCAGCCACTGTTGTGGTAATAGAAAATGTAAAAAACTGACATTATCAGTGACAGAAACAATTACTACAGCAGTAAATAGGGGTAATAATAATAACAGTGACAGGGATAAATTATATGAATAAGACGAAAAAATAACAGCTACATTTACAGTGAACTCTAACAGCATTTGAAATGAAAGCAACAGAAATCTTTAACAGCAATAGTAAAATTAAAATTAAGTTAAAAACTACACCAATATCAGTGAATCAAGGAGCAATAACATTAAAAGTAACAATGACAAATTTGGAAAGCTAAATAACCATTAACTTCGCTGTCATTGCAAAAACTTACAAAGATAAGTTATATTTATGTGAAGATTTTGCAATAATAATTAAATCTCCAATCTCTTACCAATTAAAATAATCATTTTACTTAATTAATAATTTTGTGTTATCCGCAGGAAATCTATGTGAATCTGCCGCCCGTGCCGCCGCCAGCAACACGCGAGAAAAGTCGTCCGCCGCCGCGACCAGCCAAAGCAAGTATACTCCATCAACAACAGCAACTACAACAACAGCAACAGCAACAATCCAATGGCAGCCTTGAGCCCAGCACCTCACAGCAAGCTAGATATCTCAGTCAGCAGCAGCAGCAGCAGCAACCATTGCAGCTGCAGCAGCAACACTTTTCACAAACAGACAACTATGTAGGACTATCGCTCATACCAAATATTTTAGATATGCCAACAGTAGCAGCAGCAGCAGCAGCAACAACAACAACAACAGCACTGTTATCAGCAACAGCAGCAAATAGCACACCCAGTAGACAAGCACCTAAAGAACACACACAGATACAGATACAGTCACAGACACAGACACAGTCGCACAATCAGCTGTTGGTGAGTGATGCTGAGCACGCGCCACAGCAACAGTCACGCTTTCATCATGCACAACAACAACAACAACTACAACAAACACATCAATCAGCAAGTCGCATCAGCACCGCATCCATATTCCAGCACACTACACCTACTACAACTGCAACACCCAACATCAATCATGCAACTGACATCGATGAGCTTGTGGATTATGCCGATGTTGCTGACAGCATACGCGCCATGTCAGCAACAACAGCAGCAACCACAGCTGCTGCGGCAGCAATCAATGTCGATGTCGCTGCAGCTTTGACACAACGCTCAGCATCCAATGAGAACTTACTTCGAACCGAACCCAAATTTCAGAAACTCTCGCCGGAAAAGTATGATCAAATGGTGGGCAACTTTGGACTGGGCAATGCCAAAGCCGCCGAGCGACACATGCAGCAACATGCCGATGACATTGAGCTCTATGTGGATCCCTGCGATTACGCCAGTCTGCGCGACATTGGACTGCCGCCGGAGGAGATACACGAGATGAGCCAGAAGCTCAAGCAGGAGCAAAAGGATGAGGTAAATTCGCTACTAAATAAAACCCTCAAATCTCTTGATTTATTTCATAACTTATTTATGGATAAAATTATTAAACTCAGCATGTTTATTGATGAAATACTTTCTTTTTTTCATTTAAATGATTTAGGCCCGATTTTTCAATGTCTATATTAGGTACTTAATAATTTTTGAAAAGAAAATTTGACGTAAAATGTATAGAAATTAATGTCAATTTTGAAATTATTTGTTAAATAAAACTTATATGTACATTGAAAAGACGGCCCTGAAATATATTTAAAGTTTAAATTGATTTATTTATTTAAAATTTACCTCGTCAGTTTGCAGCAGAAATCCTTAAAAGGATACAATTTTAACACCTGTTTTAGTGATTTAATTATTTTATTAATTTCAACTTAAGTAAAATGACTGCGATACAATTTCTAAGAATCTTTCAACGTATTTTTTTTATTTATTTGTAGTAATTTAAACATGTTTATTGATTAAATTGTATTTATATTTATTTTTTCATCTTGTAGGTTTAGTTATTTATTTATTTAAGGTCATCTAAAGGCACTTTACGTCAGAAATTATCTTTACGATAAAGTTGTAAAGCAACTACAGACTATATACACTCCCCGAAATTTAATTAAAGGCACCTAATTTTTGCATGAAAAATTATGATTGGCGATAACAGTATCTTAAATTCGTCATCAAATATTGTTATTCTTATTATTAATCTATTTTAAGTTTCGAAAAAATCATTTAACGTTAGATTCAAGATTGTTTTCGCTGAACAATTAAAGGCAGTGCCCTTGTAGCTGTTCCCAAGAAATGTCCTGATGTCAAACAAATTTTGTCAGTATTAATTTGAAGTGCTGAGCCTATTGATAAGTAGAAAATAACTGAAAGACGCAGATATCAATTCCGAATTAAATATAGGAAGAGGTTCGGCACTATCATCCGAAGAAGTTGCTAAGGTCCTTGCTTACAAGGATACTGGGAGTTCCAACCAGAAAATTGCATTGATATTAACTCGTTTAGTCTCAGCAAAGAACAATATGATCAAATTAAAGGAAAACTATATGAAAATTGGTCTAAAAACAACAATAAACAAATTTCCCCAAGGGCCAAATCGGGAGTTATTCGCTCCAGCTCAAAAAAAAAACTCTACTGCATCCAATTTTAAAACTGATTTGCAGTTGCCAATAACAACACTTCGAGTTCAACAAATTTTGTCGAGCAGCAATCGTTTAAAGTGGAGGAAAATTAAGTTGAAGACAGACGTATGGCTTTTTTGCAAAATCTAGTATTGCTAATTTATGGGTTTCAGTAAGAGCTGTCTTCAACTTACTTTTCCTCCACTTGAAACGATTGCTGCTCGACAAAATTAGGTGCCTTTAATTAAATTTCGGGGAGTGTATGTTTATTGAATTGACTATTTATTTTATCACATCATCATAATCAACGCCACAATTTAATTTTACGTTAAACTAAACTTAATAATGTATTATCAATTCATAATTTTACGTCAAATCAGGCAATAAGCGAAAATAATTTATTTACTTAAAGAAAAGCAAAATAAGAAATTAATTGAGCAGTAAAAAATAATACTTATTAAAATATTAATTAAGAATAAGTATTTATATAAGATGTTACATATAAAACTTATAAGTTACTGTGTCATAATTCCCTTGCAGTTGCTGGCGCGTCGACTGCAGGCCATTGAGAGCAAGGACAATATGCGGCAGGAGCATCGGGATCGCATGATGGCCATCGAGGCGCAGGACAAGGAGCTGGCCAAGATGCTGCAGGAGCGCGTGAGTACAAAAGATTTGCAAGAAACTCAACTGTTTGTTAATTAAATTAACACAAATTGTTAACAGGAGAAGGCCAAAGTGAAGCGGGCCAAGGAGAAGGCGCGCCTGCGCAAGACCCAGCAAAAGGAGGCAGCAGGCGCATCAGGCGGAAGTGGCGGCAACAACTTGCTGTGTGGCACCAATGGCTCGCACTGCGGCCCGCTGCTGTCGCTGCCTCCAGATTGCATGTCGTCGTCGTCGTCGTCACACACGCCAGCAGACATTGACGTGGAAGCGTACTCGAATCCCATAGATGTGCTCAACAGCAGTCGGGAGCAACGTCAGCCAAATGGCACGCTCACCAATGGCAGCCTGACGCGGGACAGCTCGTCCGCACACGGTTCGATGCAGCGGCAGCAGCGACAGGCAGCTGCAGCGGCGCACAGTCTCAGTCGGGGCGAGGATGACATCTACACGCTGCCCGTGGACAGCTGTCGACCGGGTCAGCGGCCCATCTCGCTGCACATGGCCGCGGAGACAGTGCAGCAGCACAACTCGATGACGCGGTATTTAAATTGAATTGCTCCTTTGGTAGCTGCAACTAAAACTGCTTTTCCTTTGTACAGCTCGGAGCATTATGGCTCGGAGGCGGGCTCCCATGACAGCACACTCTCCAGTGGTCACGATATATCGCCACACATGAAATACTCCAAGTCCGGCAACTTTGGTATATATGTATTTAAACGATTAACTCAGAGACCTTTAACTTTGTATTAACACATTTACATCCAATTCTAGATCAGAGCGCCAGCCCCACGCCGCCTTACATGCCAATTCAGGGTACACGCCGATCGAATTCAAGTGAAGATCGTAAAAAGAAATCCAAGGACAACAAGTGCACGCATCAATGAAGCGTCTTCTCTTTCATAGAATTAAGAAATACACACACACACACATTTATATTATGCATTGAACCATATATATTTTGTATTCTCTCAACTATTTCTTATCAAAACATAAAATGACAATGAAATTGTTCTTCAGCTTATATCCATCATCTTTCTTATGCGCATCTTCAATTAGTGCTTAAATTTAGTAATTAGAAACATTAGATAAATCGTAATTTTGTTGTATATGGTATCAGAAGATAAACAATCCAGCTGTGTGTGGGCTTACAATAAATGTTTGTTAATAAGTCAATATATATAGTACAATATTTTGTTTTACTATTCTGCTAGGGAATTTCAGCACACTTATGTTTACAAAATGGCCGTGTTCACCAGAACAAATCAATCAGTAATCATGTATCAGAAATCAAAAAATTTTTGATGGGCTTCTGGTGAACGTTTTGATGAAATTTAAAGGCAAAATCCAAGTTGTCATTTCTTTTTTTGTTAAAGCTTTTAATATTTATTAAAGAAATTCAAAACAGTTTGGCGCAAAATGCTTAATGTAGTGGGAATGCACACAGCAAAAGGACAGATTTAAAATATTAGATGATATGTTGCATTAATCAATAATTAAAACAATATTGAATGTGCATTTAATAAAGTTTAAAGCACTTTTCCTAACCATATTCCTTAAAAATACGCAGACTCCAACGTCTTTTTTCTATTTTCTATAAGACCAAAATAGTATTAATAATATGGTTTCCTTATTAATTTTGTCCTATTTATTTTCAAATCTCGTGTTCTGTTGATTACGATTTGTTGTATCGATAACAAAGCATCACAATCACAGAATTTCAGCTAACTATTTTGGTGATGAATTTTCAGTCATCATAATCACCAAATTTTGATCATGATTCTCATCACTGCCGTTCACTAGAATAATCATACAAATTTCATCGATATTCTGTTGTCGATTTGTTCTGGTGAGCACGGCCAATGTTTATCAAATATAATTTTATTCATCTAATAAATATTTTAAAGCCATTCGGCCATAAGCTGACTTGAATCCCCAGAAGATTTCTGTGTACTTCAAAATGTTGATTTCCTGGGAATATACATAAATCAAATATTAGTTTTATTTAAAAAGTTAATTATACTCACAACTATTAAAATATTAAATGCATCATAAATTTCTTAGCCAGGTTATCAGTTGTTCCTTTAATATTTGCATTTTCCTGAAAACAACATTCAAGTTAATCAAAAAGTTACCAATTATGGAATTTCTCAGGTCTATTCTTCAGTTTGTCTCTTGAATCCTTTAAGAGTTTATCGCCTTTAAGTATTTCTTTTTCTTTTTTTTGCTAACATCAGCAAGTTTGCGTCCAATACCGGAGATCAAAACTTGTGAAACTGGTATTAAAAGTCACAAGTTAGGGTCTCAGGGAATCAGCCATACAAACATTTGCACATGTCACTAATACCAATGTGGAATATGCAGTAAATAACTTGGATCTCAGATAGATTCGTTATTATACAAATCTCTAATAATTTAAGCACTTTCACACACACACACAATTTGCACACATTGTATGGCTGTTTTCAGTGAGTGTTTGTGTGTGTGTGTGGGGGGGGATTTTTGGTTGTCTTTGTGGCTTAAAAGTCAAGCAAAGAAAGCTAGCACGCTGTATAGTATGATCTATAGTTACTACTATACAACCTACTACCTCAATTTGCCAGAGAGAAAAAGGTCCTTGGTGTAGTCCTTTTTGCTAGCTGGTTGTCTTTTAGTTTGGATTGGTTTCAGTGTTGGTTTAGGCTTAGGTTTGGGATCATTGGTTTATACTTTTGCCAAATTATGTAAGAACAAGGACGCAAATTAATAGGATATTATCAATTATTTAATTTTGTAAGCAATAATTAAAATTTTCGTAATTTTTGTCTATGTTTAACCAGCAAAATGTAACTATTTAATTTAAAAATAAAATCTGTAGTCACATAAATGAAGGGTAATCCATTCAATAGTATTAATGTATCTTGTTTCTTTCTTAAACTTCATTTATTATAATTTATCAAAATTCAGTTTTCATTTAGCTTATTTAACTTTTTAATGGTAATTATATTTTGATATTATTTAAATAGTTTTCAATTATTGCTTTATAATTTCAATTATTATTTGTTAAAGTATATTGCATTATTTAAATGTTTTCTTGTTAAGTTCAATTTCATAAATGGGTTATATTAATTTGTACATTGTTTTATATGTTTTTGACTTAAATTGCGTTTATTTCGATTTTCCTTTTTTAATATAGTTTTTTAATTATCAGCTGACGTTTTTAGTTTTGTATTAATTTGTTATTTTACTATTAAAATTTTAAAATATGAAACTAGTTTATCATTGAGTCTATTAATGTGTTGCTTGTTTTGTTTTCATTGCTTTTTATACCAATATTGTTATTTTTTTGTTTTTATCATTTATATCACATTTTTTATTTAGTTTGGCATGTCATTGCTATGTTTTATATTAAATTATTGAATGTATTGTTTAATTTGTATTTTGTTGCTTGTTGATTTTGTTCTTAAACTTGTTCAACCATTTATATTCGTATTATTGTATTCTTTTGTTTAGAACTCTTTTAGTTGCTGCCAAAAACCAGTTGTTTGCATTGACAGACTCCCATAATGCCGGTCTTGTAACAGATATAAAACAGCACAAGTTCGGATTTACGGGTTTCTGTTAATGGTCCATATGTAAGTATGCACCATTTCTCATTCTCATTGGATTACAATTGCATATTGATTTATATCCTCGCTTGTCGCCTTGACTTTTGGCTGTGTTTCGTTCCTTTGTGACACGCCAACATTTTGCATTGTTGTGAAATTTCTTGAGCTTCGTCTTTTGCTTGGCTTTTTGGACTCTGCAAGAATAAAGAACATTTATTAATGTTGATGTTTATTCGGTGTATTTAATTGCAATTATAACAAATCCTTTACTGCAGTTTGTTGCACGTTTCCTCCGTTGAAGCTGTGTGGCAACTGTAAAGAGAGATTGAAATAATGCAGGAATTAAATTAAATAATTTTATTCAGCTTGTTATCCATGGCTAATTAGAAATGCTTGAAGCTGCTTTATGGTCTGCTGAGATTCATTTTACATTACTTTACTTTACCTAATCCCCAATAGATTTGTCTCCTGGCAACGTAAGCCGCTAGCCGCTGCTGTTGCTGCTGCTGTTGCTGCCACTGTTGCAACTTCCAATTCAATTTGCAACAAAGACGCAGCAGAAAAAGTGCATTATATATTCAAAGGCCGCAAAAACACAAGAAATAGAAAAAAAGAAGCACAAACAAATAAGCAAAAACATGTTAAAATCTGATACATCAGACAGACAAACTGAGCAAAAACTAACGGCCATAGACATAGTTATAGCCATAGTTATATATGTATGTACATATGTGTATGTATGTGTGTGCACCTATGTATTTAGCCTTTAGTTTTGCTTCTTTGGGCAACTTGGCGTTGCGCTTCCTGAACGGCAAATGCTCGAAACAACAAAACTGAAACTGAAATGCCACTGAGCGGCCTCAGTTAGCAGCGCAGTCGCTGCTAGCAGAGACGCTGACGGCGCTGTCGACACTGCTGCAGCTGAGCGTATGCATGCGTGTGTGTGTGTGTGTGTGTATGAGTGTATCTATCGAGTGTTTTGGCTATATGTTGCTCATGTTTGTTGTGCCTGCTGTTCGATGTTGCTGTTGTTGCATACATCCATATGTACAGAGAGACGCTGCCAAAATGCTTTTGCGTCTTCACCCATTGGCCTGCCACTTCCACATGTTTCTTTGGTGGTAGCAGCAGACACACACTCACACACAAAGACACACATTCACCGCACATCGCGACGTCTGTCTGAGCGCAGTTCGTTGGCTGTACCTATTTTGGCCAGGACCTGCCTCAACAAATTCACACAGACAACAATCGAGCAGCGACGTCACACACACACACACACAGACACATGTGCGCTTTCTGGTTTCCTTCCTACTTATGCTGTGACGCTGACGTCGCGCAAAAAAAAACCGGTAACAGCTCAGTCAGCAGCGACAGCGACAGAGAGAGCGAGAGCTTTGCATTGTCATTTCCCCTGCATGCCAAAGCTCTCCAAAGTTCTGCCCTCTCTCAGTCTCGCTCTCTTTAGTTGCATGCTCTTGCGCTCTTTTGTTCTAGCCGCGCTCTTCGCTTGCATTTGTTTACTTTTTGTTTGTGTTTTGCTCTTGCTTGTGGCCCGCATTGAACATTTTTTTTGCGTTCTCCTAAAACCCGCTGGCAGCATAAAAAACTTTTGCATTTGTAAGCTGCAATTATATGCGGATTTTGGTCGAGTGCTTCTCGTAGTTTGGTATTCATTTGTGGCCAGCATATGATAAGAGTTGGCCACAAAAATAAAAAAAAATTAAGCTGAAATAAACATAAGCACATTAAGCATACGCCACGTAAGCCAGGCACATTTCTATCTTTGCCAGATTAATTTACATATTCTCGCTCTTGTAATTATAATTTTCTGTTGAAGCTTTTGCCAAAAATGCAATTATTACTTATACGCCGTGTTGAGCAAATCATATCGATAATCATTTATTTGCACATTAATCAACGATTTCCATCCGACTGCGCGCAATGATGTGGAAATGTTTGCATGAATAATGAACTCTCTGTTATTAATTCTCGTATTTACTGAATGAGTTTGTTCTGTGCACTTGTGTGTGCGCGTGTGTGTGGGTGTGTATTGTCTGTGTATTGGTTGCTGGTCATTTAAATATGTAAGTTGTTTGCTTAATTGGTGTAGTTACAGCTGCTTTCTGTGTATTGCATGATTCAGGCCAGTCCATTCTAAAGCAGACAATAGACCTTTTAAGGAAAATGCAAATATGAAATGCTCAATTAAAAACCTTAATGTGGAAGTTATTAATTTTCGTATAACAGAAAAAAACCAAGACAAATAGAAAATCATAAAACTGGCAGGTTATATTAAAAGTATTATTATTGCTCAGCTGAGAGTAATGCAATTTGAAATATACATAATTAAATATAACCAACCCACAGACCCAAAGACATGTTTAAAATTTTAGCACAAAAGTAATTAATTTAATATACTTAATTTATAATTTATTTAAATGCTTATTGATGGGATAATATTTTAAATTTTATTGAGTATTTTAAATACATATTTGGATTTAGTTTCATATTTTTTGTTTATATATTTTAAACATTTCCATTTTCTCAATTTTTATATGTATATCTATTATTCAATTTATAATTAAAAATTATTTGTTTTCGTAAAGTCCTTTTTGCTTTTGGTTTTCGGTAGCCAACGTATTTAATTCCTCCTGAAATATGTATGGCCGTTTCGACAGCAATCTTAAAAAACCAAGGCCAAAACCGCCTCCGCATAAAAAGCCAATGCCACACACACAACACACACACACACACACAGGGAGACTGTGGCACCTACACGAGGTTCAGCTGCACCAAATTATGCAATACGCCATTTGCAATTGCGCGCTCTTAAGCCAACTGCAGCTCGCTCTCAAACTACAATCTGCGCGCGCTCTCGCTCTCTCTCTCTATGTGTGTCTTGCTTGGATTCTCTTCTGTTTAAGTTTTGCATTTGCTTGCGCGCTGCTCTTTCAATGCCATTGTCATGGGAGCTGCACACACACACACACACACAGGCACACACTCATACATACATATATAGATGCAGTGAGATAAGCGTCACATGCAAGCAATTCAATTAGATGCCGCTTGTTGTTGTTGTTGCTGCTGCTGCTGTTGATTGTTGTTAGTGTGTTAGTGCCTACTCCTTTAGTTGCTTGTACTGTGGTGCCACAGACAACAACATTGGAGCATTGGAGCTGCGCGGCGACGGAGAGAGTCGCACATTTGGAGACGGAGACGCCAACGGCGGAGGCGACTCTTTTGCCATTTGGAAACACATCGAGTGGCGAGTTGGGAAGTCTGTTGGCAAAGCCAAATGCAGAGTTGATTAACCTTTGCGCGTTCTGCTTTGCAACTTCATTCGTGGAGCACTGGAGCTGCTGCTGCTCCGATTTAAATGCTGGAGTTGTGAGTGAGTGTGTGTGTGTGTGTGTGTGTGTGTATTTCGTCTCTGTCTGTTGCGCTGCCTTCTCGTGTTCGCAGCCATGTTAGCAGCCATTTTTAATAGCCATATGTACAAGTTCATGCATATACACGTACATATGTATGTATGTGTTTCTGACTTTGGCTTGTGCAATTTTTTCGGCTTCTTCTTCTACTGTAGAGTATGCGGAGTAGTTTATGCTTCATTCACACTGAACCCACACTCTTTAAAATTGTAATGTACGAATTTTTTTCTTTATTCGTTGATTCGCTTTTTTTCGGGACTCGACTCTTGTCGTCGGCCCGTGTTGGTAATTGTAATTGAAATTTGGCGTTGAAGCGAGTAAACGCCACGCTTCAACTCTCACACACACACACACACACACACTCTCGCTCTGTCTCTGTCTGTGCTGCGACTTGATATGCATGTATTTTTATTACAGTTGCTGCTTTTTTGGCAAAGTTGTTTTGGCGTTTGCCGTTTCGTTTCCTGCTTGTTGGTGTGGGTCATGGTTGTTGTCGCGTCATGGCTACGCTGCCGCTCTCTCTCTCTCTCTCTCTTTCTTTTGTTCAAAAATTCGTTCATATTTTTGACTGCTCCTTTTAATGCTACCCTCTCTCATTGGCTCTCTCTCTTCCTGCTTGTCGTCGGTGGGTCTGGGTCCGAGTCTGACCAGTCACTTGCCTTGTTGTGACTGCTCTTTTGTTGCTCGCCAATTGCACAATATTGTCGCCACGGCCTTTTGTGCAATTAAATCATAATGTGAAGGCAACTCTGATAACACTCTCTTGTCTTGTGTTGTGTAGTGTATTGTGTGCATTTGTGTTTATTTTTTATATTCTTCCCTGGCAATTTTAAATGCTCTCAGTTTCTCGTTTAATTCCAAATGAGTTCTTATTTTAATGGAGTTTTTGAAAATTGTAATAGTTTTTTAAAGAATTTCAACGTGTGGATTATTCTTTTTAGAGAAAAATTTTCATTTAGATAGGTGATAATATTTGACTCTGCAAGTCGACAACAATAAATACTGTAGTTAACAGATCTTAAGCAGAAACCAAAAATAAAAGTAAAATATTTTGGTATTCATAAAATTGTTTCTTGTTCAATACTTGGAACATTTTTTCAATTTTCAAATCCTAATACACAATTTAGATTAAAAAGTATTTTTTTCTTAATTTTATGCAAAACATTTTTATGAAAAATGAAAAAAAGCTATAAAGATTCTTAATATTTATTGTATTAATTCGAAAAACAAAAACAATTAAATAAAATTTGAATGACGGAAAGTTTTTATCATCACTTCATAATAAAAGCGGTCATGTTGATAAATTATCCTTTTCTGAACATGTTTTGTATCTGAATCTTAACTGATTTATTTTTTTTTTAATCGTAACGTTTATAGCATATTTTATTGTTTTGAGACACCTGTTTATATGTACGTATGATCGATCGAATCGGTTTTATGGCACATCAACAGATCAGATAATCATGCACAATATCAGTTAATTATCTGCCAGTGTAAGTATGAATGTGTGTGAGTGTGCGTGTTAGTGTGTGTGTGTGTTAGTGTAGTGTGCATTTGTCATGCCTCCGCTTTTCTGCCTCCTTTTGTTTCTCTCTGTCTGTCTGTCTTCTTCTGTTCATGTGTTCTGCGTTTCTGTTTCTGCTGCGTCTTGCGTTGGGTCTTTGCATCTTTTGCCCGATTGCGATTTGTATCTGTTCATTCGTCTTCTTATTGGCTGCTGTTTATTTGCGCTGTGCGTTCGTTTATTGAGTTTGCTTTATGTCTGCGGGGCGTTCAATGAACTTCTGTGCCGGCTGCTGTTGTTTTTGTTATTGTTGTTATTGTTGTTGTTGTTGTTGTTGTTGTTGCAGGGCGTCCACTCAGACAATGCGACTTTGTGAATCTCAGGCCGAGTATTGTCGCCCATCCATGTAATGGCCATACGGCTGCTGAGTAGCTAAAGTTTTCCTATCGAGCGATTAGCGAAGACGTCGAATTTAATCGCAAGGGCCAGCCAAACAAATAAAAGCAACAACAACAACAAAAGCAGCGAGAAACAGGCAAAAGATATTGAAAGCGCAGCGAAGAAGATATTAAAATAACTTGCAAGACACAAAAGAGAAAGAAGCAGCAGAAGTCGTCGCAGTCGCAGCAGCCGTCGACGTAAGCTGAGCGTAAGCACAGAGTGGGAGCAGAGAGGGAGGCGGCAGATAAGCAGCGCTGGTTTTTGTACTTTAGCTGCCTTAATATAATTTTATGTTATGGCAAGCACACAAATAAAAAAAAAACACACGTGTGTGTGTGTGTGTGTGAAGAAGCGCTTGATGACGAAGTCACTGCAAAAAAAGGAAGGCAGACACAGCAGACGCAGACAGTCGGCAGAAATAACGTAGAATGACGTAGCAAAAGCAAAGCAGCGACTGTGGCAGTGGCAGCGGCAGAAGCAGAGGCAGCAACACATAAGCGAAGCCACATGCAATGCAATTTCAAAGGTCAATGACACGCAGCGTGCAGCGGCGTTAGCAGAGAGACAGAAAGAGAGAGAGCATAACATACAGAGAGTCAACGTTTGACGGAGCGCGAGAGCGAACGCACGTTAGAGATTTCCCCTGCATTTCGGCAGAGCCGTTAAGCTTGCGCTCTCTTTTGGCAAGCTTCATGCTCTTTGTATTTATTTGCATTTGCAGAATATTCACAAATTGAATTTTGCACCCGTTTTTCGTTGTTGTTTCTGCTTTTCATTCACACACAGGAAATACGCAAGCTTTTCTTGTTGCTGTTGTTGCTGCTGCTGCTTCTGTTTGTAATTTTTCTTCATTGTTGTTGATTGCATTTTACGCTGCTTTTGCAACGAGTGAGTCGAGTGAGCCTGACTGACACCCACATGTGCCACAAATTACTTGGCACACACACACACACAGCTCATGGGCCAGAAAGAGAGGGAAGCGCATTTTGCAAGGCTCTTTTGAGCCTCTTCTTCCTGAGTGAGTTATGACTCTGGATGTGGGTGTTTCACATGTGTGTGCGTGTGCAGTCATAAATTATGCAAAAATATGCAATTATTTCCATTAAGAGAATACCTCACTCAAAAAACAAAGCTGACAGCGAGAATCGTTGTCAACTGTGTGAAAACTTGGCTAATAAAAATCAGAGTTTGTCAGCAAAACTTTAAGTTACAGTCAAACAAAAAAGAAATACTTTGCGCAAAGTTAGTGGCAACAAAAGTGTTAATGCCTTTTATCTAGCTGAAATTTATAGCTGCATATTCTAGGAGTATAGCTTACTCCCTCGCACTGACGCGCACGCTGACTTGAATAGGAAAACTAGAATACGAGTCTACTATCTCACTCTGACAAATGTATTTAAATTCGTACAATTTGAGTAAATTTAAATAAAAATCTTAATTTATTTAATTTAAAAATAAATAAATATTTTTCTTGTCTCTTGTATTTGAAAATCACATTGGATTGTGAAAAATTTAATTCTCACTTTGTAATTTTCGCATACAAACAGATTAATTGATTAATTGATGAATAACTCATTCACTCGTTTACAATTTCAGGTTAATTAAACAATTAACACTCACTTAGTTGGCAAATACAACAAAAGCGTTAACACAACAATAACAATTTGTGTTATCTTTATGGGAAAATAAAAGGTCATGGATATAATATAAACAAATGAACAACGAGTTAGGGTATTAAACGTTTAGCAACAAAAGAGCACGAATCCCAGAAAATAAACAAAGAGGGAAACAACAACAGGGGAAACAGCTAAAGCCAATGCAACAACTGAGAAAAAAAAAACGGCTAACAAAGCATTTGCCGCACGCTATTTCATCTCCGGCTTTGAGGCTATAAAAAAGTTAGGTTAGGTTATGGACGCGCCACATGGAGTGCAACGGTTAACGACTGAGGCAAGGGGTGTGGGTCGGGCAGGTTGCACAGGGGGGTGACATGACGACAAAACGGGTTCAAAATCCTATGCAACATGGCAACGCTAAAGCAACATAAATAAACGAAAGAAAAAAAAAGAGCGAAATACACACACACACACGCACACACACACACACACAAGGTAGACGAACCAAAGTCGAAACCAAACTCAATATCCCCACCCCCCTCCCCCCCTCCTCGACTCCAATAGAGCGTGGCTTGGCCGGTTCGCATGGCTTGACAGGCCGCAAAACTCGTTTATTGACGTTGCAAAAATGCAACAACAACACGAATAACAACAACAACAACAACAGCAACAAAAGTGCAACGTCATCGTACAACGCGCACTCTGTGGCACCCCTGCAGGGCACAACAACAACAACAACAACACGAATGTTGTTGTTGCAGACAACGAGGTGGACAGACAATGTCATTTGAGGATCACTGAACGTTGCCAAACCAGAATTCCATCATTATTATCGGCGTATCGAGTCGCGTCGTCCCTGTCCATAGACAAATGTTTCTGTGTTGCCTCAACTTGTGGTTCCTATTGTTCATGTTTTCGTTGTGTTCTTATACCCTGTAGTTTGGGTAAAGTCAGGCATTAGCTTGTTCAGCATTTATTATTAAAAAAGACAGTTGAGTTCGATTTAATATGATTAAAAAAAACTAGTCTACAAACTCTTATGTTGTATTAATATTAGTACTATACACTTAAATGTTTCCGATAGTTCAACTATCGTTAATGTTGACAAATTCTATCAAAGCAACTATCGACTAATGATAATGTAGAAACTACTGATTACACAAGTGACTCAAACTTAATATAGGGTATCCCGCAGTCAATCTTTTCCGTATTACTTCTTTAGCTTAAGAGATACATGATCTGAGAGAGCTGAAAACATTTCGCTCATTTACTGGTTAATGATGCAGATGTGTTTGCAATGTAACAATCTATGTTGTGTACAAATTTCATCCTCCTATCTTTAATACCGAGAGTGTGAGAAGAATATATGTCGTTTTTTCATTTCCAACGCTTCGACTTTATTAACTCAAAAGAACGATTTATCTCAGATGCAATGCAATCGTTGACTAGAAAAGATTCTTAATGTTTCATAAAACTCAGTTGTTTTTTCTCAAATTTACAAGTTTGGCCGCTTTTCAAAAACCACAGGTGACACTTATACCCTAGTAAATGAGCGATTACATTTGCATGAAAACTTTGTATTTTAAGGAAATATGTTTTTACAATCTTTCATTTTACACACTTCATACTCCTTTTTTAGATGTTCTCTATTTAGTTTGCGATAAACTCATTTAACCAACGAACATATTGACAAATACTATATTATTAAGAGTATAGAGTGTTAGTATGAACCCTTCGTGCTGCTTTCGTCACTAGCGCGGACTGCCGTCCACAGTGATTGATACTTCTACTTACAAAATAGAGTGTTAGTATGATTGATACTTCTACTTACAAAAGTGACTACAGCTTATTATAGGGTATCTCTCAGTCTATCAGCTACGACGACAGCTCTAACTCAACTTCAGTTCTGCCCAGCAGCGAGTGCAATGCGCTGAAGCTTTAGTCCAATTAGTGAGTACGGAAAGCAAACGCAAATCTAATTACGTATACGCCGCGTGTTACCAAAAAAAAAATACAGTAAGAAAAGAAAAAAGAAGCAAAAACCGGTTATTCCCATTGATATCGCTGAGCATCGAGCTCGGCAGAGTTGGCCAATTGCAGCTGGCCCTTGCCTTTAAACGCTTAAGTGCTGACCAACAAGTGCAGGCCAAAAATTGGACAAAGCCAACGGTTGTTCATCCACTTGCCCCTTTCACCGGCTATCAACAAGAGGAATCCGCACAAAACTTGCAACCTGCAACCTGTAAACTGCAACTTGCAACCTGCCACTCGCTTATTGATGTTGCTGTTGTTGTTGTTGTGGCATTCAATTGGCTTCTTTGGACAGCAGCAACTTCCGCCTTGCGCTTTAGAACAAAATTCAACTCATTCCATAATTTGTGGCATAAATTTGCTTTACCGTTATGCAGGTAGCAGAAGCAAAGAAGATTGAAGAAAGATGGTTCAAAAGGGAGCACAAAGATGTAACCTCAAGCATATAATTTGTGTGCAATTTAAAGACAAAAATCTGTTGATTTCTGATGGGGATTTGCTGGTGTGGCAAGATTGCAGCTTATGTTGCATGATTATTATAAGAAAATTTATCAGAATGCGTGATGAGAATTTGCAATGCATTTCTGGCAATTGATACGCTGATATCAGATAATTATACGAGTATACCGAATGCAGCTTTCGAAACAAACTTAAGGAATATATACGCCGCATTTCATTTTAGTCGCATTTCATTTTAGTGGCAACACTAAAGAATGTATGACTGTCTGGCCACATTGTTAAACAGCTCTGCCAACTTAACAGTGAGTTGCTGCCAACTTAATCAAGGCGAATCGATATAAAGAAAACGTAATAACTTAACTTTACGACAACTTTTAGCAATACATGAGTTTCTACAGTCCATAATATGGAAATAAAGTTAGTGAAATCGAAGAACGAGAAACTGTGAAATGGCTAACAACTGATTAAATACATTGATATCTATATTTAATTTGCGTTCATTGCTTGTTGCATTTTAATTGCATGCTTGATATAAATCTTTATTCGCACCAATTAGGAACTATAAATTATAAATGGTGACTATCTAATGACTGGACAGCATTACAATTATTAAAAATGCACTTTTAAACGTTGAAATGAGAGAACGAAAAATGGAAATGGAAATTGACAATATGATAAACTGGCAAATGGCGAGCATGAAAGCAGACGATGCGACGAGACGACAATAAAATGGCGCACAACTATTTAAATAGCAAATTGAAATTAATGAGAAAAAAAAAAAAAAAAACAACAACAATGCCTTAGCAACAAAATGTATTTAACAATGTGCAAAAAGCGAACGGCCATTTTGCATAAGACAAAAAAAGACAGATAGTGACGGAGAGAGAGGGAGAGACAGAGAGGGAGAGTGACTACAATAGAGCGAGAGATATGTATACATGAGCAACTTGTTTATGCGGCTTTTGTCTAGCGAAACTAAAACGTTTTCAGAAACAAAGTTAGAATTGATTCATTTAATATAAATAAAGTCACACCTTAAACATAATAAACGTTCTTTATGAAGAACTTACGGGTAAATCAAAGTATGTTTTACTTTAATTAAGATTAGTAAACACTGTTACTAACCAAATACAACTAACAAATTTATTTATTTATTTATTTATTGTCAGGCTAAAGGCAGCCGACACAACAATTAATTTAAAAATATAACATTAAAGTTAAAAAAGTATATGAATATGTGTATATTTAAATTACAAAATAAATTATAATTAAAAGCTCTGGGCAATCTAAAATGAAAAAGAAAATTATTGGCCCAACATTTGTTGCTAGGATTGGGGAAAACCCAGAAAACCCAGAAATCAGACCAAAATAATATTAATAAATAGTTAAAAATAAAATGTATAAACTTTTTCAACACTCAACATTAAATTAATACAAGTAAAAATCAAATATAACTTTAAAACAATAAGCAAATATTGTGTTTTTAAGCAAATACAAGTAATATAGACAGTTTTTATGATAATTCTCCATGTGATTGTTTATTATTAAACAATATTTACATCTTTCCAAATCATATTTGATTGTATATCCATTTATAAAAACATTAAAACCATTAAATTAAAAAATAAAAATATTGAAAGTATTTATTGGGAACTATTAATTATATTATTATTATCAGCTATTTAAAAACACTCAAAAGCAAAATTTACAAAATTAAAGAGTTGACATTTTGATTTATCCAAACTTCATGCCCCTTCTGGAATTCAGTTTTCATTAAACATTATATTATAATTATATTATTTTTGTTAAACACTTGTGTCCTTTTTAAAGAGTGCCAATCATATTCATCAATATCAAAACATAGTTGCTGTTATAAAACGAGTAATAGCTATAAAAAACAGCAACAGCAATTCAAGCAGAACGTCTCTCAGTTTTTATTGGTCAGTCAAGAGTTTGCTTTGTGCGGGTGTAAAGAGTGCAAGGGGGGGACAGGGCGGTGGTGGGGGGGCAGTTATTGTAGGGTGTCGCATTGAATAGAACGGAAACAAAGCGGGCATTGGTTAGAGGGTTGGGCCAGGGAAGTGGGAGACGGGGATTCAGTTTGCTATTACTAATGAGGCGCAGTTGTTGGTTGGGTTTTCTAAATATCTATCTGTGTGTGTGTGTGTGTGTGTGTGAGAGAGAGTGTCTATATGTATATGTGTTTGTGTATGGCATGAGTTGACTGTGCAAATGTGTGTCAGAATATACTCGGCATGTCTGAATGACATAATTTAAATGAACGGATGACATTCATTACAACGCATTTGCAGTGGCAAATTTATGGGCAAACTGCAGTTTCTCCTTCTCTCTCTCTCTCCCTCTCTCTGTCTGTCTGTCTTTCTCTTGCCTCACCCTCTCTATATGTTAATATATTCGCATATCTAAGCTTAGTCATGACCCAACAAAGTCAAATATTAAGTAAAATTCCCGTTTTGGTGTTACGCTCTGAAAACTCAGCTTTTACCTTGTTGCAATTTCTCCCCTGTTGCAATTCTCAATTCTCAAGTACAGTTATCTGTGTACCTCAGGTAAAAAGAAGTATTAATGCTGAGCTACCAAATTCCTGCTCAACTATGTCCAGAAGTCACTCAAGCGACCCACGTGAGCATTGAGCCATCATTTAGGGGCTAACTTAAAGGCTAAAATGCTGCCATAGAACTGTTGCCAAAATTGCAGAGACCTGGCTTAAATGCAAGCAGGTGGTGCCGAGATAGAAGTGCAGCTAATGGTCATTGGGATTATTGCTTGGTTTATTGATGACAAGCCGGAAATGTGGAAATGTGCAGTTTGCCTTCAATCTCTGTGCGCACACACGGCGTATACACAATTTGCCAAAGTGCTTGTGGTTTAAATAATCAAATTTATGGCCATCTAACTGAGTGGACAACTTGTGTTCGATTGCTATGGTTGCCGTTATTGGTATAATTGTTGTGGCTATTGTTAACTGTGGTCGTAGTGTGGCCTCTGGTTATTGGCATGGCATTAATCAAAGAATGCGGACCTGAAGGTGTTTATGATTATGAAAGTATGCATAAGGTAATGAGATAAATATAAATATTAAAATTTAAACACAAATACAAATAATATAAACATTAATAAATAAATATAAATAAACACAAATAATTTAATTTCTCATCTAGATTCTACATTAAAAATAGATAAATTTTCAAGCTGAATTTTCAATCAACAATTTATTTATATTTTAATATCTTTCACTCCACACATTTATATGTATTTTATATCCGCTTAAAAGTTCTCTGCTCTTTTCATTGCATCTACATTTAGTTCTTATAGCATATAAATCTGTACTAAAGTTATTTTTGCTTAGACAACGTGGCGTATGCGTAATTTGAATGATGTGAAAAACATGTTGTAATTGAAATATTTTGCTAAATTCCATTGATGGCGCTTTAATTGTGCGCCAAGACGCTTAAACAAGACGAAACCAGAATGTAGAAGAGAATAGATAGAAAAGTATCTGTGGGATACACAACAAAGCGCACAAGTCACCGACTTGACTCACTACTGTTCGTGCAACAACTACTGCATTGTTGTTGCTGCAAGTTTTCTATCTTTTCTTTTCTTTTAAGATTTTCGCTTATGAGAGAGCCGCCATTGCTGCCTCCATCCTCTGTTGTTGTTGTTGTTGTTGCATCTGCCTCACGATATTCTCGAGCAAAGGCGATGACGTCGTTGCCATGGCGGCAGCAAATGATGTGGCTGTTGCTGTTGTTGCTCTCGGAGTACAGTCATAGAGACAGCAACAGCGACAGCGACAGAGGCACTTTTTATCGCCTCTCGCTGCATCCATAAACTACAAAATTCCTTTAAAAGCGTAAAATGCATTCGATAGATACACACAGCGAGGCAGACGAACGGACAGAATAGAACGAAGCGAATGAAACAGAATTGCACAGATACAGACAGACAAACAGACAGACAAGATACAAGATACAGATAGAGAGCTCTCTATAGAGCTATAGCTTTAGCTATAGCTATAGCTAGCACACATCTACAGATTGTCAGATACTTTTTTTTGCATCTGCATCTGTATTTTTGTTTGTAATATGTTTTAGCTGCAGCTGCATTAGTCGCTATTGCTGTGCATTGGCATTTCTCACATTCACATTTTACGTGCAATTCAATTTCGCGCTGTCTTTTGTTTGCTTTAATATCAATTGTTGCTACTATTATTGCAGCTTTTGTTGTTAGCCTTTAACAAATTTCAATTAATTTGCTATTATTACGCATCAGTTTTGACAGCAGCTGAGTCCGTCTCTAAACATATTTGGATTAAAAATGTATTCTATAGTAGACAATCTTGTAAATAAACAGATCTAAGTATTATAGTAACCTTTAAATTATATCTATTCAAATATTAATATTGGAATGCTTAGAATCCTAAATTCAAGACAACTTTAGTCAAGTTAGATACTTGAATTGGTAAGTATCTTATAATGATTTTTCGTCGCTTTACATTCTACATTATATTATTCACATTTCAAACAAATTATAAACAGACTCAGCATAGTTATATCAAAAAAATATCCTATACCATTCAACATTTCCGCAACAGTTGTTATAAGAAATATGCCAAAGATACTTGAGACAGAACTTTATTAATTTACATAGATTTCAAAGTCAGTTGATAATCGTATTTCAATGTGGTTTATTTATTGACAATTAGTGTAAACAATTAAGTTAGCGGCATCCCTTGTTGGCTTTGAGCTGGCACATAAACAGAGAGACAGAGAGACCGAGTAAAATCGGAGCCAAGACAAGTCAAATTGCAATGACATAAGAGCAAATGCAGCTGACAGCTGAGGCGACGCTGCTATTGGAAACCACAAAACAATCACAAGCATACACATAGATACACACACACACACGCACACACACTGGACACACATACAAATGCAGATACACCCACATGCCTGTAAAATCAATGTCAAAATATGCAGAGTTCACTAAGCAAGGACATTTGGACACAGGACATTGGACATTGGACATTGCACATTGGGACTTAGGGGCAGGCAAGCTGTGTTGTCGAGCATGAGAATGGAATCAATGCTTGACTGGCCTGACATATGCAGCTAACCAACAACTGGTTTCCAGCTGTGTCTGTGTCTGGGTTGGAGCCAAACAGTTTAGAGCTTGGCTAAATATGTTGTGTGGGTTGTTGTTGCACCACGGAATGTGTTGGTTCAAGGGCGATGGAGTCGATTCTGGAGCCTCCCTATTTAGAGACTAAAAATAAGTTGGCTGCACGACTGCAAGCGACGCTTTAAGTCGGATCTGTGAATTCACCACACGGCGTATACGCATTACAGTGTGTTCCAAATAAAATGAACTGCATTCTATGACAAAAAACTACACTAATTGAAACCTAGGTTGAATTTCATAATCATTGACAAATATTCACTTTAAAAAAATTCAGGGGTGCCACAGAAATCGATTTCGCTTGAATTTCACTTGAATTTGTATGAAATTTAAGTGAAATTCAAGCGAAAGCGATTTCTGTGGCACCCCTGGATATATTTAAAATTAAATTAACTGAAGAAAGTGCAATTTATTTAAACATTTTCAATTAAAAATTGTTTATAAAACGCACTTTGTTTTTTGTTCTATCTAAAGTTTTCAACCTTGTCTTGAGTGTTTTGTATACAGTTGAACTTCCATAACTCGAACTTCTATAACTCGAATTTCTCTCTAACTCGAGCTAAATGAGTGGTAGTAAAATTAATAAACTTAAGAAAAAGAACTCTATAAGTCAAATATCTCCATAACTCGAACTTTTTCTTTGGATTTTAGTGATTCGAGTTAGGGAAGTTCGACTGTATATGTACATATGTATGTATGTGTGTATGCATGTAATACTCACCACACAGGGCAAACGGCGTCCTTGTTCCTGTCGCCAGTTGCGAGTGTTGCACTCCGTGTCGCTGTCCTGCATCCTCCTTGCACTTGAACCATTGTCCTTAGCGGCTCCAAGCCGACGCCGACGCCGGCTGCCAAACAGCTGCTATCCCTTTCTACCCTTTTCAATTTGCAATTCTCGCGAACATTGCGCTTCGGCTTTTGCTTCTTGACAAAGTTTTGTTTTGTTTCATTTTTTTTTTCATTTTGTTTTTGATTTGTGTTTCATTTGGTTTTTTGATTTTTGTTTTTATACTATGCAATTTGGTTTTTATTTTGTTTGTTGTTGCTGTGAGTTTTTTTGGTCTTGAAAAATTGCAACGCGTGCGCAGTTTCTGAACTTTGAGACAAATTTTTTTTTTATTTAACATTTATTTTTTTTTTATTGTTTTCTATTTTTTATGTAATAGTTGTTGATTGTGGTTGTGTGTGGGGTGGTTATTTTTTTTTTCTGTTTATTAATGTGTACTGCAGTTCGGCTTTGATGTCTTTATAAAACGCTGATGAGTAATTTGCGGCTATGAAATAAATATGCAGCTCGTATGTATCTCATATTAAATTTCCTATTCCTGCACTTGTAAATGTGTATGTGTGTGTGTACACGTATGTGTTAGTTTGTATATTAGTGCAATTCAAGGTCATTTGCAAGCGAGGAACTTACAAATTTACAAATTTAATAAATGACTCATGCCCAGCACATACATAACTCATTGAAATGAATGGAATTTTGCGGTTGAAGCAAATGTATTGAAATGTATTTGTTTGTTACACATATGCAGATATTTTAAAATTAATTTATGCCTGTGGATGTTGATTGAAAACACGGAAAATGAGCAACCAGTATAATACATTAATCTTTCTCCACAATTTGTAATTTAACTTTCTTTCATTATCAGCAGTTGCGAGTGCATTCAACTGTTGTTTGAGCATGACGCGCATTTTAAATAAATTTAAAATAACAACAAAAAAATATTATTAAAAATAATACATACATAAAACCACACACACATATTTGTATATGTATACGTAATATAAATAAATTATGAAATACATAAATGAAATACAATAAAATTAAATAATGAAAAGCACTCGCTGTCTCGCTCTGGCTCACACAGACACACACACGCACACTTGAGCTTTGAATTATTTTAAAAATATTTAATACGTATTCTTATTATTTTTGATTTTCTTTCATATCTATACCGATCGTTTTTATGTTATATATTTATATTTTTAGAATTATTTCTAAAGTTTCTCCCTTTTTCTTTTGCTGTTTTTTTTTGCACCCAACGAAACGAACAAAGCGCACCAACACTAATGCAAAACACATGCTGCACTCGATATCTGTGTGTGTGTGTGTGTGCATGAGATTATTGCATTTGTATGCGTGTGTGCATGTGCATGCGCACTGCAAGAAAGCACACGATGGCGATGTTGATGTCGACGCTGATGTCGACGTTGACGTTGGCGTCGACGTCGACGTCAGCGCTGTTGTTGTTGTTCTTGGTTGTCGTTGCTTTTTCATTGCTGACGCTGTCTTGTTGGTAGGGCCGCAACGTTGTTGTTCTTGCTGCGCTGTTTTTATTGCGTCTGTTTTACTTATTCGCTTGCCTAGCTGCACTTGAATGTGTGTGTGTCTAAATGTGTGTGTGTGTGAGTGCTGCGCTGTTTGCTGTCTGTGTGTTGGTATGACTTCATTTCCTTTGTCGTAGGTCATCGTCAATGCGGAAAAATGCGTTTTATTGCCATAAAGTTTGTCAGTCTCAATTGGTTGTTTTCCGAATTTGTTAACGCGTTTTAATGAATTTACATCAATATTTGTACTTAAATGTTTAGCAATGAATTTTTTTTTTATTGAATTTTTGTTTTGAACTTATCACTGGAGTTTTTAAATTTATTAACAGTTTCATTTGATTTAAATTTCAAGTCACTTGAAAAATGCATTTCAGCCGTTAAGTTGCGATTGCCGTTGTCGTTGCCGTGCATTTCAAAGTCGCGCTCCACACTGACTAAAGGGTAGAGAACTTTCGGCCAGAGTTGCCATTTTTTGCACAAAAAAAGCCGACGCTGACGCCGATGCCGATGCCGATCAAAGTCAATGTGACGCGTTCGGCCGTTCGTGCAATTGCAAAAGCACAGACCCCAAAACGAGGAGGAGACGTCAACGCAGGCAGGCAGCAGCCACCAAAAATGGTAATAAAAGCAAATGAATCGCACCAAGTGAATCCAAAGCACACTTACACACATACAGCTAGTCAAGTAATTGTTTTGTCTTTATAAAAAATACACCAAAGTATTTTTAACCACTTAAATTCCATAATTGTTTTCAACATTTTTTTAAAAACCAAAATTCATTTAAATAAAATACAAAAAATTTAAAGCCAAAGGTTTTTTTTTTTGCAAAAATAAATTGATATTTTTAATTTGTCAGCATAATTACTGTATTTGCTTTTTATTAATATAGTTAAGTTCATTCAATGTGAATTTTTTTCTTGGTCAAAATAATAACTTGACATACTGTATATATGTACACGGAACAATCAGACAATTACACACACACACACACATAGGCAAAACAAGTGCAGTCGACGCAGGGGAAGCTTCCAAGTGCCGGCCGCCTTTGCGTGGCAAATTTTGTTTGTGTGTATTGCAATTTTCATCTGTACGCTCACTCACGCCCCAGCTCTCTCTCACTGTCTCTCTCTCTCTCGCCCAGTCACTTGCAATTGTTGTAATACAGCCGCGCACTTGCTGTCAACTTTTTTGCGTGCCTTTACATGTACGTCAGTGTGTGTGTGTGTGTGTGAGATTATATGCATGTGTGTGTCTTGTAAGCAAAGGCAATGAATTTAATCAACTTTTGAAAGTGAGGGCGGCGGCGATGGGGATGCTTACCAGTGTTGGAAAATACGGCGCCCTCACGCAGCGATCGTAAAAGTACAACGCACCTGCAATGCAAATTGCTGAGGCAAAAGAAGAAGAAAAGAGAGTACACCGACAGACAAAGGCAACGCCAGCAGCAGCAACAACAACAACGGGCAATGGCCCAACGGCAATGTAACGGACGACGGCGATGACGACGCGAAAAAACGCGAAAATACCGTGAAACAAGAAAAAATGCGCGTACACTTCTTCAACAAGAGACCAACAAATACAAATGCAAATTGCAAGTACTGTGCAAAGTCAATGCGACGACGAATGCGAAGGAAGAACAAGCAGAGAGCGAAAAGCGCAAACGACCGCGATGTGCAACGAATCTTTAGCAAATGAATGCAACCAGCGCTGCTGGCGACAAAAGAAAGCTGCACAGTGGGGCAACAATGCGCGAACTTTAGCGAAAATATCAGTTGTTCATATAAAGAAAATATCTAATAATTTCGAAACTATATTCTGTTATAAAGACCACATGCTTTACTTGCTTATTGTTTATTACTTTAAATACGCATTTAACATAATTAATTTGCAGGTTTTATGTGACCTTATTTGGCCACTGGTGCCACAGTGCGCTGCAGTAATGGAATGACGCGGCATGCAAAAAAAAAATAACTGGCAAAAGCTACCAACCTGCTCTTTGCTTGCGGCACTGCAAACGCAAAGAGAGCGACTCACTTCTGTTTCTCTTCAAGAGAGTGTCAATGTGTATGTGTGTGGGTGTGCGGTTGCATTGCCATCACGGTTGCCATCATGTTTGAGCCAAAAACAAACAAAAAATGAGCCAAATTCACTAAAAAAGAGACAGCTTTGGCGCAAAAACGCCAATTGTGGCAACCGTGATTGCCATTGCCCCTTCAAATCCAAATGTGCTTCATTTAAAAACCGCAATCATTTTGTAAATTAACTATTCAGGCGTGTTCCAAACTACAGCACCGCTTTAAAATGTTTCCAAATATAAATTTTAATTTGAAAAAATAGCCAAGACAGTAAATTTTAATAAACAATAAGTTAACAATTATTTGCATTTGTGTTTATTTAATTTTATTAAATTCAAACAAACTCTCCACCTAATGGTTGATTAATTTACTTACTGACACTTTAATAAACAAAGGAAACAAAGGAATAATATAAATATATTAAAGCTGTCAAATTGCACCAAACCAATTTTAGAAGGAACTTCATTATTTTACAAAATTTTGTATGTTATTTTTAAAATTGTTTTTCAATTTTTTTTAATTGATTTTTGAAATTTTCAAATTTTCATTTCAAATTAACATTCTGTTAATTCTGAAAGCTTTTATGTTAGCTCTATTGTGCGTTTGCATTATGTTATTGCTCTGTGAAACATAAATACGCCACCTATGGTTATGTTTATGATTCATGGGAACCAAGGCTGCCACATGTCTCAAAATTACCGGTTAATCGTTCGCTCAATCGAATTCATTCGGTTCCGGATCTAATCAAAGTCGGCGCGCAATTTAAATGTGGGTTCCATTTGGAACAATAAAGTTTAATTTCATAAGTTTATTCAAGTGTTGGTGAAGTTGGTATAACTACTTCTAAAAAAAAAATAACAAAAATGTATGTGAAAGGATTTAAATTACCAGCTAGAAAATTCACAACTATACCAAAAAAGGCTTATTTTCTTAAAAATCATAAATCCGTGTTTTGGGTTCTAAGGTTGCCACACTGTTTGAACTGAACGATATGAGCTACAATCAGGGAACTTGTTCGCAACGATTCGTTCGTTCCAACTCAGTGTGTGCTAGTGTTGGGTAAACATTGCTCATTTAGGTGAACATGTTCACTTGTTCTTTTTTTTTAGGTGAGTCAACTCACTCAGATTGCTCACTTGTTCAGTTGCTCACTTGCTCAGTTGCTCCCTCATATCGCTCAGTCATTCACTGAGATTTTCAGTTTGCCTCTCACCCAACTAATCAATAATATCATACGTTACATTTCAATTCAAATCTGATGGCTGCTCATGTAGCTCTGTGATCAGCAGCTCGAAAAACATTTACAATACTTGCTTTTAGCTTGCTGACCTCCGACATCTACGAAATGGTTGCATATTTTGCACTTTTTGATAAGCGACATTCTGAATTCTTTAAAATGAGTATTCAGCTTTGGCACTAATCCAACAATGTGTATTTTCAAGGAAAGTAGCTGCACAAAATGCCCTAAGAGGTCTAAGAGCACAGAGAAAAATTCGAGCAAAGTGCGCAATAGGAACAGCTGAGCAATAGTGAGCAAAACTGAGCAACTGAACAAGACTGAGCAACTGAACAAGACTGAGCAACTGAGCAAAACAGAACAACTGAGCAAAATAGAACAAGTGAACAAAAAAGAACAAGTGAACAAAAAAGAGCAATTTGGAAGGAACATGTTCACTTGCTCACTTCAGGGAGCAACTCTTTTTTGTTCACTCACTCATGAGCAACCCAACACTAGTGTGTGCTGGCCCTGCGATTTTGCTGGCTGTTCAATTTATAATATTGTTTTTTAAGTAATATAAATAAAAAAAGTAAGAATGGCTTCCATACTACGCACGGGTAAGCTGTTGCGTTACTTTGCCGGCTTCACGCGCAATGTTGTCGTCAACTCGGTGAGGGACTGCGAGAGCAAACAACCTGCTGCAGTCGGCGCCTTGCATGTGCGGACAGTTCCAGAAGTAAGTTTCGAAGTTTCTTCCCAGCCCGGCATTACGCAATGCAAGCATTTATTCATTTAAATAATGTCTGTAAGCTGTTTGAAACTCATTGAACTTTAAGAATGGTTTGTTGAGCCAGTCAGTCAAATGTAATTGCCTGATGATTTCATTAAGAAAATTGTGTAAAGTCTTGCAGTGTTTACATAACCTCAACATGTGTGCTACACTCAGCACAAGATTTATTCGTACCTTTGTAATTTTAAATACTTTAACGAGCTGCAAAAACAAAATCATTTTTCAATCTTATCAGCTGGTAGAAGGGACTGAAAACCTGACCGTTTATGCATAAAAACTGTGTGTACGAAAAAGTCTTGCACTGACTGTGTATTTTGGAATTGGAATTTCTTTTGGTTTTCTTTGATTTTAATATTGATTTTGTTTTTCGACAGTGGCTTTGCCAGCAATGCGGCAGCTACCAAAGCAGAGCTGAGTCTGGACAGGCAGATCAAACGCTTGGATCAGGATGCACGTCGCATGGGTCGCATTTCCCGCCGTGATCTGGAGGAAGTGCTCGACGAGATTCGCACACATCGCACGGCAACGAGTTCGCAGTCCTTGCTGGTCATTAGGTGCTGCGGCAACCTGGTGCCCGAGGAGCTGCCCGAGGTGCGAACGGCGCTGGTTCAGGAAATCTGGAAAACGCTGAACGCCTTAAATGTGCCCATGGATATATCGCACTATAATGCCCTGTTGCGTGTCTATTTGGAGAACGAGCATCAGTTTACGCCCACCGATTTTCTGGCCGAGATCGAGGCCAAGGGCATTGAGCCCAATCGTGTCACGTATCAGCGATTGATTGCCCGTTATTGCCAGCAGGGAGACATCGAGGGCGCCACACGAATCCTGGAGTTTATGCGCGGTAAATCTCTGCCTGTGAATGAGAACGTCTTCAATTCCTTGATACTCGGACACTCGCAGGTAAGTGAGATCTTCTTATATGATTGTCAATCGGAGTTCTCTAATTTGTAATGGTTGTCCTAGGCCAACGATCTGGAGTCGGCCAAGGGCGTGCTCGGCGTGATGAAGCAGGCGGGATTGGAGCCCAGTGCGGACACCTATACGACGCTGTTGTGCGCCTTTGCGCGCCATGGCGATATCGATGCGTTAAACGCAACGCTCGCCGAGTGCGAGCCCAAGGAGATCATATTGCTGGACAAGGATCTGCTGGACATTGTGTACACGCTGACAATTAATGGTCATGGCGAGCATGTGGACGGCGTGCTGGCCAAGCTGCGTATTTCACCCGGCTTCAATCAGGATGCGGTTAATATCATATTGCGTTTGGTCAACAAGGGCCACGAGGATGTGGCTCTAAAGCTGCTCCGACTGATGCCGCGTGGCACACGCGTCAATGGCGAGGCTGTGGACGTGGGCGCGTTCTACATTCGTCAGCTGGTGAAGGCCAATCGACCGGTGGAAAATATCTTGACCATTTGCCGCACACTCCAAGCTGAGGGACTCAATCCCAAGGCATTGACAATTGCCACCGAAGCGGGATTGACACACGGAGCCATGAACAATGCGCTGCCGCTGCTGCAGGAGATGAAGAACCTGGGATTGCCCATCCGCCAGCATTACTTCTGGCCATTGTTCTGCTCGGTGAAGTCCAACCAAGTGCTGGACGTTGTGCGTCGCATGCAGCAGGAATTCTCAGTGAATCCCAATTCGGAAACAATCAGAGACTATGTTATACCCAATCTGAAGGAGAAGAACTGGGACAAGGTGGTCACTGTTCTCCGGGATGCTGGCGTGCCCAATTCCACGGCAGTTACCTCCGCCGTCTATGCCGCACTGACCACGCATCAAATGGCAGAAGCTGCCAAGATTATGGAGAAGAATCGCGCTTACTATGTGCCCATCATCTTCCGTCAACCTCTGATTCTGGCCCTGAGCAATACCAATGATTACTCATCGTTCATTCGCTGCCTTCGTCAGATTCACGAGGGAATGCAGTTCCGTGCTGCTCCAAAGGAGGCAACGGAGGAGCCCGAGGTGGGCAGCGATGTGGAAGCTACCACGACGACGGCGACGGAGCGTGCAGCATTCGATGTGGTGGGCAGCATTGTCCATGAAGCGGCCATTTATTTCCGACGCGAGCGTGTCATCATGCTGGAGAAGGTACTGACGGGTCTGGTCAAGCAGGGACTCTCCATTAGCAGCGTTAAGGCGACAGCGCTGTCCGAGCTGCTGGGCGCCGAGATGACGCCAAAGATCTCGGAGCTGCTGGGCAAGCTCAGCTCGGGCGAACTGGAGCCCATTCCGTTGCCCAACAGCGGCAAGCGTACCCTGGACTCCCTGAGCATTGATGGTGAGCACTTGAACTATATATAAATATAGTAGGGAAACTAAAAACTAAACATAAATCCTGTCCTGTATTCTTCCAGAGCTGGAACGCTTCATCAAAAATGTGGAGGCCAAGGGTGAGAGTGCGAACAACATAAAGCGACAGCTGCTTTCGGCCTGTTTCCGTTCCATGAACCTGGAGAAGACAAACGAGGTCATTGAGCGCCTGGAGCAGGACAAGTTCCAGATACCAGTTGGTGTCTATGCGCAGCTCGTGGATCTCTACACACATCACAAGCGCGGCTCGGATGCACTTGCTCAGTACAACAAACTGCGCAAAGCGGATGCCAATTTCAAGCTGGACAATCTGAAGACGGTGCGACTGGTGGAGGTGTTGCTGCAGGAGGAGCGCGAGGCGGAGGCAGTGCAGCTGCTCAAGGAGAACCAGAAGGAATCGCTGTACAACGAGGGCGAGGGTAGCTTCAATTATGTGAGCACCGTTTGGCGTATACTCAATGCAATTGCCGAATCGGGAAACGTGGAGAAATTGAAGCGCATCTTTGACGAGTTCATTGGAGGCAACTATGTGGCGCCCACAAATGTGATCCTGGGTCCGTTGATCAAGGTCTATGTGATGAAGGACGATTTAACGAATGCGATCAATACATTCGAGCAGATCTGTCAACAGTACAAGGCAACGCCCTGGAAGAATGAGCTCGCCTGTCGCCTCATCCAGAAGGAGGATGCAGCCAATTTGCAGCGACTGACCGATCTGAGCACCAGTATCCACGGCGAGGTCAACAGTCTGTACGACTTGGTCTTCTCCTTTGTCGAGTGCGGACGCGTGCGTCAAGCGCGTAAGATTCTGGAGACGCCTGGACTGCGCACGAGGCCACAGCGCATTAGCTCCGCCTGTGATCGCTACAAGAACGAGGGCATGTTGCAGCCACTGGAGGGCTTGATCGAGGCTACCAAGGATCTGGGACACATTGATCGCAACAAGATTTACTACACACTTTTGCTCAGCTATGACAAGGCGGACGAGGCCGAAAAGGCGCTGGGCTTGTGGACCAAGATGCAAGAGGAGGGTGTGGCGCCCACCGACGCATTCCTGCTCAAGCTGGCGGAGCTGTTGCAGCGCAAGAACATCGATGTGCCTTTCGTGGTGCCGGAGACAGTGCAGCCCAAGGTCAAACGCAACAAGACGACAGTTAAAACCGAACAACAGCCCAAGGCGGAACAGCCAAAGGCCGATCCTCCCAAGAGCGCACAGCCAGCTAAGACGACTTCGGCCACAACCAGCTTCCGTCGGGCAATCCAAGCCAACGATGTGGATGCGGCCATTGCCTGCAGAGAGCGTATCATCAGTGGCGAGAAGATTGGCATCCTGGATACCTCGCGTCTGATTGAGCTCCTGGTTCGCGCGGATCGCTTGACGGAGGCCACCAAATACGTGGATGAGCTGCTCGCCGAGAAGCAGCATCCGCAGCCAAAGATTTTCAAATATTTCTTGAATAAAATTGCCGCCTCTGGTGATTTGGCCACGTTGGAGCGCATTGGCAAGCAACTGAATGATGAACAGAAGCGCATGGTGTCCTTTGACAATCGCTATTGTCATGCCTACATTGTCGCGGGCAAGGCCGAGCAGTATCTCAAGCAGCTGAGCAATGATATTGAAGCGGCCAAGACACCCGAAGATGCGGCCAAGTTGTCCGAAAAGTTTCCACGTGGCGGCGCTGTGGGTATTCTGGAAAAACATCCCGAGCTAGTGGCGCAATGTAAGTGCAGCAAGTTCAATCATCAGTCATCAATCAATCAATCAAATAAATTCCATTTTTTGCAGATGAAGCCTTGGCTGAAAAGTATGCTGCTCTCAATCAACTTGGACCCATGAATGTGTTGTGGATGCATTTGATTTCCAATGGTCAGGAGGTGGCTTCCAAACAAATCTGGGATAAGCATTTGTCCAGTGCGCCACGTTTGATGTTCCAGCGTGTGCTGCAAACGGCACGCGAGCAGCAGGACGAGAAACTTGCCTCGACGGTCATTTCCCAGCTAAGGGATAGCAAAATATCTGAGGGTGCCATTGGCAATGCCTACTCCTGTCTCTTGGACATACAGACGACCAAGGGGAATACGGACAAGGCGCTGGAGGTGCTAGCGAATGCCGTCAAGGATGTTTCCCTTGAGAATATCAATCGGACCGCGTTGCTGCGCTTGAAGCAGGCGGTTGAAGAGAAATCACAGAATTTCCCATACACGGTGCCGGAGAAACGCACCAAGGCGGAGGATTCCAGCTCCTCGTCGAGCAGCAGCAGCAGCGATGATGATGTCTCGCCAAAGAAACCCGAGTCGGTGCCACAGAAACCAGAACAGGCAAAGGCACAGGCTTAAGTTGGCCATTCTTTCATTAGTTTAATCGTAATATAATTATGCTATAACTATCTAGTATTTACACTGCTGTTGTCAACAAATTGTAAACTACAATATAATTAGTTGTTTTTATTGCATAAATTTAATTTTATTCATAATTTACGAAACGATTTAAAATTTGATGTTGACTATATATACTTGATTGTCCAAATTTGCAAGCAAGGCTTTTGCTTTTCCATATTCCTAATCGCTACGATTTGCAGCTGAAGTTCTCAACATGGGATCTTGGGTGGCACTTCGCATCCTTGGCGAGTTTTGATTCTTAATAGTTGTGGATGTGCGACTGCGTTTCAATTTTGGAGCTGCACCCACGACAAAGGGTTGATTGGAGCGCCTCAATTCCACATCGTAGCCCTCGGGGATTCGTCGAAAGTTGGCATTGTAAAACAGACGAAACCATATGATAAAATCGTAATTATCTTGAAATTTGCCGCGCACGAGCTTGTCAATTGGTATCAGTTTGTCGACATTATGTTTTCGAAAGCCTTGCTGCAATATTTGAAAATTGTTAACGAAATCTTTCTCTTGGTCGGTTATAAACTTGACGCGTCGCAAATTAACAGAATCGGGAAATAGGATATCCAGAAGACAACAGTAGGCAGCGCCAGTGCAAAGATGATCCACCTTTGTGATATTGCTCTTCAAGCATTGATTGAGCCAGTACAGAACCGATTGGCGCGACCAAAGTCTTCGGCTGGTGTAGCTCGAAACTACATTTATGGCTTGTTGGCCTTCCGACATTTCTAAATTGATAACAATAAGGTAAGAGGCTAATTAATTGATCCTTAGTTAAATTATCTGCAACTCACCAAATGCGTTTAGAACTTGTCAACGACCTTTCAGGATTGAATAGCGTATACAAGGATTTTATAAATAAATACTATTGGAATTGATATCTATAAATTTACACTTTACATTACTCGAAAACGTTGTTAAAAATAAAAAAAAAAAAATTGTCAAGATGTAAAAGTTCAGTCACTATTCGATGTACACTGTGTGATATTTAAAAACTACATCAAATAAATGCCATTAGTCTAAGTACTAAGTCATAGCCAACCTTGTGCTTATAAATTCTTTAAAATTTAAAATGCCAAGCTTACTTGATATTGTGGCGCCAAATATTGCTCCTATTTTTTATCGGCCAGCCGCCACGTTTGTATCGATGATTTCGATTAATATTCATGAAATGCAACACGGCGTATGATTAGGGCTGTCGCATTTTGCGCAGTTCACTTTAATGACTAGAGTTGAGATTTGAGTAAATTGAGAGATTGTAAATTTTTTATTAGAATAGACGACATTTTTACATGTAAATAAAGAAAAAATTGAATATAATAGCGGAATTTCATACATATTATTCTAATTGTATTTCTCTAAAATAATTAAAATTATTTTATAGAAATTACTGACCAACTGCAAAATGAACGATTTAGTTCATGATTGACTGAATAAGTGTACATCTTACGTGCGTCAAGTAGTGATGTAAATTTGAGTGGAAACATCGATGTCGATGCTCATCGATGTTTTCAAAATGAAACATCGATGTTGGTTGATACATCGGGTCGTAACATCGATGCGTCGATGTATGTCAATTGTTTAAAAACTATACCTTTTGTAGAAGAAAAATATAATTTCTTAGCCTAATAAAGCTCATTTTCTCTTAAAACGTATGCTTTCA
Organism: Drosophila suboccidentalis; assembly: GCA_037043435.1. NCBI lineage: Eukaryota > Metazoa > Arthropoda > Insecta > Diptera > Drosophilidae > Drosophila > Drosophila suboccidentalis. Next base: position 647,300 of record JBAMBK010000134.1, read on the forward strand.
TAGCAGTCTTAAAGTTTCAAACAGTTTTTATCTAAAAAGTATAAACACAAACTACAAGAAGGCTTTTTGATGGGAACTTTAAAAAGACATATGTAAGCTATACTAGCTCGATGCATCGAAGTTTTTTTACATCACTAATATAGTTCATGAAAGACTGAATAAGTTCATTAGTTCATTTTATTGGCCCGTTCATTTGAACTTTTTCAGAACTAAATGACCCAACTCTACCAGAAACGACACAACTCTACCGCTGACCAAGCGGCCGCGTTTGCCAACGTTTAGCTGCAAAAATTTTCACCAAGCATTTTAAGCCAACTTGTGCTTTGGTTTTGAAACAGTGCATCAAGGATGCCAGACAGCGATCCTGATAGCGACTCGAGCAACAGCTCCACAAGTAGCGACAGCAGCAGCAGCGGCTCGACAAGCAGCGGCTCCGGCAGCGCCAGCGATGCTGGCAGAAGCAGTCGGCCAAAAGAGAAAGAAGAAGCAGCTGTGGAACGAAAATCTGATCAAAGTGTAGAAACTGCTAAAGGGACGAAAAGTAAAGATGCAGATGAGAAACCAAGTGAGGCGGATGCAAAAGAAGATCGGGAAAAGCAGCTGCCAACAACAGTTGACAACAACAAAACCGCAAGCAGCGTTGCTGACGCGTCTGAGCTGAAAGAAGAAGCAGACAATGTTGAAAAATCTGTTGAAAAGGAGGAGAAGGTGGACAAGGCGGAGGAAGCAAAACCAGTTGAAGACAAAGCACAAGTAGAGCTGTCAGAACAGGAGCAGTCCCAGCCCCAGAAGGAACAGGAGCCAGAGCAGCAAGCGCTTAAGCCAGTGACCACAAATGGCAATGGAGCCCTAGAAGCGACAGTTCCAGCTGCCAACTCACCAAGCAACGTGGAGGAAGGCGAAATTACCGATGTAAGTAGCAAGGCAAGCAGCATCATAAAGCTATCAATTGAGAGAAGAGTGGGAGACACGCTCAAATTGCTGTCAATAAGGAAAGCTGAACATCCTTTCCAGCTTCATTGCAGCAAGATAATCCAGACAGATTATTATCAAAACTATTTAGTTATTATCATATTTATATTTATATTACATATTCATTGCTCTCTTGTTATTGCAGAAAGAGGACGATGCTGCAGAGGAATCCGCTCCAGCAGCAGGAGCAGCCTCAACTGACGACAGCGAGAAGCAGAAGGAGCTCAAGTCGTCGACTGAGGAAGCAGCCACCACTAAACCACCGCAAATTGCCAGCGAGGTGCGACGACGCAGTCAAAGTTGCGATGAGGAGGAGAAGGAGAAGCGACGACAACGACGTCGTCATTCCAGCCGCAGTCGAAGTCGCAGTCGCTCACCACGCAATCGTCGACGTCGACGCACGCGCACTCGAAGTCCACGTAGCCGGAGCGTGAGTCCAATTCGAAGGCGTTCCAGTTCATTGGAGCGACGACGCGTGGAGCGTGAAAAGCGGCATGTGGAGCGCGCCAAGCGGGATGAGGAAAGGCAACGGGAGCGTGAGAAGCGTCATCAGCATCGGCGTCGTGATGCGACGCCAACAAAAAAGGATCGAGAGTCGAGTCCCAAGTCCGCCGCCGCTGAGAACGCTGACAATGCCACAGTCAGCGAGCCAACGGCAAAGATCAGCGAACGACAGCGACGCACGGTGGACTTGCTCACATCTCGCACGGGAGGTGCCTACATACCTCCAGCCAAGCTGCGGATGATGCAGGCCGAGATCACCGACAAGGCGTCGGCGGCGTATCAGCGCATCGCTTGGGAAGCACTCAAGAAGTCCATTCATGGCTACATCAACAAGGTCAACGTGACGAATATTGCAATCATCACCAGGGAACTGCTGCGGGAGAACATTGTGCGTGGTCGTGGCTTGCTCTGTCGCAGCATCATTCAAGCCCAGGCCGCTTCACCCACATTCACACATGTCTACGCCGCCCTCGTGGCCATTATCAACTCCAAGTTTCCCAACATTGGTGAACTGCTGCTCAAGCGTCTGGTCATTCAATTCAGACGCGCCTTTCGACGCAATGACAAGATGGTCTGCATGTCGGCGACTCGTTTCATTGGCCATCTGGTTAATCAGCGTGTGGCGCACGAGATATTGGCACTGGAGATGCTCACGCTGCTCGTTGAGATGCCCACCGATGATTCCGTTGAGGTGGCCATTTCATTCCTCAAGGAATGCGGCATGAAACTCACGGAGGTCTCCTCCAAGGGCATTGGTGCCATCTTTGAGATGTTGCGCAATATTCTGCATGAGGGCAAACTGGACAGACGTGTCCAGTACATGATTGAGGTGCTGTTCCAGGTGCGCAAGGATGGATTTAAGGATCATCCGGCTATTGTCGATGATCTGGAGCTCGTTGAGGAAGACGATCAATTCACGCATCTCATGATGCTGGACGAGGCCACCGAAACCGAGGATATACTAAGTAAGTAAAGATTAAAATTTGGCTGTAATTAATATCATTTTTTACTTAACTTAAAACCTTTGCAGACGTCTTTAAATTTGACGAGGACTTTGCGGAGAATGAGGAGAAATACAAGGCGCTGAGCTGTGAGATTCTCGGCAGCGATGCCAGCGGATCGGGCAGCGGCTCCTCCGGCTCTGGTTCGGATTCAGACAGCGATCCAGATGGCGAATCTGGTTCGGGAGCCGAGGCGGATGCTGAGAAAGCAACGGCTGGGGATATCATCGACAATACGGAGACGAATCTGATTGCATTGCGTCGCACCATTTATCTGACCATAAATTCGAGTTTGGACTACGAGGAGTGTGCCCACAAGCTGATGAAGATGCAGCTGAAGCCGGGCCAGGAGGTGGAGCTGTGTCACATGTTCCTCGACTGCTGTGCCGAGCAGCGTACCTACGAGAAGTTCTATGGCCTGTTGGCGCAACGATTCTGTAGCATTAACAAGATCTATATACCGCCGTTTGAGGAGATATTCAAGGACACGTATCAGACGACGCATCGCCTGGACACGAATCGTTTGCGTAATGTGAGCAAGTTCTTTGCCCATTTGCTATTTACGGATGCGATCAGTTGGGATGTGTTGGACTGCATTCAACTGAATGAGGATGATACGACGTCCTCCAGTCGCATATTCATCAAGATCTTGTTCCAGGAGTTGGCCGAATATATGGGATTGGGCAAGCTGAATGCCAAGCTCAAGGAGGATGTGCTGCTGGACAGTCTGGCCGGGCTGTTTCCCAAGGATAATCCCAGGAATACGCGATTCTCCATCAACTTTTTCACCTCCATCGGTTTGGGTGGCCTGACCGATGATTTGCGACGCTTCTTGAAGAATGCGCCCAAAGCGGTGCCGGCCATTAATGCCGAGATCCTGGCCAGTGGTAATCCTTTCAAGGATCCCTCAGCCGCTGACGCTGCACCCGATGCCAAGTCATCGTCCTCATCCAGCAGCAGCAGCAACAGCGAAGGCAGCAGCAGCAGTTCCAGCAGCGCCGAGGACAACAGCAGCGATGAGGATAGCGACAGTGAATCGAGCTCCAGCTCCGAGTCCAGCGAACCGTCGCGTAAGAAGCGCAGCGGCAAGAAGAAGAAGAAGAAGCCTAAAAAGCAGCTCAAGGCCAAAAAGTCCAAGGACAAGAAGCAGAAAAAGAAGTCCGACAAGGAGAAGAAGAAATCCGACAAGGAGAAGGAGAAGAAGAAATCCGACAAGGAGAAGGAGAAGAAGAAATCCGAGAAGGAGAAGGAGAAGAAAAAGGCAGCTGAAAAGAAATCGAAGCGCAAGCGTAAACGCGAGGAGGAGAGCAGCAGCTCCAGCAGCAACAGCAGCGATGAGGACAGTGATAGCAGCTCCTCCTCCGGCTCATCTTCCAGCAACAGCAGTGACAGTGATGTTCCCGAGCCACAGGCCAAAATCCAACGCAAGGAGAGCAACAACAACAACAACAACAGCAGCCACAAAACAAAATCAAGGAGCAAACGTCTGGAGAGCGATGAGTTCAATCTGGAAGGTCCCATTGGATCACCACCACAGCGACAACAGCATAATGGACATGGCGGACATGGGGAGAAGCAACGCAGACGTGATGCATCCCCTGATGAAAGGCAGCTGGAACGAGAGCGCGAGAAGGAGCGGGAACGGGAGCGAGAACGTCGCGGACGACGGGTGGAGAATGATGAAAGACGGGACAAACGTGGACAAGAAAGTGTTCGTGACAAGGGACGGGAAAATGAACGTGACAAGGGAAGGGAAAATGATCGTGACAAGGGAAGGGAAAATGATCGTGACAAAGGAAGGGATAGAGATCGCGACCGGGAGAGGGAGAGAGAGAAGGAGCGGGAACGGGATCGGGATAGGGAGAAGGTACGCAACAGAGACAGGGAAAGGGAGAGGGAAAGGGAACGCGATCGGGAGAGGAATCGAGAACGCGACTCACGAAACAACTCTCGAAGGGAGCGGGAACGACGCGACTCTCCACGTCGCCATCATCATAGACGCAGCGTGTCCAAGGAGCGAGGTTGAACCAAACCCACAGATGAATCGATCGACATCCCTATTTGCATTTCTCGTGGAATCCGTCAACTGTGTACAAAGCAACGATCTAAACCCTAGAGCAACATTTGTAAATGTACAAACAAAATATATAAAAAGGCATCAACAAAATACAATGATTGCATTAAGAAATTATTCTTTTATTTAAGTAACAAGCGAGAATGTTCTAATCAAGAGTGTTCGACTACAAGATACCCTGTGCTTAGTCCTAAGTAAGAGTGTCGATGCTTCATTTTTTTATTGATCATTCTATGAACTTTAAAATGATATTGAATCTAAATTTCTTTTAATTGTAGAATTTAATTATACCCGTTACTTATAAAAATAAGTATGTATTCGTTGCAGTGTATGTAACAGGGAGAAGGAGAAGTATATATATTCTTGATCAGCATCAACAGCCGAGTCGATCTGTCCGTCTGTTTGGCACACAGATTTCTATAAGCCCCACGCAGATCAAGTTTGTTTCAAAATTTTGCCACGCCTCTTTCCGCCTTCGCAAATTGCGAAAAACCACCATTCGCACAGTTTTTAAGATATTAGGTTTTTTTTGTAATTTTCGTTAACTACTGTTAATAACTATCATCCTACTAAATTGCAACAAGGTGGGACAAATACAACAATGGTAATGTATGATTAAAGTTTGTATGCAATGCAAGTGCCTAAAAGCATGCAATAAAAATATTTGCAATTTAGTTAAATAAGTAACGGGTATCCTATAGTCGGGAGCTCGACTATAGCCTTTTCCACTTGTTTTATTTTTAATTTTAGGGCATTTTTTTTTTTCTTTAAATCACCGCGAGGTTGAAAGGGCATGTTTATAAAAAAAATCCGAAACTTAAAACCCAATACATTTCAGTGCGTGAAGTATTTTTCATACTTTTTTGCTTTCTAAATTAATTTTTCGCTTCAATTTATTTACTTAACTTAGCTTTTTCAAAAATATTCCAATATTTAAAACGCAAAAAACTTACAATCAGCTATAATTGAATGTTTTCATTGATAAATAAATAGTACAATATTCACGCCTGTTCCGAATTCCGAACGCTTTCAAAAAGTAAAAAACGAAAGGAAAACGAACGTTTTACTATTTGCTGTTCCCAATTCCGACCGAAATGGACTTGTTTTTACTTTTCGAAGTCGGTCTCGAAAATTCATTTTAAATATTTCAGGTCGAATATAGCAGATAGAAGGTAAATTAGACTAAAACTTCGTTGTTCAAATTTCGTTATTCAATTATGCAACTCTAAAAAAATGGGTTTAAAATACACTGCAACTGTTTAAGGCTGAAGTAGTGATGTTAAGCGATTGTAAAAATATTCAACATTATTATAATTTTCAATTTTGAATTTTAGGTATTCACTTTAAGGCTTTAAATGGCATTTTGTTTTAAGTCCGGTGACTACAGCAGACGTTTTGAAAGCGCCAAATATTGTCGATTTTCGGAATTCGGAACAGCAATCAACTCGTTTTGTGACAATCCGACTCGTTTTCGGAATTCGGAACAGACCCGATTGTTTAATGTGATCCATAAAAATATATCAAGAACATATGTACATAATTGATAGGATCGGAGAATCCTCCTTTTATCCTATTCAGTTAATTTGAAGTGTGTATAAAAGCTAACATTGAATCTTACAAATATCTCGAGGCAAATTTAAAGTAGCTGTCGATTTGGGTTTGGTCCAAAGATGACTTTAGCCTGGCCAAGACCGTGTCAAAGTCCTGCAACTCAATCTGGCTGGCATTGAAGTCGCGTTGAAATGCCTCAATCGCCGCCTCGTTGCACAAGTTGCAGAGATCTGCGCCAGAGAAGCGTTCAGTGCGTGCGGCGATCTTATCCAGCTCCAGATTGGCATCAAAGGGCATACGGGTGCCATGAAGTTGGAGCAACGCCAGACGGGATTTCAGATCCGGAGCAGGCACATGTATAAGTTTGTCGAAGCGACCCGGCCGTAAGAGTGCATCATCAATCATGTCTGGACGATTGGTGGCCGCCACGACGAGTATGTGTTGCTGTTGTCCTCCAACGCTGACGATGCCATCCATCTCGGTGAGCAGAGTGGAGAGTATACGCAGATGGACACTGCCACCGCCACCGCCAACTGTGCGACGACCCACAAGCGAGTCAATCTCATCCAGAAATATCAGGCAAGGCGCATTCTTGCGCGCCGTATTGAAGATCTGCGTTATGAAGCGCTCGGCACAGCCGACGTAGGGGGAATAAACCTCCGCTGCGGATGTGGCAATGAATGTCATGTTTGCCTCCTTGGCCAGGCACTTGGCAATGGTCGTCTTGGCACAGCCAGGTGGTCCATAAAGCAGCACGCCTCTGGGCAGACTCAGACCAAAGCGCGCGTGCGCCTCACTATGCTGCAGTGCAGCCAAAACGGACACCTGCAGCGTGCGCTTAAGCGACTCCATGCCGCCAATGATCTCAAATCCCTGTGTCATCTTCAGGACGCGCACATCGCTGGAACGGGAGGCGCTTGGCTGGCACTGGAGCAGCGTCTGGCGGAGAATGGCCTCGAAATCGTCAGAGGATGCATTGAGGGTCAACATCTTCTGCTGCAGCTGGCGCAGAAGCAACGTGAGATCGCCGACAGCATAACCCTGCGTGTGTTGAGCTAGGTAATCCAACAATGCCGGCGTCAGTTGCTCCACCGCCTGTGGTTGCTCATCCTTCCAGAGGGCGGCAAACAATTGGCAACGTTGTTCCTCCGTGGGCGTCTCAATGCTAATCTCATGACCAAAGCGTCCAGCGCGACGGGCTTGATTATCAACAGCATCTGGGGAGCTGCTGCTGGCCAGGCACAAGATGCCTCGACTGCGCTGAGGCAGTTCATCAATGAGCCTGTTGAGCTGTGCCGAGATGCGCAGCGCATTGCCCGAGTTCTTGGAGTCCGTTGCAGACGAAGACGTGGGACAGAACAGTTCCAGATCTTCCAGTAATATAACGATTGGTAACTGTGGATGCAGTCGCTCCTTAAATGTGTGCGCCGACTGAAAGATTGTCCGCAGCTGCTGCTCCGTTTCGCCGGGATAGGAGCGCAACACCTGCGAGGCTGTGATGTAGAAACAATTGCAACGGTTCCGACGCAGAAACTCGGCCAGCAGGGAGCTCTTGCCAGATCCCACAGCGCCCACAAGGAGAGCATTCAGTGGCAGACCACGTAGCTGCTTCTTACTGGAGCTTCTCAGCAGATTCTCCAGTGCCTGCAGGGGCGCCTCAAAGCCATGTGAGTGATAGTGCTTGAGTCTGGGCAATGCTACGGGCGCTGCCAGACGCACATCCTCAATGTGCAGCGGCGTCTCGGGTCTCAGCTCAAAGTAATTGCTGTCCGTCAATCCAGGTACCTCGCATATCTCAATGCTGGCTATGCCCAGTGCCAGGAGGCGAGCATGCTGCACGTGGCAGCCCTTGACCAGCTTCAGGTACCTCAAAAAGATGCGCACATCCTCGCGCAGATCCTCCAAAGAGATTTGTGGACGCTGGAGCAGCTGCTCAGTAATCGTTACAATGCAGGCAACTTTTTCAATGTCTTCACTCAATGTGAGACACTCAAAGCGGCTTAAGCGCTGATTGTGCGCTGTGAAATTCGACGAAGTCACCAGATTGTCCAGGAAGCAACAGGTTTCACTTCCAGCCCGTTTTGTCACACGGCAGACGGAGTAGCTGCCATCCTGTAACACACATCGACACCATCTGTCCTGGACCTTCTCCTCGTGATTGTCGGGGATAAAGCAACGCTGCGTCTCAAGCTCACTGGTGTCCAGCAAGCTGAGCGGCAATATCAACAAATTGGAGCACATGCCGCAAAACAATAAGAAATATACAGTTAGTCAACTAAATGTTTTGACAAACTACAAGATATTCGAATTTCGTATTGTACATACAAGTACATAGTCTTGGAATTATATTATAATTGCTTATGGTGCTTAGAACAAATAAAAAATATAAATACTAACTTGCATTGTGTATAACTTGTTTTAAAACTAAATAACAAATATGTGCATATTTCTTTGTCAAAATAATAACTTGATTAACTGTAGCAAAATCGACAAAAACTGACTATTGGCGGCATTTTTTTAAAATGTAAAAAAATCGGCATCAAAAACTCAGCAAATTTAATGAAAAGATTAATTAAATTATTACAATAATTTGCTATTTGTTATTATTTGTCAAGTAGTTAAATTGTAAACTATTATTTTATACAAATATTAAAATTGTATTAAAACAGCTGTTTTTTGGCAGCCGCTGCACAACAGTTGTAGCTGCTGAACGCCGCGCATTTCGATACACCACAAGCAACTCTAAATTTTTGTTTTGGCTCTGTTGGCAACGCCATCAGCACAGAGTTGCTGCTGTAAACAATTTGCAGCTGGTAACACCCTTTTCGCATAAGTGTCGCCTGGCGTGAACACGCGGATTTCGCTTCGTGGATTTTTTAATTATTAAATAAGGTAAATATAAATGCCATCGAAACAAAAGCTAATGCCACAATGGCTAACAACTGCCCATTCAACATTATGCAGCTTCCAAAATGACCAAGAAGCGTCGTAATGGAGGACGGAACAAGCACAATCGCGGCCATGTGAAGCCCGTGCGTTGCACCAACTGTGCCCGCTGTGTGCCCAAGGATAAGGCGATCAAGAAGTTTGTCATCCGCAACATTGTCGAGGCGGCTGCTGTGCGCGATATCAGCGAGGCCAGCATCTGGGACACGTACGTGCTGCCCAAACTCTACGCGAAGCTCCACTACTGCGTCTCGTGCGCAATCCACTCCAAGGTGGTGCGCAATCGTTCGCGCGAGGCACGTCGCATCCGTACACCGCCAGTGCGTTCCTTCCCCAAGGACATGCAACGCAACAACAACCAGAATAGGAAGTAAATGCGTTTAAAGGCGGCATGCTTATACAAAAAACACCAACAACAACTGGCGACAACTGGCAACAATCCACAAAACATTATTGTAAACCACACTAAGTACGATTCTTTGGATGAACGTTACGCTCGCTCGCGTAGCAAAATATAAGCATTCGGTTTTTTAAAACAACACAACAATCAGGTGACCAAATCATTTCTGGGACGGGCAAACGATTGATTTCAGCTCGTCGCCTCACCAATTCCCTGGACCAATGGCGCAGAAAAAACAAAGCGTGAACCGCATTTCATACGGTTCCGGCGGGGTGAAGGGGTGGGGAGTGTGGGAGTGAAGGGATCGACCGACTTCAGCCGGATGCGTTCTGCATTTAGTCGTGTGTGATATCTCATTTCCGGCTTAAGCGCCGCACTGCCTGCCAGATTTTTCCAGGTGCCAGGTTTTTACTCACCTGACAAGTGCCTGGTTAACTGCACAGTGGGACGGCACTGTAAATTCTTTCTGCACGCTTGCCCGGCATATTTTTTTGAGGTTAGGTAGATTTTTGAAAAGTTTTCATTTTGCTTGAGTGACCTAAATAGCGCAAGGAAAATTCAATATCAATAGAAACAGAAAATAACAATAAATGTCGAAAGTTAAAAATATGTATTGCAATCTACGCACACACACACAGGCAGACGGGGAAAGCGCTTCGTGTGATTTGTAATCTGTGTTTAAAAAGCGCCCCACAGCGGCGGGCGACTTAAGCAACTCAAAAGCAGCCACAACTTTAGCATAGTTTTAGGCGGCATCAAAAAAAAAAAAGCAAACAAACAAAAAATGTATTGCATGCTGCTTTTTGGCATAAATTTGCAGAAAACGTGAGCGCAAAGGCAAATGAGTTTTGCTTCTTGTAGACAAACTGTGTTTGTGTGTATGTGTCTGTGTCTGTGTGTGTATGTGAGTGCGTACTTCCGTTTCCTGTTTACCCCTTTTTCGCCCACTTGATGATATTTTTGTGCTTGTGCAGCAGTTTGTTCTTCAGCAAAACCCACGCTAACTTATTGTTTTCGTTTTGCTTGGCAAATAAAACGTAGACATAAGCAGCTGCCGTTGATCATTTAGCATAAATTAGAGAGCAACAGCAAACGAATCCTAATGGAGGTTATGACAAGTGACCCTTTCCCTCCTCCCTCCCTCCCATGCAGCATGCACACGTACATAAACATAAAGTAGTTGCCTCTTGGAGTTGGAACATAATAATATTTTACTCAGTTGTCTTCAGCACAGTGATGCCTGTAAGTTGACTGATAAGCTGTACATTTTCTGAGTAGTATTTTTTAAGCAAGTCTTCAGTGTCTAACAAAGTACTTTCCATTTAAGAGTTTATTTTATTTAATTCACATTTTAATATTTTATTTTTACTTTTACTTAATAAAGAATTTTTATTTTTTAACTCTTTCGACTTATTCATTATCAAACTAGAACCCATCGTGCGTTGATTTTTTAATTATATTGAAGCACTTTTCATGGCCATATTTATTATTTTAATCATACTTTTGACTCTTATATAATTTGTTATTTTCAACTTAGTTTCAATTACCTAATTTTAAGACTTATTTAAAAACGGCTTTAATATTTATTTTAATTTATTAAAATTAATATTCTTTTCTTTTTTTTGAGCACGATATTTATTTATTATGAATTTATTTCTTATTTATTTCTTTATTTATTTATTTCTTTCATTTAAATATTTTTAATTATTTTAGCTGAACTTAAAGACTATTAAATTACCATTTTTTTTTAATATTTCTTTTATTTAAAACCTATTGATAATAAATTCATTCCTCAAATTTGATTAAATTGTTTCTATTGTGTTTCATAGTTTGATGATTGGTTATGCTGGTGCCCGACTTAAGTTGTTCTCACATGGGCCAGATCCTGGCCAAGGATCTTGCTCTCGGCATAGACGTCGCTCCATAGATGCGATAAGGGCAGCTCAGCATCGCCCTTAGCTGCCTTCACGGCGAGTTCCATTTCACGACGGACATCCAGTTCAATCGCTAGGAGTTTCTTTTCGGCGAGTAGTTTCTGGTCGAGGCAGAGCTTGCGGAAGCGCTGAATGGCATCCTGACGACGTCGCACCTCCTGCACCTCCTGGCGACTGCGATAGTTGGTGCCCGGATCGGACATTGAGTGTCCCGCATAGCGATACGTGCAGAGTTCGAGAATCAGTGGACCACGCTGTTGGGCATATCCGATGGCAAGCACTGCGCACGGCCAGGACATCCTGGCCATCGACCCAAATGCCAGGCAGGTAATCACCTCGCGTATAGTTCTTCGTATTACTCGATGCGCGCCAGGTGCTCGTGCCCATGCCATAGTTGTTGTTCTCGCAGACAAAGACCACGGGCAACTTCCACAGCTGGGCCATGTTGAAGGACTCAAATATCTGGCCTTGATTGGCAGCCCCATCGCCGTACAGTGCCAGGCAGACGGCGTCAGCCTCTTGGTACTTGCTGGCCAATGCAATGCCAGCTCCAAGCGCAACCTGAGCACCGACGATTCCATTGCCACCGTAGAAATGTGGCGCATACATGTGCATGGAGCCGCCCTTGCCGCGTGCACAGCCGCTCGACCTGCCCGTTAGCTCGGCCAACACGCCCACCGCGCTCACGCCCATCAGGTAGGCCCAGCCGTGAATGCGATAGCCGGCAATCAGATTATCCTGCGGCCTCATTGCCGCTCGCAATCCCACAGCACACGCCTCCTGCCCCGTATACAAATGACAGAAGCCCCTCACGAGCTTCTCCTTGTAGAGCTGCGATGCCGCCGCCTCCAGTTTCCTTATGGCCACCAGTTGGCGATAATAAAGCGACGCTTCCTTCTGCTTGAGGGACACCAGTGTGTCGGGTCCGAATTCCAGGCGATGCAACTGGAAATCCACTGGCAGATGCACCAAACAGGACTCCTCGACATTGGGGACTGTGACTCCATTAATATCCGAGATAGATGTCTGGGGGCGTGGCAGCTGGGCGGTTGTAAGTTGCCTGCGACGTTGCATCAGCTTTGGGAGTTGCACGTGCTGCACGAGATCGGATATCGCTGTGATTGCGGCTCGCTGCATTCTGAGAATCTTCGCTCTCTTCGTTCACTTGGATTTTCAACGAATTTCTGGTGTCAATTATTGAATCTGTCAATAACTTTCTTTTTTACTAAAAAAACCCGAACTGAACAACTTTTGTAAAATTCGGTTCGGACAATGATTGAAATTCCTTCTACAAATGTTTTGATTTCATTATAGTATTATTTTTTATGTACTTCATCTATTCCAAACACAATCAATGGCCCGTGTTCACCAGAACAAATCGACAACAGAATATCGATGAAATTTGTATGATTATTCTGGTGAACGGCAGTGATGAGCAATCATGATTTCAAATTTTGTGATTATGATGACTGAAAATTTCATCACCAAAATAGTACGCTGAAATTTTCTGATTGTGATGCTTTGTTATCGATACAACAAATCGTAATCAACAGAACACAAGATTTGAAAATAAATAGGACAAAATTAATAAGGAAACCACTTTATTAATATTAATTTGGTCTTCCTAAAAAAAAATGGAAAGAATACGCTGGAATTTGCGTATTTTTAAGGAGTATGGTTATCAAAAGTGCTTTAAACTTTCTTATATAAAATATTGAATGCGCATACAATGTTGGCTTAGTTATTGATTAATGTAACATATCATTAATTATTTAAAATCTGGCCTCTCGCTGTGTTCATTCCCATTACATTAAGTTTATTGCGCCAAACTGTTTTGAATTTTTTTTAATAAATATTAAAAACTTTGACAAAAGAAGAAACGACAACTTTGATTTTGCCTTAAAATTTCATCAAAGCGTTCACCAGAAGCCCATCAGAAATTTTTTGATTTCTGATACATGATTACTGATTGATTAGTTCTGGTGAACACGGCCAATGTATTCCTTGTTCTACAATCGTATGTCATATTTTGCTTTAATTTCCGTTCACTCCAACATTTTCGATACGTTCATACATATATTCGTATATTTTTTATTTTATATATTTTTTTCAGCTATTCGTATTTTTTCGTATCTATGCCATGGCCGGGACAAAGCACTTTCACTGACGATGTCCCTCTTCCCATCTTCCCCACTTCGTCTGTCCTCTCCACGTATGTACGAAGGCTTTTTGCCCATTTTTAAGCGTAAATAAAAACGTTAAATGTTTTTTTAACGTGCGCCACTTAACACTCGGGACAATTTAAAGGCAATTGAGCACGACAACAAAAACAAGAGCGTCAACAACAATGGCCACAAAAAAAGCCGAAAGCGATACAGAAACATCTATATGGGCATATAAATATATGGACAGACTACTTACATACATGTTTGATTGTACGAGTATGTGATAGGCTTCGTAATTTCCTTATATGTTATACCCTATAATCGTCAAATGACAGAGGTGGATGAGAAATGAAATTATTCTGTATTATAATAAGATTTAATACATTTTAGTTGAAGTATCTTATATTTTATTTTAATAATATTTTAATTAGTCGACAACATCGATAGTTTTTACTGATGATATTAAAAAAAATGCCTAAAGGTATGCTATGCTTTTTACCGCCCATGGAAGTTATTTCGATAAGATTTCGAGCAGATCTGAATTGAACCTGAAAAAAAAGATATTTGATTTAAATCTAAATTATTTATATCAAATTTAAAGATTATTACATGGAGAGCTAAAGGAACTGTAAGTTTAATGAAATTAATTCAGTTTTACATAAAATAACACACGAATCAAGATTTGATTCAATTTAAATATTCAACAATTTTAGGTATAATTTACTTGAAGATAAAGTGCCAAACATGTTATAAATAAATAAAAAGCCGACAGCGTAAATAGCACAGGGTATCCGCTAGTCGATTATATTTAAACAGAAAATTTTTGCTTGTATTTTATGATTATTATTTGACCATTTTGTAAGCTGACTCGTAATTTAATATAGATTTCTGGCCGTGCCAAGCGCCATTCTCCGACTCTTGGGCACATTTTTTATTATGCTTCAAACAATAAATTGTCAATTGATTTTTGTGCTCATTTATTGTGCTTATGTTGCCAGCTATATATTTACTTACATTTTTTTTTTCTTTTGTATGCTTTTTGTCAACGCCATTTTACGTCATGACAAAAAAAAAAAAAAATAAATAAATGGCAAAAGATGAGAAAAATTTGTTTGGACTCCGGTTGCGGCAAGAGGGAGACTTGTTGGGGTCTTGTTCTTGCAGCTCTTGTCAAACAAATCATAAAAATAGAATCTTTTTTTGTTGTATTTATTTTATTTTTATAGACCGAAAATCGTAAAATGGCGTTGCTTTCATTTCAATTATGTTGAATACTGCGAAGATTAAAAAACGAATTCACTTCATATACCTACCAGTTTTCATATATTTTCCTTTGACAAAGAAGAAGCGAGGGGAGTTTTTATTGTCGAGGGGAATTGTTGGAAGAGAGGAAGCGGTGAATGACACATGTAATGCCTGCGGCAATAATATTGTAATAAAAAAATTGTTTGCATTGAAAGCAGAAGTGTAAAATATGCCCACATTGTGGAACGCCCGCATGCCACGCCCACCTGCCACATAAAGTCGAGTTGAGTGTTTATTTTGTGATTGATAAAAAATAAATGTTTGATTGTCGCTGCTGTTGTTAAAGGTGCATTCTCCTTATTATTATTTTTCTTATTCACTTTATTTTTTGTTGATTTTTTTTTTTGTTATTGGCAATAACAGCTGCGAATTCATCTGTGTGTTCATTGTTGTGGAATCGTTGTGTCCTTGGGTTATGTGCTCGTTTATTTATGGGAATTCTACATATGCAAAAAAAAACAAGATAAAATGTAGGACAGTCAAAAGAAATAGTGGGAAAATAGTGTTAAATGCATGATCCGATTTTTAAAGTCTAATTGAACATAGAAAAAAACAAGTGGGAAAGGCTATAGTCGAGCTCCCGACTATAGGATACCCGTTACTTATTTATCTAAATTGAAAATATTTTTTTTTTTTTTTTTTTTTGCCATCCATTGGATCTTCCTACTAGATTTCTTCGTTGACTTGTAAATAATAATCTGTAAATAATATAATTCTATATATGTACATATGTTTCACCTGTGATTAATTGTTCCTTCCCTTAAATGTAAAACTAGATTAAGTTGCCACTAAAGGTAGCAGAAAACCTGTTTAAATAAAATATACAAATTTTTTACGAAAAAAAAAAAAAAAGAAAATATTTTTATTGCATGCATAAAAACTTTAATCATACATTACCATTGTTCTATTTGTCCCATCTTGTTGCAATTTAGTAGGATGATAGTTATTAACACTAGTTAACGAAAACTACAAAAAAACCGTAAAATTTTAAAAACTGTGCGAATGGTGGTTTTTCGCAATTTGCGAAGACGGAAAGGGGCGTGGCAAAATTTTGAAATAAACTTGATCTGCGTGGGGCTTATAGAAGTCTATGTGCCAAATTTGGTAACTCTAGCTCTTATAGTCTCTGAGATCTAGGCGCTCACACAGACGGACAGACAGACAGACGGACATGGCTATATCGACTCGGCTGTTGATGCTGATCAAGAATATATATACTTTATAGGGTCGGAGATGCTTCCTTCTTCCTGTTACATACATTGCAACGAATACAATATCCCCAGTTACTTATTTTTTAAGTAACGGGTATAATAAGAAGTACTATTTATTCCATGTTTGATTTAAGAATTCTGAAGTTTGTGATTTATAGACTGTCTGTTTGTCTGAGCATTACACAGAAATCACTTCTCGAAACGTGACTCTTTGCAGAAAGAACTAAAAAAAAATAATTGATTTACAGAATTATTGGAATTTTCTAATCAATTTTTACAATAAAATTTGTTGTTTTCCTTGTCATTCGCAAGCTTGAATTTGATTTCAATTTGCAGTGACGTGTCTGTAGAATTCCGTTAATAGCAGTGCTCCACTAACCTGTTCGCTCAACTGTTAACTGGGTTAGTAGTCCTTAAGATAATCTGGGACTCTGAAGATGAAATTGTTTTCATCGATGTTTGTGTCGCATTGCAAATATTCAACGATTGCATATTGCATTCGTTTCGAGGCATTTTGTTTGCATTCAGTGTCTGTCACCTGGTAGAAAACTCATTTATCGCCCCAGTGCAATTGTAAACCATTCGTTATCAACTACTTGGCGTGGGCGGGTACCTTTTTTTTTATCTTTTGCTATGTCCCTTTTACGTTATTGCCATCAATACAATTAAATTTCCATGCTGCTTGATTTTGAGCGTTCGACGCATTTTAATTATTTTCATTGAGAATGCTTTATGAAATTCGAGTGCGCCCCAATTGCGAGTGGAAGTCCTGCAATGTCCTCGATGTAAACTGTTGTTCTTACTCCCTTTACTCCGCACTTCCCCAGGCTGCCCTTGCTTACAGACTACGGCTCTTATCTGGCACCTTCTTCCGCTGTGTCAAACGGAAGTGCAACAAAAGGCAAAGCCAGAGCCAATGCATGAAAATGAATGTCATTCATTCATTCATTCATTCAGTCATGCATTCGTTCGTTCATTTGCTCATTTGTTCATTTTGCTGGATAGCCCGTGTCCTGTGCTTGCGCATTTTGTGCATGCAATTAAGCCAGGACTCCAGCTCCAGCTCCAGCTCGGACTTGGACTCGAGCTCGGACTCAGTCCACCTGTGCGAGAAATGGTCAAGTTAATTACAATCTACATTGTTTATCGGCCCATCCTACGGGTCCTTACCTACTTGCCTTATTCCTTTTCGCCCAGCAAATTAATTTCATGCTCTTTAATAGCATTTTTAAATATTTCACAAGTCCCCAGTTAACAGTTCCAGTTACCAGTTACCAGTTACCATCTCCTCCTCTCCCAGCTCTCAATTCAAAAACTCTGCATGTAATTATGTGAAATTTTTTTAAACATTTCACTTTTAATTGTTTGAGGTTAATTAATAATTCAGACACCTCATTGCAGAAGTTGCTGCAGTTGCTTCAAAGTCTCCCTCGATGCCCTTAACTTGGCCACATTAAAACCAACCCAAAGTATGTTCTATACATACATATATGTATCTGTGTGTTGAGTTTGCCTGCACTTTTTAATGGACTGCAAAAGGGAGCAGCGGCTTGTTTGAAGTCCGCTTTGGTTATGCTAATGGCCCAACACTTTTATAGGCGCCACTTTTATTATTGAAGTCTAGAGACTGTCTTGGCTGGAAGCATCTGCATAACTCTTCATTAGCACCTCGGTAATGCGTTTATGGTCCACACAGACAGTCCGCTCATAATGATGTTTCATAATTGAATTATCATTGGCATTGCGCCATAAAAAAGGTCCGAAATACAAGTCAATTTTAAAGAGAGAGAAATGATTATAATTTTATAATTTAATATATGTAATTTAACAAGCGTTTTTTTTTAATTTTTCCAAAATATTCTGCAAGTTTTCGAATCACTGATATTCATTTTTTTCTACAAAGTGTTGTAATGTTTTTGAAACTTGGATATATTTTGAAAATATATGTTATTGTTATGAAATCTCTCTCTCTCTGGAATAGAGCAATATGTACACTGACGAACATAATTATTGGCACAGCAAACATTTTGAGATTTGGGGGCTTAATTGTTCCCTTATCGTTAACATATTGGTATCAATGGAAAGGTCATTTAAATTCCGTTTGAATGATATAAAACTTTCCTTAACCCATTAAGTACCCTTCGAAAATTTCGAATTTATGTAAAAGTCAATTTTCGAAACTTTTTTCCTCGATTTTTTCCAAAAAATGTTGGGATGCAAAAAAATTCTTCAAACTATTTAAGGAGTGACTGCAAAAAAAATTGTTCAAAAATATTTTTGCTAGTATTTTTTATAATTTTTTGAAAATCCTAAAAATGACCATTTTAACCCCTTTTTCCTACTTTTTACACAAAAAGTGCCTTTTTAGCAATTTTCAAAAAATTATAAAAAATACTAGCAAAAATATTTTTGAAAAATTTTTTTTGCAGTCACTCCTTAAATTGTTTGAAGAATTTTTTTGCATCCCAACATTTTTTGGAAAAAATCGAGGAAAAAAGTTTCGAAAATTGACTTTTACATAAATTCGAAATTTTCGAAGGGTACTTAATGGGTTAAGGAAAGTTTTATATCATTCAAACGGAATTTAATGACCTTTCCATTGATACCAATATGTTAACGATAAGGGAACAATTAAGCCCCCAAATCTCAAAATGTTTGCTGTGCCAATAAATATGTTCGCCAGTGTATGTATTAATAATTTTAGATATCAATTATTATTTTTTAAAATTTAAATAATTTGTATTTTTTTTTGTAAATAATTATTTCATAGGCCAAATAGTTTATATGTTTTTCCTACTTATAAATAGTTTATTGGCTACTTATAGTAACTTGTCTTTTATCTTGATTAGTTAATTTATAGGGCCTAGATTTTTCCCCAACATATCCATTTATTTAAAAATATTATATTCCTTAAATTATATTCACTTTAAATGTGCCTGCAACATTTAGTGCTTAATTGCGGGTCATAATTACCCCCAAACAGGCTTTTTCCTTTTGTTACCTTGCAGATTTTGGAATTTTTGGGAATCTCAATGGACTTTCACAGGGGAAAATTTCCGCAGCAAGATAGCAAATTTATATTTTTTTGTCCGCATTTCACACCAAGGAAATGGATGCCACACACACAAACACACGCACACACAGACAATCAGGAACACCTCGCAGGCTGGCTAACCCTTTTTTTTTTGTGTTGCCGAAGAGCTCAAATTAAAGCCAACATAAACCGGGGCGAATGACTGAGAGTGCGTATAAAACATTTTGTTTTTAATATAAATAAAATAAAAATCAGAAAACCAAAGGCAAACAAACAATCTGCGCGCTCGGCAAATTGATCAAAGTGAAAATTCTACGAAAAATCATAATAAACATGTGGGACTGTCTGTGTGTGTGCGTGTTTGTCTGTGTGTGTGTGTGTGTGTGTGTTTGAACCCCAAATTATCAACAGCTTGAGGCGTAGCACTGACTTTCACTTGCTTAACAATATTGCGTATACGCAATGTGGCGCGCTTTAAAAACAGAGAAGACAGAGAGAGAGAGAGAGAGGGAAACAGCCGTTAGGCCAAATCATTTGTTGTTGTCCAGTGGCTTTTTGGGTTCGTTTTTATTATCTCATGAATGCTAAATGCCCCGGCCATAATAAGGCCCCACTCGGTGCCTTTCGAATATACTCGCACTCGTATGTAAAAATCTACAGCAATATCTTATACAATTTATCATACAACACAACTGTCGCACTCGTGTCTGTGTGTGTGTGTATTTGTGTGTGTGCGCTGCGTGAGGGTTTCCGTTTTCGTAACAGGGACGTACGGGGAGAGACATCACAGCTACTTGGAAGCTTGTGGCTTAGCCTGACCCATTATCCCACTTATTCACGATGAAGGCATTCATTCAGACAGTGAGACAGTCGGTAAGTCGAGTCAGTAGTCGTCATGCTGGGATTGCGACTACGTACCATCAGTATAACTGTAATTTCCCTGAGAATAAGAGTATACCAAAGTTTGTGGGACTGTTTGTAGCTATTAAAAAACTGACAATCCAGCTTAAATATTTGTTTGTTTGTTTTTTATTTAATTTATATACCATCAATATTCGTCAAATTCGGGTATAATAAAGATGTTTTGATGCGGTTTTTTTACATAAGCCTTTTGTTCACTTAAATTCCGTTCGACTGATACCAAAATTTCTTTAACCCATTAAATACCCATGGAAAATTTTGTATTTAAAAAAAAAGCTATTTTTTAACTTTTTTCCTCGATTTTTTCGAAAAAATATTCTTGAAACAATTCTAAGAGTAACTGCAAAAAAAATTTTCAAAAATATTTTTGCTAGTATTTTTTATAATTTTTTGAAAGTTGCCAAAAAGCCACTTTTTGTATGAAAAAGAGAAAAAAGGGGTTAAAATAGTCATTTTTAGCAACTTTCAAAAAATCATAAAAAACACTAGCAAAAATATTTTTGAAAATTTTTTTTTGCAGTTACTCTTAGAATTTTTTGAAGAATTTTTTTGCATCAAAATATTTTTTCGAAAGATCGAGGAAAAAAGTTGAAAAATAGCTTTTTTTTTAAATTCAAAATTTTCCATGGGTATTTAATGGGTTAAAGAAATTTTGGTATCAGTCAAACGGAATTTAAGTGAACAAAATGTTAATATAAAAAAACCGCATCAAAACATCTTTATTATACCCAAATTTGGCCAATTTATGGTGTATGAAGACATCAGTGGTTCACTGTACTTGGTCTTTTGTCTTTTTAGTCTGACAGTTGGCAGTACTCGGGCCTTTTCATACAATAAATAAATAAATTTATTTCATATGTATTTTATGGGTTTTTATTCGATTTTAGCTAAATAATTTAGTTTTATAAATTTAATTTTTAAACTAAACCTCTTGACTTTTTTTCATTAAAATTTAATAAAAATTAGCAAAAGTAAGTGTCGCTGAATATTGTCAATTTTCAAATAAATTGTACAACATTTTTTTGTGTATAGAGTAAGTGCAATTCGTTGTATTTAAAAGCCACTCTCCACCCCCAACCATTTTAAATTTGCGCACGGTTGACGTTGAGTCTTAAAACTGAGTTGAAATAGAGGCAAGTGTAGCCTTTCCGTGTCAGTGTAATGGTGGTACATCCGTTGCAAGTAAATGCCATTTGTCGAAATAAATTTCCGTTTTATTTAAATCCACACACGCACACACACATACACACACACATATATATACACACACACAGATATACCACACATGTGAGCGAGAGAGCGGACGTACACACATAACGAGGCTTAAGTGTATATTTTATTATTATTTGGACTGCTTGATGACATTTGTCGTCGCTAGTGGCAAGACCGGATGTCCTTCTCTCTATGCGTGCCATGTCCTTCTCTATATGGCTGCGAGTGTACGTATCCTGTGTTGACTTTTGTTTGCCGCATTGCGTATGCTCAGCTCATTTGAATTACAGTCCACTCCCTCTCTCTCTCTCTCTCTCTCTCTCTCTCTCACTTACACTCTCTATATGCATCTCTGTCGCAGGTTGTTTGGCATTTCATCAGCTGCATATCATTTAACTGCGATAATGTTTGCCTAAACTCAACGCCCATCAATCTATAACAGTTCGACTATGACTATTCGATTATTCACCATATCCGGCATTGCTCGTGCTTAGTTTAGGCCTACAAAAGATTATAAGATTTTGTTGAAATATGTAGTTAACAAAAATATTTTTTAAACATTCGCTTTGACTGATAGAAATGATTGCACTTCATAACTTATTATTCTCGGCTACTCTTA
The DNA here is from genome assembly GCA_037043435.1 of Drosophila suboccidentalis. Taxonomy (NCBI): domain Eukaryota; kingdom Metazoa; phylum Arthropoda; class Insecta; order Diptera; family Drosophilidae; genus Drosophila; species Drosophila suboccidentalis. The sequence continues at coordinate 669,149 of JBAMBK010000134.1, forward strand.
AAAGTATGCTACACATTATTTAAAATTCAACTACCCTCGCATCTATGTATAAAATTATTTGTTTATTATTTGAATTGTTCGAGCATACTTTGCTGTTGCAGTTAAAAATTGTTTTTTTATCAAATCTGACTGTTATTTATTATTTTTTTGTATACCAGGCGTTGTTTGTTAATACTCAATGCAATGGAAATTATTACTTCTCCTTCATATTTCCTTGCGCTTAAAAGTATGCAACATAGTTTTACAATTTCTGTAAAGTTATGCGAAACTTGCTATTTATCCGTAGTTGAACTAAGTTTAACTTCGGTCGGCATTGCAATAACTTTTAGCTAATCACTTTAAGTTTAAATCGAGCATATCTTTTGTTAACAAAATAATGTGCAACCCTGTTCTGGTGCTTTATTGTTTACTCCGAATTGCGGCTGTCTGTCTGATTTTCCGGTTTTCAGCATATTCATTTGCATATATGGAAATGCCAAAAACATGGCCCAAAAATTGAATTGAACTTTTGCCATGTTCGTGTCACTCTGTCAGCCCTTCAGTCAGTGTGTCAGACTGTTAGTCAGCCAGTTAAGCCTGTCTCTGTCGCACTTCTTTTTCGTTTCGTTTCGCTTCGATTCGTTTATGCTGGCTTTTGTTTTACAAATACCTCAACTGTCCCTTCTCTGGCTGTCAGGATTGTGAGTGACCAAACACTTTGGCTTTATCGGCAGCCGTTGGCCAACAGATCGACCGTTGATGAAAACCCTTTTTGACATTTAACGTAAATGCTTCATTATTATTGTTATATGACGCAAACGCAGCGGCAATTTGGGATACCGAATAAATGTTTTGCCTTTGAACTTTTGGGTATGGGAGCTGTGTGGCATGCAACATTTGCGGCATGTTGTGTGTGTGTTTGTGTTTTGTACATGTTTTAATTTTTAATGAGCAGCACATTTAATTTTAATGTCTTGTGAACATGTGTTCATTAATGTCCCTTGCCCAAGGGCCAGAACTTAAGTTTCTCGGCCATTTGGCTTTAACTTTTCAACTTGTGAACTGACGTTGACACATCTATTAGATACAATTGCTTTATTTTCCATTCTATCTCTGTCTGTCAGAGTGTGTGTATATGTGTGTGTGTGTGTGGCGTACACACTTAAAATAATGAGCGCTAAATTTTATACATTTTCTAGGCGCAACCTGAACAAAAAAAAAGATAGAAAACAGAGAATAAAAGAAAATGAAATACCAAAACTTGGACCACAGATAAGCGCAATCATTACGCTCGATTAAACGCTCGATTCGTTGCCTTTGAGAGTGACGGAGAAAGAGAGAGGGAGAGAACGAGAAAGAGAACCAAAGAGTCAGAGTGAAAGCTTGTATTGGAACCGTTTTCGTGATTGATTCGAAATTGGTTAGCGCTGATTTCACACAATCTATTCGGGAATGTGCTTTCAATTTTTCCATTTCACTTTCTGCTTGCAAAAATAATTACAAAATAAAAAGAGAGCAAAAAAGTGAAAAAAAAACTTCAACGACAGCCTTTAAAATGAGCGCTGTTTAATTGGGCGTATTTGATTTGCGGTGCTGTCTGCCATAAAATGGCAACAGTCATGCATGATGCGGCGATAACAGTTGATTAGATAATGGCATGATTACTAATGGAACCTCCACACACTGATACCCATGTGTGTGTGTGCTTATGTGAGTAGCACCATACCAATACCAATACCAGACAATTTCTGTTATTAAATGGAATACAGTTTTCTCTGTAGTCCTGGTTTTCCTATGTACATTTTAAAATAATTAACTACATTAAATAGTTTTTTAAAACATTTTTTTAAATTTTTTATTATTATTTGTTTAACTATTTTAAATTTTTTTTTTTCGTTGGGCGTTGACGTACTATGTATGTACGTTCAAGTGGTCCAAGCGACACCAAGCCTTAGCTTGTTACGCGCGGATAAGAAAACGAGTTCGCGGGCGGACGGAAACGAGATGAGCGGCATGCAAATTAAAAGATCGCGAGGAGAGAAGGAAGATAGAAAGTTACGGACATAAAATATGAAATCGGATATAGAATTAAAGTACTAAAAAAAAAAAAATAATAATAATAATAATAATAAAATACTAAACTAAGTATTAGCTAAATGGGTTAGTAGCAAAGTTTTTAGATTCGAAGTGGAGTTAGCTTCGGAAACAATATAAAAAAGTCTATTGTATTCCGAACACAACATTCTAAAAGGTTCATGCAATGCATAGTTAGATCTACAGATAGGAAGAGAAATAGGAATAAAATTTCTAGATACTACTCTACGAGGAACAGAAAAGTTGAGTTGTGACATTAATTCGATAGAGTCAATGTCACCACCAATAAGCTTACACATAAAAATAATACCAAGCATAATTCTACGATTTGATAAAGAAGGAAGGTCTATTAATAAAAGTCTACTAGAGTACGACGGCAGTCTCACGTCCCTATTCCAATTAAGGCCACGTAGTGCAAAGAGAAGAAAGTTTTTTTGTACCGATTCAATGCGACTTTGGTGCACAGTATACTGAGGACACCAGACACAAGAACCGTACTCCAAAATTGGACGGACTAAAGATATGTAAAGAGTCTTAGTTATATAGGGGTCATCGAATTCCTTCGACCACCTCTTTATAAAACCCAGAACTGACATAGCTTTATTGACCATCTTGGATATATGGTCGGAAAATTTAAGCTTGTGATCTAAGAGGATACCTAGATCATCAACAGCAGTAATCCTATCAAGAGAACCACCATACAGTGAGTATGACGCCAATTATAATTGCTTTATTTTTTTTAATTGTTGGTTTTATATTTTTCATCCTTCAAACATATCTCATTTTTCTTAATTTTGTTAGCAATTTAACTACATGTTTAATATGTTTAATGCACATTTTTTTGTCCTGCTAACTTGTTGGTGAGCAGCTGCCAACTTGACTCCACAAAATAATAATTGGCACATTTATATTTGTTTAATATGAGCATGAGAATTGAAAATGAGTGCAAGATGCTGTAAAATTTAAAAAGAAAATTTCTGAGAGGGAACAACCAACATTTAGGCCCATCATACGCTCATTAAACGTTAAAACCGCTTGGGAATTGTATTTGAAGTTTGTTTGACATGCTGTTGGGAGTCATTTGGCATTTAAGTTGAAACTGCAAAACGTGTTCCAGAATTCCTTGAGCTGATTTTTTGAGCGGCAGCTCGAACTAAAAATACATTAGTATTAAGTTGGCTGTTCTGTCTCCAAATTGTTGCCATCTTTCAAATTGCTAAGCGCTAAGAGCTAAGAGATTGCGCCAAACTAAAAGCTGACAATGATAACTTGTGCACGTTGTCTTGGCCAGGCCAAGAGAATAAAAGCGAAAGTCATTGTGCATATGTGTATGTTTCGCCCACTCTCTGTAAGGTGGTTTGTGTGTCACTCAAATATGCAAATTAGCTTCTAAAACTTAATCGTGGACGTTGAGCCTAAACTACCCCGGACTCTCCTTTGGCACGTGCTCGTATTTAGGTTAATGAATAGACAAACTTTCGACAACCTCAATGTGCAAAGTTTTCGAAAGCATAACCAGCTGAAAGGACAAGAACGATGACATTTTTAAACAGCCGCAAAGGTAAATGCAATTCAAGACGACGACAAACGACAGAAGCTAAGCCAAGTAAAGATGTGTCTGCAACTGTTGGGATTGTGAACTGCAAGGACTCAGTACGGGTAAGAGCACGGCATTATCAAGTGAAATATGTAAAAATGTGAAACTTGTGTTTGACTTGCAGCTTTCTCGAGAGCCACGACTTGAGAATCTGGCAACAAACTTGGCCAAATGCCCAACTTTTGAATATTTTAGAATACTTTTTGCTTAGCAAGGTAGGGTAGAAGACAGTGTAAGAGGTAAAGGGAAGGAGAGAGAGGGAGAGTAAGCGTAAGAGCGTCTCTAAGCCTATTAAGGACATCAAACAAACATTTTGCAAAATTAAATGGCATGCAAGGCAAGCACATGTGGCTGCTCCTGTGGCTCCCTCTTTCTGTCTTTGCTTTTCCGCCTTTTGTGTGTAAACTTTGCACAAAATATTTCAGATATTATGTCACACTTAAGGGATGTCCTCGCCATTTATGACCGCACACACAGCACCAATGGAATGGCTTTTGCCCGGGATTTGAAGACAACATCTTCTCGATGCTATGCTAAACATTTTCAAATATTTATGAGCTATTAACACTTGGGCCAACCCCTTGCGGCCTTCAAGATTTCCATCTCCTTGGACTGCTGAAAAGCTGCGCCTGAAAAATCTATGAAAATGCTGCTCTAAATACATGAACTGTTGCGGTCATTTCAAAAGTTATTTATTACTTGCTCTGGTTGCAAGATAAACGATTTCGCCTTACCAGCTACGCTTTGTGGCATTGCCATTGTGGCAGCTGGCATTGGCCTGGCCAAGCCAAGAACTTGCCCCAACCATTTGCAGTTCATTAATGCGCCGTAAAGTCTTGAGAGAAATGGCCATTAGATTGAGTAAATCCATTAAAATATCCGCAATTTGCAGAATACGCCAAAAATATTATGATATAATTAAAATAGCATATTAAATTATAAAGTATCTAGTTTAAAATATTTTTATTTATTTGCTGCTATTGCTAAATATAGTGTAATAAAAACAAAAGGTTTTATTATCCGACTGTCATTAAATTGTAAATAAATAAAAGTCAATTAAGATTTATTAAAAATGTTCACTTTCAATTTAATCTTTCTTTTTTACGCTCCCAAAATCAGATTAAACTACTACTACCGTGTTTAGCTGCCAAACATCCGGTTGTTCCACAAACTCATTGAACTAAATGTAAACTATAATCAATGTAAAACTAACCATACCACTATGGTAAAAAAGTCCGATATTTTGGCATTAATTCAAATTTTGTTTTATTCAGTTTCTTTAACATTTTTTATTTCCAAAAATATTTTTTTTAGATTTTTCGGGACTACCCTTAATATTTTAGGCGTTGCAATATGAACTGAAAAAGCGCTGGAAAAATAAATGCAACTTTCAGAGCCAATTGTGTTTGTTTCTTAAGCATAATAAAAATTGCTAAATATGGATAAATTTGATAAAGGTATTTATAAAACGGTAGTAGTGCGGATTATTTGTATTTGTGTTTTCTTGTGCAATTGTCCAATGTGTTGTTTATGTGTATTTCCAGCTAAAAACTAAAAAATGTGTTTCTGTTCCGCTAAGATCTACATTAGTACCTCACAAATCCTCACGAGAGTTTTGCGTAAAGGTTATTAACTAAACCATCTAGAATCAGATGGTAACAATCCTTTTTGTTCCTTTTCGTGAAAAACAACATGCTGTAAATGTGACTTTTGGCTGAAAAATCGGATTTTTCTTAGATTCTGATGGGGAGGGAGGTGAAAACGTGATCAAATTAAAAAACTAAATTCTACTTTATTCTAATTAGCAAACATGCAATGTTATTTTACTTTTCTTCTTACTCGGGGAGAAAAGATGGATGAAGACAAGGTCCAATTGAATAACAACCAAAATTATATATTCTTTTTTTCAATTCGTTGGGCGTTGACGTACTATGTATGTACGTTCAAGTGGTCCAAGCGACACCAAGCCTTAGCTTGTTACGCGCGGATCAGAAGACGAGTTCGCGGGCGGACGGAAACGAGATGAACGGCATGCAAATTAAAAGGTCGCGAAGAGAGAAAGAAGATAGACAGTTACGGACATAAAATATGAAAACGGATATAGATTTAAATTACTAAAAAATATAATAAAAATACTAAACTAATTATTATTAGCTAAATGGGTTAGTAGCAAAGTTTTTAGATTTGAAATGGAGTTAGCTTCGGAAACAATATAAAAAAGTCTATTGTATTCCGAACACAACATTCTAAAAGGTTCGTGCAACGCATAGTTAGATCTACAGATAGGAAGAGAAATAGGAATAAAATTTCTAGATACTACTCTACGAGGAACAGAAAAGTTGAGTTGTGACATAAATTCGGTAGAGTCAATGTCACCACCAATAAGCTTACACGTAAAAATAATACCAAGCATAATTCTACGATTTGATAAAGAAGGAAGGTTTATTAATAAAAGTCTACTAGAGTACGAAGGCAGACTCACGTCCCTGATTCCAATTAAGGCCACATAGAGCAAAGAGAAGAAAGTTTTTTTGTACCGATTCAATGCGACTTTGGTGCATAGTATACTGAGGGCACCAGACACGTGAACCGTACTCCAAAATTGGACGGGACTCAAGATATGTAAAGAGTCTTAGTTATATAGGGGTCGGGATTCGAATTCCTTCGACCACCTCTTTATAAAACCCAGAACTCACATAGCTTTATTTGACCATCTTGGATATATGGTCAGAAAATTTAAGCTTGTGATCTAAAGAGTAGACCTAGATCATCAACAGCAGTAATTCTATCAAGAGGACCACCATTCAGTGAGTATTCTTGAATAAGATAACGAAGTTTCGCGTAAAATTTCAAGCCTTTAGCTATATATTTAGGTTTTTTTTAGAAATTTATTTTCACTTTTTCGCATAGTCGTATGGGGTGTGGGAGGTGAAGGCGTGGTCCAAATCCAAAAATAAAGTACTCAAAATTTAAATCATGCCAAATTTCAAGTCTCTATCTATATATTTAGAGTTTATGCCAAATATCGGTTTTTTTTACCATAGTGCATACTTTCAATGCATTTTTATGCTTCACCAAATAGCTAAAGATAAAAAATTATATAAAAAAAGTGGAAATCCAATGAAAACGAATGAAAATTTGCTTGCACGGGAGTAAAACTGCGGTCAATGAACACATATTCGTATACGGAAAAGGCCGCAGCTAAATGCGAAATGGGAATGACACCAAAAAAGAGGGAGAAAAGAAGAAGAAGAAGAGTCGCGATAAAGGCAAGTGCAAAAGCGAAACGGGAGCTGAAGCTGGAGGATGTGTGGAATTTTTGGATAGTCGTAGAGTCGTCGTCTAGTAAAAGTTGCCGTACACACAAACATGCCGAGTGTTCAGCGAGACCTTTGCCTAAAATGCTGTTTATCTTGTCGATTGAATCGGGTAGAGCAGAGACAGAGACAGAGAGCGAAAGAGAGGGAGAGATATGTTCTGAGCAGTGCCAAAAAAAAAATAGTGGGCATCTTTGTGGGCCTGAAAACTGCAAAATATAAAGCTGAAAATGAAGTAGCCACGGCCTGGCTTGCAATTTTAGCCCGTTCTTTTCTTTTATTATTTTTTTATAGTTTTTTTTTTTTTTTTGTTGGCCAACTAACAAAGCAGAGCCAAGTGGGGACAACATGCAAACGTCCTGACGTCCTGACAGCACAGAATGCGAAGAAAACTCGCCAAGAAGGAAAGTTCTGGCGATGGCGATGGCGAAATTTTTGTGGTCGAGCAAATTTCTGGGCTTCGATGAAATTGCTGCCAAATAGGTTACAAGCAATTTTTACTTGGGTCGCCTGTTTATGGAGTTGTGTGTTTCTGGCCGTCATCAGTTTGTTCTTGTTCTCATTCTCATTGTCGTGTTGTTGTTTGGTATTTTTGGCCAGCGTTTTTCACTTATTTTTCTTCTACTCCACCACGTTTTTTGTTGTTGTTGTTGTTGTTGTTGGTGTGCTGTTCTACTCTTCTTTTTGGCCAGCAAATGAAACGGAAATATGTTTTGTGGCCTCAGTGCACAACAACAACAACTAAGAAGTGGAGACTTAAGCAGGTTTGCCAAGGGGCAGATTCGTTAGTTGTGTAGCATGTGGTTGCCAAGTGACTAGTAAGAATCTTAAAGTAACTATCAGCTTAAATAGTAGCAAGGGCCATAGACAGCTGGACATAGAGACAGTTGAAACTTATGGCCAACTATTTACCAGTCCACAGCTTGCTGGCATTCAATTGAAAACGGGTTGTCAGATAAACCAAACGGGACTGCAGTTACTGCAAAAGATAATCCTAAATATATATTTTTTATTGAGCTCTGTTCTGAATAAACAAGCAACTGTAACATGTAACAGATTTTCAATACAAAGAAAATAATATCGTATTTTCGAAAAAGTTAACAATTAATTTGATCGTATTGTTTAAGTCATTTTCAGTTCGAATTTAAGCAGAAGGTAGATCTACATAATATTTTAACATACTTTCACAGGCTAAACTACAAAAAAGTCAAACAATTAAACGCATTTTAAAACTTTTAATTAATATTAAATTTCTATTTATATTTTATTATTATTATTATTCTCCATACTGTACAATTTATTGCAAGTGTGCTTTGAATTTCTTTAAGTTAAAAAACTCATCTGAAATCATAACTTTTTCAAAAATTTATATTTTCTATTAGCGCAAAGTTGTGTTGCAAATCTCAAAAAGCCGCCATTGCACTTAGGCTAATTTAACCACTAAACCAGTGCACACACTTTAACATACACATACACTAACACACTCACACACACACACGCACACTGACATGTCAGTCATTTGGCAGCTTCCTCTATTGTCACAATGTTTGAGTTGTTGTTAGTTTTGTTGCTATATTTTATGTTGTTTGTTATTGCCATTTAAAGTCAGGCTGCCAAAGAGCAAAAACCACAAAATGTTTAACATATAAATATAATTTTAGTTGACAAGAAGAAGAAGTAATACAACGTTGCAGTATGTTGGAGAATTAATACCCTCTGTTTGCAAAGGTATTGAGTCGGCGCCGCAATGTTAGTTGCTGGCTGTGATCTCAATGGTATTTGCGCACAGATGCATGCGACGGTATCAAGTCTTTGCCGCAATGTTAGTTGCTGGCGGTGAATCTTAATGTTGTCGCACGCAGGCCAATCCCTAAGTAAAACACTCTCGAGTTGTAATTATGAACTGACATCGTTTATTGAGTTGTATGCGTTTTTAAAGGATATCTTATGTACTAATAAACAGAGTTAGATATAGTATTAATATATTCCTGACTTCTTCCTACTTATTGTATTGTCTTATGTACTTATTTGGATAGAGTCGACAGTTGGTTTTATATTATGTTGTTTCTCTTTTACTCATTGTCTAGTCTGATCTTATCTTATGTATTTACTATCTGACACATATATTTTACTCCTTCTCACTCCTTGTGCTCTATGTTCTTATCTACTCCCGCATGCATGCAGGCTTACTTATGTTATTTTGATCTTGCTATTGCTGAGCGCCGGGATCTCGACCCGTGTGGTAATTCTATGCCGTCGTGACCCTTTTGTGTCACTTGAGTGTTGCACATGTGGTGGCGCATTCCGAGGGATGATTGAAAACTATGTTCATTTATGAACACCCTCTAATAATTAAATAATTACAAAAAATCAGATTAAATTTTAAGTCGATAAAAAAGTTTTTCGTATAGAAATCTATTTATAATTTATGTAATTTTTCTAGAATAACTCATGGTCCAATGAAAGCGTTACATAGTTTCTTACACAACGATCATACCCTATGCAGGGTATTCATACGAAATGTTGAAATCGTTTTGCGATTATTTTGCAGGAAATTAAAAACCACAAATCTAAAATGTTTGAAATATCCGGTGGAACAATTAATTCATTAATGCACCGTGCTAACGGTGTACACGGGGATTCCCAGAGCGGAAGTGTAATCAGCGTCGCGGCAAAAATAAAATGGCGGCTGCATTGCATGGCAAGTAACGGTTTAATTGTATTGGTTTTAACTGGTTTTTTTTCTTCTTCTTCTCTCTCGCTGTCGCCGATAATGTGCGCATTATTAATTTAAATATGTGAATATTGATGGAGTTTTAAACACAATCGCTGCACATTTCCCTTGGCCCCTTATCCAACCCCTTTTCCTTCGTTGACATTTGATTAACGCATGTAATGCAATTTAGCGCGGGAGGCAATTTCGACGGCAGGTGGCGCCACATAGCATTCTTGTTGCATAATTTTTTAATGAGTTTTGTGCATTGGACGCGTGTATTGTTTATTAACAATTTGCATCACACGAACGCATCGAAAGCCATTGAAATGTTTACGCTTCAATTAGTTGAACCATCTCGCATATTCAGTACAAAACGCATTCATATATCGAGGGTGACAAATTGGAATAAAAGAAAAAAAAAATAAACATACAGAAAAAATAACAATTAATTGCTCATTAATGGACTGGGTCATTTCGGATAAAAAATCATACAAATTATTCAAATGCTTAACAGCTTTAAATGCAAAATAAAATGGGAAATCCTCGAATGCCGAAACAAATACCCCCATTGTGCTAATAATGAAAATTGTGTGTTAATTGTTCGCTCGTTGTTCAATATGCTATTCATTATTCATTAATTCACTTTATATTGTTGTTCCGAATCGTTCGGAGTTGATATTTATCTTATTTAAAATCAATTAAACATTATTAAACTTGACCAATGTTGTCAATATGGAGATGAGTGCTGTGTACTCAAAAAATGAATGTGTTAATCTTACTCAAAATACAGAAAATAAATAAGTTATTTTTAGTAATTTATATTAATCTAAGTCATCTTAATCTAGTAGAAATTTAAATTATGTATATTAAATAAAATGTAGAATTACAAAGAAATTGTTTACCCTATTATTCATGGGTGCCACAGAAATCGCTTTCGCTTGAATTTCACTGGAATTTGTATAAAATTTGAGTGAAATTCAAGCGAAAGCGATTTCAATGGCACCCCCGATTGATTTCAAATATGAATAATATATCTAATTTAAAAAATAATTTCTAAGGAATTCTCCTCGATCGGAAATCAATTTCAATTTAAAGCTGTGATTTTTGGCAGTTAGGGGAAATACGAGTATGTGTAAGAAAAGAACGAGAGATAAAATCAAACAAAAGAATGAAAATGTTCTCAGCCAACCAACAAGAATACTTTTCATATTACGTATACGCCCCCGTCCCTCAGTGACCTGATTTTGGTTATCAATGCAATGCAGTTTTTGTTGTTGCTGTTGTTGTTGTTGTTGTTTGTTGCTGAGACAGCCACAGTATGAGGTCTGGTTTGTGCTTATCTGCTGCCAGCTGACGTCGCTGCTGCTGTTGCATCCAATCTGCAATCTGCAACCCAATCTCTGCTCAACAACGGAAAAATGAAGTTATTGGAAATGACTGTCAAACGGCAAAGAGACGGCCACAGCTTGGTCTACACTAGCTGCTACTATCCTCTGTCTCTGTCTCGGTCTCTGTCTCGGTCTCGGTCCCGGCCTCTGTCCCAGTCTCAATCTCAGTCTCAGTCTCAGTAGCTTGCCACATATTTTAGCAGCATAAAATGTTTGGCATCATCAGGCTGTTTTTATGTGGTAGACATTTGCTTTGCTTTCCCATTGTTCAGTTGTTTGTTGCTGTTGCTTTGTTGCTGCTTTGTTGCTGCCACATGGCAGCACTCTTTGCTTTTTACTGAGAGCATGGGGCTGAGATCTAAAAGCGCAGAAAAGCGTGTCGATAATCAAGCGTCAGCATATAAAACTCAATGCTTACATCTTTGGCATACAACTAAGCTGGACACAATTGTATGGCATGGAAGCTCTCTAAGCTATGCCGGAGATTTTACTGTTGGCCGGATTTCGGATTTCGATTTGTGAACAATTGAATGGCAGGCCAGATCTTAAGTTACGAATTGAATTAACTGCAAATTCAAAGTTAAGAGTTGGCAAAAGAAATTGAATTGAAAATGAATTGAAAAGAATTTCACTTGAGAGTCTATTTGAAAAAATATTCTAATTATATTATATTTCAAATTCATTCTATTTTACTTTAAATAACAATATTTATTCTCTTTTATTTTTTTATTGTATTATTATTGTATTTCTACTCTATTAAGTATTCTCTATTTATGTTTAAAATATATTTTCCTCAATTATTTGCGATTTAGTGCTTAAAAGAAAATATAGGAAATTAAAAAAAAAATACATTTATACGAGTACTAAAAATATCAAAAAAGATAAACCACCACATGCACGCTTTTCAAGATATTGGGATTTTTTTTACTAATTGCCATTAAATACTATTATTACCTATCATTCTTCCAAATCCTAACAAGATCGGACAAATAGACAGGTGGTAATGGCTGATTGAAGTTTTTAAGCAATGCAAGTGCCTAAAAGTATGCAATAAAAAATATTTAAAATTTATTGAAGTAAGTAACGGGTATCCTATAGTCGGGAGCTCGACTATAGCCTTTCCCATTTCCTAATACTATGACAATGATGAATTTTGAATTTGGGAATTACCTATTATTCTATTTATTTATGATCCAGCTTGCATCCTTTTCACGCACTTTTCATATGCGAGAGACGCGCATTGTTAAGTGGAAAACAACATGGCAAATGACAAATGTATTGGACAGCCACTGCCATACCACGCACCTTTCAAAATCGTTGTAATAATATTTGGCAGATAAACAAGGGCCAAGCTACCCATTTTCTCTCTTTCGCTCGCTGCATCTATAGCCTATAGCTATCTCTTTCTCTGTGAGTTGCTGTGGTTGCCGCATACAAAAATTCATTTTGCAGCATGTTTGCATATCTCACTCTATGTAGATATTTTCATTGACATGCATTTTGGCTTGCACACAAAGCTGCGTATGCGTATGCCCCTCTAGGCTCCTCCAGCCCCCTATTATGACCCCGTCGCCTTACTGCAGTCAGCCATGGCCATAACCCTAGCTATGGAATCCTATTTCGGCATGGCTTCAGGCTCCAAATAATATTCTGACATTCAATTCGACATTTGTTTTCGAGTTTTTGGCGTTGTTGCAATTCTAAGCGCAGCCGCCACCGGATGTTGCATGCCAATTTTTGTTGAAGTTGTTGCCGGGCTGCGGAATACCAATAGGGGGTGGGAGGGGGAGGGAGGCAGCGGCAGCGGCAGAGGGTGTGTATAGCGTGGGCGCCCAACAACGTTTCAGATAATTTATTTTGACGTCAGCGTCTACTGCGCGTATTTATGCGATTTGTGTGCGAACTTTTCGGTTTTCCGTTGCACAACTGTAAATTCAAATGGAAAACACCGTGCAACCATTTTTCTGGTGTCCAGTTTAAACACGAATCAGTTGTGTACACCTTTCAAGGTTAAATATTCTTGGCATTGTTTATATATTACAGGGCACGTAATCCTCGAGAACATGTTGTTCTTTCGACTCTTGTAATTTATTTGACATGTGTTTCGTTCGAAGTTGGAGGTTGAACTAAAGAGTTGTCCTCTAATTTGAATACTTCTCCTTGACATTTTCTTTTTAATTCAAGCTGTTATAGCTTTGTGAACTTGAACAATTTCCTTTCAGAATGTCAATTGTACTATTGTTTGACCTCTTATTTGACTCTGCATATAAATTTTATTATTTTAGATTATTTAATTTTTATCCAACACTTTCTATTTTTTCCATGTCTCTGTTTAACCCTTTATTTTAATAATATTAAGCGTTAAACTGACTTCAGCTTTATTTACAAACTGCTTAAACTACAAGCACTCACATGTTATGAATTGTTTATATCCCATCTTCTTGGTTCATTTGTTTATTTCTAAAACTCTAATATCCACTGGTTACTTTAACTTGCATTGTTTTTATAACTTTAGTCTTTCGCCTGTTGTCATTTATTTCCGAAAATCTTCCAACATTGCATCCGTCCTGCTTCACCTCTCTCTCTCACTCACTCCCTCACTCTATCATTCTGCCAGAAGTTTAAACAAACAAAATGTCTCATTATTCTCTTTAGGCCATACTTCTGCCCCTAGACTGACCTAATGCCTAAGCTCTTATCAGTCATCATGAAAACTTTTCAGTTAACCCATGTTCCCCCCATTCCCCTTCCGACTTCTTTTCGTTGCTTCTGTTGATGCCATGACTTGTCCTCGGCTAAGCACTGTTGCTACTTCCATGTTGCACTCTCTTATTCAATTGCAAATCACGCAACATTGTAAACATTTGTAAAACGGCTTTAAAAAAAACGAATTCTGTGCTTTCAGCTGAATGATGAGACATCAATCACCAGCCGGCACGTTTGTCATGCGTCCAACGCACTGTCAAATTCGTTGAATACAGGGTGTACTCTGTACACACACACACACACACACACATACAGGACACGCCTCCCTATACGGTAATCCAAACACGCCTCCAAATGCTAAAGAAATCGCAGCGTTAAAGTTTAAACGTTTCGATTTTTCTTTCGTTTTTTTCCATCTTGACATTTTTTATTTGTGTGTATGTGTTATTTGTGTTGTTGTTGTTGTTGTTTTTCACGTCTCCCCAAAGAGCAACTGACAAAAGTTTTTCTCTGAAACTGGAAAATGGATCGTTCGCATTCCATTCACCTGCAACATTTTCTAATGACATCAAAAACAGCAGCAACAACGGCAAAAATTTGTAGCTCGTTGTGACATTAAGATTGATTAGTTTCTCTCTCTTTCTTACTCTCTGCCCCTTTCTTTCTCTCTAACGCTTTCTCTCATTCATCCTCCGTCACATTTTGGCCAAAACGAACTTTTGGCAAATTTATGCGCTTTTGCTTGATGGTTGAGAGAAGCTCTTACAATGTCGAGTAATTTCGTTCCAGTTTTAATACTCTTACAAAGCGATCCCTTGGCAGTGTTGTGAAACATGCAGTGCTTATATGAATATGCAGTTATTCAATTTATTAGCATTATATTGTAAATTCTGGGCTAGATAAAGGTTGAGGCTTACTAATCAACGTAAATCTGTCAGTCGGTTTAGCTTTTTTAATATTTTTTTTAAAAAATAATTTTGACAGTGTTGTGCAACGTCGATTTCTAACGATTTTTTTGAATTTTTGATCAAGTTGAAGCTCTATTGAATTCAAAATCTACCCGAGAGAATTTAATCTTCATCTTCAAAATATATATATTTTTTCTGTCATGGTTTTTTTCGTGTTAGCAGCAAATAATTTGTTGCTTATCGTTTACATTAATTTGTGTCAGTGTGCACAACAAGAAGAAGACGCAGAATAAGAAAAAGACAAAAATAAATAAATATATGTATTAGGGTGTCCCTTATTTGGTCAAAGTCAATATTTTTAAACGCATACGGGCTAGTTTTGTTCATTAGGTCCTAAAGGACTCAGAAATAAATTTTCACCTCAATCGGAGTATGATAACCCGTGCCGACTTGGATCGGAAAATTTAAAAATTATATAGGAAAAAAAAAAATTTTTTTTAAATTTTTTAATTTTTTATTTTTTTATTTTGTTCATTTGGTCCTAAAGAACTCAAAACCAAGTTTTCACCTTAATCGGAGTACGATAACCCATTCAAATTTGCATCGAAACATGCAAAAACAGTGTTTTAACACTGATTATACATTTTTCGATGATTTTTCATGTTTCGATGCAAATTTGAATGGGTTATCGTACTCCGATTAAAGTGAAAACTTGGTTTTGAGTTTTTTAGGACCAAATGAACAAAATAAAAAAATAAAAAATTAAAAAAATTAGAAAAAATTTTTTTTTTCCTATATAATTTTTAAATTTTCCGATCCAAGTCGGCACGGGTTATCATACTCCGATTGAGGTGAAAATTTATTTCTGAGTCCTTTAGGACCTAATGAACAAAACTAGCCCGTATGCGTTTAAAAATATTGACTTTGACCAAATAAGGGACACCCTAATATGTATGTACAACATTTAGCTGTATAATTTCATTTTAATAAGCGTAAATAGTTGTGAACAGTCAAAGAAACGCTTCATCATTCGTGGCATAATTACAGAGGGGAAGCTTCTAGGGAAACGTCATTAACTCAAGGGGCATTTGTTGAGTTGCCACACACACACACACACTGTCTGTTAAATGTGTTGCAAGAGTTGTTTCCCCATTATACTATTGAAGTTGGGAATATTTAATAAACATCAGTCAACACAATTGAGACACTTTTGCCACTCCTATTATTGCCACATTTGTGCCAAAGTTATTAACTTGTTGTAGAAAGTAACTTCAAGTAGTCATAAACACGATGGGCAAAATAATAACAAGTAAAAATAAATGTACATAAGTGTGTTCTTACATGTTATAATTCTGAATATTTGCAGCTACACTTGTGAATGGTTAGAATCTTAGACTCCGAGAGCAACTTGAGTGGTTTCTACTCGGGCTTTGAACAATTTAATGAACTTAACAGACAACAGCTGCTTGTAAAGTGTATAAAATTGAAGAGATATTACTAACAAATAATTGTGAAAGCATATTTAAATTTTAGTAAGAAAAAACATACATTAATTTACAATGATAACAAGAAAACAAAACATCATTTAAAATGGTATACAATTTTCTTATTTTGCATATTAATTAACACTTTTATAAAATGTTTTTTACTAGCAAAATATTTCGAAGAGATATTTGCCAATTCAACAGCTGTCATTTCAATTACTTTTCAATGTTTTTCATATTCTTGGCAATTGTTGATTGAAGATTAATAGGAAATCTGTGGAGCTTGCTCACTTCGATTTTAGCTGCACATTATAGGGACTAAGTACGTGTAATTTCAATTTAATTTTATATTTTGTAGAGCTGAAAATGGTATTTAATTTGACGCTGTCAAGGTTTTCCACTGCCAACTGTGCTGCACATGAAATTAATTAATAAATCTAGCATAATGTCGAAACAAATTGAACACATCGATTGCATTTTGGAGCAACCAGATTGCAAATTGACTGGGGGCCAATTTGCCAGCTGAAAGGGTAGAGGAAAACAATGAAAATGGGTAGCAAATGAAGTTTCACGCTAAAATGAATTACAAGCAAATACAAAAGCAAACAGTGAACGATGTGCTGGAGGGTGAATAACAGTGCAAAGGGGCGAGCACGAACGCAACAAAATTAAAATTCGCGTGAAAACATTTTATAGTCAGATATAAAAACAAAAAAAAGACGAAGGAAAAACTATGGAGCAGCTAATTTGAACGTTGCTGGCAAATCAAAGAAACATTTTCCCGCAGCGAGCTTTGTATTTTATTGGGTCATTTCGGCAAATGAAGGAACCCAGGAGGTGCCCAAAGATGTGACCCAAGAGGGTGGAAGGGAGGGAGGGAGGTAGGTAGGAGGAGAAGAGCTGCAGACGGCATACGAAATCAATTTCCTGTTGGCTGCTCCTAAATCGATTTGAGTTTGGTTAACCTGCGAAAGTTGCAGCCATAAAAACCGAAAACAACCAAACACAACTTTTGCACGATGGAAACAAACAAAATTTTAACAGGATTATAGTAGGTGTTTCGAAGGGGGGGGGGGGGGAAGTAAGAAACAGTTCACAAGGCCTGGCCTACAATTGTTACGAAAACTTTGTGGCGCTTCTGTTTTTCCTTCTTGGATTTCCTGTGTGTCCTTTATACGCTCAAATAAATCAAAAATTTATATAGATTTCTATTGTTTGCAATACATACAACTTGTGTGTTTCTTGTTGTTGCTTGTTGCTGTTTGGTGAGCCACTTGTGTGGCTTATTTGTTACATAATCAAATCGAGAGCCACTGAGACCGCACAACACAAATAATATTACGCATACGCCGCATTTGCCCGCTGACTGAACTCATTTGTTGTTTCGGCTTTATGTGGAATCAAAAAAGGGTTTCCCTTTACTTTTGTTTGCCATTGTTTGGCTTTCTGTGGCACTGTGTCAGGGCTGGCCAACAATTAGGCATTGGCCAACAGCAACAACTTCAGCAACAAATACAACAACAACATCAACAACTACAAGAAGAGCAACCACAGAGTGAACATTATGAATACGAACCTAGCAAATTAGTAACATTTTCTTGTATTCTTTTCCTTTTTTTCTTTTTTTTTTGGTTTCCTTCTTGCTTGTCATCATTTTCATCATCGTATTGTTGTTTTCATTTGCCTTTTGGCCAGGTCTCTTTGGCAACTTCATTATGGGTTTCTCTTTCGTTCGCAAGATGGCAAAATGAAAGAAAAATCGGGTCATGCTAATAATGTCGTACTTGTGTGTTCTTTGTTCTTTGTCCGATTGTCAATCATAATTTGCTAAATTGAGCTTTAATTGACCCATTTGCCAGAATTGCAATTAAATGAAAGACTTGAAGGCGCGATCGGCGATAAATTGTTATGTGAATAAGTATATTTATTTAGATCATTATTGATGTCTTCTATTCTTGCTAGTTCTTAAGAAATAAAACATTGACAACTTCAACCTTTAGTTTAAGGACAAGCCTTCTAATTTTTGCTCCAAATCTTGTTTAATATTTAAAATAAATACTCTATAATCTATTACAAGCGAATTATTATTACTTTTAAACTGCCACTTGGAAATTCACACAATCAATTTATTGTAATAAAAACTAATCCATTCAAGTGCTATAATTGTGGCTTAAATATGCTTTATGGCTTATCACAGTCTGTATTTAATCATTTTAAATCGTATTTATTAGTTTTTAGTCAAGTTGCGTCCTTTGTTTAATATGCCAGAGTTTGCTGCTCGGTCTCAAACTGAGCAAGTTTGGCTTTGCTGCCTTTTTGGCCGGAACAGAGCCCTCATGAATATTAAAATATGTTTGACCTTTTGTCCTTAAAAGGAGGATGAGGCAGGCAGATAGCATAGGACAGCAGCAGACAGACAGACAGACAGACAAGCCTTTTGTACAATTGAGAAGTTGGCATAGAAAACTACAACTTAGTTTCGAGAATGCAATTAAAATTTTCGTACCAAAACCTCGAGCCAATGAACTTGGCACACCCACATTGAGAGTGGTTATGTTAAGCAGGCTAAGAGAGTGTGAGGGGGGGGGGTGTGTTGGGCAATGCCTGTGTTTGATTTATGAGAGCATTTTTCGCCAGAACATTTTACAACAAGCGGCGCACAAAATTAAGCAAAAGCGTAATACAATATACACAAAATATGCTGCGAAAAATTTCATAAAACACATAAAACTGACAGTCGCTGAAGCTGAAAGGAGTCGGTGGGTCGGGGGGTGTTTTCAGGGGGGGGGAATGGTTGGAGGAGGTAGCGATAAAATAGTGCAGCTTGCACGTCTTATAAAGAGCACAAAATTATGAAAAGTCGGACGGATGGACGAATACGAGTAGACGCCTATTGGCGGGGAGACTGTTTGTGAAAAATGACGGCGCACACAGACAGTGACTGCAAACTGTATACGTATAGCACAACATTTTCTTCATGAATATTAGATGAATGAATGCCACCCAGCAGACGTCGTTCCAAAGGACAGTCGTCCTGTCCCGTGCCGTCCTGTGGAAGGCTTAAGTTGCTCAACGCTTAAAATGAGTTCGCTGACGAGATCTTTGTGAGGGGGTTGGTAGTGTGAGGGGGAGGGCGGGTAGATAGCTGGCTCGAGGCCATGCGGTCGGCATAATAAATAATGACCGGCATTCCTTTGTTGTAATTGAAATTGTTGGTCATTCCGACGGGCAACCAGTCGCGACGCGACGCCTTGGCTTAAAGCAAAAATGATTGCCATACTTTGGTGCAGTTATGTCCGGATACGGATACGGCTAAGGCTAAGGCTATGGCTATGGCTAACCGTGTTGCAGTTGGGGTGTTAGGAACTGCCAAGGTAGGGGATATCACTTAGTTCGCTTCACGTACTTTTTCAAAATTCAAAACAGGCACCATCGTGTTGGCATTAGCCAGCTAACGGTCCCCGCCGGACCCCGTTAGTTTCTGGCTCTGACGCTGATTGGTGGCTTAAATGCCGCCAGCGGCGAACTTTCGATTGGAACTTGGTCCAAAGTGCGAGGCGTTGCGGGGATCATGCATAATAATTATGCAGGCGCGCGCGATGTCGTCGCGCATTAAAAATGAGCCAACAGGCGTCTGAAATTGATATCCAGCGGGAGGAGAAATCTATCCTCCAATTCCTATTTTCCTGTTTGCAGTGATAAATTGCAGTTGCTTCAACTCGAGCGGGAGTCGCTTTTCTCTTCTTTTCTTTTCCTACTTATTTATTTTTTTTTTTGTGTTTGTTTTTGACACATTTCAGACTCGTTTATTGATTGACAATTGCATTGCAAAACATTTGATTGATTTATATGAGGGAGAACAAACAGAAACTTTTGCTGTTCATCGAACGATTGTCAAGGCCATAACAAAGCAAATCAAACGCAAGCTTTTAAGACTTTCAAGCTGTGGCAGACTTTCTAGACTACAACTATTTTTCAATGAATTTATACTGGAATTACCAATTCTTGTTCGGTTAAATGCTATACATTGATCTTTGATTATTATCATTATTGCATTCGATTACGCTCACGAAAGAAAAATAACTTTAAATTTGGGGTTAGATACTGTATATTATATATTATTATATATTATATAATTTATAAAATATTATAAAATTATTCTCGTATGGTAAAAGGAGTCCTTGCGTAGTAAAATCTGTAAAGTTGTAATTCGTTTTTTTAGAAAAAAGCAAAGTTTGGTAACATATACAGGGGTGCCACAGAAATCGCTTTCACTTAAATTTCACTTCAATTTCATTTCGTTGTGCCAATTTGCAAAATAATTTTGTGCGGAACGAACTAGCGCTAAATCCGCTGGCGTCCGATGTTGCCACCTAGTTCGATTAAGATTTTCGAAGTCAGGGTCAGCGATGCCACATTTTTTAGTCAGAATTCAAAGTAAGGTATTTAAAAAAAATATATTGAACCACTTCAGATTTCTTCAAATTAAGCATTTAGAAAAATATGTCTTTTGAAGTAAATCAAGTTTGTGAAAAAGAGTTGCCAGACAATGGCATACAATTGCTAGAGTTGTCAAGTAACTTTTGCTAAAAAAATGAAATCTCTCGAAGTTCTGCGGAATTCTATTTCGCTTGCGATTTCTGCGGCATTCCTGATAAAATTCGAAACCTATAAAAATGTTTATTTGTATTTGTTAAATTTTGTAATGCAGTGTTGAAATTGCATTATCTTCTTAATAAGAAGTTCTTATCCCTCGTCTCTTATATCTGAATAACGCAAATTGTATAAGACCTGTAAGTAAATGCATTAATTCAAAGGCAATTACAATAAATTATAAATTCCCGAGTGATGTTGCGATTGGAAATGTATCTAATCTAATCTAAGTCATCGTCTGGCTTGACGATTTGAAAATCAAATAAACCGTGGCTAATTGTGTTTGTAATCAACTAAATGGCCGACATTTGGCTTTTAACGATGAGTGAGACAGAGGCAGAGCGAGTGAGTGAGAGAGAGAGTGAGAGACAGACTTGAGATACAAATACAAATTCGAGTTAGCTGGCTGTGTGTACATAACCTCACTCAACCTGAAACATGTCTGATGTCTGATGGGGTAAGTGTCGTGATAGTCCTTCCCCAGCACATCCTGCATATCCTGATCGCTTTCCGCTCTCACACTCCGAGCGTTTAATTAATGACGGTGGCAACAAAACAAAAAAAAACAAAATTCGAGTAGGAAAAAAATTAACATTCTCCGCCAAAGTGAGGAAAACAAACAAAAGTTTTGGTCCACGACTAGACTAGAGGTCGTCCTGTGTCCTTGATATTTTTGTTGTTGCTGTTGTTGTTGTTGTTGTCGTTGCTTCTGCTCCGTTGGCTATCAACGCTGCTTGGACGCTTTGTCATCATTTCATTACCTTGCAGAAAGTTCGTCCTCCTCCCGCGCTTCGATAATTTGTCATCCAGGTGCGCCTTGAAATTTGTCAACAATTTGGGCCAGCACAACTTGTGATTCTTTCTTTCGTTGGCCTTCGGGGCCAAGGCAACAAAGTGGCGTCTATTAGTGATAAAAATAGTCCCAAATCGGAGCAGAAGGAGAAGGAGCTGGACAAATGAGCCAGCAGCTGTCTGATGAGTCAGCATCTGTGCTGTTGTTTTTGACCCGCCTAATGGGCCAAGTCTGCAGATCGTTGGCCATCGTCTTGCCATTGAAAAATTATTGGCATTTTAAACCAGAGTTTGGGAACATATTTAATTTGATTGGCCATTAGTTGGAGCTCTCTCTCCAACACTTGGTCAACCACTTGATGTAGACAAAATGTCCTGTCTTTAATAACGGCAATTTATGGCGTATATTTTCGTACATTAAGCCAAAGTCAACGGCGTCAACTGGCCAGGTTGCCAAGGACAATGCTCCTTCTCAGCCGAACGCAACATTAAATTATGTTTGGCTGTCAGGGAAGGGAGCATTAAATTATGACTTCAGTCATTTGGCGGTCATAAATGACAATGGTTTGTTACGAGGAAATGATAGCTGGTAAAGGATTTGGCATAGTTTATTCAGTAGATCTACAGGAATAAAGACAAAACTGTTGGTCTGTTAAAGTAACTGCAACTGTTGCCATAAAGCTATGCTGATAAGCTCTTTTGATTATGGCCAGTTAAATTATTATTGCAAGTACCAACTGTTAGGTTAAACGTGCTTTAAGACTTGTAAAAACTTGAACAGGGCAATCAGATTGAAAGCTCTGATCAAAAAGTATACAAAATTGCATTGTATTTTTATTATTTTTTTAAATATGCAGATTTATATAGTTATACATATTTAAATGCAGAATAAATTAAGAGGCCAAGTCACGATCCAAATTTCATTCCGCTTGAAGATCGGTTGAGTTTTTACAAAGTTATCACGGTTTATAGTTGGTCTGAATTATTTTAATTTAATTTAATTTTAATTAAATAATTTAAAATTCCTTCCTTTTGTTTTAGATGTTAACTATTCTGTTCATTTCTTAATTTGCAAAATTGGCTTGATTACAGGATTAATTACCCCTTCATTTATTTATTGCTCAAACTTAATTTTACCGTTTCGTCCACCTTCTTTGCCCTACCTCCGTTCATTTCCCACTTGCTTCTCCACATCCCTCTCTCCCCACCTGTCGCTGTTTTCCTTGATACATGATGTAAGCTCCATTATATACTGCCAATTAGCAGCAGTTTGGCTTAATTACTGACATACGCTTCCTTAGCTCAACCACAGAAATTTAGTAGAGCAAAAACACTTTAATTGCTTTAATTATTGAGTAAATAATTTTGTATTATTAGCTTATTTGTTATTTTGTTGTGTACATTTGTTTTGTATTTATTTAATTTAATACAATTATTCAAATAGTTTTGATAGCCATAATTTGCATATTCCAATCATTGACTAATTTTGTTTTTATGTGCATACCCTATAAAAATTGAATTTTAAGCAGGCTACATTACATTTCTTTATGAATTTTCTTCCAAATAATATCTATTATTTTTTCCATCACTGTACCCTTGTCCTTTTCACAGCATTTGTTTGTTACATTTTAATTACAGTCTACAGGGCATCTAAAAGTCGCTCAGTTTTTTTTTATAATCTACGCTGTAAATATTGGTAAATACTTATGCTCAAAATAGGTATTTAATGCTTTGCTGTTGATGCATCTAATTTAATTAAATTCATATTTTTATTTTTACTATTTTGCCCAAAAATTTTTCAGTTCATTGCAATGTAAATTATGTAGATAACTATGTATTTAAAAAATATATTACAAACATATTAGTGCATTAAATTACTAAATTAGAATATTTGTATGGTATAATTTATTAGATATTTCCATATAAATTTATTAATATTCCCTTGAGATTTCATGGCTTTATCAACTTTCGGTACTTGCAATTGATTTCTACTTTCAAAGTGAATCTGTAGCATCTTTTTGTGATGTTTCGAATATTTGGTTTTTTGCTGCCCCATTGGCATATTCAATATGTATCTTCATTATCAATTCTCTTCCATTTGAGCAGTCGTTTTTGCTTTAGGCCCTACTATGGTTTGATACTTGATACTTGTTGAATCTGCCTTAATGTTGCCATGTGAATCTTCACTTTGTGTGATTCGTACAGACGTCTGATAGAGATTCTACCAATTTCCTTTGCCTTAATAAAGCAGAAATATTATAGATTTTAAAATACTCTGCGACATTGATGACAATGAACTCGAATTTGAGCAAATAATACATATAAATAAAAGTAATTTATTGTACTTAAACTATAGTTTTTATCTGCATGTCAGCTTTGCATCAACTACTAGGATATCTTTAGGCTATTGTGTAAATTCTGTCTTTACAGTTTCTACAGGGTATTTGGAGTTTATGACGTTTTTGCGACTCGTTGTTCACAATTCGCTTAATTGAAGTATTTTCACGCAACTTCAACAAGAGAGAGAGAGACACACACACACACATACACATGCTTAGACACAAAAACCAGCTGCGAGACAGCTTTCATCATTATCAGCTTTGACACACACACAAATACATATACATACATACATATACAGCTGAGAGGGAGAGAGAGAGAGAAGCAGCAGGTAAAAGCAATATTTGCAGCTGATGTAGATAAATGAGTAGACTTCGTGTTTCAATTAAAGTGATTGAAGTGCGAAGTGTAGGTGTCAGTGAGTGTGTATGTGTAGGTGTGTTTATGTGTGTGTGTGTGTGTGTCTGGCGCTGTCTCTGTGTCTGGCAAAGGTGCTAAACGTTTTAGCTATCCAAAAACTTGTTCATGGTCGTTGTTAAACTTTGAAAGGCAGCTGAAAGTCCCCGTCGTCCTCGTTGTCCCCGTCATCCCCGTCGTCCTCGTTGTCGCGTCGCATCGCGTCGTGTCACGCTATCTGAACTGTCATGGCAGGACGCAAATTAATAAGGCAGCTTCAGTTCAGCTCCGCCAGAGATCAATCTAAATTTGCCTTGGCAACGTTGTTCAAACTTCTGCTTCTAAATACTTAGTCAACTGCAAGTTGGCCTTAAAAGTTGAATATGTCAAATAACATAGTTTCGGCATAGCATTCATTTGCCAGCTAAATGGTTTTGCATTCATCAATGGCATGCGTAATCCCCCTCAACTTTGTTGGCCAACTTTTCTGGATCACTTTCACCACACACACACAGGTGTATGCACATATATTGTATATATTTCTATATATATTTTCAACTGAATATAAAAGCAAAGATGCAGCTGCTCCATCATCTTGTGCTCTGTGCTCTGTGTGCTGTGGTTACCTGCAGCTTATTGCATTCCTGCACCATTTTATCGCACGTTGCAAGCATTTGCATGCGAAATGGCTGCAAATGAGACAACAGCAGCAGCAGCAGCAGCAGCAGCATTTGCTGTTGGCGTTTGGGGCAGGACTCGACTTTAGACTCGACGCTTTGAGCTGCTTTCTGCAGTCGTTGTCATTATTGCCCCGCTGCCATCATGCATCAAGTGTCGTTGTCATTCTTGTTCTTCTTATAAATGTGCAGCTTTCAACTCTCTCTTACTCTTCCTCTCTTTCTGTCTCTCTCTCTCTATTTTTTCAGCTCATTTTATTCTTCAAGCATTTTGTTTTTATTATTTTTCACGTATTTTTTCTCGCGCTGTGCAAAAAGAAAATAAAAACATTGCACATAATAATAATAAAATGGCTGCGGAAATTTTTGAGTCGCGCGCCTTGACTTATGCAATAGATATTTTCACACAGGCTCTATGAGTGTCTGTGAGTGTGTTAGTGTGTGTGTGTGTGTGTTGCAGCTGTTCTTACCCTCTAGTACAGCGGATCGATTCTGAATCAACGTTTCATCGACGATTTGGTGACTGCCGTCGATTCCCGCTTGATACCCTCACAATGTGTTCGATTGACGTATTTTGCAAGGCGATGTCCGCTAAAGCCGTCAATGCTTTTGAATTCATTCTAGATTGCTGCAATGGTATGCAGGAAAGGGACATAACCGATTCTCGTTCGACCCAATAGTATGCAGGCAAGGAACATAAGTGACGCTCGTTCGCTTCTTTGGTATGCAGGGAG
Source organism: Drosophila suboccidentalis (assembly GCA_037043435.1). Lineage (NCBI taxonomy): Eukaryota > Metazoa > Arthropoda > Insecta > Diptera > Drosophilidae > Drosophila > Drosophila suboccidentalis. Next base: position 694,930 of record JBAMBK010000134.1, read on the forward strand.
GGAACATAAGTGACGCTCGTTCGCTACTTTGGTATGCAGAGAGAGATATTATCGATTCTCGTTCGCATCTTTGGTATGCAGAGAGCGATATTATCGATTCTCGTTCGCTTCTTTGGTATGCAGAGAGAGATATTATCGATTCTGGTTCGCTTCTTTGGTATGCAGAGAGCGATTTTATCGATTCTGGTTCGACCCAATGCCATGCAATGCCGCCCAAATGCATTTAATAAATATTTCAAATAACATAAGTTTGATATTATATTTTTATATAATTATTTATTTTTTATTCACTATAATAAATAAAATATTTTAAGAAATTTTTTTTTACCGAGGAGCAGCTCCTCCACATCGCCACTAAAGGAATACGGAATGCAGCCTGAAATAAAATAGAGAAATAGAAACAATATTTTCCAACCATTATATTAATATTAATAACAACACTTACCTTTGCTTTTATTAACAATAAATTAAAATCCACTTATCCACACAACTTATTTTGCACATTCTTGTGCAAATCAAACTCAATGAAATGTCAAAACGCGTGTCAAAAATGTTAGCCGAAAATTAGACAAAGGCAAAGGGAAAAAACAAAAGCAAAACAGAGCACACACTCTCATAAAGAACAGTAGAGCATACGCCTCTCTCTCTCTCTCTGTTAAGCGTTCGGCTTCAATCATGTTCGACACGACGCATCGCCGAAAAAGAAGCAATGCAGAATCGACGTAAAGACAATTACTCCGCCAGCTGGACTAGAGGGTACTGTGATAAGCGAACGGCGTGTTTAGGTCGCCACATTGCTCCTGTTGCTGTCGTCTGTCAGCGCAGTGTTTAAAATTTCACTTTCAACTTGTTTTTATACGTTTTCAGCGTCAGGTGGCCAAAAACAAAGCCAAATACTTATAATATATGCAATCTGACTAACAGTCGGTGAGTAGCTTTAAGACGATTACATTAAATATGTAACTGTGAGTAACAGGTTTATGATTTTCAGGTGGGAAGTGTACTCGTGTCTTATTGCTAAAGAATAAATCAAATGATAAACTTTTCATTTACGTAAAGTACAGACAGGCTATAATATCTGAATTTTTTACATAAAATGAAATTGCATTTTTAATTTTATATTCGTTTTTAATATTTTGTATTAATATTATACATCATTTCAAATACGTCTTATTTATAGATTCTCTTTGTTTTTCTCTTTTTGTTATATATATTATTTATATATGTATATTTTACAATGTCCAGCAGAAAATTGGCTCAAACAGTTGTTTTAACCATGAGCTTTTTATCCATTTAATTTTCATTTGAGTTTTAATTAATTCCTTCACTTTTTCAAGTGTTCATTCGTATTCAAGGGTTTTATTTTCAAGATGTTGTCTGTAATTAAAACACTTAAGCCACACTGAGAATGCCACAATGTGTACATCTTAAAACGTTACCAAATGTTTGTATCTTTTGCCAAAAGCATATCAGGTAACTGCAAATGCACTTTAGGTATTTTTGGCTAACTGCAAATGTGAAATTCTCCCCTTTTGTGTTTGGCAGTAGTTAAATTGAGCTGGAATTTTAATTTTTGTTAGCTCAAACACTGATGCACAGCAACAATTTGTTGGGACCAAGAGAACACGCTCATATGATACACCTGAGGCGGCCATTTTGCTGTAAGCCTTAACTTTTGCACACCAAACATTTGCTTTGTGTCATTTTTGCCTGTTCTAAAATCAAAAAACGAGAAAAAAAGAAAAATTCTTTCTGTTGTTGTTGCTGTTGCCAACATTGTGCGTTGTCAAATAGTTTGCTGCGGGGCAATTGCTTGTCTGCCACGCCCCCCCCTACGCCCACCCATTCAATGCTCCCTTACGGTCTGGCACATTTACCTTTTTAAATTGAAAATAAATTAGAATCTGGTTACGTATTTCGCACCGATTTGTGCTGTTAAGTGATAACACATACACTATGTGTGTGTGTGTGTGTGTTTGTATAGACATGGCTGACAACACACACACACACACATACACACAGGAAGCGAGCTGGGTGGAATGGGGGGATGGGGTAGGGAAATTTGACTGCAGGGCAGTAGCATGTGTTGTGTGTTACATTTCTATTTATGATGGAAGCTCTTCATCTGCTGCTGCTGCTGCTTCTTCTACTCTCATTGAGACCTGCTGCATGTGAAAAGAAAATGGGCTCTGAAAAGCATTACAACAACAACAGCAACAGCAACAACAACAGCAACACTAAGAGCAGCAACAACTCTGAGAAGAAAATATGAAATGTTCATTACAGTTGACAAATATTTGCGCTTGCTTTCCATTTTTTTTTGTCCCCCACTCGTATCTCGTTTTAATTTTTTTTTGCATTTTGTGCCCAGCTCTTAGCAACTAGGTTGCCACGCCCACTTTGCCTTTGATGACATGCCCCATGTGGCATGTGCCCGGCCTGTTTTGTTGCATGTTTGATTAAACGCATTTGTTGCTTTTTGACGCGCTGCTTTGTTGGGCTGTTTGTTTGTTGGGTTGTCTGTTGGGTTGTTGGGTTGTTTGCTGGGTTGCTTGTTGATGGTGCAAGCGACTATTTTGCAGCTTAGTCGAAGCATTTCTATGATGTTGCGTTTAATTGAAAGTGCCGCCTCGCATACGCTCTATTTCTATTTCCTGCTGGATTAGTTTTATTTTATGCGATTCTTTTTTTTCTTTTTTATCATTTTAGTCGACTGTAAAGTTACTCAAACGGTTTTTTACTGCATGTATTTACTGTTGCAGTTACAATAAAAAGTAGTCAAAGTTATTTATTGTTCAATTTGCAGCAAGTCAAATTTACTTATTTTATAGATTTTCATTTGAGCCTTGATGGAATATATAGAATCTATCAATATGTGAACAGTCAAAGCTTATATGTTTTGTGAGTTTTTAGTCCCTGCGAATAGAAAAATATCCATGCCATCTAGATTGCATTGTAAAAGGAAGTTTTTATCTGTTATTAAGTAATTTTTTCTAGATTTGTATTGTAAGATTAAGTCTAAGTTATTCCCTCTGGCTTTAAGATGAATTTCCATAGACTGCAGTTGATCTTTTTCCTCACCTTGCAGCGCTTGACCTCCTAACAAGCTGCCCAGCAAATATTTGCTCAACATTTGCAGTTAACAAGAAAAAAAAAAAAAAAAAAAACACATATCAACACAGACATTCGCATACCTATAGCACACATATGAAGTTTTGCTTTTCAATTGCCAAGAAAAGTTTTTGCCTCAAGTTTCTCTTTTGTTGGCTTACTCTTTTTTTGGCCAAAAAAATAGTTATATTTTTAAGTTTTTTTTTGCATTTGCCTGGCGAGAATTAACAAACAACGCAAGTCTTGTAGAATAAAGTTGAAATACGAGTAGTTTATATAGCGAGAAAGCAACTGCAAAAGCAAAATGGAATTTGAATATTTATAAACATTTTTGCATTTTGGCAGCATTTTCACATTTTGCTGGAAAAATCTTTTTCAATGAACATTTGTTTATTTGGCCAAGTTAAGGCCAAGTGCCAGAAGTCTTCAGGGCCTGCCTGTCTGTCTGTCGTGTCTTGACTATAGGACTTATTCCGATGGTGCAACGAGCAGGCGGGGCAGTTGAGGCAATAACAAAAACTTGTGCCTAAGTCTGGCAAAATACAACTTTCAAGTTGCATAATATTGTGCTGCTGTTGTTGTTGTTGTTGTTGTTAGTCCAAGCTGAAGTTGCCTTGCATTATGCGTCCCAAGTGTTGCAAGTCTATTAAAAATTACTTTTAAATGTGTGCAATGCACTCAACTGGCCAACAGCAAAATGTTTGTTCAAATTGCCCCAAAAGCAATTCGAGCGGAATGCCAAAAATCCAGTTTACCTCACCTGAAATTGCACATGGACTTTGAAATTCTCTCGCCGTTCTCTGTAAATGACGCTTAGCTGCATTAGATGTACTATTTTTTGCATTTTCAATTAATTCATGTCAGTATTAGTGTTGTGTTAAAGTATTTGTGCACTTTTTGTGCTTACGCAGGCTTCACTGCACGTGCGTGCAAAAGCAAAGGAATTATGGAATTTACGGAATGAATAACGTGCAGAATTCTATAGCTCGGTAGTTTACATGTAATTTGTCATGTATAACATGTAATTAATCATTTTAATTATATTTGTGACTATATTTATAATTTGTATTATTAAAATCTATTTAAATTAAATATTTTGTATTTTCTTTTGTATTTTTCAACTGTATGCTAAACAACCAAATCTATGCTACACCACAGTCTATTAATGAGATTACCACACACATACATATATACACACACACACACACACACTCACACACACTCACACTCATTCATTGGCACGTGTGGCAACCACCTGTCGCGATTTGGTTGCGACGCGTCGACAGTAAATAACCGTCAGTAAGGCTGAAGGCTGGCGCATTTTAATAACTTTTGTGTGGCATGCCACACCCACTTGAGCTAAGGCTGAGGCGCGTCGCGTTATTGAAGTCATAAATAAAAAGGCGTTGCTGAACTCTGGCTGCCTTATGGGATGCCTAAATGTATGCTACATTAAATTGTGGTTAGACGTGTAAATAAGATTTTGTGGTTAGTTTTTTGCCAGCAGATGCAGGATTTTAATTAAAAATGCCTTTAATTTTTTAGGTAAACTGCGGTCTGACTTTGCCACTTTGAATGTTTGCTTTCGGGTCAAGTTTATTATAGTTTTTCAAATAGATTTTTTTCATAAGGACAGATTTAATTTTCTGCTTGCAGATTTGATGGCAATTTGACCCGTGTAATAAAATAAACACCTACAAATGCAACATGGAAACATTTAAGTTTTCAAATCAACTTCCATTTATGAACTAGAAGAAACTTTTGCTTTTTATATTAAAAAAGAAATTTAATTAAATGGAAAAATATTGTATGCAAAAGTGGAAGATAAAGTTAAATATGGCATACGATACGTATAGCTGACTTGATACCCTGTAGAGTCGTTGAGGCTGGTTTTATACTAAAATTGTAACATTATAAATAGTAAAAATATGTTAATAAACTGGCTCATATTAAAGTTTATTTTAAAAAAGTACTATAATTTCTTTAAAAATAATATTGGATATCCATCAGCGTTTTCCGCTAGTTTCACATTGAAACAGAATCTTTAATTTTGGTTTCATGTAATATCAGAGTATTTACTAGCTGTTCACGCTCGCCTGCAGCACTTACTTTTGTTTGTTGTTGTTTCCGAGTGTAAACTGTTATTCAAAATTAATTTATAAAGCTCTGGGCGCAAGGACAGTGTCGAGTGAGGCTCGCAATTGGCTTAAATTGTTCATGAAATGCAATGAAATGAACTAAGAAAAAGCCGTTTTAATTTTGCGGCGTTGCGGCGCGGCAACAAAACGGGTCAAGGATATGCGCCTCAACGAGGACAACCAACAACAACTGCAGGCTGACAAGGCTGAGGCTCCTGTTTCAACTACTCCCCACAGTCCACCACCTTCTTTTCTCTCCTTTTCCCTTTCTCTCTCTCTCTTTCTCTTGTGCTTGCTTTCCCTCTTTCACTTGGCTGGCGCTGCGGATTTGCAATTAATGTTGCCTTCAACTTTTGTCCCTTAGCCGGCGAGCTGTAACAGTTCCTGCCGCTGCCTTGCTGTAAATTTGCTTAAACGAAAGTGTGAGCATGAATTTAATTAGAATCGCTGGCTATCTGTTGGCCAGAATCTGATTCTCTCTCTCCAGCCTGCTTGCTCTGACTTTTTTCCAATTATCCGACGACATTTTCTAGTGCAACACGTAAAGTGTGTTCATGTTGTTGTTGTTGTTGTTGATGTTTTTACTGTACTTGGGCTTCTTAAAATGTCAGACTCTCAAGCCCATTAGTTAAATCAACTTTTGCTCTTAACTTAACTTAACTTAACTTTCTTCTCAATTTTCAATTGACAGTGATCAATTACTTAGCGACTTTTCTATAACAACAATAAACGGACTGAGTATTAAGCCCAATTATTTAATTTAATGATTGAAAATAATAAAACTGTTCATTACTCTATTGATTCAAATACACTATTGATTTAAATATGCTAAATCCCTTTTAGGGTGGTAATATAATAAATTCTTTAAACTTAAATTTACAATCAATAAATTCATTCTAAATATGAATTTAAATATTTGTATAACTTAGAATTAAGTTTAAATATTTGTACGCCTTAAAATGTTTCAAAATAATCATATTACTTAATAAAACTAATCCCCCAATTTTATTAGAGATGTAAAAAATATTATTCCATGTATAGATTTTGAGAGCTGATGTTAAATATTTTCCTGGGATTAGTTACACTTTCGGGTAAATGCAATTTAAATCCTCCAAATATTTGACGGTCACACAAACCAGACGAAAAAGAGACAGAAAGAGAGAGAGAGAGAGTAAGAGAAAGGGAGTTAAAGGTAAAGTCCATGCGAAAACAAAATGCAATTGAATAATGCATTGTACGTATATAGTAATAAAACGTAGCATCAGAAATAAAAAAAAACAAGAAAAAAACAAACGAAACGAGTAAGAAAAATGATTGTTTGTACGCGTGTCTATGTGTGCGTGTGCGAAAGTGTGTGTAAGAAGAGTAGAAATAACATGAACATAAAAAATATTTACAATGTTTATTGTTGTGCTTCGCAGAGCGCAAATACATTTCGAATGCAAATATTAAATGTGATTTTCTATGCAGTTGGATGCGAGTGTGTGTTACTCTCTCGCTCTCTCTCTCTCTCTTTCATACTTGTTTCACTCTCCCTCTCGCTGTGTCGACCACACATAAAGCATGCATGGCTAGGCGTTAGCCTGGTTAGTTGCCACTGTTGTGTTTCTGTTGTTTTTCTTGTGGGTGGGTCAACAGTTGTGCGCAGAATTTAAGTTTTGCCTGCTTGCCCCGTAAAACTTGCAACTTGCAACTTGCAGCACAATTTATCAGCAGCTGTAACCTGTGGCCGGGTTAGAATCTGTATGGGGCAAGGCTTGACAACTTTGCTGCTGTTGCTGTTGCTTTTGGCCTGGCTTTGCTAATTGCTGCCATTCAACAGTATCGTCATCATCCTCTCGTTTCACTGTTAATTCTCTGCACGTGTCTGAACTTTCCTCAATTTTCCAGCCTCACCTCGCCACTTTCTCCTTCTGCATACCGACGAGTCACAAGTTGTTAAAAACTAATCAATCTTTCAACTTGACTAACGGTTTTGCCTGTGCTTTGACTGCCATTGACATGTGTGTGTATTTTTTTTAAATTTTCTTTCTCTTTTTTTTTTTCAGTTTTTCACGCTTGTCGCGTTTTCCCAATGTATCGCTAGCTACTGGCAAACTAAGCCAAGGCATAACTCTGCAGCTTGGCCTTAAATCAAATTTCGATGCACCCCAACTCACACACACACACACACATACACACTGATACACTTTGTGTCAGTTGTGCTTTGTGCAACACTGCGCTCTGCCTTTTGCCATTGACACTTCACACCAACTGACACACACAAAGATACACAGATATAGATACATAGATACAGTCGCCTATTAGCCATCGATTTTCAGCAGCAATTTGTGGTTGCCACTTTGAAGGTTATACCACCACCAGTGAGTGTGATGGCAAGTGGTTTAGTGTGGCTCATGGGTTATGGGACGTGTGGACGGGGGCTGACTGTGGCCTTTTGATTGATGTCTCGCTTCGGTTTGGTTATTTGGTTATTAAGCGATTGCCACAGTCCACCTGTCAATGCGATATCTGATATCTGAAATCGAGTCCCGTGTTTTAATGGATATAGAGAATTATAGCATTTTTTTCTTCCTTTTATACCGTAAGTAAAACTTGATTTTTACTTTTCTAATTTTAAACATAATAAATAATTTAAAAAAAATAAATAATTTTTCGGAATTTTCTATAGAGATCTATAAATATAAAAAATTTTATAAAATAAAATTATGTTTTTATGAATATTTAATATGAATGATATGAAAGGTATATTCATTTTAAATAAATTAATTTATCTTGTTTAAAATTTAAATTTTTAAAAAAATTAAAAAAAAAAAAAATGGGCGATTGTTATTCAGAAACATCGACATTTCGCTTGGAATTTTATATGTATATTCCACATTTTCTACTTAAAATGATATGAATGAAACTGTCCTGTCATAACAATTGTGCTGACTAGTGTATAATAAAAACTGAAATTCCTTTCAAAACCAATATAAATACATAAGAAACTTTAATAAAATAGACTGATATATATAATTAGCATTCATAAAGGGTTTAAAGCTCAATTTTACTACTTAACTGATTTACTAACAGGAGGTAAATCCCTGACTGTTTGTTTGGCTTTCTTTGCCTCTATTTATTCTTTTCAATTGTAAGAGCTCCTTACCAAATGGAGAGGCATTTATTGCATTTGCAATGCGACTCAAGCGGCGTTCCCATTGTGAGCTAAAGTGTTTGCCATATTCATGAAATTTTATGGCCCAAAGGCTGCGACTGTTAAGTGTTAAGTACACGTTCGGTAAGTGCATAATTAATTAAAGATATTAACTTAACGAATGCATTTAATTACGATAGAGTTTCCACACTTTTCTCAGCGTTTTCAGTGCAGCAAATTGTTCAGTGAGTTGCTAAACATGCCAAGCCATTCGAACTGGCAAATTGAATAGATCTCGTTACATACATGCGATGTATTTGGTTTCGTTTTTTTTAGGTTTTTGGTTTTTGTTTTCCCTGCTTATGGGAGATAAAGAAATCTGGCAACAACAAGTGAAATTGTTGCCAAAGCCGCGACTGTTTTACGCCATTTCCCTCGCTTCTCCTTGTCGCCCTGTTCGATCTCTGGCAAGAGTGCGAATTGTGCCGCGGATATGCTCGAAATAACAAGTTTAAAGGCATGCGAAAATCTCGTTGGTTCGAGTTGCTGTTGGTGTTGATTGAGGGATTGAGCGCAAAAATCGAATACAACAGCAAACGAGCACGAATTTTATACACACACACACACACAATACACAGCTCCAGCAACAGCAATTTTCACGTATTTTCACGCATGTCACTCTTGCTTTTCGTTTTGCCAATTTACTGGATTTACCCGGACTCATTCCAAATACATGGCTGATTCCTGTTGTTGTAATGGAAAGAATAAAAAATATTATGTGCTACTAATTTATTTATTTATTAAAAAAGTAATTAAAAAGTATTTTAAAATTCAAATAAATATTAGAATATATATATAAAGAATTAAAAATGAAAGGTATGAATTTGTAAAAGGGTATCTTTAAATCAGTTCCCTTAAATTAATTTTACACGACTACAAAATAGTAAAACATTTTAAGATTTTTGAGACTTTGTCAATTAAATTTAATAAAGTATTATATGAACGTACTTTTTGGAGTATTAATTTTAAAACATTTAAATAGATATAAATAAAATAAAATGAAACCTCCGGTAAGTGAATTTCAATATCAATTTCAATAAAACCTTGGTGCAGGTATCTTGAAGTCATGAAATTGTCAGCGTTATGAATTCAACTTATTATTTTTTTCGTTTTGCCATACAAAAATTACATTTTGGTACCGTTTTTATCGTTACATTTCCTTTTTTTCCGATTGCACACGAGAGGGAGACTGTATTGCAAGACAATATTTTTGTAGGACTCCAAAAGCGTAGCACACTTTTTGGCGCTTGTTCGTAAAATTGAAGGGAACGCATGGCGCATGGAATCAATTTGATGAACGCTGCTTGGTTAAGCGTTTTCAATGCAATTTTTATTGGCAACTGTTTCGCTGACTGCCAGTCCTTTTTAGCCCTCACAGTTCGTACCCGGTTAGTGCATGGTCGATATCCTTGGGTTGGAAAGCATTCGTCGCCTGCAAATGAAATAAAATCAAAGTATCGTTGCAATTGCGTCAATTGTGTGTGTGCTCGTCTGGCAATTCCCCTTCTGCTGTTGCCACCATTCGTTGGCCAACTGGCAGCGACTTAATTTCAAAAGTTGTTATGGCAATCACAGCAGCTGGGCTCGCAGCAAGTGAGAATGAAAGTATTAGCGATAGGAAGGCAGTTCAACTTAAAGCCTATGGCACCCAGACTGGCAATGGAAGAGTTTGATCATTAAGCAGCTGAAATTAAAATATATTACGGCTAGAGAAGGAAAAAAGACAATTTAAAAGCATTTATTTATTGTATTTAATAGCCCAATATTTATTTACTTTGTTGAAATTGAAAAGAAGTTTTTGAGAGTCGATATTTATATGAATATATTTTTGAAAAATTGAAAATCTGATATTTCATATGTTTTTTTTTTTGGTTTTAAAGAAATAACCATAAACATTTCTAGAGATTTGTGAAGCACACCTGTAAACATACTTAAGCTTAGATTTCACTTAAATGCCTGCATTCGTTAAGTCTCCATTTCTTGGATTTGGTTTGCATTCAGCTGACTTAATGCAATTTATGGCCTGAATAGAGCTTCAATCACATGGCTGCAATGTTATATTATACCATCTTCTACTCTCTCACTCTAACTCCCTCTGTCTCGATCTCAACCATCTCACTCACTCCCTTGTCGTACGTGTATTTCTCTTTCGCATCAGTCACTCAAAATGAAAAGCCATCAGAGCCAATTTTCAAATCAAGCAATTGCGCTTTTCAGTAAAATATATAACGCAGCACTATGTAACCGTCACTTCACACCTTCATCTGTCTCTCCACACACCTTCTCTCTCTCACACACACTCACACACACACACATCGACCCTCAGCTTCAGAGCTCATCCTGGCTAAGGTCAAATGACAGTTGTAGTTTTCTGTCGCTCAGCAAGGTGTAAATTATAACGCGCATTGTGGAGCTGCCAGTTGCCAGTTGCCAGTTGTTGCCAGTTCCATCCACCCACCAGTCAGTTGTTGATGTTGTTCCTTTTTGGCCAGGTAAAAAGCCATCCCGACGTCACAAAAAATGACACTTAGCGCACCGTGATGCTGATTTATGGCTTAGGCAATGAGAATTTATTGACTTGGCAGCGGGGTCAAACTCAACTTCCGGCATTCACACCGAAAGCCACAAACAACCACAAGATTATTCCATATTCTATATTCTATATACTCGTAATCGGCTTTAACTTTTGGCCTTGCCTCAAATTGATTTAAGCCATAAAACTAAAACAGATTTCAACAGAAACTTTCATTTGCCCCAAAAATACCATTATGCTCGATGTGCCAAATTTTGCTATTTATTTCGTTTTATTTCATTTATGTTTCAGCCCCAAAATAATGTTCTTCTCTCTCTTTCTCTGTCTTTATGGCTCTCCTTTTAACTTACACTCCCTTTGCCACCCCGTCAGTCTCTCACTCGTTCAATTTCTTTGTTCGAAGCGTGACAGAATTAATGCAATATGAACAGGTAACTAGCAGATACCTGTACTTTTATTTTCAATTACATTTTTTTTTATTTTTATTTAGAAAATATTCATTTTTGGCAAATTATACTTTTATTGTCAGTTAGACTTGATTTTTATTATTTTGTATTAATTATATTTTAAATATTGAATATATTATTATGCAGCTAATATTATTATTTTAACAATTTATCTACCATTTAAAAAAATAGGTTTCCTTACAGATAAGGAAGGCTTTACAAATATTATTTGACTTAGACTTTTACTGATCGCCAATCGCATTCACATGCAGCTTATGTTCTAAACAGGAACTCAAATATAAAGATGTGAGCTTTTGAGGAAGTTATCAAGTGTTTCGCGAGGTTGTTGAGAAAGTTGTTTCTTAAGGACATCAGCTAAAGAAAAAACTGTGGCGTTGTTTTGTGCGCGTGTCTGGTTTACCTTTCGCTTTTTATTTTTTGAATGGGATGTGGAACGCGGAGAGGGGATAGGAGGAGGGAGGGGCTGAAAAGCAGCCTTCGCCTTGGCACACATTTCATGTGGTCCATTGTTTGCCAGGGTGACTGTGTGTGTATGCTCTGGAAATTAAATACTTTGCTTGAAATGCTACACTGACGCCCTGACGAGGACAGCTGACAGCGTGCGAGAGGAGGAGGCAGGAGGGAGGAGGCATGTGGCATGTGGCAGTGAGGCAGTCAGTCAGTGAGGCAACAACTTGTTAGCGATGCTGCTGATGCTATTGTTCATCTTCTTCTTCAACTTCTTCGAGTTGTTGGTGTTAAACTGTGCAACATTTCACTTTTCGTGCCTCTGCAACAACTACATTGCGCTGAAAGAGGAATTATAAAAACATAAACAACAATTTGATTCTAATTAAAATAATAATATAAAATGCATTGGAAATCCTGTTTGCATTCAACAACTTTTATTCACACTTCAATTGTTCTTTTTTGTGTGAATTTTGTGTGTGTGTTGCGACATATTCAATTTCCGCATCACAGCCACAAAACATTTCAGTTGAAAATTGAATGTCACTGTTTGAAAAGTGAAACTGCACACCCCCTTTCCCAGCCCCCCTTGAGAGGGGAATACGAGTGAGGGGAGCTGGAGGGGAACTGCTACTTGGGCACTCGACATAAAATGCACTGTGCTAGATTTGTGGTTTTGTGGGTCGCATATTATTTGTAGCTACATTTCGCATTTCTACATGGGGACAGCTCATAAACTTGCAACAGAATGGGGCAAAACAGCAGCTGCTCTTGCTGCACCTGCACCTGCACCTGCAGCTGCAGCTGCACTTCATTATAAATATCTGTGCTCTCATAATGCCGTCTGGCTCTGAATGCAATCGTGTGCACTTGAAACCTGAAACATGCTCTCCACTTATTTTAAAATATATATTTACATAAAATATACACTTGTGAATATTTGCCAACATGTAATTTAGACGGTCGCCCTAAACCAAAATTCCATTTCCATTTAGAAGGGAAAACCTGAAAACAACCAGAGTTCCACTAAAAACTGTTGCAGCATTTTAGGCTGAATATTTAATACAGCGTAAAATGCTCGATTTCGGTTTGCGCACAAAAGTTGGTATCACTTTCGGTTAGTTAGTTGATTCACAGTGCAACCGAAAAGTATGCAATTATGATACATGTTGCATGCTGCATTTCGTACTTTTATAATTGCAATTAGGATTAAATTCAAAACAAAATTACATTTACGTAGACTTTGAAGACGGTTTCCAAAATATTGTTTCATGCATAAATTGGGAAAGTTGTGCCTTAATTCAAAATTGCAAAGAATTCCTTTCGCTTATTAAAGCTAATTTAAAGTAAATTTAATTTCTAAATTAACCCTTCATTTAAATTTCTTGTGCACAAAAAAAATATCCAAGTTTTATTTGCTTTTTATTTACATGCCAATTTCATTGAAGCAAAAGTTGAACTTGTTGCACAGTTGGCTGTATCTTTGGTATCTCAGTTCATTTTTTTTTTTTTGTTTTTCAGGAGTAATTAATTGTGTCCCTTTTACGGTTTTGGCTTTGGCATATTCTGCCAAGCTCTGCGCTTATTAAAACCACAAAATTTTTAAAAGAAATTTGCGTTGGAGATGACTGCCAAAGTGGCAACAGCAGCAACAACGATGAGAAATATAAACAACGGAAATATAATTAAGTATGCGCACTGTTGCCTTTTGCTCTGCTGCCCAGTCAGCTACCTACCAACTCCCTCAACACACAAAGTTTTTGGTTACTTTCACTTCTTCGTATTTTTTTTGTTGGTTCCTGTGTTATTTTCTTTATTTTTAGTATTTCATTTCAAGTTTTAATTTACGCATTTTCGTGGCAATCAAGCGTAATTGCAACCTGGCCCAGTTGAATATTCTTTTTGCAGCTGACGAGCCCATCGAAAAGCAAGTTCAAGACAAAAACGAAACAAATAACATTACTTTAAAATATATAACATGAAGATTTACATGTATTGTTCAACAATGATATAATCAGTGTATATATTTGAGACTCAACGTAATGCAGCAGATTTTAAGACCAGACCTGTTGCTACTCCAAATTCTAGCAAATAAGTGGCACACACACACACAGGCACAAGCACAGAGAATACAAATTATGAAGGACACAGGCAAAAGCTTGTTGACTGCTCAAGTGGCACAGTTCCTTTATGAATTACCATTGTCTGTATGTATGTCTTACTCTATCTCTATGTGCACGAGTTTGTGTGTGTGTGTGTTTGTGTGTGGATAAGAGCGTCTCAATGGCTTACTCTTAAAAAATTTCGTTTACACGTTTAAGAGTTTATCAATTAGCCAGTCTGGCACTGTCTGGACAGTTGAAATAGTAAGCAAAAAAAAATGTAACTAGAACGTATCCGTTAGCTAAAATGCTCTGTCTAAGCCAAGGACCGTTAGTTTAAAAGTGCGCTCTCTTAAAAGCTAACGCTCTAAAGAGAGCGAAGCTAAGAGCAGTGGAGTGAGCTTTGAGCTTGCGAGCCACACAAGAATCTTGCGCTCTCTCAACAACTCTCTGTGTGAGCTTTTTATTCAGCAGAGAGCGCGAGAGAGAGAGAAAAATGTGTGGATGCCAAGTGTGTTGATAAAAATGACTGAAACAGCTGTTTGGCCTGAGCTTTTTATTTTTTTTGTTACTGTTTTTTTTGTATTTTATTTTTTGTTAGCAATTTGTAGGCGCGCCTATCGAATTTCTCGTGAGCGTCAAAGTTTTGACTGGCATATGATGCTGCTGGAAGTTTGGGTTATTCTCGAAAAGCCAAAACTTTAAATACCCCAAATTGTTCGATTTACAACGATGTGAGCTTTGAAGAGAGCCAGGAGTAAGGGCTTCAATGTTGTCCTAGGTTATGAAGAAGTTTCATATGGGCGAAAACTTAAAGTTGTCAAAAATCAGCATGTTTTATAATAATAGCTGGTTTTTGTTATAATAGAATACATTTTCAGACTTCAAGTTACAAAATCATAAAGGTTTTACGGTGGTTTTCCTCTTTTTGTTTTTTAATTTAAATAGTTCTTGTAAGAAAAGGGGTATTTTCAATGACCAAAACGTTCGTATGAGTGTTTAGCGCTTAGCTCATCTAAAACTTTGTTTCATTTTATATTATTAAAGTTAAAAACTGTGTCGAAAAGATACTTAATATATATTAATATTTTGAAAAAAGTGTGTGTTAAAAGTCTAACGTCCGCAGTAGACAAAAACTAAGATTTTTATTTATTTTTGATGCTGGATTGATATGGAACTTTAAGCAAGCCTAATTTATTTTCAAAAACAGTAAGACTTTTATCTTGAAATAGGTTTAAGAGTACTCCCAATGAAAAGCATATTCCAGAAAATTTCACTAAAATTTAATAATCTGAACGTGAGCTGTATCAGTTAAAACATGAAAATTTGCGTGTATAGGAATAGCCTATATATAAATTAGAATTTATCAATTACATTGTTATTTTTCCGTAATTAAAAAATATATTTAAAATTATTCATCGTTTATTATTTTTTATAACAATTGAATGCAGAAATTAAATTTATTCTACAGACCTCTCCTCTCTTTCAAATTTGCCCAACATTTTCAATGTATTGGTCAATTGCAAATTGCATTAATGAGGCAAGACATGTTCTATTGCGTGTCATTTGTTCTGTTGTGTAACTGATATTTTGAGCCTCATCAGAGTTGCATTTGTTGATTGCATAATCAGCTTTAGAATGCATGCGGCATTAATTACATCCAATTAGTTTGCTATAATTATGCTTAGGCCTGTAGCCAATTAACAAACAATGTGAAGGGACCTTTGA
This sequence comes from Drosophila suboccidentalis, assembly GCA_037043435.1. NCBI lineage: Eukaryota > Metazoa > Arthropoda > Insecta > Diptera > Drosophilidae > Drosophila > Drosophila suboccidentalis. The sequence goes on from JBAMBK010000134.1 coordinate 710,652, forward strand.
ATCAATAACCAAACCAGGAACAACCCAACTACACGTAACTAACTAACTGAATGAGGGTGTGAGTAAAACTTTGGTACGTTTACTTTACCAAATTGCACTTACATCAAATCTACATACATTTGTCACCAACAGCACAACAACGAGAAAGGCAACAGCAATGTCATAAGAAGTACAAGATTCATTAAACAAACAGCTGGAAGGCAGTTGTGGACCAAGTGAACGACAAAACTCAAATACAATCAAACAAAAATCAAAAATCAAGAGTCATGTTAACTGAAACAACTGCAGGTAAACTACAGAAACAGGCGAAGAGTCACAGGAGTGAGAAATAAACAAAGTGCTAAAAACAACAAACAAACTTTTTCTGCTTTGCTTGTAGTTTCTTTCCATCATTTGTTGTTGTTGTTGTTCTCATTGTTGTTATGCAGGTGTTTTCCCAGCATTTCCCATGGGAAACTGCGAGCAAAGCAATTGCAAAAACTTGTCGCACATTTCTTATAAAGGCTTAGAGTCTATTACGGGGAACTACATATGTATTTCAGAAACAGTTAGCAAGACTTTCAATCGAATAAGCAATTTAAAAATAGATTAAGTTAATTTGGTATATTTTAATTCCTTGAAATTGTTGGTCACAAGTTTGTAAATAATGAATTTGAAATAGATACAATCTGTATGTTAAAAAAATTTGAAAATATCTCTAAAAAACCATTGCATATGGCTTTTAAATACAAACTAGTAACTGCAAGTGGCTTAAAAAACAACTCAAATAATTTCAGTAAGTATATTTAATTCTTTATCAGAGATACAACTGAAATTGAACTAATATGCGACAGATAATGCTAATTTTATGATAACAACTTTTATCCTCACTATTATCACTCGAATTGATCCAAATTCTGTAGAATGACATGCATGGAAATCACTTTTTTATTTAAGTACAATAAAAGCACAGCAGGATGTCCCATTTGATATGCAGTAGTCTGCCATGTCAGCCCGAAACGCTTCCATTTACCTCAAGTGCATCGGGAGTAAACCTGAAAACTGTCCTAGATTGCAGTAGAAGTTTCTCCAAGTCAAATTCAATGTACAGCCGGCATAAAAATGCAAAAATTGTATTTTACGTTTAGCCTGTCGCAGCAGACAGAGAGGAAAAATAAAAAATATAAATAAAATAGCAAGAAAATGTAAAGAATGTTTTTTGGTCTCTCTTGTTTTTTGGTCTAATGTTAAGCCCGCGATGCTTGGGGTAATGCGCAGATTTTGAGCTTTATAAATTGAAATGTCAGAAAAAGTTGAGCTCGCCCAGCGCATGACTGACATGGTGGCAACCAAATCCAAATCCAAATCCAGAGCCAACAGCCAGTACCAGATTGTGAGCTCATCTTGGCCAAGTTAACGGCAAAAGTTGATGTTTCCTTTGAGCGGCAGCAGTAAAAAGAAAAACTCACGACATTGTGGCCATGAATAATGGGGCGGCACTTATGGCCTCCGTATGCGAGTGAGTTGCTCATAAGTATGCTACAGTTTTGTGTAATTGCCATTGTCATGCGGATTTGCATTTCATCTGCTTTCCATTCAAACTCAAATTTCAACTCAAACTCAAATTTAAACTCAAACTCAAATACAAATTCAAATTTCAAAAGTGGTTTTATTCAATTACGTGACTAGTGCAGACATTTCAGTTCTCATGTGTGTGTGGCGTAAACTCGATTACCATTTAAATTTACTTTTGGCCAGATTTGGCATTTGTCATGCCTCATTCAAATAATTTTATGGTTCATGCTATAGTTGTAGTACCTGCAGCTATTGTTGTCCTATCAAATTTGTAGTTTTAATTAAACAAATAAAATGTTCTTCGACTGCCGCTTTATGTGTATCATGTATTGTTTGTTTCTGTTTCTGAGAATGGGTTAACCTAAAAGCCTGTATTTGTCATGCTTACATGGTTTTTAATTGAAGTTAAGTATACGCCCGCGAGCACTTGAACTTCTTTTTCTCTGTCTGAAGTAGAGATGGGCATGGGCCTCCTTTTTGAGGCACGGCACGGCCCAAGCACGGCTGGTAAAAACTGAGGCCCAACACGGGATATTTTTAAATAGGCACGGCACGGGCACGGCACGGCCCATGCCCATCTCCATTTTTGTCACTTCGTGGCGTCACTTTTTTATTATAATGGCATCAATCGTGCTATCGATGTTGTAAGTGTTCGCAAATTGTGTGATACATCGATGAATCCTACAGCTCAAGCTGACAAACAAGCTATAAAACAACGCCAACTTATCGATACTACCATATTTAAATTCAAAATCTGTACCGTGCCTACCGTGCCTACCGACTTTGGCACGGTAAAACACGGCAATTTTTAATAAGGGGCCCAACACGGATTTTTTTTAAATAGGCACGGCACGGCACGGACACGGCACGGCCCATGCCCATCTCTAGTCTGAAGACAAGGTGTGTAAGGATGAGAGTTAAAGCTAGTTTAATAATATAATAAATCGCATTTATATTTGTGAGTTCATTGAAAGAACTTAATTATTTACTTACGTTAATCTCTGCTGATCAATGTTAATTCAATTATTAAAAGTCTATTGCTTACGGTAAAGAATTTTATTCAAAAAAGTTGCTCATCTTAACTTTATACAAATGATAACTTACAGATACAGAATCAATAATCAAAATATATATAATTAGTTATAATAATAATTATTATATTAATATTAATAATTTATGTAAATAACATAATATGCCAGTTACGAGAGTATGTAGAGCACACGCAAAAATTATAAAAAATTGCCATGAGACAAATGGATGGAAAATGCTGAATAATATAAAAAATAAAATTAGCATAAAATACTTTCGGTTACAATTTGATTCGCCGTTGCCTTTTGAGATTCTCTCTATCAGATTCGGTTTCGAGTTTCACTTTCGACTCAATTTCACATACTCATTAATATTTTTGTGTGTTGAAATTCAAAAGTGATTTGACTCTGGAGTTGCCATGGTTTATTTGACTTTCTTTCGATTTAATTAAATGCTTTGCTCTGGCTTTTCAAATTGTTTTTATATCAAAAATGCTTAAAAAAACGTTCCATTTTTTTTTTTGTATACAAAATCGTTTTAGCAATAATTTAGGATTGATCTAAATATTTTGATGTTTTTCGGTTTTGCGTATTTTGTTGGCTTAAATTACGTTTAGCTTAACTGCGAGACATTTATGTAAATAATTGAGATTTTTCAAATATTTTTTAATCTTGTTTTGTTTTGTTTTTTTTTTTTACCTATGTAAATTTAATTTATAATATATTCATTTTGTGTTTTCTTAATAATTCATTATATGGTGATTTATTTTATATTTGTAAATTTTATTTAGATGTGTGGGTCTTGTTGTGTTTTGTGTGACAATTTCTGTGCGCTATTTATGTGGAAAAATGTTTGTATAACACATTCATTGGGTTGCTTTATTAATTTTGTTGATTTTTGTTTTTTATTTTTGCTGACATTTATAGCTTTACATTTAATTAGATTTAAGATTTTAGTACACACACTCATGGAGTTTTTGAAAAACCACGCAAGACTTTTTCATTCTTCTTCTTTTTGCGTTTTAATATAATTAAATATCATTATTATTTAATGTTTAATATTTATGCATTGGGTTTTGTGTTTGTGTTTGTTTTTGTTGTATCTCGCAATGTTCTGTTGTTGTTGTTGCTGTTGTTTTGTTGTACAGCCTCATTGGGCATTTCAATGTGCATTTCATTTTTTGCCTTCGCCCTTTTGCACATAAACAATTTCGGCATATTCTGTTGCATTCTTCGCTGCAGCATCCACAGGTGTTGTTGCTATTGTTGTTGCTGCTGCTGATGGTGTTGTTGTTGTTGCTGTTGTTGTTGTTGCTGTTGCGACTGGTGTCTTCTCCTGGGCGGGCTTTAGTACAAGTTCAGCATAGACGAGTTGTTTGTCTTGCTGTGAATTGAAATTATGCAAAATGAAAATGTTAACATATTTGTAAAATTTAATTAAAATAGAAATATCAATGAAATAGAATTAAAAAAAAATATATATATTTGAGGTGTTTATAGGGTAATTGTGGTACCTTTTCCTTAAATTGCTTGCTGTACTATGTACGTTTATCGATTTACTTAAAAGTCCACACAGGTGAGGTGCTCTGCCAAACTATAGCCTTTATATATCGATACAGTTTTAGATATATGTATATATACAAATTACACAAATTTCGCATGCGTTACCAACACGACAAAATTAAAAAAAAAGAGTTTATATTTGTTGTTGTTGTTGTTGTTGTGTAAGCGATTAAAGTGTAGACGAAAGAAGAAAGAAGAGAGCAAAAAGAATGGCAAAATATTTATGATTATACTTGGAGAAATCAAATTATAAGGAATTATTAAAGCTTTTACAGCGCCTACAAGTATGCTAAGCTAAATGGTGTAGAAAACGGCTCGCCCACACACACACACACACTTACACAAACGCACATTTATACACAAAGTAAGAAAGAGAGAGAGGGAGTTATGGACTGAGACTGAGTTTTTGTATACCTTTGGTTCATTGTCATTGCCATCGATTGTTGTTGTGGTTGTTGCTGTTGCTGTTGTTGTTGTATTGTTATCCTGTGTCTGCTCATTTGTGCCTGCTGCCGTTGTCTCTGCATTATCCTTGTTGTCCTTGCTCTTGCCGGCATCCTTCTCATTGAATCGCTTTAAAATGGCAACAGCAAAGGCTGGCAAACGTGGCTTCACCTTCTTACCGCTCGGCATCTCCCTCTCTTGCCCCTCCGCCTCCCCCAGCTGCTGCTCCTCGCCAGTGCCTCCGATTGTGGCAACTCCAGCCGTTGTTGCCGTCGTTGTTGCCGTGGCTGTTGAGGTGGAGGTTGCCTTTATGTCGGCGCTTTCGGTGTCGCTGCTGTTTTTGGTTTCAATTGTGGTTAAGGGATGTCGTTTTCTTGTTCTTGTTTTCTTATTTGTTGTTGTTGTTGTTGTTATTATTGTTACTCAAGTTGTTGTTGTGTGAGCTTTTGGGCTACTTATTAAATGTGTCAAAATAATTGTTGTCGTGCAGCCGGGGACAATAGATAGAACAGACTAAATAGTAAGCTGCGCCTTTGAGCCAAGTTCCCAAAATGGCCATTAAAGCGGGTTAGTCGTTGGTTAGATGAAAGGTGTGTGAGTGTGTTTGTTTGTGTGTGTTTTAACTTGGCTTAGAAGTTCCTCGCTCGGCAATCATGGTTAGTAGAGGCTGCTTCAACTTGTGCGGATAATTGCGTAATTGTGATTGTTATGTGGCACCATTAAACCAATAGTGTTAGCTCAACCAAAAATTGAACTTTTTCCAAACATTTGTCGCAATTAATAACAGTTAAATTACAAAACAGGTGGGTTTTACAAAACTGGAAACTGAAGAGGAAAGAGTTCTAACTGCAGATTGCGTTTTAAAAATTCTAATTAAAAAAAAAAGACCTTTTGAGTTGTGTCTCTTTAGTTTCTTAAACATAGGATATTCAGGCCTGTTTCGGTTTTCACTTTTTAGCATTTAGTGATTTGCATTTATTCACTTTGAATTTAGACCAAGTGTTTGAAAATGTTCGTTTTTGGCTTTATCGGACTTTACCTCATCAACTCAAAGTGATATCAATCCGCTGAATATCGCCGAAATGATATTAAAGCAGGTTAAAGAATTTCAAAAAGAAAAAATTCGGAACATTCCTGAATATGTATCTATTAGAATATTTGACATTATACTAAAGTTCTGCATCACAGTTTTATTTTATAAATAACCCATTGATTTTTTTGCTTGACATATAAGTCTAGATATCACAGAAAAACATTAGAAATTGCCAATTCAGGGAACTCTTATCATGTTTAACTCGCCAGCCACTCGCAGGATTTTTTTTTGTTATTTTTTTTTGTTGGGCAAACATTTGTCCTGACCTTGGCCTTTGTTGAGCCTGAATTACTGTCATTGACCTTCATTCTCGGTCGTGTTTTGGCCTGGCCTAGATGGAATTTAGCTGATAGTTGGCCACACATACGACAAGTGCTTTTATTAGACTTTATCTGTGCTCTATAAATACTTATTATGGTCTATTTGAATGTCTGGCAGCAGTTTGTCTGCGTTTTAGCCCAGTTATCTGAGAGTAACCGATAGAAGCTCTTGTTTATGTTTCGGATCATGAAAACATATTCGTTATTTATTTAGTATATTTTTAGTTGGATTTTGACCCTCGAACCCTTAAACACACACACATACGAGCACATTCATTTTGTTGTTTGTTGTTTTTATTGTTTGTTAATTTATTAAAAATAATAATATAAAATAAAGTTATGCATTAAATAAAAAACAACCTTATCAAAAACGTTACTAACTACAGCTTAATAACTAAACGCGCTTTGTTTTACATTAGCTTTAGTTCAAAAATTTCATTTAAAATACTTTTTCAACTTTAAATATAAATAAGAAATTATACAAAATTATGAATAAGGAAAGTAACTCGTAGTTTTTGGCTCTTAAGGAAATTAGAAAGTACAGTGGGCACTTGTGTTGCGCTTCTCTTGCTGACTTTGTTCGCGTTTGAGTGACATAGCAATTAGCTTTATGGCATGTTGCAATTGCATAAGTAACCAAAAACATATTCGAAAATAATTCATAGCTTCATGCCTAAAATTTCATGCTAAATGGAAATTCTCGATGAGGTTTTTTTCCTTCTCTTTTCGTTGTTGTTCATGTGATGTGTCTGTGTGTGTGTGTGAGAGTGTGTGAGTGAAGTTTGTCGTTGAAGAAAGTTCCAGCTGCAGTTTCACAGCTCGCTGCTATGCAACTAAAGCGGATGCCAGTAAGCTCACTGATGTGGCATATTCCGTACACACACACACACACACATGCACATACAAATACACACGCATACACACACATTTAGATTTCTGTTTCCTGTGGTAACTTTGGCGCTGTCGTCGTTGTTGTTGTTGTTGTTGGTGTTGTTGGTGTTGTTGTTGCTGGTGTTGTTGCTGTGATCAATTGTGGATTTTTAATGGGTTTCGGCGGTGCTGCTGGTGGTGTTGGCTTCGCCGTTGCCTGACTGCGTCCGGAGAGCAGATTGGCCTGTTTCTGGAGCAGCTCACGCTGATCCTTGGGCAGCCAGCGGGAGAAACGCGACTCGGGAATGCCCAATTCATTGCCACGCTGCAACAAGTCCGAGTTCTCAGTGTTCTTCGACTCCGACTCCATGTCCGTCTGCTTGGGCTGTGAGTTGCGTCCCGCTGCCTGACCCATTAGGACATTGCGCATCGGAATGGTTGTGGGATTATAGACACCGCTGCTCTCCCGATCCGTGGCATACTCGAACGAATCGTCCTCGTCATTGTTCGCCTGTGGACGACGCTCCACCGAGAAACGCTCATGATTGTGGCCATGGCCATTGCCATTTGCCTCGCGCATTTTACTAGAGCCTAGAAGCGTGATGCCATTGGGAGTCTCCAGCAGCGCCACGTTTTGGCCATGGCCGGACTCGAGTTGTTTGTCGCTGCTGCAAAGAGCGAAGGGGCGTTTGTTGGACGGGGGCGAAACAACAACATTTTTGACAGTTTTGTGTTCATTTTGACAGTTTAGTTTTTGTTTGGAAGGAGATGTTATATTTGTCCATATATGAAAGTACACAAAAGAAGTTATTTGTGTGAGTGAGAGAGAGAGAGAGAGAGAATTTGTTGTGATGCATTTGCGAAATGGCTAACTTTGTTTTTTTGGCTTTTGGTTTTTGGTTTTGGCTTTTATGAATATGGCTTGGACAGCGACTTGACGTATTAGTATTTTGCAGTACGGCACAGTGAGAGAGACAGACAGAGAGAGAGAGAGAGACTGAATGTGTGAGAGAGACAGAGAGTGGTAGGTAGAGCGACTGACGAGCGATTTTGTTGGACGAGGCGAGGCGGGCGAACGAGCAATGTGTGTGTGTGTGTGTGTGTGTGTGTGTGTGTGTTGGTGTTGGTGTTGGTGAGTGTGTGACAGCGTGAAATTTGTTTGCGAATTTGACTTGACTTCGATTTTCGGGGACGACAAGACACAACGAACGACACGAGACCAAAATGAGACGAGACACAAACATTTTCAGCAGCTTTTAGTTATTTTTCCGAGCAATTTCCACTGACAAGTTGCACTTAAATTTCGTTGCAGATGCTCAAAAATATATTTCCAAATGGAAATGCATTGCAAATGAAACTAGAACTTTAAATTTTATATTAAATAATTTCATTTTGCTGTTTCTCCAACTTTGCCAGTGGAAACTATAGCGTTTATATATACATTTATGTGTGCTTAAGTATGTGTTTGTATGTGTGTGTGCTTAAGCTATATGCTTACTAATTAATTATGACTATGACTTTACTCTTCTATTAATGATATAGTTGATGAATAACTAATGACCATGATGATGAGAGCTGTGATGAGACATGATTGATTTATAGCACATGTTAATGAAGATTATTAATAAATAAAAAATGGAAAAAATAAAATTAAATAATCAACTAAAAGCCACAAACATGCAACAAGACGTACGCACAATTCAACTACGCAATTATTATAAGAAAAAATGTGAAGAATTATGAATATATAGATAGATCAGCTAATGCAATCGTATATAGTTAAGCAGACAGATACCGTTCCGGGTTAGAGTTCCAAAGCATGACTCGTATATGACCTGGCCCCGTTGCACTTTGAAGTTATTTTGACATTTATGCAAAAACAAACTGGACAACAAATCAATTTACTACTTACGTTTCATTTGTGGCCGTCTTGATTGATTTACCTGTGGAAGTAATTGAGAAAGCTTTAGTTATTTTTAAGATAAATATATAAAACAATAATTATAAATTGATGTCAGATGAAGCAACCCATTCGATACCATCATCATGAACTAACATATCCCCAACCAATATCAACTTTCACTATACGAACTGATTTGAAAAGCCAATTGGATTATTATTTAAATAAAAACAAAATTTATTTGTAACTTTAAAGTATGTTTTGTTTTTACAAATTCTAAAAGTAAATAGAATTGAATAAGTGTGTGCAAATTATCATATGTCGTAGTTTTAGCCAATTTGTTGTGTTTTTTTTTTATTATTTAGAACTATATAATTTATAAGTGGGATACATAATTAGTTGGTCTAATTATTCGAGCCAAGTTTTATCTATAAAATAAATATAAATTTTATATTATTTCATTTCGATTTTTAATTATAAACTAATTATTTTTGTTGAGCAAGAAAGTGTATTCGAGGCGAAAAAATGCAAAAAATGCTGGCAGGTTCAAAACTTAAATTAAATTAGTTAATCGCTGTGGCAAATTAAGCCAAAATGTGAAAAATTATGTTACAAAATATTGAATTCGTGAATAATATAAAAAAATATATATATGAATTGTTGAACGTGTATATAGAAATGCTGCGAGATTCCAGGAGATTCCGAGATTTCGTTATTTAACTTATGAACCATATAGAGAGCTTACATAGATACTTGGCCTACACGATTGATAGATAACATTTTATCTTTCTTTACTTTTTAGTTTTTGTATCTTTTCAATTTAATTTATTTGTTGAATGTTTTTGTGCGCCTTTTGAGATATATCTGAGCGGAACAGAGAGCTTTATTTAAGGGGATCGTTTGCTTAAAGCAAGGATCGCGCACAGCTTATTTAGGGATCGGTCTCGAAACGGACTCTACACGGAAGTGTTCGGTGGTTTGGGTGCATCGGCGCCATTTTGTTGGCCATTTCCGGCCGCAATAACGGCTGCAGCTGTGGCCGCTGCCGTCTTCTTCAGATCGGCCTTCTTTTGGGCCTCCAATTTATCAGTGACTGGGGGCGTGGCCTCCTCTGATTGAGGCGTGGTATCGATATGTTCATCGCCATTATCTTGGCCATCGAGCTCATCGTCGTGCTGTTCGGGATGTATCTGTGCCTCAGAATCGGGACCGATGTCTGTATTGAGTGTGGCGCCTGCAAAGAACAACAACAACAAGAACTAACATTTAGCGACGAGTGAGTTCCGGTTGCTTATGACAACCATTTTGGACCGTTTTGTTCATTTTGGCCATCACTTAATACGAATTGGGTTAGTCCTTATACCAAACAAAATAAAAGCCAAGAAAAGTAACATAAAAAGATTTTTTGTCAAGTAAGAAAGATTTTAAGAAAAACAGAGGAAAGCAAAAACCAAAGTAGATAATTTGTTTAGATCATTTTTAAAAAAACATAAAGATAAAAAATAATAATTAAATAAATAAGTTTATAAATTATTTCTAATTGTAAGGCGTCTTTAATGTTAGCTCTTCTTGTTGTTGTCATTTGTAGACATTTTTAAGGCAGAGTTTCGATTCGTTGTCGCTAAATTATTTAAATATATTTGTAGCAATTATTTGTTAAAGTTCTTTTTATATATACTAAATACATTAATTATTAATAAATATATTGAAAAACAGTTGGCTTTGAAAATTGAAATCAACGTCGAAAATTGATTTTCTTGAGTTTTTTTTTTGATTACACAACTTATTCAGTTTATTTTCAAAGATTTCTTGATTTTAATTGTATACATATTTTGGTTACAGATTTTATATTAGCATAAAATCTTCTCAGAATTGTTATTCTTGGCATCAAATTGAAAATATGAATTATGATGGCAAATTGGCGATGCAAAATCAACAAAACAAGCATCTTGAAGGTTTTATCCCCTATCTAGTCTAAGACCTCTTAAAGCAGATACACTTATAAATATTTAGAAAAAGGGCATCGAAAAGTGAAGTAAGAATGTTAAATTTGAATTTGAAGAATTTCGAAGGCTGCACGAGTTGCTGCCACTTCCAAGTTGCAACTTGCCGCTAATTAAAATGTAAAAGCCACACAATGAGTCAAAAGTTAACAACGGGCTGTGGCAGTCGGTTGATGGTTGCTTTTTGCCTGCCACGACCACGCCCCCTCCTCCCACCGCCCACGACCCCTGGGTTTGCCGGGACTGCTATGTGTTTGTTTTCCAGACACTGCAGCATGTGGCAAATGTTGGCAAATGTGATGAGCATGGAGTCTAATGGCTGATGGGCTGATGGGTTGTTGGGTTTTTTTTGGTGGTGCAGGGTGAACAGTGGTGAATGAACCGTGGTTCGGGCTAGAAATTATTGTTAGCGTAGCTGATGATGGCATGACTATGATAATGAGGACATGATGATGACATTATGATGGGCACCCAACGAAAAGCGAACGAGTAGAATTTTAAAGAATACAAAAAAAAACAAAACAATAACGAGACTTACCGCCAAAGCACCATCTGCCGGTGGCGCGCGCAAACAGCACGAGCAGCACAATCAGGACCAAAACAGCAACGGCCACAACGATACCCACAATGGCGGCCACATCTAAGCTGCTGCTGGGCGGCTTGCTCGACGAACTGATGCGCACCTCGTAGTCCATGGTTCCAAGTTCATTGCTGGCCCGCACACTGTACGTTTTGGTCGTGTCCTCCAGAGTTAGCCCGGCAATCGCCAGCGTCACATTGTACAGATCGTTGCTCAGGTATTGCGGCTCGTAGGCGGAGTAGCGTCCGTCGGTGCGACCTTGGGGAATAACGACACCGCCAATGTTCCACTCAATTGTTGGTGGCGGGCTGGCGCGGATTGTGATGTTCACAATGGCAGTGTGCTCCAAATAGAGACCGTAGACCAACGCCTCTGGCTGAGGGACAGGGCCGTCTGGAAAGGAAGCCAAATAAATATCATTAGGAATTTCATTACAAAAAATTTATATGTAATACAAATGTATGAAATTATCATTAAAAATTGATTAATGAAAAAAAAGATTGAATATAATAAAAGCGTGGATATTATTATGAATTGTATTACAGATTTCCTTATGAATCTCACTATGGATTAAAATGTAGGGGAGAAGTGGTGGTTGTGGGCATGGGTGGGTTGTGGGCACCCCTACGTATATTTTCACGAAATGAAGATTGAGTTTTGTTGGTAATGTCATTCGCAAGAAATTACCCTATGTATAATTCATGCCAAATATCAAAGTGAACGGACGCGTTTCCTTTTGGAAATGAACGAATTGGTTTTTTTTGTGCTTGGAAAAGGTGAGGAAACTTCTTTCAAACATTTTTAATAGTGTATCAATCAAAGTGGATCGATTGGAAAGGTAAGTGTAATGCATTTTTATTTAGTCGAACTATTATGCTAAATGGAACAATATCGATTTGAACCAAAAAATTTAAACAAAAAAATTTGTTCATCACTTTTTAAAGTGTCTGCTAAAAAAGTGGGTTGTGGGCACAAAAATTGAGGGTGTTGTGGGCACCCCTTTTTTTTAGTCAAATTTTTTATATAGCTACTGTTTCTTGGAAAATTGTTCTAAAAATTTGTTTGGATCCCTCTAGAACATTCTTGTGATTTTCACGCTTCATTCTTGATTTTTGTTTTTGCCACGCAAATTGACCGCAACCAACTCCATCAATTGTAACATCTGCGATCGAGCTTTTCATGTGAAATGTGTGGGCATGCGGGCAAGTTATTATACATGTCAAAATTGTGTTTCCGACGATGAATAACGCCTATGCAGGCTTTATGATTAATAAACTGTCATTTTGTTCATATTAGTTATGGTTTTTTTTTTCATATTTTTCCATTTACAGCATTTTTGCCAAGGGTGCCCACAACCCCCACTAAAAAAATTTTTAGCTGAAAATACCGATTTTACAAAAGTCCATGTAAAATTTTTTTGCGTAACGAAATCCGGTATGTTTTTATATGATTAGTTAGCTTAGGTCTCTAGCTGCTTTACACAGATATCCATATATCCAAAAAATATGCACTAGGTCGGTAATTATAGGCCGAAATCAAAACTATGCCCACAACCGCCACATCTCCCCTATTAAAAATAAGATATTCATTACAAGGAATAAAATGAGGATATCACATTAGGTTTCATTACAAAATTATCAATGGAAAAAATAAATGAATGAGATATCACTGTGGATTTAATTATAAATTGTATTACAGATTTCATTGTGAGTCTCATTATGGATTAAAATGTATGAAAAATTAGATATTCATTACAAGGAATAAAATGCGGTTATCACTTTACGTTTCATTACAAATTTATTAATGGAAAAAAATAATGAATGTAATATAATGTGGATTTAATAATGAACTGTATTACAGATTTCATTATGGGTCTCATCATGGATTAAAATGCATGAAAAATTAGATATTCATTACAAGGAATAAAATACGGTTATCACTTTAGGTTTCATTACAAATTTATTAATGGAAGAAATTAATGAATGTGATATCACTCTGGATTTAATTATGAATTGTATTACAGATTTCATTGTGAGTCTCATTATGGATTAAAATGTATGAAAAATTAGATATTCATTACAAGGAATAAAATGCGGATATCACTTTAGGTTTCATTACAAATTTATTAATGGAAAAAAATAATGAATGTAATATCACTGTGGATTTAATAATGAACTGTATTACTGTATTAACTGTATTAAAATGCATGAAAAATTAGATATTTATTTGATTTGGATTTGATAACAGATTATGTCATGCATTTTGTTTTAGATAAAATTTCATTAGAATATTTAATATCATTAATTTCGGCGTGCAATGTGGATTTAATTGCTACTAATCACAAAAAATATATGAATTGCATTACAGAAATCGTAAGTGAATTCATTATAGATGAAAATCGGTGAACGAATAAAATAAAGCTTTTGCATTGCAGAAATCGTTATTGATTTCATTGCAGAAATCATTAGATATTTCATTAGAAGTGCCTATAAAACGTGCACTATTTTCAGTTTCCTCTTTAAAAGTACATCTATCAGGTCTATTCGGAATACTTACAGCGCACCATGATGATGTAGGCAGCTTCCTGGGGCGGCACACTCTCCCGGTCGGTCTGATGATGCGAACGGCAGACGAGTTTGCGATTGCTGTCCTCGGGGGCCAAGTGCCATTTGATCTCCTGAACTGAGGTGGACAACTCGATGTTTTCGTGGGGCTTGGAGGCGATAATCTTGAGTTGATCGGTGTTCTTGTTGGCGGGCATGTTGTCAATGTACCAGGAGATGTTGGCCGGCGGGCGACCGTCGCGGACAATGCAACGGGCATGGAACTCGGTGCGTTCCGAAAAGTAACCATCACGGTTTGGCTTCGAGATCAGCTCAATGATGGGCTGCTGTGGACGCACTGCAAATGATAGATGATTTAATTAGCATACGAGAGTTATCGATTTTGAAATGTACTCTGGTTACTTACTTGCCACCACCAGGTCAATGGTGCCCGACAGTTCCTCGCCCTCAACGCCCAGACTGCACTTGACCTGGCCATTATTGCTGGCCTTGACCCGCTCGATGCTGACGCCACATTGACCGGCATTGAGGCCGGCTCCGTAGTACGTAAATCCAGGTGTCTTGCTCCAAACGGGCGACAGATTCAGCACCTTCTGTTCGCCGGGTATCTCGATGCGGCAATAGTTGATGGCACGGCCATAGCGACACAGCAGCTCGGTGCGATCGCCCTCGTTGAGCAGCGCTGTATTTGGCTCCACATTCACCTGGCCATAGCTGAGCGCATCTGTAAAAGAATACGAGAAAAATAAAAGATGTCAGATTGTGTTATTGCGAAATGCATAAAGTATCTTGTATCTGTTGGCTTGCATCTTTAAACTGGTAACGCTTGCCTAATAGCATGACAATCTAAACTAAACGTTTGTCGTATCTTTTGCACATTCACATCTTGCATCTCTTAGATACGCATCGCGAAGATTTCCCCAACCCTCAACACCCCGAGCCAACCTCAATTATGCATGTGGCTGCGGTTGCTGTCATTTCTCATTAAGTTTCAATTACGCTTTTTTCATTGCAGTTGAAAACTATTTTCGAATTTTTCTTTCTCAACTTAACTGGCAATGGCAACTGTCGAAGTTCTTCTTTACTTATTTCTCCCGCATATCTCGAGACTTGCCAATTAAGAAGGAATTTCCGAATAAAAACTAAATGATTTGGCATAAATGCAACTTTTCTTTATTTGTTTAAACAGCTGCCTAATGGATTCTTTACTTATATATATTCTATATTCTTTCACATATTTTTAAAAAGGTATTTTACAAGCTGCATTCTGTTTATTCACTCTTATTATTATTTTGCTTTTTATTATCAACCTTAAATATTACAAATTATTTGCGTTTATGCGTTAATATTACTTAACTTGTTATTCATTTTATTAACTCGCTTAGAATGCTCAAATTTTTTTTAATTCCTTAGAAGATATCTTGACATGAAATGTATGAAAAAGTTTTTTATTTATTTTAGACATTCACAAAAGTTACTTCCGTTAATCAATTTCTACTCAATTTCACCATATTTTGTCATTTTCTTATATCACTTTCATATCTGCCACTTCTTTTTTTTTGGGCTTGCCATTTCCTTTGAACAGAGTTTCACTTTCAGCAATTTTCGTTTTTCGCCTTTCGTTTCGTAGGGAAAACATTTGTTCAACTGTTGCCATTAAATTTAGCTTGTGGTTTTGTTTTTTTCAGCCCTCACTTAGCCATAATAATTTTTGTGTTGATCGATTGATTTGCAGTTGTTGTTGTTTTGATTGTTTTGGCTTTTCCGCATAGGCTTCAATTTTCACAGCCTGCAAAACACTTTGGCAATTGCCAGCTCCCCAGTGTGTCTCCACCAAAAATGCCTACCCTTCTACCCTGTCCCCCCCTCTGCGCCCACTCTGCCTGCACAACAGCAATCTAACTAATTTTGTAAATGAAAGCCGCAAAATTGCAAAATGTGCCATAAACATGAGCCGGCTGCTGTTGCAGCTGTTGGCCGAGTTTGCTAGACGAGTGATTGAGGGAGATTGACAGGGGAGCGGGGGCGGGGGGAATAGGTTGGCCAAGTGCAGCTGGTCATGCATTGATTTCAATTTCGTTGCGCTTTTTGGCTTTTTGACTGACTGCATGACGTGCCGGCCTGCCAAGATTTTTGTTTGGTCAGCCGCACTCACATACAAGTCGACAGGAAACAACAGCAACAACAGCAGCAACAATAACAACAATAACAACAATTGGAAATGTTTTGCATGCTGACTGCCAATTCATTGGCTCGTCTTTGATATTTGCATTTGTTTGGCTTTAAAGCGGGTCAACCAGTTGACCAGCCAGCTGTAATTTAAAGCCCGCCAAATCCTGTCCAACCATTTTGACAATTGACTTGTGAGCGAGTTTTTTACACTCTAAACATATATCTCTATCTATTCCGCCTTCTCCCTCATCAATCGCTTTACACTTGAGATTGTCGCGCAATGAAAACACTTTGCGATCGCTACATAAAACAAATCGCTGAATTTATATTTCGCTTTTTTTCTTGTTGTAATTTTTTTTCATCTTATACTTAGTAAAAAATAAGTTTCAGCTGGATTTTCAAGCGTCAGCATTTCCACCAAAATCTCCCACATAGAGACACAATTGCGGACTGTGGACAATGTAACATTCACAGCTGGCTGTGAAAACAAAGATGATGATGCTGCTGATGATGATGATGACGACAATGGCAACTGGATTGAAGTATGGCTTGAGTATGAAGCTCGAGCGGAGGCGTATGCTCCAATACTGTTCCTTCCTTGTCGGGGGACACACACACACAATTCGCAAGTGAATCTATTTTTTATTTTGCTGCCCGTCGCCTTCCTGTAACCAGTCGAGAATCCCGTCCCGTTCCGTCCCGTCCCGTCCTCGTATCACATTCCCTTGGCGCGCGCTTCGCATCGTGATATTTATTTATTTAGCTTTTTGCAAGCGGAATTTTCAGTGGAACGTCGTTGGGTTCTCTGTGTTTCATTTGATGCCATGTCTGCAGTTTTCAACTTCAGCAGACCCAGAGGCGACTGCTGCGATTGTTGGACAGTCGGACAGACGGACAGACAGTGTCCAGTTCAGTGGTCATGCCTCAACTTCTCGTATGTGCAACCATTTTTTTTCTCCTTCTTCCTCTGTTTTTTTTTTGTATGTAAGCATGTGAGATATGTGTGTGTGTGTGTGTGTGGCAACAGCCACAAAATCATTTCACTTCACTTTCCTTCTATAAATTGTACTATATATTTAATTTAAAGCGCAATAAAATCAACTTGCTTGCCCATTGCCGGACAATCCGCAGCAAGTGGCATGCCCCACGGCACGCCCCTCTTTCCTTTCCCTTCCTTTCTTTTCTTTTTTTTTTTGTTGGACTATTGTTTCCATTTGACTTTGGCCACGTTAGCGTCTTTTATGTGAGACGTGATTTTTCCTTAAATATTACGTTCAAGTATTTGATTTTACCCCCGCGGGAAGCCGCATCAACAATTGTTCGCTCGAGTCTCGCCTAGATTTCTACCAAACAGTGGTACGAAATTGATTGGCATGTGATGAAAAGTATTTATGATGTCTAAGATGGCTTTGAAATTAGTTTTATTTACGGATGATTAATCTCAGAAAATGTTTTGAAAGATTTTAAATAAACTATGTGACAAAGTTTAGTATTCAAAAATTAACAGCTGCTTAGAAAATGATAAATATGCACTAGGAAAACATTTTAAATTATATTTCCAATAACTTCACAATGAACATTCGTTATTTCTATTTTTTAAAATGTTCACCACAATTTTTTGTTTTGAAAAACACGCCGTATATCCCACTGCAAAACACTCTTAAATCATTTCAGGACTGAGCATATTTATTCCACTGTAACACATGTCTGTTGCTTGGGTCAAAGGAATAGGGAATAAGCCAAATCCAACGCCTCGTCTGTCTGTCTGCCTGGCTGAGTGGACAGCCACATGCAATTTCAGCATAAAAGAAATCTATATATGTGTGTATATCTATATAGTCACAATCTGGGATACAAGTACAAGTAGTTGTGGCAAATAATGCGCCATTGTATTCCTTAGTAATTTTCAATTTATCAACGGCGATTTATCAACTATTATTGTTGCTTCACCTGCAGTGCAATATGGACAACAAAAACAAAACAAAAAAAAATACAATATAATTATTGTTGATTTATGGCAACGGATACCTGAGATACAGTTGCGATACATGAGACTCGTGGCTCCTCTTTTCTGTGTGCATAAGTACGAGTATCTTGAGTTTGACTTGAACTCCTGCTTTATGAATTAAGCAAACAACAACAACAAGAAAAAGTGATGGCAAAAAACCCGTTGTTGTTATTATTAATCGGGCTAACATGGCGTGTGTGCAATTTCTTTTGCTAACTTATTTTTTGTTGGCTATTAATAATGATTGGTTGTTACATCAAATTGCCGTGTCGCGGTCTTCTGTTTGGCTTTTTTCCCGCCAAGTTTCTATTTATTATTAACATTATTTATGGCCTTTATGAATCACGCTTTATGTACAAGGTGGCCAAATTTATTAAACATTTCATTTGATTTATACAATGCGAGATTGGGACGACAAATTATCAAAGAGAGTTGAAGTCAAGGGTCAATAATGGCCAAAAAAAGTGGCAACTTTGGCCACACGTGGCTCAAACTGTGCAAGTGAACAGTTAACTGTTATGGCCTGGCCAAGGTGCAGCCTGTTTTGTATGAGTCATAAAAGCTAAACTTACTTTCGAAACTCAGCGGTTAGCAAGGGTAGTCGCCATCTATGATTGGACACTTGAATTCAGTAATCAACGTCATAAATTGCAAGGTCTAGGCCTAACCAAAAGTGAAAGACTGCCAAATTTCCATTTTGGCAAAGTGAAAGTTGCCCAGCAACAGGCGAACTACGAGTAAAGTGCAATCAACCCATGAACTGCAATTCCTGTCTAACTTCAGGTAAAGTACAGTCTTTGAAATCCTGATAGTAGAGTAAATTAACAGTGTGAAATTAACTTTTTTTAACATGTAGCAATTTCTATTAGCAAGTGATTTTTGATTGATTAAAGCCTGTCTAAGCTTGCTTTCAATTAGTTAACAACTTTCCATGCTGATTTTAACTGTATTCCAATCCGAGTTCTTACTGAGGATTAACCGCAGGTTTCCGCTCTCAGTTAATTATCGTAAAATCTGCCAAAATCACAAAGACAGACGAAATTCTCTTCAGCAAGTGGATGAAGCTTCTTCTGTTCGGTGTGTTGGATTCAACTTGCACTTCGAGCTACTCCAATATTCGATGAGTTTATAAGCGTCTTATTGTAATTACCTGACAATGTAGTCAAGTGGTTCAACAACTACAAATTCAACGACAACGACAACGACAACTACAACAATAATAGCTGCAACAACAACAACAACTGGGTGCTGAACTGTTTGCATATTTGAATAGCTCGGAAGACAGAAAGGCAAGCAAAGTGCACACAGAATGCCAAATGCTTATTAAAGCCTCAAGAATTATTATCATAATTAATGCATTGCAACAGCCATGGGGCAGGCAGACAAAGACTGAAGGTAGTTTGAGGTGGGAAATGGAGGTAAGAACAACTTGCACACGTACATATATAGACCGCAAAGTTAGACGAGTCTGTTGAGAATAGAGTTGCCGCTGCTTGCCACTTGACTTATTGAGAAATTTATGCAAATATTGCTCATTATACAAAATACATATATAAGTAGATCTGCATATATCGGTATATAAGTGTTTATGTATGTGCATTAAACGATTTGCCAGTTCGAGTCGGAGAAACCAGTCAGAGCTCAGTCAGCACCGGACGGACGTGTGATAAATTTTGCGGTGCATTTTCCACATAAATTTTACAGCAGCTCCAAACTGTAAAAGCGATTTATTTAATATGTTGTATTTGTAGGTATGTCTGTATGTTTGTTTGTATGTATAGAGGCATGTTCTACAACATGTTCGGTATGCATTTTCCCACAAATATGCCAAATTAATTGCGCTAGTTTTGTGACCAGGACATTAATATACGTCAGCCATTGACCAAGTTGTTGCTATGCCAGCTGTTGCCTGGCTTAAAGCTCTCACAATCATGGCTTAAAAGAAAAAAATAACAAACTTGTCTTGTTAAACCAAAGCCAAACCCACTTGTTGGTCAACTCTCAATAAATCGATTCAGCTGCTGCTTTTCCAGCTGATAAATTGCTGGATTTATTTAGATACTGATTGCTTACAGATAATAGAAATAGAAATAGATGTAATTATAAACTTATCGAAATCAATATAAATGTCCATTTTCTGTTAATGATAACAATTGGTATATCATTTTATTTCTGTAAATTGTCAGATGTAGTTATTTTTGCTCCAACATCTAAGATATAGATTAAAGGTTTACTTTTAATCTGCCTGCATTGAGCTTAACCCTTTATGAAGTCTATATGTGTACTCTTGAAAGCAATTTTCTTCAGTCTGCCATGTGACAGCGGCGACAGCTTCTTAAAAAAAACATATTCTAAATGGCAGAAGACTTTGTTGTTACTCTTTCCTCTGTCCTACGTCCTCTGTCCTCGCCATCTCCTGTTGCTTTCACCTTTTTCTAATTTAATGCATGAAGCCCACGCACACGCAAAATGTGAAGAAACAACGACCTGAGCGTAGTCGACTTATAAGATATCCTCTTCATGGAATACTCTGATAATAATATAAATATTAAAGAATAAAGTTAAGTGCTGATTGAATATTATGATATTAATATAAATATTAAATGGCTAAGGGAAGATAATAAACTATAGTAAGATAAAAGGTATGAGGTATTACAAAAAGTAACCAGTCCAATGCATAGACAAGGCCAATATGTGAAAGTGTGGCATAACTTGGCCAGCAGGCGGAGGAGGAGGAGTCAGCCAGGCATTCATTACCATAATTTTCATACAAGTATATGCGCCAGTTGGCCACGCCTTATTCTAGGAAGGGCTGGTTCGTTGGCTGCAGCTCCATACGCTCCTTAAGATATGCAAAAGAGCTTAGACAGACACAATTTTCTTATTCTTTTTATATTTCATATTTCTCATTTTTTCTTTTTGCTCTTTTTGTTATAAAAAAAAAGAATATCAAAGAAATCAGCTAAAAGCGGTTCCACGATGAGTACACACAAAATGACAGTTATTAATGCATGTTGAAAAATACAAATAAATAGAAATAAGTAAAGGAAAAAAACTGTTGCCTACTTTTAGGTCGCTTGGCTGGTCGCCAAGTGTCGCCAGCTATTTGCAAAACATTTATCAAACGTGCCGACAGAGAGACAGACGGAAAAAAAAACACTGTTGGCCAAATCAGCGCCAAAGGTAAATAAAGTTAATGGCAGGCTGAATTCCAGGCGACGGAGGAGTCTGGGGCCAGTTCACCAGACGACGCCGTCGTAAAATGTCTCGGGCTTCGGTTTTAATTGTTTTTGCGGCGCAACGTTGACATTAGTAAAATCCGGCACGGGGTGAGAGAGGCAAATTGTGAGCTAGAGAAAAATGTCTGGGACATTTTAGCCACAAAATAAATTGATCTGCGGTTTTGCTCTCATAATTTATATGGCATTCCCGTTGAGTTCACTGAAGGACGAGGACATACTCGTAATTTGACAAATGGTTGGCGAATTCAACGCTCACTGTGAATTGGCATTAACTTTATATTTGTCGCAACTTGAAATCAATTAATTATCGCTGCGATATTAACAATTGAAAACAACATTAAAAAAAAAACAACAAATAATTATAGCTTTTTAAACGTGGACTCGGAGTAAAGGTTATTGATCCTTTTGAGTGTGGACATGTCCTCTGGGGACCTGTCTGATGACAGGCTTTTCATTCGCTGACCTTAAAGAGTCATTACTATAAATGGCTACAGCCATTTCATATAAATAAATGCACAACTTAATACTGTATTAAATGGGTATTGAAAGCAATCGAACTGAGGATAATAAACGATTAACTATCGCCATAAAATGAGTAGATTAATGTAAAATATATGAATACTAATACAACTGTGGAAAGTTATTAAGATATATTCTGACTGCTTTTATTTAGGTAATTTCAAATTTAAATTCATCTATTAATAATGATGTTTCTACAGATGGGATTTCAGCATTATATGTAACTGACAAATTCAAATTAATACAACAAATTGTTTCAATATTTATTTAACACATTTTTTTTCGCGCATTGTTAATTGTGTTGAGCACTTTAATTGCATAATTTATATGCACAGCTAATTTATATGCTAAATATGTTATTATAAATAAACTGGATACATATTTATATAAATATTTTTTTGTTCAAAAGTTAAATGTGTGCAAAAAGACAGTTGCTGTCGTGTGTCATCGCCATAAACAACAACTGTGCGCAGTTTTTTTGTAAAACAGTTTTATAACGTGGCTTACTTGGGCATAACTAACGGTTGTCATGCCATAAATGTCTTTGAACTCAGGTCTTTTTATACCCTGTAACTATGAAAATGAATAAAAGTGGGCTTGATAACAAGTTTGGTGTATATCTATCTTTGATCTATGTATTTTTACGTATGTACAGGGTAACTTATAGTTTAATACTCGCAATTTCTTTCTCGTTTTAGTTAAAGCTTTAAATGCCCAGCTTTTAAATTTTGCCGAGTGCCAAATACTTTGTGAGCTGATCTGTTGAGCCGATAAAAGACTCAACTCCACTTGAGCTCTGAGTCATAGAACCCGACAACCCAACAACTACTTCGAAACTGGAAGTTGTTGACCCAAAATTTTAATTAGTTGTACTCACTTTAATATATATAAGTATATACCTGTGTCTTATTTGCGTATGTGTGTGCCAAATACAAGTCGTATTCTCTTTTTTTTTTATAAATAAAATGCGGCAGTCAGAATGAGAGTTGTGAATGAAATTCATGCAAATAAAACGCAAAAACATTTTTTGACAGCAGAAAAGTAAGTGCAAAATAAAGTTTATACGTAGGAAACTCTGCTTGAACTTTGACTTTCTTAAAGTTTACCCTGCAACCGGCTCTGACACATTCCTCATCGAGTAAGTAACGCTTTAAGGGATATTATTTAGAGAGTTGATTTCTCAAATTTAATGCGAATCTGAGCGACAGCAATTTAATTGAAATTGCAAATAATAATAAAGTAAATAAAATTATTAGAAGATTTTATAACATTTTTTAACTATAGTCTTCAAATACCTTAGACATTTGAGTGGAAACTTTCTGCAGAGTATTTTTAGAGTATTTAAATTTCATTAGGCGGCTTTTCACTTTCGGATTTTATTTAATTTTTGTATTTATTTAAGTTGCTGTTTTGTTTGTTTGTTAAGTTTATCGTTTAATTGCCTCGTTTATTTATTTAATAACTTAAGGGCTGCACTTTAAACAATTTCAACATTAAATATAACATAAAAATTAAAAAAATAAAAGCACAATTTTCTGTTATTCGCTCTATTGGCTCTATTATATAAGCCAAGTTAACGCTGTCCATGGCTCTGTTTTTCTTTGTTGACGTTGATGTTTTTGTTTCATTTTTTTCTGCTTTTCACATGCAAATTATGCAAAGTCAAGTGGGAAACGTGTTTCCAGTGTGGTTTTTGTATTTTGTTGCTTTTTGTATAATTTTTTTATTTACCATTCACACAGTTGATTTGTGGGAAAATGAGCTGACGTGAGGCTCAAGGTTATGCAGCTGAGTTGCAGTTGCAGTTAGACGATCGGGGGCCACATTTGGATACCAGTTAATAACCAGCCCCAAGGTGAACTGCTTTTGGCCAGAGCTTCTTTCGCAATTGTGATCACTAGAAATGGTTAGGTTAGCACAATCGTGGGTGTCTCTCTTAGACTTAGTCACAGTTGCCAGCCTTGGAATTGGCCACTTACAGTTGTAAGTTGGCCTAAACCCAAACACAGTTCAAGTACGAGAGACCCAAAAAATGTGTAGCAGTTCATAAAATCATTGAATCATAGTTTTAGTTATTTACATTTTCGCTGTCAAATATCATTTGCATTATTTTAATTTTCTTTTAATCTGATAATATAAATTATTTTATGAATTGTAAATGACATTGAAATGAAGCTGCGTTTTTTTAACTTTTTACTCATTACAAATAGCTAAACGGGTATGATAAACAACTTGAATCCGAACAACTTAAGTTTTAATATATACATCACTGACATTATCTAACATTTCTAACGATCCTAAAACAATCACACACTAAACTATTTTCTCTCTTGATTTACATGGTATTTTGTAGTTCAGCAACATTACAAAAAATCCATCTTACTTTTTACACATAATTAAAGTTCACAGAATTGTATGATTATTAACTTTTATGGGTTTTTAAACTTTTTATTAAGCTTTACTAAATATTTTGACATTAATTCGCATTGAAAAGAGATTGCAAAACAAAAAAAATGTATGAAAAAATGCAATTCATTATGAATAACTTTGTGAGAAACACGGCGTTGACATAATCAAGCCAAATGAGCTCAATAATTAATGCTATAATTCATAGAATCTGTTGATTGGAATAAACGGACACAAATAACTATAGTTAAAGTTGTTCCCAAATACGTATTTAACTCAATTTATGAATTATTCAATGTCGTTCAATCAATTGCAAGCAGAAGTGAAACAGATTGTTCAAAAAGTGAATAAGAATCGTAAATTGCTGCATTGAGTTGGCGATATTGAGGTGATTTAAGCTTTACACACTTGAGTAATTACATAGAGTTTCATTAGAAAATTCGGTTGTAATTGAAGTGCATTAGATTTCCAGAACACATGCGATTATATCATTAGAGGTAAGTCAAAGTTAAGGTTGAAACTTTTGTGCGACTTTTGCCATGTAATTTATCATAAATGTTAGAGTGAGAAGCACTCCCAAGAGTTCTCTCTGTTGTTATCAGTTGGGCCGGGAGAGAGAGAGAGAAATAGGGCGGTGTTGGGGGCGGGGTGGACATTGTTTTTGGACCTTTGTTGAAAGTCTAATTAAAAGCGAAAGGTGACCGCACCTTAACTTTGTCAGTATATATTTCTCTCTCACTCTCTGTCTGTTCTCTCTTTTTCCCTCACTCTCTCTCTGTCTCTCTCTCTCTGTCGTTGCTCAATTTGAGGTGACGACAAATGTGTAGCATTTTAAGAGGCGCCTTTTGCCGCATAAAGCGGCTGCTGCCTGCGGCTGCCTCCAGGAGGTTAAATGCGCCTCACTGCGCCCGTTTAACCTACAGTTTTAATGTACGTGTTTGTGTGTATGCCTGTGTGTGTGTGTGTGTGTATATACATATTTGTGCACAGGCTACGGGCAAACATAATTGAAGTCATAAATAACGAATTATGTTGCGAAAGTTGAGCTCGGAAAACTGTTTGTTTAGTCAACATTTTTCTCGCTCATTTTCTTTTTTCCGCCACGTTTCACACTTTTGCATAATTATGATGGGCCGCCAAGAGCAAAAAGGGGGAAGAAGGGGGAAGGCGGGGCCATTGGGTCACTTCCTAGTTTGGTCTATGGATAGGGCTAATTATGAATAAGCCCGGACGCCTGGACTACCTTGTTGGACTCGCCTACCACCTGCACGCCCAAGATTTATTATGATGGAATAAGTTTGATGCTGGCTCCGTAGAGAGAGGAAGAGAGAGAGAGAGAGAGAAAGGGCCAGCAGCACCTCTAATTAAAAGCTCCAGTGCTTGGAGGCAGCTATAATAAATGTTGTGATTTGTTTGACAGGCCGCGAGGCTTTTGGCCGTTTAGTTTCCATTGCACTTGGCGTCAATGCAGTGAAAGCAGCTTTTCCAAATTGAAAATCCTGCCGACAACCAAAGGACCGAGGTGACAGACAGACAGACAGACAGACACACAGATGGCTGGACAGATGGTGAGATAGAGTAGAGTAGAGTCCGGCAAAGTGTTTTTAATTAATGAACGACGACTCCGTTTCACAGGCCGTTGGATGTCAATAAAACTGCATTAAATTGCAATTATGTTGTGTTGTGTCATTGTTGTTGTCATTATTGTTGTTGCTGTTGCTGTTGTTGACAACTGAAAACACTTTGCCGACTGTAAAGAACACTCATCAGTCATTTAATATCGCATCTGTATAACAGATTCTGTTCACTATGTGTGTCAGCACCTCCCTTTTAATGCCAGGGCAAAAAAGGACATACTATAAATGCGTTCAATATTAAACATATTTTCAATACGCATTTTTAATTAAAGTTCAGCCAAGCTGCCTTTATGCTGCCAAATATGATGCAATTTATACATTTTAATATATTTATATACATACAAATGTACATGCTTTAATAGTAATTATAATAACATTGATGAGGCTGACTTGGGCCACAATTAAAGTGACCAAACTGATGGGTGATTGCTGATGAAAGACTGAAAACAATAGTCAAGAGTCAAGAGACTGTTCAGCACTTGCCTCAACTGACAATGGAAGTGTTTTATTGTTGTATTTGCCTCTTCATCTCTTAACTTAACATTGAGTTTACAATGGATTCATTCATTTGCTGTTGAAAGTCGGGGTCGCATTTGTGATTATTAAAGTAAAGACCTTAAAATGAAATTGATTTAAAGCCATAAAGAGTAAATATTTGTTAAAATTATTGTAATTATTAAGTAATCTATGCAATCTTTGTTAAGTTTAGACTGTTTCTATATTAAAACGACTTTCACAAAGCTTAAACTCATTTAAAATATTTCATTAATTTTGTTTCCAGCATCTGTGTTAATTAGTTTTTTTAAATGTTCTTTTCCTCAATATCAACATATCTTGGCAACATGCAATTTCAATTCCATTGCTAATTGCCTTGGTAATTTTTTGTGCCAATTCCTCAAAACTCTTCCCATCACATCAATATGCAATCCACATTCTCCACAATGCAGAAGCTTAAATCACAGTTGATGTCAACAGCAAAAAGAGCTGAAATATTTGCTTAACATGACGATAATTAATTGCAGGACATTTGCTAGATTTTTGCATCCGACATTTCTGCCAAAAGTTGTCGTTCTGTTTTCGTTTCTTCCGTTTCCGTTGTTTTTTCCCTCTCTACCAAAATCGTAAATAGTATTCACGTATTTTGAGCTCTGAGTTGTGAAAAGTTCTGCTGGCATTCTGTAGCTGAGAATTATTCCTATTTTCTGGCGAATGTCATTAACCAAAGAACGAGGGGGGCTAAATCGAAAGGGAGGGTAGAGTTGCGGGCTACCTGCTCTAGACCAGCATTTCCTTTCTCTCTCTCTTACTCTCTCTCTTTAGATCATAATGATAATGATAAAGATGATGATGGCGATGATGATTACAGCGGCTGCTCATTTACGTTAATTTCAAGCGGAAAACGTTTGTCGCAAAATTTCATTTCGATTCGATTGACATTAATTAATGATTGTTTCAATTCACACACACACATTTAGTAAATATGTATGTGTGTTGCATTGATTTACGTCGTCATCGATTCCCTGGCCACATTATTATGCTGGCACAGCAACAATTTGAACACAGAACTTGAACAGCAGCCCACATAACATAGTTCAATTCGAATCCCTCTGCCCCTTGTGCCAATCCCTATCCCAATCCCAATTCCAATCCTATTGAAGAGGGAAACCGTCAAGTTGCCATGGACAACATTCAATTGTCGTTGGGTGTTAATGATGATGAGCTGTCCTTGCCTTGTCGATATTGTGGTTCTTGTTCTTGCCATCACTTGACTGGAATTTCACTAATTGTCTTAGACGGCTTTGGCCAGCTGAAATATTTAATTATGGTTTTTGGCCTGTGAAACATTTCTTGAAGCTCATTAAAATGCACAGTGTGTGTTTCTGTAACTGAATACGTATATGTATATCAATACGTGGAATACGTGGTAAATACTACAAGACAATCAGCTAAGAGCTAACAATCAAAGCTGGACACATTAAAAATTGAAGCCTATTTTGTGGTTCGATTAGCTAATAAAATCACAGCAAATTCATTGCATATTTCATGAAGAACAACAAACGACTGACTATTGAAATTTTAGCATCAGCACAATCAAGTCCTTTGAGTGCCACAAAAAATCCCCCCAACAATGACGACGCTGGAGAAATCAACGCAAAAATTTCAGAACTCCAAAGCTTTTAGCTAAAGCATTGAGCGAATATCGCAACTGGTAAATCCTCGAGGATTTCTTCAGTTGCTGACTTGCATTTTTTATGGACTAAAACCGAGCGGAAGTGCAGAAGAACGAGAAGAAGAAGAAGTTCAACTTGAGGGTTTTCGCGAATCGTAATAAATGTTAGTTGCATGCTCCCTTTCTTATACCCTGCAAGTTTGTATTTGAATGGGGTATATTGAGAATAAATTTCAAAATACTTCATAAGAATCGTTAAATTGACAATAACTAAGTAAGATAAAGAAGATCTTGATTGATTTATCAGCTCAGATATCTTTAACTAACTACTCTGAAAAATTAATAGCATTAGCAGAAAAATTCGAAAAAATAAAGGAAAACTTCAATTTTTAGCTTGAGAAATTGTATCCTTGACTAAAGGGTATCTTCAAAGTCAAGCACACTTAACTCTTAGAGTCTTGCATGATTTTTATCCTGTCATTGTTGTTGTTATTGTTGTAGCATTTGTGATTTTCATAAAGTTTGGTCGGTCGCTTAATGCGTGAAAATGCAGCGAGCTCAATGCGAAAGGAAATTTGCATAATTTTATATTAAAAAGCAAAAGTTTTTCATTTAACAATTGTAATGCTTAACATTTGATTGGGCTTGCCAGCTGCCAGCTGTGCACACAATCGAGGGGTGTGCCGCGAGGAGTTTCATTCAGAGGGTTCAACCTAATTATATCATTGTGAGCGAGTGTAAAAAGTCAGGCAGACTGTCGGACGGACGAAATTCGAGCGGAATTATGTCATAGAAAGTGGTTGACAAAAGGGAGCAACTGTCAGGCAATGTAATTAGCTTGGCCATTTGGAAATTGAGACGTCAAGAGCGCTTCAGGGGCAGGCAACTGATCCAACTGAGCCAACTGAGCCAAGAGCTTAGGGAGAGATTTGTGAACCGCCAACAATTTTACCTGAGGCACAATGGGAAATGCAAACAAGTGTTGCATGCCACAAACTAAGTAGTCGCATCGGCGCATCGTAATTTGAGCATTTGATAAATTCTCGTAATCAGCTTCAATTACACACAGTCCAAGAGTCGAACAATGCACAAATAATGGCAATGGTAGTTCACAATGGTTAGACTAATAATGGTAACTGGCATTCAGTTGCTGTTGGCCTATTCCGGCCTGGTCTGGTCTGGTCTGGTCTGGTCAGCAGGCCTTTAAGCAGCTTATCAATACTATGTTAATATGCATTTGTGTGTCTGTCTGTGTCTGTGTCTGTGTCTGTAAATAATTTGCCAAGCCCAAAGAGCAGGCTGAAAGACGAGCTCGTCTCTTACTTCGAAGCATTTGCAAATTAAATGGAAAATGGAAAATTTGATTAATTAGAACTGCTTGCATGTGTCTGTGTGTGTGGGTGTATGTGTATATATAGAAATGTATGTGTTGAGCTGCTTAAAGTGTTGGCAAAAAGCGGTTTATAGGATAATTGTCTGCACCAATTTTAATCAGCATATTAAACACAGCATACTTAAATATAAATATTTACATTTATGTATTTGATATTGTGATTAGAAATGTTTAATTAATAAACTTGAGCTATTTATGCAAGTTTAATACAGTACTTAATTAAACTAAGTTGTCTATCAAAATGTACAGTATCAAGAATAAATATTTAAAAGAAGATTTTTTTAATATATTTGATGATGAAGGTTTGTTGGAAGGAGTAAACATAATAAAAATGCATTTGGAAATAAAAAAAGGGACTGACAATTTGTGAATACATTCCGCTGGATATTTAAAGTAAGATTAATGATCAGCTTAAGAAAGAAAATGTTTCCAAATTAAACTTTTATATTTCTTAGCATTTACCGTGAAAAATGCATAAAGATGAAAACTTGTAAATGCAATTTCGATTAAAGATCAGTTAGCCATGGGAGAGATAGATAGAGGAAGAGAGAGATAGATAGAGAGTGAGATAGCATTATCCACTGGAGAAGCTGTGCTTTCACTGAATTCGCCTCGGTTGAACATTTGAACACAATATCTCGGCGATAGAGCGATCTCCACTCGGCTGACTGCTAACTGCTTCCAACTGACCTCATCCGTTACATGGTCGCTGTCGCTGCTAAGCTGTCAATTAGCGACCAGAGGCAACGATTGCGATCCATTGAAGCGTCAGTTTACTGTAATCTCTGGCGTTGCACACAATGCAGGAAGTGCTTAGCCAAGAGGGAAAGAGAGAGGCACCATAAGAGGACGGAGCTAAGCCGCATTAGACAATTGATATGGAAAGGTCTTAGCTGCCTTATCGAGAACATGCCAATTTCGATTAGTGTGCCAAAATCAGAGCAGCTACCTGACCTTATTAGCTGATTGCCAAATACCCTCCATCTGAATGGTTTTTGTTTTATTTTGGGAAATGGTTTCTAGTCATGTGAAAGGCATTGTCTGTGCTGCTGTCCCACAGTGAAACATATGTAACTGCCTCGGCTTTGTGCAACATAATGAATGCAACACTGTAGCATTCGGAGCATTGTCAGAATTCGTTCATTTGTCTATTTGAAATGCGGATTAAACGCATTCTTCCTGCGAAAGTCCTTTCTCTTTTGGGATGCTGATGAGGATGTTGTTTTTGTTGCCGCTGCTGCTGCTGCGTACTTGATTTATTATGAAATCCGTACATGGTTATTAGTTTTTCAAATGCTTTTGGCACAGGCAATAATTTGCCCCCGTCCCGAATCAAAATGCACCCCTGCAGTGAAAACTCCTCGTCCACACGCTAACTGAGGGCTAACAAAGGTTCAGGATGCCCGAACCAAAAAAAAAAATGCCTTTCCCTCTCGTTGCTTTCTGTCTTCCCTCCCATCGCACTCCTTTTGCCATTTCAGCGCTAAATTTGATTTATATACATTTTATTATATTTGCTTTTGCTACCCCGACGAACCCCGAACTCCATCCCTTTGCTCTCTTCCTCGTCCTCCATTTCAGCCAATAGCCCCTGGTTGTTGTTGTTGTTGCTGTTTTTGTTATTTCGTGTGGCGCTAATGAATTCAAATGTGTGCGTAATTGAGTTATTAAAATTTCAGTGAACAACAGCCAACAGCCGCCGTCTGTTCTATAACTCGAACTCGAACTCAAACTCAAACTCAGGACTGGGAATGGAAATGGGAATGGGCGCCGAGTCCTGAGGCCTGAATTCTGAGAGTTTGCTGCCATTCTGGCATTTCACATTCTTGAAAGGCGTTCATGCGAAGAGTTCCCTTAGATTTACAACAAAAACAAGCAAGGAAATATATTTTTTGTATATATTTAATTTATGGCCAAGTGCAGTGCAATTTATCTTTTCATGCGAAATACGTAGCAAGTGCAAATGGGGTGAAAATGAAGCATTTACAGTGAGTGCCGAGTGTATTCATACTGCATTGCAGACAGGATTACAGATGTTACTCCAGCGTAAGCAAACAGAACTTACACAAGTTACAACTTAATGTCCTTGAGTTGGCATATTGCAAAAGTTGAAGATGCAGGTTTTTTATAGTATTATAATAAAGATGTAAGAATTTGACTTTTAGTTACTAAATATGAAAGATCTTATAAAGATTTGAGAAATTAAAAGATGGTTAAACGACAGACAAATACACGATTGTTAATCTATTCTAAATCTAAATACTTCCAAAGTCACTAGCCATAAAAATCACATCTCACATCTTTAATTCCAAATTTAAAATAGCTTCACATATATATACTTCTACATACTCTGACTCTTTGATAGAGCTACAATCTCATTCGTTGCTGCGATTTATTACTGAAATCCGTTGCTCATCAATAGACGAACAATTTATGGCCAATGGCCCAATGGCCAAAATAAGCCAAATAGCCTGTATACCAAAGTGCACTCATATCCCCAGAATTTGCGCACATTTTCCCTGCCCCTGCCACGCCCTTGGCCCTACTCTTAATGCACTTTATAGAGTTTACTCCATGGGCATTTCACAGTCAATAATTCCGCTTAAATACACCGTTTAAATTATGCAGCTATCGAAAAACCCAAACGATCAGAACAACACTAACAACAAGAACAATAAAACTAACTAACCAACAACTGCAAAAAAAATAAGAAATAAAAACAAATGAAAATTTACTGTTTGCTCCCAATGTGGAGAAATGACTTTTCATTTTTTATTTGCCAAATTTGCAGTTGCTGTTATTGTTGTTGTTGTTGTTGTTGTGCTGTTTTTGCAATTTTGAGCCGACAATTGGCATACATTTTTTCTATACGACTCTCACAGGACTAACCAGAATCGTTTAAAGAGCGCCATGGGAATGCCACAGGCCTCCAGGCCAATTGGATGGGGTGGGGAGGGGCGGAAAAAATACTCACAAACTACTATATTTACGAGAAGAGCTGCGCCTGGATTATTTGATCTGTGTGGGAGTTATTCTAGTGGAAAAAAGGGGCAGCAAAGGTCAAACAAATATTACCCTTGCATTTCACATACAATTCGATGCGGCGCCTTTTTTTCATATTTTTGTTTTGTTTTTTTTTTTGCCCGAGCAAATATTTTGCAATCAAACATACGTCGAGGGACAGGGGTTTTTCCGGATTTTAGCTGGGGTTCAAATCTATATAATAATTTCGCGTGTGCTTGATTTTCACGCTACTTCAAATACTCAAGTGCTGGCACTAGAAATGATTCCGGGCTGTGAACGGAAAAGGGGGAAATCAGCGAGCAGCCGGCATTTTATGCGCCTCGTATATTAAAACCCATAATTTGGCTTAATAGTTTTTGCAATTACCCAAAAGGGCTGTGCATGTAGAACAGCAACAACAACAAGAGCTCGAGGGAGAAGAAGAAGAAGAGCAACCCTTTTGCTTTTGCAGCAGGCAGGAAGCGCAGCAATTTGCCAGGAAGTTGGCCAGGAGACGGTTAAAGGAACTGGAACTGGAAGTGGAAGTGCGGCCTGTTTATGCGTGAAATGTGCCGCCCCGCAGCATTATGTCATATGTGCGAGCGAGCGAGCATTGACAGGGGGCGTGGCGGGAGGGCGGGTGGAGTGGAGTGGAGTGGGGGGAGTTGTCAATTATGAATTTATTAGAGAGTACAATTGTGCGACTTCTGTGACTGGGTAATTATAGCTTGAAGCCTGACAACAGCTGCTCCTTAACATGCATAGACATATGTACATGATCCCCAGCTGAATGAGATTCTCTGAGATTTTATAAGTA
Source organism: Drosophila suboccidentalis (assembly GCA_037043435.1). Lineage (NCBI taxonomy): Eukaryota > Metazoa > Arthropoda > Insecta > Diptera > Drosophilidae > Drosophila > Drosophila suboccidentalis. Next base: position 743,938 of record JBAMBK010000134.1, read on the forward strand.
TAATTAATTAATTAATTCATACGATTAATTAAAAACTTATTCATTACTCAAATTCAAAGAAATCTATAAAGATTAGACGACAATTTATCAAGTGCTTTAAAGTGGCGAATTTGAAATTGAGAATGAAGAAACTGTTCTTATATCATTATTATTATATATATAGTTAATATATTTATTATTTGAAAGCTTACACGAATCGATTATGCATTTATCTTAAGCTTTTTGTTAGGGTAAAAATATATAGACATAATTCGTGGAAATCTCTTTAGTTTTAAAATAATTGTAGGATTCTTCAGCTTCCTTGACAATGTTATTCAATTTCAAAAACGACCTAAACCTTCATATTATTATTCTTAAATGTTATTTATAATAATAGATTGTCATGGTTATGTACTTCAGTATAAGCTTTCAAGTGTTTTCAAATGGTTTTTCATTTAACAACTGTTTCCTAGAATTTTCCGCCTATTATTTTTGAATAAGTTCCCAGCAAGCTTTTCAGTTTTTTATTCTCCATTGATTTTGCTCTTTGCTGAGTTTCTTTTGCCTCCGCTTCTTGTCTCTATTTTCATCGCAGCGTGTGTTTTCAACGTTTTTGTTGTAAATTGTTTGAAGTGGCTCTCGAATGCGAAATGATTGCCTCTCCCTTTGTCCCCTTCTCCCTCCTACTTCCCTCCCACTTCCCTCCAAAGGGCGACCACTTACCCCTGCTTAGCGTATGCATCAATTTATGTTGATTTTAAGTGGCAAATTGTATTTGCATTTTAACTTTTATGAAAGAGTCGACCACAAGTAGCCCCTTTGAAGGGAAGGGAGAGTGAAGAGTGAAGAGTCGAGAGTCGAGTCGAGTTGCCGTTAAACGGTAAACGTCACAACACGAGCCGCAGCTGCGGTCGAGGTCGCATTTCATGGCTCCAAAGAGCCCTTTGATGGCCTATTAATTCAACAATTCCATTTTTACGAGTACTTCCCCTCTCACCCTCATACTCCCACTCACACTCACACTCATAAACCTAACTAGACAATTTTCCATCAATAATATTTGTTACTCTAAGTGAAGTACGCGACTAATTGTGGGCGTGTCTGTGGGCGGAGTCGGTTCTATGACAATCATTTACAACAATTCCATTCTGTGTTGTGGTTTATTGGTCTGGATCGTAATTACCTGTAAGTAAATGGAAATAAAATTAAATTAGCAAGAGTGCGTGAAAATATTGCTAGAAACTGTCTTAAATATACATATGTTATTAAATACTCTTATCCTTATTAAAATGTTAAAATGTTAAAGTTACTTGGCATGCAAATCATTTCCATGGGCAATTGCAAAAAGCTGATTTATGATTTGCATATGAAACTTATCTTCAACTTGCTGCCCTCTCTCTCTCTCTCTCCCTCTCTCTCTCTCTGTTTTTCTCAGCTGCACGTGTAGTTGTAGGAATTAGTTTAAATTATTTGGTTTTGACCAGCAAAAAAGTTAAGCAAAGCATCGACTTCAATTCCGTTTGGATTTTCGGTTTTTGGTCGAGACTCACACAAAATGGCAGCATTGAGACTGATGCTAAGGATATACTTGGTCGTATATACGTGTATGTACACCGCATTCAGATACATATATGCTTTAACTATGTATGCATATGTGTGTGTACATTGAGGCTTATTACACTAATTACTGTGGGGCACATTCCAGCCAGCCATTCAGCCATTCAGTCAGCCAGTTGTGGCCAGGCTGAAAACAAAAACTTTTTGCGGCTGCTGTGCAGGGAATAAGGGGTTAGCAGGGAAGGGGTTGAATCGCTTTTTTGGCATGGCTTATTATGGACGCCAACTGTTGTCTCTACTCGCTTATGCCCGGTCTATGGACTATGGCAACTGGTAGTAGTATATGGCTCTGCCCAGTTGAGTTAGTGAGTTACAGTATCTGTATCTGTATCTGAACTTGTTCTTGTTCTTCTTGTTGTTGTTATTGCTGTTAGTGTTGCTGTCTCTGTTAATGGCTTTCCAGGGAATCGCGTGCAGTAATACAATTTAGCACCATACCGAGTACAGTACAGTGAGCGCCGAGCACAGCCGCCACAGCCACAGTGCGAGTTGCAGTTTGAAACATTGGAGTATAAAAATGAATGGGAAAGTATATGTAAATTATGTCATAAATATATGTGTATATAAATAAATACATAAATACATATATGTACATACATACATGTGTGCTCGTGTACATATGTATGTGTGAATGTGAAATTCTGTGCATTTAATTTGATTTTATTGCATTTTACTTTTACCAACTCCGCGTGCGCGACATTGTTTTACCGCAAATATGCGCCGCAAATCCACACAGCTATCAGCTGAGTGTGTGTGTGTGTGTGTGTTGTATCTGTGTATGTGTGTGTGTGTTTGTTGGCAAAGCTAACGCCATTGTGGAATTTTTATTGCCCTTCGCCGCTGTCAGTGCAGAAACTGAGAATCCACCTTAGTGCCAAAGCTTTAAAGTGCCAGTGTGAAATATTTCATAAAAGATATACTGCTAAAAAAGTCAACCGAATGGTCTAAACTGCACATAGGCTGACTATGAGATACCCAGTAGTTGACACTTGGTACTCAGATACTTGAATCTGTTCACAAACAGAACAATTTATCAGCAAGTCAATCTTTATCTAAGCTTTCAATTCATAAAATACCTTTAATACATTTTAAAATAAATGTCAATGTAAATATACACAAATTATCTATACATTTGGCATACCCTTTTGCGGCCATTTAAGTGGGTATTCCGAGCCAAAGGAATTTTCACAATGCGGCAACCGTTGCATAAATGCATTAGTGTGTGTGCGGGTGTGTGTTTGTGTGTGCAACACGAGTTTTTTTTTATGTGTGTATGTGTAAAGAGTGTTTTTTTTGGAGAGCTGACTTTCATTACAAATTACGTTATTTACATTTTAAGCCACAAGAATTTCAGCAGCGAGCCAGAAAAAAAAGGGACGAGTCCAAAAAAAAAAAAAGTAATTTTCCACAGGAAAATATTTCATATTCGCGCTTTTGCCGTTACTCGCATTGTTGTTGCTGTCAATAAACTATGAGCGAGTGTTTGCGGTTAACAGTGCCTTCTATTTGCAAGTAGCCAACCCAACAGACACCGCACCCCACCCACCCCGTCAAATAGGCAACACAATCAAACTAATGAAGTTGCCGCCTCATGCATTTTTGAGGTGTTGACAGCGGGAATGGGAAGAGTGTGGAGAGAGGGGAAAGGGGATAGGGAGGGGGTGGGGGCTCACAGGTGTCTAGTGGGCGTTTGTTGCCATGAGGTATTAAAATATTTTATTGCAATTTCGGTAGCTTTTCTCACCTGTCGCTGACAGCTCGCTGATTATGTCAATTCAAATATTTTGCGAGCTACCAATCGAAGTGATTTTTTGCACTGAATCGTATGGAATTTTTAAACATCTCTTGAATGAAACACTCAGTGTGAGATAGATAGTGAGTGGAAAGGGAAGCGGAGGGGAGATGTTTCTGGTTTGATGTGCTGTGGCTTGACTCGAGGATGTGGTTTATTTGGACGATAGAATTGAAGGATAGTTTAGTGGTTTCTGTTTTAAATCGTTGAAGCTATAAAAGTTTTAATAGTTTTAGTATTTATTCTTATTCAATTGCGCTTGACAACTGCATAAATTCAATAAAAATTGTTTTCTTATAAACTTTATGAAATAGTTTGCTAACAAACTTTTTTTTTCCTTTGTTATGTTTCACCCAACTATATAAATTGACCTTGTAGCGCTAACATAATAGTTAAAAAAAAAATACATGAAATAATTAATTATATTCTAGTTTTCATAAAATTGAATTTGCTGTATTTTTATGAGCAGTCTGTACAAATGTAGGGTATTTTTTATAATGGCCGCAGCTGACATTTAAAAGCCCGCCTGGATACAATAAATATCCATTTTCTATGCGCTGTGGCATAAATCAAAAATGGCGATGCAAATGCTACACAAATACGCCAAACATTTAGCTAAAACTCTCGTGTGTCTGTGTGTGTGTGTAGACGTGTGTTGTTTTAAAGCAACCCTACTGTAAAAAACTAAAGCAACCCCTGTCGGTAAAACGAGAGGAAAACATAGAAAATCAAATAATAAAAATGGAAACTCAAGTTCAGCTGTGAAATTTTACATTTGTTTTGCGGACAGAGTGGCAAGGTGTGCCGTTTTCTAAACGCCGAATAGCCTGACAACTCTGGGGTTGTGAATCATTACTGTTCCATTGCCAGTCGTTCCCCTTACGCATATATTTTTTTATGCCTGCCTTTTTTGTCGCCGGTTGTTGGTTTATTAAATTTACCGACTTTAATGCAATTTTCGCGTGCCAAATTGGTTTAGGTTTTCCCCTTGGCCAGGGTTGCGGCTGCAGGGTTGTTCTACGCATTATCATCATCATCAACGTCATCATCATCATCGTCATCAAATTTCTTGTCATAAGATTACCTCAATGTATAAATTCTGTTATTTTTTTTTGGAGATTTTATCTGTTGGCTTTGCGGCCATTGGCTGTTTGCCAGCAGCCCAAAATGCACCCTTATAGAATGTTGCCCATTCCCCTGACAAATGTTGCCTTGACAAATGTTGCTGTCAACATGTTGCTGCATCATTGATGCACAGCAGTGATGCGGAATTGTTTTGGCGCAGTTCGGGGAATCTAATTCACTTAAAATGCATTTCCCTACACAAATTCACACGTCTTTTAAACACGTCACAGCAACAACAATAACACACACACACACACAGATTCACACTTACACTTAGCCACATGTAGTTTGCAAAGTGTTCCATTTGGTAAGCTGCTAAAAATTGCAGCTCAGGAGACACATAAATCGCCTGTAAGCATAATACCAACTCTCTTTTCTCGCTCTCTCCTTTCTCGCCCTCTCTTTCGCTCTCACTTCGTTGGCAGTCAACTTTAGTAATTATTCAAATGTTGCCCCGTTGGCGCCCAGAGAAAGGTGACGAAAGGCGTTTGGGGGCGCTTAAGGGGCGTGGCTGCCACAGTTGCCAGTTTGTTGTGCTAAGTTTTTGTTGGGCTCTTGCAAATTTAATAATAGACAAAACTTTGGCTTTTTTAACACTAAATTGACTGCACGTGTTGGCAACACTTTCTCTCTTTTCCTTCTACTCTTTTTTGTCTTCGTTTCCTTCCTTGCACCTTAATGTTTCATTTTTGGATGTGTTGTCAGCTTTGTTGACGTTTTCATGCTCAGGTTTAATCGCAATTTGTTGGCTGGCAGCTTTCTTAGCCATTTTCTTGAAATATTTTTACTTTGACAAGTTTTAGTTAGCCGGGCTAAGTGAATTAGAGCAGCTGCCTGAAACTAGAACTTTAGTTAAATTGCTTTGAAATGTTTTTGTTTCCCTCTCTCCATCCCCCTTCCCATCCCCACACACACGTTTAAGATTCTCGTATTTACTTAAAGTTCGGCACATCAATTAGCCAAGTTTACAAGCTGAAAAGTAGCTGGCAAATTACCTAAACATTGTGGCTAAGTCTCATTATTATTGTTGTTAATTAAACAAAGCGAAGTTTGATGTAATTTAAATGTTGTTACTCCTAATGCAACAACAAACCTCGAATTGAAATAGTCTTTTAGGCCTGGTCGAATGATGCTCAAACTGTCTTGTGGTCTCTAGTTGCATTTTAAAGCACTTACAAAATGTAATCAGCTTAAATTAAGTTGTTTCACAGTCCAAGTGAGCTGATGTTGACAGACTTACAAATATGTATAATAGTTAGTTATCAGCGTATTTAATTCATAGTTCTAAATTAGCATGCACCATTTTAATGTAATAAGTATTAATTACAAATTAAATTTTACAAAACAATGCGTGGCTGTAAAGTGCTGATTAGCAATCAGCTGGCTAATTGAAACAACAATATTAATAGTAATGACAATAGCAATACTACAAATTGATTTTATGAGCAAAAAACGAACATTAAAAATTCCATCACGTATTGCTTGATAGGTTGGGCTGAGTTTGGGCTGAGTCAAGAACGAGTATCTAACAGATACAAACTAGTAAAGAGAAAGTTATGCCCCTGGGGCATGTTGTATGACTTTGTGACTTCAAATTTATGTCTCGCTTTAATTAAATTAAATTTACACGAACACACACACACACACATACACATGTGCAATGCATTGCGGAAAATCTTAAGCTGATTACATTTCTGGTTTACCGATAAGACATATAACTAAATGATTATAACGTGAACTCCTTTATATGCAAATTGCGTACTTCTTGTGTGACGATGGCAACGACAGTTTTCCGGCTTGTTTGCCATTTGAATATGGCAATAAAACTGTAAAGTTATTTTATTTACGGCGCCCAACAAATTTCTATTTCAGACAATGCAAAAGTTTAATTGCTCGAAACACAATTTGCGGTCGCTTTGTGAATTTCAATTAGAGCAAAAGTCTGAGAATTTAATTAAATTGATATCTAAGCTGGTTATTGTTAATAAATGGTTACATGTACGCTAACTTGTTTAACCATATCCGATAACTCAATCATTTGTGATACAAAAATGTTGATTGAATTGTTATCATAATTTGTCATATCCTAATGGAGCATCACTTTTAAATAATGTTAATGTTAGTTATCAATATCCAACTGACATAAAAACTGAACATCATTTCACATTCATTCACAATTAGTCACACAGACTGTTAAACAGATTAATCATTTGACTTTTTTATTGTTATTTATTTGAAGACCATTTAACAACATATACATATATACTTGCATTTTCTTTTGCCATTTTTTAAGCCATACTTTTTCTGGCCATACTCGTTTATCCCAGACTCATTTAACTTTTTGTTTAATATTTTACCGCGTCGTCGTGCGATGTTCTCACTGTCGTCTGTTTTCCCAGTTAAAAGCCATTGCCTTTTATTGCGTGAAAATTTATATACAAAAATATAAATGTATATGTGCATACGATATATGTATGTAATTCGGTTCGGTAGTTGGTAGTAAATTGTTAAGTGTGGCGAATGCAATTGAAATGAGGAGTCAACAGCAAACGCTGCAAAGTCAATGCAGCTCCTCTGATACCCTATGCCTACTTTAATATGCTCATCAAAATTATTCGTATGATAAAAATCAATTTTGAAATGAGAAAACTATTAAGCAGCTTTAATTTAATTTAATTAAATTTAATTTAATTTTATATACATATTGACTGTGAGGATAACTTTTAATAACTTCTTTTATACTTAACCCATTTATAGCTAATGGGTATTTAAATACCCAAAAAAGTATTGACACTTTAAAAATTCTAGCTCGGGGCATGTGAGAGATATCGAGGCAAAATTTATTTCATAGTAAAGAGAAATAATTAAAATATGAGTATAAAATATGAACAGTTTTGTTATCCTTGTTATACCTGTAGTTTTTTACAGGTGAATATCTAGGTTTTTTTCTTCATACAAAATGTTGGCGAAAAAAGCTGAAAAATGTATGGAAATCGAAAAAATGAGATTTGAAGATAAAATTTTTTTTTTTTTTCTTTCAACTTCTATGGTCTTCTAGGCACACATTTCAAAATTTCGTCAAAATCGTACCAGCCGATCTATGGGCAGCCATTAATGGGTTAAACTGTTACCTCTAATTAGAGTTTTTAAACATTCATCCTGATTGTTTCTTACATTTTTTATGTGCTCATCAAAATTATTCGTATGATAAAAATCAATTTTTAAATGAGAAAATCACTAAGCAGCTTTAATTAAATTTAATTAAATTTAATTAAATTTAATTTTATATACATACTGATTGATTTCTTATATTCCAACCGTATATTTAAACTGTTACCTATAATTACATTTTCCATGTGCATTTTTCTTTCTCAAGCGCTTTTAATTACAGGGTATTTGGCTAGTCGCCTACACGCGTTCATAATTGCATTTCGTTTGGTTGTTGCACCATTGTTTGGTCATTTCATTGGATTAAAGTGGGGTATGCACATGTAAAGCCCAAGCTTACATTATTTTCGTGCTGTAATTCTTAAAAACATGCTGGCAAAATTGTATTTAACTTGGCTGGCGTCTCCCAAGCGACGCTTTAAGCCGCTTTTATTGCAAAGAAAGAAAAAAAAATCGAATTCGAAACGAAAGAAAATTTTTGCTTTTGTTGTGCGTGCTCAGCAACAACAACAAGAACAACAACACCAAAACAGTAGCAATAACAAGACTCAATTTGCATATTGGAGCATTGAACTTTGTATGAAAGTCGCAACTGGTAACTGGTAACTGGTAACTGGGTGGTTCAGTCAGTTGGTAATCGCTGTGGCTCAGACCAAAGTTGGGCGGAGTAACCACGTTTCAAATGACGTTCGCTTCAATTGAAATGACTGACTGACTGACTGACTGGCAGACGGGCTGACGGGCCTGACTTGGCCCGTTTTGTTTGCCCAGCTGATGGACAAGTGTCATGGACGACTAAAGGGCTTGGCTTTAACTCGACTGTTGGCCCATTGGAGCATTGGACTGTCGACTGTTGGACTGTTTAATGTTGGGCGCGTCGCTCGAAATTTGATTAATTCAGAGAGCATGCATACATAACATACATAAATGTAATAAGAGACACGCACAGTAACCAGAGACTCTCTCTGCAAATGCATGAATACATTCACGAGTACTCATGCCCGCACTCCTATTCGTACTCCTATCTCAGAAATGGGCCACAAACAGCACACAAAAGACACCGACCCACTTTGGTCGCGTCCAGCTAATGAAAAACTCAAGCTGCGAGAACAACCGACCGAATCAGAAGCTGGCGCAACGGGAGATGAATTGATTTTAAATCAATATTGACAGATGACATTGGCAGCGATGTCGGCAAATGGCCCACAGAGAGACTGTAGAGAAGGAGAAGTGCAAAGTGGAGAAGTGCAAAGAGAAAAGGAGGACAGTCGAAATGCAACAGCGCGGCAAAAATTTGCAACATGTCGCGAATTTGAAGCAAACTAAACGCAGCGTAATGAAACTTGTGTGTTGTCAGCTGTTGCCCTCACTCTCACACACAGTCTATTTCTCTCTCCCTTTCTCACATTGTACATCTCCTGCTATATCTAGAAGTTGCAGCCAAGCGGCGGCGTTTGCGGCTAAAAACTGTCAAGAGAGAAATTAGAGTGGGCGACAAGCTAAAGCTAAATTGTCAACAGGAGCTTTAAAAAGATAGATGCAGATAGACGACATATAGAAATTGAAATACAGATAGAATTAGAAATAGAAATAGAAATAGAACTGAAAGAATAGAGATTATGCAGTACTCCATGTATGGGAATTCGCTCAGTTGAGTTGACAACAAATCGCATTAGGCTGAGAATTGCTGGCAGCATCCACTTGTGACCCACAAAACATATTTATGTGAGATGTGGATGTGGATGTGGAGATGGTAGAAAGCGTACGTCTAAAATGAAATATGTATATTGAAATCCCTCATGTGTAAATGCTCTAATACTGATTCATTGTGGGCCTTAGTTGTTTTCGCCTAAAGCAAACGAGACAGGCTTACAGGCAACTTGAAGAGGGAAAATGAATATTCAATTTTCATTCAAGAAATAAAAATTAAATTTAATTTATTAAATATAATCATAATATAAATAATGTCAAACATTACATATTGAGGATTATAATGATTGATGCATTATTGTGAAGTTATACCTGGTTTTCTGGCTTTCTTTAGACATGACAATGCTTGATTCCCTTTGAAAAGGTTTCTTAAGAATCCTCAGGGTAGTTTCTATTGTCTCTTAGCTCTAATAAAATTACTTGTTATTTTGTGATGCCTTTTAGACGATGAGTATATAATCTGGAGTTTAGTTTGGTTCAGTAATAAATACTTTTCAGCACTTTGCTGACTCTGGATATCAATCCAATCATCTCTGGGGAATGTCCTATGGTCTTACACATATCTGGATTTTCTGCACATTCACATTCTGAGCACAGCCCGCATAAATTGAACAATTGCCACAACCTAAGCAGGACAACTTCATTCAACTTGGGCAACTCGCAGGGGGGAAAAAGGACGAAATAAATACAATCAACAATTGCGAGTTAATAAATGTCAAAAGTGACATTTTGCTGACTCTCTGTTTGGTTGGTCTCTCTGTCTGTCTGTCTCTCTGTCTTTCTGTCTTAATTGAATGGCATTCTGCCCTTATCTCGATGGTTGTTGTCTCTTATTCTCTCTATCTCTCTCTCTGTTGGTTTCTTCGTTGCGTTTTAATGAGTCTTTCAACTGTCAACAGTTGATTAAAACCAGGAATGACACTCGGGTTAAGTAACTATCCCTGACTGTCGTGGCTTCCTTATCGATGTGAATTATCAATTGGATAGGCATCGCACTTGTCCGACTTCTTAATCGTTGTCATAATACGAGCTAACTTTGTTAATTGTGCCAAGGTTCTCTCTCTGTGCGCTGATTGCATAAGCAGCATATCATAATCATCATCATCCCATCATCATTCTCATCATCCCATCATCAGTCGAGTGAAATTTCTTGCATAATTTCAATTGCTTGCAGCTTTTGCCATTTTCCCAGCACCATTTCGTTTTTACTTAACAGTTTTCATGAATTTTCACAGCTATTCCGAGTTTTCTTGCAACAATTTGCCGCAAGTTTCGGTTTCTGTGTTAAGCAAACGTACAAAATGCCGTGAGAGTATCTCAGCAATTTGAAAATTGTATCTGTCAGATAAGCAAAGCTCAAGGAGACTTTTCCTGCTACTGTTTGTGTTGTGGCCTTTTCTCTCTTTTCTTTTCTTTTCTTTTCGTTGTCGTTTTCATTTTCATGTCTTTTTGGGCTATTCGTTTTTCTTTTTACACTGCAGTTTTTCTTGAGTTGCTGCCTTTTGGTTAGCGCCTGCTTCCTGGCCTGACTTTTTGCAGTCACTGTAATGAACTGCTTTTGTTGCCACTGCTGTCGTCGCTGTCACTGTTGTCATCGCTTCCGTGTGAATTCCCCCCCTGGGCATCTTGTCAGCCCGCATCGCATAATCACAATGGACAACGCCTGGCAGGCAATCTCAGCAAATCAGTCCTGGCACGAACACTTGACTCAACTGATTGCAGGACCTCCGAGAAAGCCCAAGTTGGAGATTCCAAATTCAGCCCACTCTCTGGTTAGCCATGACCACAATAGATCTGGCCGAAAATCCTCACAAACAGCCCGCAATCAGGCCAAGGAGTCAAGCAGTCAGTCAGTCAGTCAGTCAGAAATCATTCAACAATAGCAGCAGCGCACAAATAAATTGCATTAAATTAACAAGATGCATTGCAGCGCATTTAAAAGTGCCTTTCACATTTACAGCACAGTCACAGTCACATTTACAGCACTCGCATTCGAATGCATTTTTCACACAGCTTCCCCTGGCGCACAATTTTCACGGTTTTCCTTTTTCATGTACCCCTGTTCACATACCCTCTACCCATTAAAGGAGAGAGGTAGGGAGATGACAATACTGTTCTTTTAAATGTGACATAAATTATTTTTTTAAGTTAACTACTCATTTTTTTATAATCTCCCTTAAATCGACTGCAATAACAATCAAATTAAAATCAGGAATTTATTTATTTATTTATTTATTTATGTATTTATTTATTTATTTATTTATTTATTTATTTATTTATTTATTTATTTATTTATTTATTTAGTTTGTTTATTTATTTATTTTTTATTTATTTATTTATTTATTTTATTTATTTATTTATTTATTTATTTATTTATTTATTTATTTTTTTATTTATTTATTTATTTTTTTATTTATATATTTATTTATTTATTGTTAGGCTAAAAGCAGCCGACACAAGTATCAATTTAAAAATATAACATTACAGTTAAAAAATTATATATATTTAAATTACAAAATAAATTAGAATATTTTGGGACATCTTTTTTTTACTTTAATTAAAATAATAATAAATATAATTTGTTGTTAGCCTCAGGGGAATAATAAATACATAAGTTGTAAAATAAAGAAGTGCACAAGTTATTCAACATATTACTCTGCGTTACAGGGTATATGCAAGTCACATACATCTAGCTAGAATGCAGCTTTCTCTTTTTCCTGCAAAGCATGACAAATGTGCTACATAGAGAGGAAGAGATAGAGAGAGAGAGAGAGAGAGAGAGAGAGAGCTCTGGGGAGAGTGAAGAGGTACAGCTGCGGTCAAAAAAATAGTAGTGCTCTTTCTTTTACTATAACAGCTATTGTAAGTCATGTATTCAAATTTAAAAAATATATTTGGAAAGGTCATCTAAATTCCGTTTGAATGATGTATAACTTTCCTTAACCCATTAAGTACCCACTGAAATATTCGAGTTTTAAAAAAAGTCAATTTTCCAAACTTTTTTCCTCGATTTTTTCCAAAAAATGTTGGGATGCAAAAACATTCTTCAAACAATATTAGGAGTGACTGCAAAAAAAAATTTTCAAAAATATTTTTGCTAGTATTTTTTATAATTTTTTGAAAACTGCAAAAAAGGCACTTTTTGCATGAAAATGAGGAAAAATGGGTTAAAATGGTCATTTTTAGGATTTTCAAAAAATTATAAAAAAATACTACCAAAAATATTTTTGAAAATTTTTTTTTCCAGTTACTCCTAATATTGTTTGAAGAATGTTTTTGCATCCCAACATTTTTTGGAAAAAATCGAGGAAAAAAGTTTGGAAAATTGACTTTTTTTAAAACTCGAATATTTCAATGGGTACTTAATGGGTTAAGGAAAGTTATACATCATTCAAACGGAATTTAGATGACCTTTCCAAATATATTTTTTAAATTTGAATACATGACTTACAATAGCTGTTATAGTAAAAGAAAGAGCACTACTATTTTTTTGACCGCAGCTGTAGATACGAGTACAAGTGCATCTGATATTAAAGCCCGCTTCTAATTTGTAACATGAACTGGTCGCTGACTTTTGGCCAATTTTAATAGGTTAAACTGCTAGTTGTTGTACGACAGCATATATACATATATTTCTATATAGCGATTATTCATTTCATTTTTTGGGGCTGTCCGCAATTTGCTACATTTCAGCATTTATTTATTTCGTTTTATTTGCATTGTATTTTTAATCAATACACGGAAGTTACATGTTGTATGTTCTTGTTTTATTTATTGTTGCTGATGTTGCTGTGGCAACCAATGAATGCTTTCAATTTAATTAACTTTTTTCCAACAATATTTAACTGAGCCCATTTTTTTTTTCTTATTTCTTGTTGCTATTGAAGTTGTAAATTCATTTTACGTTGGCGTTGACTAAACTTATTAAAGTTTTTAACACGGCCCTGCATCGACAATCAATCAAATTTGGAGTTTTTTGCTGAGTATTTTATATAATATTCATGAAAAATAAACGTAGAAAAGAAATTTAAGATGGGATGACTTAAAAAAGGAGGGACAGCAATTTTATAGGGCTCCCACAATTTTTTTGATTAATTATTTGTAACACACTAAAATTTATTGATAATAGAATTCAAATTCCCTTCTCATAGTGTAGAGAATATGTTTAAGAGTTTAATTTGTGAAAGCGGCTAAATCTTAAGCTTCATTAGACTTTCAAATCAAGTAATTAATCAATTATTTGTGATGGCATGTATTTAATAGTTTTTCAGTACATTAATCTCCAAGATGGTTAATTAACTGACGGCCAAGTCAATCACTTGGGCATTATCTCTAGCCCTGTTATTTTGGAACCCCATTAACCAACAAGTAGTAATGCTTGTAACGGTTAACAAGCCGTAGACTGACAGCTGCCAAAATTTAAATATTAGGTCGTAAATTGTGTAGAACCCGAAAAATAAGTATGTATCTGTTGTTAGAGATGCATATCAAATGTCGTTCGTCATTGGCATTCGCCATGGTTTTATCACTGAAGCGTTGATAATGATGCGACTCTACATGTCTAATTAAAGCTGTTGGTTCAGACAATAAAAGATCAACCCATGCGAAAGAGAAAAAAGAGAAGGTCCTGCTTAGGGGCATTAACATATGTTCAGTTGAGCTGGCACGCGAACCAGTTCCGTTTCAGGCCTCAACTGGTCTTTGGTTGTTCGGTTGTTCAGTTGTTGTTTGTGCAACGTATTTAGTGCAACAATTGAGCCGGAAATAAAGAGGCACTGAAAAAACACATGGAAAAGGCAAAACTGCCTCAAGCTGGCAACGCCCAACCCTGGCCAGCCCCTTGTCCCGGGGCATTAATTTAACGGAAGACCGGAGAACGACTAAAAACAACAACGGCAAGAAAATGTAAACTGAAATGCGAAAATAAAAAACAAGAAACAAAACTTCAAAATACTCGCCGATTGCAATAAATTTTGACCGAGCTCGAGTTGGGTTCGAGTCTCGAGAGTTTGAGGCCAATTAAAATTGGATTCAAATGCGTGTTTGATTTGCGTTTGGGGTGAGAGGGTCACCAAGGGGATGTCTCCAAGGGATTGTGAGTCAATTAAAAATACTTGACAGTTGGGTACTGAGATATCCTGGTACCAAATAATTGCTCTCGTTGAGGATTTAAAAGGGTTCACAGCAAATATCCGAGTAAATAAATTGTTAGAGAACTTTGGCTATTTTAAATTTAAGGGGAAGGGGGAAAGGGGAGCACTGACCGTACTAAAGTTTTTCCCGTTAAGCTGGCCATAATTAAAATTTCGTGCCGCGTTGTAAGCCTCAGGCAGATTATAGCCCCGAAAACCCGTTCAAGTTTTGTTCGCAACTCTCGTCTTTCAGTATTGGCTTTATTTGGTCTTTCCCCCAATGTCCCCTCGCCCCCTGTTCACCAGCCGATTATTGATGGCCAACATGGGGCCCGAATGTTTTGAGTAATGGCCAATAGATATTTTTGGAAATTCAATTCGCGTCGCTTTAAAGATTACATTGTAGGCGATTTGACCATGCTAATCAAATTGTTGCAACACCATTTCACGCTACTCGTTTTCCCGCTACGCCTTTTTTTTGTGTGTATTTTATGGCAAATTTCATTTCAATAAAACTCGCATTAATTTCATTTAATTGCTGTATTGCTTTCGGTCGCTTTTTTCACCTGTCACGCTTTATCCAGCCGTCCGTCTGTCTCTCTATTTGCTCGCCTCGTCCATTTCAATTAACTCTCAAGGATTATTTTATTATGTCAATCAATTTCCGGAACTAAAAAAGGCAGCAATAAAGCGTTAAAAGAGTACCGAGCTTGAAGTTCATTTTGTTTTCTATTTTCTACTTTATTTTCACTTACTTTTTAATGAATTGACTGTTTATTTTTATTACTTTTTCTAGCTTTAAATGGATTTAATTAAACATGAAATTTACCAACAGCACTTGAAAAAAAGTTAAAGTTGAAAAGAATGTAATAATAGAGAAATGTTTTTTATTGATTACGTAATTTCTAAAATAAATAATGGAATATTTTAAAAATATTTAAATTAATATTCTTCTTAGCTTTTTTTTATTTGTAAGCAAAAGTATTTGGTATAGTGGTATTGGTGAACTTTCAACTTTCAGCGTGTAGCTTATGTGTGTTTAAAATTCATAGTTTGACTTCCTTTAAACAACCAATGCAAAAATAATTCTAGCAATTTGCATAACAGCCTCCTGTATGAATTTTCAATTCGAATTTCCACTCAATTGGCCATTTACAGGTTGAGGCAACATTTGCTAGTTTCGTCTGTAATTGCCAGTTTACTGCCAGCAAAATTCCAATAGCAATTTTTAGAAAGAGCAAAAGAGAGAGAGAGAAAAAACAACAAGAACAACAACAACAGTAATAACAAATCGAAACAGGCGGCAATAAAATCAAAACTGCCATGAATCATTGAACAACACATTGAAAACACTCGACCAATTATAATAGTTGGTTTTGTGGGCAACAAGAATGGGGGGAATCCCCTTCCGCGTGGGCGTACTTGCAACATGTTGTGGCAAGTAACTTGATCTATGGCCTGTCCATATGCTGGTCATACCCAGAACAACTAAACAACAGGCAATTGTTGCGACGACAATAAATGAGTGGAAAGCCAATTAAAGATAACAAGAGGCCACAAGAGCCAAAGCAACTTAAAGTCTCGCCAAGAATGGAAAGCAAGAAAGCAAGAAAGAAAGAGACGCATTAGCATAACCCAACAAAGAGCCAAAAGGGACGCCCACAACTCGAAGAGGGGGCAATAAAAAAGGCGGCCTATGACTAACCGCCTAACTGGAAATAAATGTTGTATAAAGAACAAACAATTGTTGACTGCAATCAATCAGCAGAGTTAAACGCTTCCGAGACTAACTGACTGACGGACTGACGAGTCAACTGCCAGACCAGTTCCAATTCCAATTCCAAGCCAGGAAGGAAGTGCTCTGGGCCTCGAGCTTAGCTCTGGCCATAACTTGAAGACATGAAATGGGCAGGGCGAACGGGCCAAAGAAAAGCCAGTTGAAATGAAGTGCATGTTGTGTGGCCCTTTGTATGCCCAGGACGGGAAGTAGGGAAAGTGAAAAGGGGGGTTGTTGGGGTAGGTGTGCCGACTAAGCCGACAAGACTGACTGCAGCCATTGAAGGCAGCCAGGGAATGCTTACGGCAAATGCTTAGGGGAATCTACAGGAAACTCGAGTCGTAGCTTTGGCATTGAAAAATCATTGCGTCGGCGAACGGGTGAAATGGGGGAAATGAAGGGGAAAGGGGGGAAAGCAAACAAAGCGGCAATAAATGCAAAAATGCCAAGTGCATAAATATGATGTGGGGAGTTACGTTGCGACAGTGCAGGGGGGGAAAGAGGATGGGACACACAGTGCCGTTGCAAAAAGGCTTTACAGCTTAAATCGAGCGTACCAGAAATGTGCCCTGAGGCAGCACTAAGCTACAGGCTCTGCACCTGATCACACTGTGCAACCAGAATGCAATTCAGCTGATGCTGAAATAATATTTTACACAGATTTATGTGACAATTTTCGACTAGACAATTTATAGTTTCGATTTACATAGTTTGATTTGCAATTTAAGGTTGGAGAAATTATAAAAATTGAAAGCGATTTCAATATAAATAATTTATGATTTGGGTCATAAACAATATTTGCAGAAGTATTAAGTTTAATTGTGTTTAATTTGGTTGCATCTCAGAAGTCTGTCTACACAATTAAATTTAAGATTATTTCTTTGACCTTTTGATCAAATTAAAATCTTTTAAATTCCTCTTTCTATGTATACAAACAACTTTGAAACTTTTGAGAATTATGCACAACATCTATCTCTACAATCTACATTTTTTAGTAATTTTTAAAAATCCCACTTTTTTGTCTAGTGTATTTAAAATGTCCGAGCAGCAAGAAAAGGGTTTCGGCTTTCAAACTAATTGTGAAAAAGCTGAAATACTGAAGAGCTTGGGAGACTTCTGAGCCAAGGAGATTCATGACTGGCGTGGTTAGAGAGATGGAGAGATCAGCTGATAACTGATAAGCGAATAATGTCTATGCAGGCCCCTCCTTCCTGGCCATGACAATGACAAGAGCAAAAGGTAAAGAGAATATCAAGAAACAGCAAAACTGAAAAAGGAAAAATAAGAAGAAAAAGCAGAGCTAGCACAAAGTATTGTGGACAACTGCAGCCGAGTGAATATTCACTCAGTGTCTCAGTCTTTCAATTGTTGTTCATATTGTTTGGATTTGTTTGCTTTTGTTTACTTTTCTCTTGTTTTCTATTCTTTGCGTTTTCTTTTTTGTAGAGTGCTTCATTTGAATTTATGAATAGTATTAGTGAGTACTCTATGAATGTGTAGTTTTTCTGCTGTTATTCAGTGCCTGCCACTCGAAAATGCCAAACTACCTCAGTTGAAAGAAGTTTTGGATGTTTAGCTCTAGATTTCAAGTAGCTGATTGTGCAGCCAACATAAGTGGCAGAGGGAGATGGTGAGTGGAGAGTGGAGAGAAGAGGGAGATATGTTGCTGGAAGGTAACCCGCGTCTTAACCAAAAACCAACTCTGTGCTTAGGGCCCATAAACAGCTCGTTAAACGTTCGGGCAAATTGCTGGCACACGCAACAACGCCCAAAAACCGGTTCGGAGACAACTGGTTGCCACAATTCCACAGATACATCAAGATGCAGACAACCACGATGATGATGATGATGCTCGTCATGATGATGATGATGATGATGCTAATGCAAGACAAAAGATGCTGTTGCCTCTGCTGCAGCTTTTGCGTGACACGCCCTCTAATGACCCGACTATAAAAAGCTCATCAACGTCGCAGCACAGCTGCCACAACAAAAACAACAACAACAACAGCAACAACGACAACAAGCATAAAAAATTTGATAAAAATTGCAGCCAAGGTAAAACTCGTTCCCTTGTATTTCTCTCTTCTTTTCGACTTTTTTGAAGCCCACACAAAACAATTTGAAGAGCCAACGATTATTTAAAGTGCACTCAGGCAACAAATGATAATGCAACAGCAACAATAACAACAAACACAACAACACACAAATACCTAAAAGCTAGAAAAGTCATAAAGACGAATTTCATAAAATTGCATAAATGTTTTCTATAAAAATTTCAACATGCAAAAATTTGCTGTGTTGCATATTTTTGTTTTATTTTGTTGTCTTCGTTTGTTTTTTACAAATACTTCCGGCAACATAAGGAAACTGCTGTGTACCCTTTAAAAAGGAATATAATTGTTTTATTGGGGCATTTTGGTTGGAAAGCAAATATATTCTCGTTTCATTGCGATTTTCAATATACGCAAATTATTTGTATTAATCAATTTCAGGATATAAAGATTTTTGGTGTTGTTCTATCATTATTTCATCTCATGTTCATTTTTTTTTTTTTTTTTTTTCATTGCAGCTTATTGTCTTTAAACTCTATAGCGCATTTACAACTTAGTAACATTAACAATGAGTTGGCGAACTGCCTTTATAATTACCAGTAATATTTTTAAAAAAATGTCGTATTTACTTTTAATATATATAATTGTATAAATATAATAATAATTCACATTGAAATATATAATAAAACTAATCCTCTAATCATTAAATTTTTCTGATATTTTAGCTTTTATCCAAATAACTATCGCTTGTAATCGGAACATGGTATTTAGCTACGATAGTTATGGGAATTTACAACTGTGTCCTGCTCGTAAATCAAATGTTCTGGCAATGTTGCATGTCGAAAGGTCACAAAGAAGCATCAACAACTACTAATTAGAGTCATAAATCTCAGGGAAGTAGCCGAAAGTCAAGAGAGAGGCTCATAAAATACAAATTGAACAGCCCAATAAACATAAAGGCTTTCTTACTCTGGGGTCAAATCAAAGCGCGAAATTTCCACATTGTGACAGTGTCAATATGAAAGGCGTGTGGTGACCAGTCGAAACACATTTGACCCACATTTTTTGGGTCGGCCGTCAACTCAACTGAACTCAACTGACGAACTGACAGGCGAGACTTTTATGACTTTCGGTTTGCTTTGGCTTCGTTTGGTTTGGTTCGGTTTATGGTGCGATGAGGTGGAGGGAAGGGAGGCAGAAGAAGGTGGAGCTGCCGCGTTATGGCTGAGAGACACGACATAAAGTCCATGGCAACATGGCAACGTGGCAAGTGGGCAAGGGGCAACTGAAGAGCAACATTTGCATGTTGACTTGACTCTCGGCTCTCCACAGACAAAGTGCATTGAAAGTCATGGCCTGAGTGCATTTGGGTTGCATTTTTCACCGTATATGTTTTTTTTATTTTTTTTGTTATTTACCATTTTTATTTGGTTTTGTGCTTTTCTTTATAGCATATACGAATATTCGAATTTGAAAGTCTTTTGAAAGGCCACTTGGCACTGCAGTGTGAATTTGTGAATGCGCTTGGTCCGTTTTCGACACAGTCTTGTGCCTTTTTCTTTACTTACTATACCTATTATGTTCGATGCTTAATGTTTATTAATTTATAAGCTTATTGCAAAAGACATCATTAAAGTGAAAGTCAATTTGTTACAGCTTTTGGTTCTCTCTTTGTCTTTTCCTCTCTGTTTTCATTTTCAAGACCTTCACGGACAAATTGATAGCCAATCATTTGTCTTCTTGTTGCTTATTTTTTATTTATTATTATTATTTTTATTTAGCTGGTATTTTTCCGACCTCTTATTGCGTGCATTTTGAATTGTAAGCGACTTTTATTAATGACCGAGACGTTACTGGCAATGAGTTTGGGGTTAAATTAATATTTGTATTGTGTGCACAAGACGACAATTTGTCATCTGTCAGTGGCTCAATTTCTGGGCGGAGTCAATTATGATGGCTTAGAGAGAGTAGCTGTTTTCGAATTGAAAAACTGCATTTTATTTTAAATTTAAGTATGCACAAGTATTGCACATTTCATTTGGTTATTTCGTCTTTAAAATAGAGATTAAGTATCCAATTCTCTTAAATTCCTTGCTAACAAAAGCAACTGGAAAAAATCGAGCAGAATAGGCCAGCGTTAAAAAGTCAAAGCCCCAAAGACCAAAGTTTAATTACGCTAAAAGACTGTTTGGTGTTTCGGGCCAATGGATGCCATCGATGATGCCGCTAAATGCTAAAGGATACAAGGATGCAAACAAAGTGCATCAAGCGACTGACCGCGGCCACGCCCACTTTTAGTGATGGGCCGCAGAAGCTGTTACTGCAATGCGTTTCCACTAAACTTGGTCAGAACAAAAGCGTTTTGGGGATTGGAGTGTTTTTCATTAAGCCCAAACTCAGTGAGGGGCATTGTGTTGGGTGGGTGAAGAGAGAGAGAGAGAGAGAGAGAGAGAGAGTGATGAGGGGAAGGAAGCTGCGCCACAGTTATGTTAAAATGTTTAGCAAATACAAAACGAGTCGAGAGAGTTGAGAATAGGGAGAATGGAGATTGGAGAATAGAGAATAGAGGCCGCTGAATGGAATCCAATAAACTGCACTCCATTCTGTCCCTCCGTCTGTGTGTGGAGGCGACTTGGCTGACTGGGAAAGTGGCCAGAAGCAGGTTCGCTAAGTGGTCAGGCGGGAATAGAACTAAAGCCGATGCTGAAACCGAGACTGAGACAGCAACAATAACTGAAATAGCTGTCGACTGGCAACCAGTTAACTTGGTCAAGTGTAGCGCCGGAATGTGAAAGCCATAGCCATCGTTATAGCCATGGCCATAGCTTAGAATACGTGTCAGCCAGTCTGACTGTCGACTGTCGAATGGGTTGCACGTTCCACGTTCCATGTGGCAAGCCAAACCAAAGCAAACAGAAACCCGGAGCTGCTTTTTACGGTCAAGTTGCAGTCAGACGCAGTTTTCTAATTTCATTTGCAGACACCTGAACTTAGAGCGCGCATTCTCGGTACAACAACTGCTGCCTGCTACTGTTTTACAACTGGACTCTTTTGCAGTTGTTGCTGTTGTTGTTATTGTACTCCATTCTTGGCCCCATTTTAATTGCAAACTGTTTGGCCTGCACTTTGTATGCAGCAGGCATCGGACTTCGCACTTCCAATGCACATTTCTCTCTCTTCATGCCACACTATATATATTTTTTGTTCCTTCTATTTTTATGCCACTTTGGCTTCGCACTGTAATTCGTTTAGCGCCGTCAGGCTCATAAAGTGGCCCCAGTTCTGATGCCCGTCTCCCTTTTTATTTTTATTATTTCCCTCCACACTTTAGTTTTTTTATTTTCACTTCTTAATTGCAAGTGTGAACATTTTGTCTGTTGGTTTCTATTGCTGCTGTTGTTCTTGTTCTTGTTGTTGCTGTGGTTGCTGTGATCCTTTGTTGCTTTTGTCATTTTCGTTGCCTGCGGCTCACTTTCGCCTGCATTTTTTATTTCCGTTTCCGCCGCGGCAACTGAAGCTGCGCAAATGTTTGGTTTGTGCGTGGATTATCAACACACACCTATAGACACACACACACACACACTCCCTATCCACACTCGCATGTGTATCTAGTGGCATGTGCTTTGTTTATTTTGGACATTTACCTGTACAGTGAAGCTAAGAGCAAAGCGCTAGCAGTGTGTGCTTGTAACGTACCTGCAAAATAAAAGAGATTTTGGTTTAGATTTAGTTTGTTTTTGTATGAAAATGTATTCAAATCGATGAAAGTGGTAAATGCAAATGGTTAAAGCTTATTTTAATTGGTCCCATCATTGATACTAGCAATAGTTATAGCTATATCCTTTTGTTTCTAATGGTTTTCAATCACATAGTTTGATGGATGATGATATATGTACATAAATAATCTATCTTTTGGCGATTTATTCTCTATAACAGAGTTGGATAGATTTATATTGAATTTAGTTAAATTCTTTTCTTTATTTTCAGTAACTATTAATATACATACTTACAAGTGCAGTTTTTATATTTTATGTATATTTATATATATTTGATACATTTGTTATGGAGTAAAAGTAACACTTTAAATATGCATTTTGAGCATTAAGTGTGATTATAGTATCTTTTGCTGAACTTGAGTTGACTCAGAAATATTTCCAACCATTTTCTTCTCATTAAATCTATATTCTCGCTTTATTTCTATCTTTTATCTACATTTATTCGCCTTTCAACATTTTCTTGGCTCATTTCATATGCAGTCCATTGTTCTATCTATACAAATCCCCCTTCTTAAAGCAAAAAAAAAGCAACAACAACAACTCTGCATGTCAGAACAACTTATTTTTCTATGCAAATTTCACAATGGCTTGAGGTTTGGGGGAACCCCACGAGCTGAGGCAAAAGAAAGTCCCAAGAGAACATTTATTTACTTAATATTATGTGTATCGCACATATGCCCCATTAGACAACTAACATACACCCACACACACTCTCACACACACTCTCACACACTCACACACATACATACACAATGCAGACACATAATAAACACATTTTGTAGTTGCTTTTGTTTCGCCACGCGCGTTTTTTAGACTTCGCTAGGGGGATTTCCCCCTCCAAGTACAACAGGTGGTTAATATGGCAACTTTTACACCTAATGTCACCTGCATTTGTTGCCTCTTCCCTCTGCCAAGCACTTCCCAACTTCTGCTTTATCTGACTCTGTGTTATGTCATAATTTACATATATTTTGCATGTTCCACTCGTGGTTGGATCTCAGGTACATTGAACCTGCAATCATTGCGAGTGCAAAAAAAGAACGCAAATAAAAAAAAAAAATGGAAACGCCGAGAGCAAAAAATAACGCGCCCGGTTGATAAGGTGGGGGTAATGGCAGCAGAGGAAATGGGGGAAATCGGGGAAAACAAATAAAGTTCTGGCACCAGGCGTGACAACACAAGCAAC
The DNA here is from genome assembly GCA_037043435.1 of Drosophila suboccidentalis. NCBI lineage: Eukaryota > Metazoa > Arthropoda > Insecta > Diptera > Drosophilidae > Drosophila > Drosophila suboccidentalis. The sequence goes on from JBAMBK010000134.1 coordinate 767,251, forward strand.
AGCAACAACACAAACAACAGCGACAACAACAAGAGCAAACAGCAACTGTTGCTAGTTTCCGGCTTCCTACAGCGATGACAAATTTTTGCTAGCCAGCATTTTGTTCAACCTTTTATCGGGTTTGCGAGTACTGTGATGGAATCGGTTCTACCATCATTCCGGTTCAGTTTCTGACTCTGACTCTGATTCTGGCTCTGTCTATCGGCTGTCGCCATATTTTGTCATGCATTCGATTTACATTCAGTTTTTTCAGTTATTTGTTTTTTTTTTCCACATTTTGAAGTTTAATAATGCACCGCGACAATTGTTTGTTGTTTGGTTACAATGCAGTTGTTGGCGGAAATGATGATGTTGAATTGTGAAATAAAAATGCAGACAGGTTCGTTACATAAACATTGACGGGTCAGAAATTGTAGGAATTTTAGTTATTGATTTATGTGGTGGTTGTTATTAAAACTCCAAGATTTAGTTTTTAATGGTAAACGCATTGAATTGGGCTTAAAAATGTTATTGTAACAGAATTGCCTGTGGTCAGAGAATAATTAACAGCGACAGAAGCATTAATATTGTTACTAACAGTAGCAGAATAACATCAGTGGTAACAGAGTCATGTACAGTCAAATTAACAGTAGCAATAATTGTAGAATACAATCGGAGTCTCTGGAAAACTCTAATCAATATTAATAACAGTGGCTGTAAATTTAATTGTGGCAATAATTACAGCAATCTACTTTAAATAGACACTAAAGGGGCATTTACACTAGTTGACAAGCTGGTCAATTTCATCTCAGTAGGCTGAAAATTTTGATGGCAACTTAATCAACTCTAGTGTAAACGGTGGTCAACTCTAAGCAAAAGTGTGTTGACTTGGTAAAAAGCACAGCCTACTAAGATGAAATTGACAAGCTTGTCAACTAGTGTAAAGGCACCATAAATCTCTTTGAAACTCATGTTAACACATGACAAACTCTCAGTAATTCTGATGAGAGAAACACAAGTTGCTGAAGATGAAAATTGTATTTGATTTTCTTTTGGTGTTCTCGCTCAGGCGAATCATTCAATTGAATGCCTGTGCAAAATGTCTCCGAGGTATACAAATTATTTAGCCAATTTCCATTTCAGTTTTTCACTCTCGTTTCATTTTGGCTTCAGCTTCAGAGCTTCGAGTTTGAGTTGTTCGATCTGGATTTGCCCAATGCACAGCTCAATTCTGGCTGCACACATCCTGGCACACATCTTGGGAATCTGGCATCCTGCCTGGCTGGCGTCTAAGTACTTTAAATAATGAAGCTATTTTCGCGCTCAATTCCCATACGCAGCCAATCACTTCAGACCTCGGTTTAGAGCTCAGACTTGTGGGGGAAAGCGGGCAATGGGAAGTGGGCCCAAACAAAGGGCAACAGCATTGAGTTGGCTAACAATGCCAGAACCGATGAGGCTGAGAAGAAATTGGCTGCACTTCTTCTTATTCTTTTTCCACCTCAGGAGCAGTCACGAACTTTAGTTGAAATCAATAAAAAAGCGAACCTTTGGCAGTCACATGCGCGTTGGCGTTTTATCTGCATCTTAAGCATCTTCAGCTTCAGCTTCAACTTCAGCTTCAGCTTCTATCTGCAAGCTATCTTCATAATCGGCATCATCATCCGTTTGGCATGACCATAACGTGTCCTGAACACGTACCGTGCATAAAACGCGGCCCAGTGAAAGGGGGGTAAGGCAAAGGGCTGGCATTTCTAGAGGCGAATGCGTTATCAACATGCTTCGCATTCATGAGATCTTCCAGCCAAAGCGAATGGCCCAACGTGGAGCTACTTAGAATGTTTCCACCCGGGGATGAGTGGAAAGGGGGGCGAAAGGGATTCTCTCAAAGGGTTGCAGACAATGGACTGGCAATCGTGGACTGCGCCGCGTTGCATTGTGTCAGCATTGAAGCGGCAACAACGACGTCGACGTCAACGTCAACGTCGAAGTCGACGTCAATTCCGATGCCGACGCCGATGCCGACAACCTGCTCAGGCGCGCAACCAAATATGCTCGGCGCACATAATACCTGTCTTTTGTGTACTGTCCCCAGCACATCCCCTCGTCGGTCTCCTCTCCTCTCCTTTCCTCTCCTCTCCACTTCCCTGTAAACATCCCCCAATGCCAGCTACTTGCTTTTGGCACGACAAAGTTTTCAATAAACTCCCTGAAGCGTGTGCATTAAGTGCAGCGAAGGAAGCAAAGTCAATGCGGTGTGTGAGTGTGTGTGAGTGTGGTACAGTGGGACAAAACATAGTACAAATGTGGGATAATTGAATACTGTGTGTACTATTTAAACGATATCTAATCAAACGGTTATTAGATCATTATTATTATATATCGATTGATATCGATCACATTTAAATATTGATAAAGAGATATTCAATAATTTAATTTAACATATTCATAAATTAATTAGTTTCATCTGATCGATTGATAAACATCCATTTGAGTTATTTTTAAAGATTTCTTTTATTTTTTACTTAATCGAGATATACTTTTCTCATTTTAAATTAAGACTGTGCGATAGTATGTGACTATCGCAAGTAAATAACTTTAGCACACATTTAAATCAATTATTTAAATTTGTGTTTGCCATTGTACCTGACTTTACCTCATCATTGGCCTCATTGTGGCAGCCACAGCGTCTCATTTGCTCTGTTTGTTTCATCCTTTTCTCCATTCTTAAGATATTTGCTTCCCTTTCGCTGTTCCTGTGTGTTTTTCACCTTGTTTTCTTTTTGCCGCACAGCAATTTGCATGGCTTGAGATTCGAATTGGAATGGAAATGGAAATGGAAATGGAAAAGTACAAGTACATGTAAATCGTGTAATGTGGCTGCAAGAAATTGCCTAATGCGCCGACAGTCGACGGTGGCATTCAAGGGACTTGGTTAACTGATGGGGTTGCTACCAATGTGAGAATCTAAAATGGTGAAATTGCAATGGAAATAGGGAAAGGAATAGGAATGGAAATGGAAATGCGAACCGCAAAAGTGCGCCGCGGGATAATCTAACCAAAAGCGATGACTATGGGGCATATGAGACTCTGGCACAAAGCGGAACGGTTATGTTAGGAGTGAGCGAGGTAGTGAGTGAAGTGGTGAGTGAGGTGGTGAGTGAGGTGGTGAGTGAGATGGTGAGGGGGTTGGTGGTTGGCTGTAACGAGCTGAACGTGAGCGTGGCCATTTATGCGACGGACGATGACGATGCCAAGTGCAACCTGTTGTTGTTGTTGATATTTTTTGATGTTGCTGCTGTTGTTGCTGCTGTTGTTATCGTTGCATGTGCACAGCAGCAGGTGGCGTTCCATGCTTGGACGCAGTCTGAGAGTTGATTGCATTGAGGGTCGCAGCTCGTTTGGGGGCCGAGGGATGGGCAGGGAGGCACTTGCAGTTCGTGCTGCGTGTTGATGCAAAAGTTAGATAAATAAAGTTCAAGTGTTGCCCAAAGAAAATGTTAAAGGCATTGCGCAGCGTGGGAGCTTACAAGCTGTTGAAGGTTTTTGCCATCCTTTGACTACATACATATGTATATGTAGTTGTTGTCGTTCGTTTTTAACGTTGTGCCGTTGTTGTTGTTGCTGTTTTTTGATTAAATGCACAATTTTTACAAAATAGCAACATAAAAGAAAGGCGTTATGGGCAGATTGTTGCCGTGCTACGGAAGAAGTGCTAGCAAGAATGCACAAATACAACACAACGTTAACAACAACAACAGCAACAATCGAAGGCATGGTCCTGGCCATGGTCATAAAAATTGTGCCCAGTCTGCCGTCCTATCCAGCGCCTCCATTGTCCTTTCAGGAGCGACTGGCATTCAGTGAGCTGCTATGAAATTCCGGATTGCCCCAACGGCAGCCAAAGTTGAAGCTGGCCATGTGACAATTGTCAATGTGTAAGCCATAATTTAAGCTTTAAGCCAAGTGTCCACTGCTGGCGATAAAAAGTAATCAACCGACAGTCGCTTCTCTTATTCTCTCTGCCCTCTGCGTCTTCTCCTTTTCTCTCGCTGCGAAATCTCAATTGGGCTGCATAAAATTTCAACCTGTCCCAAATATATCAGCTGCCCATTTCAAACTTCAAACATGGAAACATGGTGAAAATGCACTGGCAGTTGTGCCAATTTTTTTGTATTGCTCCTTTCTTTATTTTGTCTGTGTTTTATTTATTTTCACTCACATTGCGCATACGTCACGTTGGCCCAGCTTGGGCATTACTCTGGCTCACACATTCTGATGTTGTGCTGTGCATTTGGCTTCGCTCATTTCTTCTTTTTTTTGTTTATTTTGTTTGACTTTCTTTTGCTTTCCTTGTTTTTTTGGGACAGTATTGTTTCTTACTCAGCGACAGCCTCAAGCAAAAATTATACGCATGAGCGCGCCGGAAATGGCAAACTTTACAGCAACAACAACAACAACAATGCAACAACAAAAAACGGAAGCAACTGCAAAGGCAGCCAAATTGAAAGCAACACCAAAAAGTGTTGCCAGAGTTTTTCAGTGGGAAAGGGAATAGGATGGTGGGAGGGGGGAACGTACAGCATTTGGCTGGCTTGCAATGTTGGAAAACAAAAGCTACCCATTTTCCACCTGTGCCACGCCCAGTTCTCTTGTTGCAGCTGCCTGGACGGACGACTGTCGGTGTACGCTTTGTAATTTGAATGCTTTTCAAGCGGGTTTTATGACTTAGTTGATTGGTTTGTGACACCGAGATACTCTTGTCAAAAATAGCTAGCAAAAACTTTAGTATCTTTTAAAGAAAGTAAAAGGAAATATATTCAATCAATTTGAAGAAAAGCTTTATATTTGAGCATGTGTTGGAGGATGGAATATAAATATGTGTCAAATATAATCTATTATTTTAAAAATTAAATTAAAAATATACAAAGATATATTATACTAAAAATTATTCAAATTTGTATTCATGTTATATTTATTATGTATTTGTATGCTTGAATATCTTAATGTTTTTTAGATGTTCACTTTGAAACGCTGATATTCTCTTTTATTGTTGCTCATATTTTATAAGAGAATTTGTTTTAAATTTACATAATTAATTCACATTTTCATCTGTTAATATTTATCTGTTATTTATATTTAATCATACAATTTATTAAACATTTTAAAGCGTAGTATACATTTATTTCTTTATCCCAAATCAAGTTATTATTTTGCAGTGTACCTGAACATCAACCTGATCCGGTGAGGATAAGAATTGCAGTTTATGTTTTTGCAGTTCTGACCAAAATGGCAACGGATTAGCCAGCAATGGCAAAACATTCAAAACATTGCATAGACAGACAGACAGACAGATAGACAGATGAAGGGATAGACAGAGAGACCGCATGATGTGCAGGGCGGAGGGAGGAGATGAAGAGAGGGGCGTGGAGAAAACAACGTGTAATGGGCAAATGCAAATAAACAAACGAGCCCCAAATATGTGTGTATGTGTGTGAATCTCGTTGTGTGTGTGCGGTTTCATGTCTTTGTTGCACTCGTTGTGCTTTGGCCATTGGTCAAGTGGCGATCCGGGCAACAAAAGCCTTTCACTTTGATGTGCCAGTTGAGCCTGGTCGGGCACTGCTGCCAAATTGCTGGACAGGATTAGTATGGCTTACAGTTGCCACAAATGCAGTGGCAGTTGCCAATGCACTGCCAGTTGCAGTTTGCTAGAACGTCATAAAAAGTAACAACTAATGTCCATAAAAGTGACGCGATTCCAGACACGACAGACAGACAGACGACAGACAGACAGACTCCAACTGTCGGTTAAGCTGACTTGGATCCAATCCCAGAGACTGTGGCAACTTATCTATTGCCAGATGTGAAAGCTGTCAGACAACAGCCAATTGAGAGACTCGTCTCTGCCAGCTGAGCTCATAAATTAATTGCCAAGGCAGCTCCAGCTCCAGCTCCGGAGAGGAGCAGGCAGGCTGAGCAGGGCAGGAGGAGCAGCTCGAGCAGCTGGCCAAGTGGACGATGTCGTGGATGGTTAATTGATGTTAGCTTTCCATTTTAGTTGACAGTGCGTTGCACTTGCAACGACATCAACAACAACAACGACGACGATGAAGACCCAATAACCTGCCGCCCATATATACAGGCGTGTGGGCGTGGCAGCCTAATTGAAGTGCGCTGTGTCTCGCGTCATTTTTTCTCGGCATTTTCTTCATCTTCTCCACTTTTTATGCTGCTGTTGTTGTTGTTGTTTTTTACCTCGATTGGTTGACGCGTCGTTCGCACAAATTGACAGTAATTAGATTGATTGCCGCTGCAGCGCCATCTAGCGTTAGAGTACATGCAAATTGCATTGGACTTGAGGCGAGTTGAGGCGAGTGAGGGGCTGAGTGGAACTGGGGGGCGTGGCAGCTGCGTTGAGCGGCCACTTAAAGTTACCTGGCGAAAGTAATTTTCGCTTTTTGTTGACATTCGCTTTTCATGGCTTGTCTTTGTTTTTCATTTCATTTTCTTTTCATTTTCTTGCAGCTGCTGTAAAGCAACTTTTGTTAATTACAGCAAAAATAAAAAACAGACACACACACACACCCATAAAAGGCGCGTAATAATTTCATAATTAATTATAATCATTGTCTTGGCCTTTAATCTTTATCAACGTGCGACACGTGAAAGTTTTTACACGCACAGCTTTTCACTGCCCCCCTCCCCACCCCTCCCTCCCCTTTAGCTGCTGAAAATGACAGCTGACAGCTTTTCCCAACAGCCTGTATTGGCATTATTTAATTTGCCTTTAATTATTTATAAATATTTTTATTTAATTGTTTTGGTATTTATGAAATTGTCTATTGAATATTTGAAGCAGGTTTATTTTTAGAAATTTCATTAATTATCGTTAAATGTCAATTGAAAAATGTTGAGAAATTTATCGATTGAATGCCGAGAGATACACTTGGAAAAATATGGTGTGGCATGAGCAAAAAGTCTAGAAAATATAGGCTTTAAAATGGAAATATTGTTTAGAAAGTTTGTTGTGTTGAATTAAGTGTCATGGTTTGATATTTATTTTTGTTTTTAATATTTTAAGTGTTATTCGAAACTAATGAGCTGTGTTAGAGAAAAGTTTTATTTTAGTTTAGTTATGATCGGCAACAATATAACTTTGATCTATTGAAGATTTTATTACAGTAGATCACGCTTCAATTTTCATTTTAAATGTACTGACATTTCAAAAAGTTTCTTCTGATTTAATTGACTTCCCCATTTCCTATAATTTCCTAAATTTAATATCCCACACAGTGCACGGAGTTGATTTGATATATTTACTTCCCACAGATAATCTTTTATCCACAATCTAATGTATTACTGTAATTTCTAAGCTAATCTACATTGTCCAAAATCTCAATTAGCGTTTACACTGAAATGCAAACCGGAAATGGCATAAATTGTGTGCCACACACACACAAATATAGATAGACTCACAGTGGCTCAAGAAATTGTTTGTGCCACTGCAATCAATGTGGAGATCAGAGAGTTCAACGCGACGGTGAGTTGAGAGGGGGAGTGAGGTGTCGAGTTGAAAGCCGCAACAAATAAAGCCGAATCAAGCAACGGTTTTCCAGTTATGATTTGGATGGAGTCAGCCAATACCAATTTGGTAGGTAGCTTTAATTACAGCTGCTAGCTGGAACAGCTGTTGGTCAGGCCGCAGACGTTGCATGCAACAAATTGCCAGCATATATGTATATGTTTGTATGTGTGTATGTACATAGATAGATTGGTCAGGTCACAGCTCCTAATAAATCGACCAAATCGTCAAAGTCGCCTAATGACATCGTCAGCATTTGAAGTCGGTTAGTCGAGGTGCTCCTTGATTTCGGGCTTCTGGCCATGTCTTCTTCTTCTTCTTCATACTGGTATTGGTCTTGAGCGGCAGCTACTAACTTGGCCCGAAGGCAGTCAGCCAACATGCATAAGCAAAGATAGTCATCATCAAGGCGAGCGCATTAATGACTCAGTGAGCAAGCCAAGCAGAGGATGAAGAGGGGGTGCAAAGGGGGGGTGGACAATTGTTGTGGCTTTACATTTGCGGTGCAATTTATATGCAACGATTGCAATTGCAATGCGTGGTGCACAAAACGCATACAAATGTAATTTGTGCAATGCGCTCTAAATGCAAACAGCGGCAAGTGAATGCCGACTTAGCAGAGGGGGCATAAGGGGAGGGCTGAGAGGGGGGACAGACAAGGCGCATATGAAATCAGTGGCACACACACACACACACACACACACACAGAGGCAGACAAACATGCACATTACATGGCGGCTCATTTTGGTGAATAATTGAGACAATTACGCATACGCCATGTGAAGTGATGGACGAAGGGTGGAAGCAGGGGGGAGCAGATGGCTGATAAAGCTGAAGGCAAAGCGTGCCACACAAAGAGACAGACGGATAAACGATCAGACAGAAGAGAGTGGGAGAGGAGGTAGAGAGGGAGACGAGGGTGGGAGAAAGAGCAATTATATGTATATAGAATAGAAAATATAGGACTGATTGTGATGATGATAGTAAAGGTTGGACTACCGAATATTACCATTAAGAGGGATAAAGCGAGAAAGAAAAGAGAGAGAGAAAGAGCGAATTATTTGGAGAGAGAAAAATATGCCATGAATATAGAATAATTAAAATATGAGCCTGTTAATATAATTGTGAAGTAGCGCAAGTTTTGATTTGAATTTTTAGGATTATAAGGTACTTTTAAGCAAACTAAGAAATGTGGAAAGCCTTGAAAAAGAAGCTGGTCACAAATAAATTTGTAATGATAAATGAGCTGGTCCTAATAAAGTCCAAATAAATGAGTAAAGTAACAAAAGAAAATGTAAATTTCATACCACTTGTATATATGATGTGGCCAAAAGTCATGATCATCTTCATCATTAATTATACACATACGATACATAATGGACATTAAAAGACTTAAACAATAAGTTTTTCAAATTCTGTCAAGTATCACAAGCATAAGAAATATAAAACAGACAACAATCGTTTTTTGAAGACTTTTATCTTGTTTGATTCTGGCTGATCTCTGACTGATTAATCAGTCTCAGTGTGTGTGTGTGTGTGTGTGTGTGTGTAGAGCACACTCCCTTCTTAAGTAATGGCACATATTCCAAATTGAAGTAACGAGCTTTTACATATACATATTGTACATATACATAAATATGTATGCATATTAATTTGTGGCTGCTGCCACAGTTGGGGTTCAAGTGGCAAGTTCCCTTTAAGTAGCCCGGGCTTGAACTTTACCAATTGAGGCATTGAAATTGTTTTCATATTCATTTATTCAGTTTTTTTTTGTTTTATGAATGTATTTTGTGTTTTCTGTTCAACTCAAGTTGCCGCTGGATTCGTTGTGGCTGCTGCCAATAATTGACTCTGTTTTGTTTTTATTAATTATATTAATTTGACGTGCAATCAGGGCTGCTGCTTAACCAATTCAGCTTTTTTCCTCTTTTTTATAATATGCAAAAAATAAAAAACAATAATAAAAGCTTCATTATTCAACGAGCAGAAGTATTTTGAGTAACTTAATTGCTGGGAGCAGCAACAAAAACAACAACAGTAATATACAAACGAGGCCATAAGTTATATCATTTTGTTGTGGCATGCGGCAAACTCGACGGCCGAACGTGCCACAGGCCCCTCCTCTCCCCCTCTCACCTTTCCTATACCTTGGACACATCCCTTGTGAGTTGGGGAAAAAAAGAAGAGAAATAAAAGTGTAGGAAAATGTTGTTAATTACGTTTTCATACACAACAACATCAGTTGCTGTTGCTGTAACGGGCAACAACACAGTCAGTGCAAAAAGTGTGCACACGCTTGTCGAGTTTTAAATGTTAAAAATGTTTAAAATGCACAAAAATAGTTTAGCAAAAATGTAAAGCATGCGGCACATGTATTGTTGTTGATTTTAGTGCTGTAGTTGTTGTTGTTGGTGTTGTTGTTGTGGACAACAACATGTTGCCATTCATTGTGCATACAATGAGCACCAAACACGAACGGAACACGCATTGCAATTTAACTCGTTGCCTCTTTTATTTGTTGTTGCTGTTGCTTTGTCTTCAGCATTTGTATTCACATTTGTATCTATAGTTGGGTCTGTAAATGTATCTGCATCTGTATCTGTATCCGTTCTGTAGCTAGAGGCAATGGTCCGCTCGGACAAACCCACAAAAAATCCGTGAGCATGTATATGTATGAGAGACACAGATGCAGTTGCAGTTGAACAAAACATGCCCCGAGGACACACACACACACACACACACACACACACACACACACACAGCATAAAGCTCCAATGTGTGCCACAAAATTTGCAACTAATTGCAGCTTATCTTTTGTAAAAGAGTAAAAGATTGCGACACTCAGAGACTCGTAGATACATATACTCAAACGAGTATCTCTACATTCTGTACATGTATCTTTGAGTCTGTGCCTGAAGCTGCAACTGTATCTGTATCTGTATCTGTATCTGTATCTGTATCTGTATCTGTACCTTTGACTAAAGCTGCAGTCGGTAAATAATTGAATGCTGTAAAGTCACAGAGCGAGATGGTTGACAAAAGCAGCACACCTATTTAAATATTTTATGAAGTGACTTCTTATTTATGTATCTCCTATTCAATGGCTTCGTTTATATTTAAGAACATTTCAGTTAAATCTTTAAATTGAACTTATTATAATCTGAAGATAAGAACTTAACAGAGCGACTTGGAATAATCCAGTTGCTGGCATAGCTATGTTAAGCCTAACAGAATGTAAGAGCTTTAACATTGTCAGTTGTTTAATGCTTAAGCTGCAAAGTTATCAAATTGTAATATTAATTACATTTTCGTTTGGCAACTTTTGAACTCTTTCATTTGTCATTAGTTCAACGCAATGAAAACCAATGTAAAAATAGCCCTGACGTTGTCAGAAAGAAAACTGACGCACACACCCATAAGGGCATACACACACATCCAAATCCACACACACACACACATATAAACACTTAGACAAACCGAAACTTCAGCTTCAGTTTGCATTGTTTCTAAAGTTTGCCATTTTCGAGCAATTCATTTCTAATTGCTTGTAATTGTCTTCCTCATCTCTCTCTCTTTTTCCCTCTCTTTCTCTCTGTCTGTCTGTCTCTTTTGCAATTCTCAACAGCTGGGAGACCCAGAGACCTACAAAACTCAACTGAGCAACAACAAGTGCTTACAACAACAACAACAACAACAATAGCAACAGCAACAACAAGAAGTAGCGTGTAATAGCAAATTATGTTGCAATTACAAAAGCAGCACAAAAGCAAATGCGAAAAGCAACAAAAATGAGAGACAAATACAATAACAAAAATTACAACAAATTTTAGCTGGCACATGAGAATTGTGCACATGTCGAGAGACAAAGCTTCTCCTGTCTTCCCACTTCCCTCTGTCTCTGTCCCTCCCAATTCCACTACACTTCAGTTAAATTCTCTCTAATTGTTTTGTCGTATTTACAAATTTTCGCCAACGAACCAAAGATACAGATACATTGGCAAACACTCGAACAATCTCCTAAAAAAAAGCTAAGAAAAATAAAATTACTTGAATGAGAGCTTCACGCTTCGGCTTGATTTGCCATGTGCGACGCAATTGTTGTTTGAGCACAGCACGGCAAATTGCAGGAAATTGTTAAGAGATCCAAACGCTTTTCAGAGGCCCCAGCCCAATCGGTTCCACCTTGGATACACATTTAATAGGTGAGAGCGCCCCAAAGAGCTGCTAAATGCGACGCCTACACTGTAACAAACTCAACAATTGACAAACATTTTAATTTGTGTCAATTGAAACAAAACATGGATAAATCAAAATGATTTGTGTGTCGAACTCGAAATACTCTTGCGAAACTTTAGATACTCTTATATAAATCAGAAGATACTAAGTTACCCAGAATTATAGTAAATAAAAGAAATTTATAATAAATGGACTGTATTAAAATTATAGTTTGAAAATTATATATAAATTTATTCTTTTTGTATCACTCTGGTAAATTTAATTAATAAAACTTATTTATAATTGGAATCGCTTGCACAGCTTTAGTGCTAAAATTCCGACTTCAACTTTCTTAAAGTTCATAAAATGTTCAACTGGCACAATTAATCAAATTATTGATTCACTGCTGGCTTTGGTAGCAACATAAACAAATTATAAACTTGTCCGAAAGGGTAAAAGAAGCGAAGCATATGCGAACAGTCTTAAAGTGTCTTTGGGCTTACTGAGACTGTCATGTTGTCATAGCCCCCAGCGACGATTTAAGCCATTTGAACGAGAGCAACAACTCTTTTTCATTGCGGCTTGTGGGCGACCTCGATGCGAGTCAATTTTTTTGGCAGCTGCTAATTGGCCCCAGTTGCCTGCCACTTTATCAACGCCAATCACAAATTTCCAGATGGCAAATAAATTGAATTACTGAAGCTAAACTGTTGATTATCTTATAGTACTCTATTTCTTATAAAAGTAACAATACATGAAGCTAATCTTTATGAATGATATTCTAATTAATTGCAATTAATTTTACATAATATTATGTCCGTCTTTCCCATAGTTTCGTTATACCATTTCTTACTAATTCCCTAACTTACAGGGTATACACATTTGATTTCAGTCTGGCTTTCAACTTCAATGTCAGCGTCTGGCAATTTTCACCGGCCACGCCCAGAACTCAAAGCAATCTCCCCCCTTCGGACATGTTCATTTGGCCAACATTTTCTTGGCCATTTCAGCGCACGTTTTTTGTGGATGTGTTTCAACATTTTTCCTTATAATTAAGTCAGCTTTTTAGTTACTTTTATGTTTTCTCATAATTATTATGCAGCGCATTTTACGTTTTTGCTTTGCTTTATTGTTATTTTTCTCTATTGCTAAGTTTTTTTTTGTTACGGCTTTTTCTGTTGTTGTTTCCCAAACAATTAACTTTGTTTTTCCGCAAAAGTTTTGTCGAACTGTGTTGTCGTTTTTGTTTCGTTCTGCCTTTTTCCTTTATTTTGTTGTTAACTTGTATAAAATGCTAAAATGTTTAAGCGATTGAATGAATACATTTAAATCAACCCATGAACTTACGAAAATGAATATAAATTTATTTAAATGTTTTTTTTTTTTTTATGAAGAGTCTTGGGAAAGCTTTAATTGAGAATTGACCCCAATCTGTGGCTTAGAATGAGAGAAGTTCATTATTTATAAGCTCGACAAAAGTAAATTTCTCATGCCCTGCAATCAAGTCGTCTTCTTCTGTGTATTTTAAAGTGACCATGGAATATGTTGAGTCATCTCTGAGGTACGTCTTTCAATTGTGAGACTCTTTTACTATTTTCTTATTAATTTCTAATTTTCTACAGTTCGAAATGATTCATTATAAAATCTTTCTCTTTCATCTTCCATCTTTCAACAACTCGTTTATTGGGGCCTTCAAACTGATATATTGCACTTTTCAGTCAGCTTTCATCAATTTTTATTAATTTTAAGCTAAAGTAATTTTAGTATTTCTCCTTTTTTATATCATTCACAGTATTGGTCTCTTTTTCGACGCTTCTTCAGCACTTTTGGCCGCATAATGAAGCAAATTGAAAAGTTTTGTTGATTGAACGCATAAAAATCAATCGATGCTTGAAAATGCAAATCTCCTAATGAATGTTTAACCCATTTCAATCAGCGCCATGTCAAATCAAAACGGAAATATTTTATAAACATATTCATAAATAAAAGAAAGGAATACGAAGAATGGGAATAAACAGAAACTCAAGTCACAACAGAGCGTAAAGAGTAAGGGAATAAATATTAAAGCAAATTAAATTGAGCTGCCAGCTGAGCGACAACAATAACAAAAATACTAACAACAACAACGGTAACTTATTGTTGGTTGTTGTTGTCGTTGTTGTTGTTGTTTTGTGGGCGTCGTCGCATGTTTCTTGTCAGTCGTCATTGATGGGTAAACAAAGCAACGACAGACGACAAAGATGCATAAACAAATGCAACAAAAAGTACAAATAACAAAAGTAGCAACAACAACAAAAACAACAACAACAATAACAGAATGTGCAACAGAATGTGGCGCACTTGAAGCCACTTGTGAAACAAATGAAACATACCAGAAACCCATCGAGTCTGTCGAGTCTGTCGAGCAACCGAGCAATTCCGGCAGCTCCACAAACGGAACTGTAAACTGAGGATGGGGATGACGCTGATGCTGACGATGAAGCTGACGATGAAGCTGATGCTGAGAATGAGAATGAAAATGACGTTGGCTTCTGATAAGAGTTGGGGCGTGTGCTATGCACATTACAGTTACACATGCGACACAATCCACATACGATTGTCACTAGTAGAAAACGCCCACAAAACTCCAGGCCACATTCCATTTCACATCCCCACTTCTTTCGGAGTCTTAGTGATGCGTATTATGCTTGCAACATGACTAATTAGGGCATAATAAATTTAAGGCAATATCAGTGCAGATGCATAGATACAGTATCTGACAGATACGCCTGTACACGCTGCACACACACAGCGCGTGCCACTTGTCTCGCATTCAAGTGGCATCCCTCAAGAATTTAACCAAACTCATACTCTATGTTTTCTACATTCCTGTTCTACATATTAATCAATGAATATTTCTCCAGAAATTAAATAGCAATCCCACTGATAAGTAGGCAAAAATGAAAACAATCAAAGTACAAGAAATTCAGAATAATCAGCACAAAGGGCTGCAAGTTAGGGAAACAGATGGAATATTTTCCGTCTGTGAAGTGTTTACACTTGGAAGCTTCACAGAAAACATTTGCTTCGATTCCAGATGCTCTTGAATCGATAGGTGGTCGATTTATAGGCCTGAGGAAGTAGGCGTCTGGATTTTCTGTAACTTATTCTTAGAACCGACAGCATGGCAACATTCTGAAGGGGATTAACAATGGGGCAGAGTGTAGCGATCAATGAAATAAATAGGAATAATAGACGATGGGAAAGGGTGAATACTGTGAATACAATGAAAGAAGAGGAATGGATTCATTGTTATAGCATAAAAAAACAAAACATTAAAAATTAATTATGAGCTTGGACTATTTGAGAAGTCCAATTTAATTTATAAATTCATACTTTAATCTATATAAAATTGCTGATCAATATTAAATATATGTAGTTTCATAGTCAGTTAACTCATTGTAATTTTCATATCTTTTCGCATTTAATTTGACTGCTTTATAAACAGCTCTTAAACTATTTCCAAAGGGCACTTCATCAACCAGATTGAATGCAAATTTTATAATAAAACTAGTCAATTGTGGGCTTCAGCTCACCAACGGGCCCGACCACAACAGCAAACAGAACAACAATATTTGCATTTCAAATTGTATTAATTGGGAATTACATATAACAATTATTGCAACTGAATGTGGCACACAACAAAAGCCACAAGCCACAGAAAGAAGTGTGGGTGGGAAGGGGAGGCAAATAGTCAAAATATCGAAATCAAGAATCAATTTCCATTGGCTGACATATTTCAGTTAGTTGTGTAACGGCTATTTGTGTTAGATTTTTATGTGATTTTAATACGAAATAAAAATGAAATCATGTGTGCAACAGATTGTGGTTCAACTCTGACCAGACCAGACCAGCAACAACAACAACAACAACAATCTATAGTCCTCTATTGTTGTTGTTTGGCCTGTGTCACATGTATGTTATATGATACATATAAAAAACAGGAGCAACATTTTGTGGATTCGAAGCGAGCCACAAAATATTTGATTTCATTTCGGTTGCTTTTTTCGCCTGTTTCCCCCTGAACAAGTCAATTGATTTCAGTTGATTTCCCTCCTCTATACTCTCCTCTCCCCTCCTCTCCTCTCGTTATGATAACTGTACGAAATTCAATTAGTTGACTTTCGATAGATTTATTTTAGTCGGCACATTTGGTTGTTATAGTTTTTGAAGTACCTTGGTTGGCAATTTAATTGAATTTCTCCAGTTGGATTCGAACTTTTGTTAAAGTTGTTGGTCGCAGACACGCCTACTCTTTTATTGCTATGGCAATATATATGGCGTACATCGGGCCCATACTTAAACCAGCAACCATTTGGCCATACCACAGCAAAACTCAAAAACCGCAATGGCAAAACCCAAAAAAAAAAGATGGGAAAAAAACCAAATGAAAAACGAAAACAAAAGCCGGAAAACAATTTGACGGCTCGACATAGCGCATCGCTCCGCACGGAGGAAAATAGGGAAAGAGGGAAAGACAGACGCACACACACACACACACACACACGCTCACAAGTTCAAGCGAGGCCAATGACACTTGTGTGTGTGTGTGTGTGTGTGTGTGTGTGTTGTTGTTGGTGCCATTGATTGCAGTTGATTGTAATCGGATTGCAATTGGCCTGCACTTGTTAGAACACGTGCCGTGAACTTTTGCTGAATGGGCACGGATTGAAATCGATTCTATTTCCAGAACATGATTTCTTTCGATTACAAAACGAGCGGGAAGCGGGAAGCGGGTAGGGAAGAGAGTGAGGAAGGCAGGGTGTTAATTGCCTTTGGTGTTTCCTGTTAATGAACTATTTCAAGGTGTTGACGCTGACTTTGAAGACACTTTTTATGACCTTTTCTTCAACAGCTGCCCCTCTCCCCCTCTCCCCCTCTCCCCATTACCCCTCTCTTTCACTTGCAGCAACATTTCCCGCGCTTGTTTTGCTTTAATTATGAACGTGCAATGCTTTTGTTGATCTTCACACACACACACACACACACGCACACACAACCCTTGCCCCCCACCTCTTTTGCCCACTACACACATTGTTTACATTGCAACTGCAGCCGGAGCAGAGTTGCCAGAGTTGCCCTGCGTCTGTGTGCGATACGAGTGAATGTAAACAAATGTCGCCCACGCGCACTTAACGCCGCCGTTCCATTGCCAAAACGTTCCGCCCTCAAGCCAGCAGCTGTCAACAGACCAAACATTTGTGAGCATTCGAAGCTGTCAACGCAGACAACTTAAGCAACAATCAAAAAAACAGCAACAGCAACAGCAACAAAAACAAAAATCCCAAAATGCAGTTAAGCAAAACGTAAACGTAAACTTTTCTTTTTCTCTTCTTTTCCCTTTTCGGGTTTCCTATTGTTTATAAATTTGCTTCCGTTTTGACGTTTCGAGTGCTCAAAAATTGCGTTTGTCTGCATTTTGTTTACAATTTCCAAAAGGCGACGACAACAATTTTCCCGCCAACTTTCCTTTTGTTTTTCGTGTGCGTGGTCGAGTGCGTGGCATTTCTTAATTGCCTCAACATCGTCATCGGCACTTTGTGGCATTTTCTGTTAAAATGATGACGATGATGATGGCACATGCCCACGTCTGCTCCCTTCCCCTGCCCCTTTTCCTGCCCCTTTTCATGCCATCCCTTTCCACTGTAGCTCAGGTGATAATTCTTTTTTAATAGTTTTCCGGTAGCGCACCAACAAGTGACATTTATTGGCCGACCGGGCGATTCGTGCCTCGCATCGAAATTCCTTTTGGCCATCACACAAGATTTGTGAACAACTTTCGCTTGGACGGGCTCGTATCAAATAAATTAATTCTACGATATCACCTTAAAGTACTTCCTATTAGGGCATTACGTGAACCTCTAAATGTCATTTCGGTTGAAGTGTTTCTTGAGGTTGTTTACCTGAAATAAACAGAATAGAAATTTGAGGCATTAGTTTGGTATTCATTTTTGTTTGATAAAATTAGGTTAAAAAGTGAATAATTAAAAATGTATTTACATGCAGAAATAAATAAAATAAGTTGTAATTGTTGGTAGATTTAAATTTTGTTATTAACAAAGAAAGTATTATATACTATGTAATTCAGATACAAATTTTTAAATTCTAATATATGTTTAGCAACGAGTATATATTTCTGTTATATTTAAATGTTTACACATAGTACATAAGTGTCCATTTTCATAGGGTTATACACATATTTAATCGAACTGTTTTATTTATAGTTTATATTCTACTTAATAAACATTCTACACAGAAAAATTCAATCCCGAATTCAATTCTGAAATTGTGTAATTCAGGCTAAAAAATATTGAAATATTGAAAAATAGTGAATAGAATCAAAAATATTTATTAATTTTTTATTATTATTTTTTTATTAAATTTTTTTTTTACTATTTTTATTTTTATTTTTTTTTATTATTTATTTTTTATTTTTATTTTTTTTTTGTTACTAATTTTTTTTATTATTATTTTTTTTTTTAATTTTTTTTATTGTTATTATTATTATCATCCGAAGAACTTAAAAACACATATTTGAGACTACAATTGGTTGAAATGAGAGAGGCCGTGAGAGATTTTCCTCTCGCACTCAGCAAATGTGGTGATCAACGGGACATTTTAAGAATTTCTTAGCGTGAATCAAGTTATTTGGGATTATTTTCTCATTTAAATCCTGATACAGGCATATTTATACAGATTAATCGTGAATACATACTAAAAAAATGCATGCTTCAATTATTTTCTTTGTGTAAAATTAAATTATTTTTCTTTGTGTAGTACATGAAATATCCGTTGGTTTTGCCCATTCAATCTGGTCTCTCCCACACATTTGCGGCTTGGAAAATATCGTCCATAGCATAGTTTTGGCAACTCTGATAAGTCAAACTCAAATTGCAACAACCTACAGCAGCTCTGTCATTTAGTTGGCCGACCAACTACTTTATGTCGTTAAAATTCGACACAAAATGCAATGTCCCTAGCTCATTTATGGTCTAAAAATGGCAAAACCAGCAACTGACAGACAGGCAGACAAAAAGACAGACGGACAGAATTTTAATCCTGCTCTTGTTTCACTTCCTCTGCCTTCTGGGAGGCACTTTCACACTTGATACATATAGACAGAAGCCGGATAGCTCTAACGGGTTATTTATGGCGCAATTGCTGCCAAAATTCGGGGCTTAAATGTGCCACAAATTTTGTGCAGCACTGTGGCAGCAGCAACGTCATCGCCAGCAACATTTCGAAAAATTTACTCATTTGAATATTCAGTTTAATTAGACACAAACTAAGCGGGGACAGGCGAAGGAGGAGAGGAGAGGGCTGAATCATGTTCAATTAGTGCAATTGAACCGTTGTATTCATGAATGTCGTTCGACTATCGCGTAAATAACGTGATGAGTGTTTTGGGTGAGTCAGACGACAAATGCGCGCGTTTATTCGTTTCATTCATAAATGTGTCACAAATCGAAATATGAGAGAGTTTCGAGGTTCTCAGCTCAAATTTCGTTTCTCCTTGACATTCGGTTAAGTCAGCGACTGAGAGTGGAGGGAGAGGAGAAGGGCGGGGATTTGGTAACCCAGTGGCTCTTTTGTAGCGAAAAACATTAAGAATGCTAGCTGAAAGTTCAGCGGAGCTGTGCAGCCACTTTATGTAAAGTTCTAATTCGCTTTTACATTAGCGTGAGCGGGGTAATTCGGTATACGCTGGCGGAAGATTTGGCGGAAGCTTCCGCCAAGGTTTCAGGCCGCCACCGCTGAAATTTTTATATCGTCTTTTCAGGGGTGGGAATTTTTGCCCTGAATTTCCCTTGCTGTATGCCATTAGAAAATTGTGCCGAATCGGCGGCAAAAATTTAGGCACACAAAATGTTTGTTTATATTTGTTTATTTTAATGCACTTCATGTCTAACTTAATATTAGTTCACTTATAATAAAACTTAAAACTAACTTTACTTATTATTTAATTCCTCCTGGCCACAGCATTCGGTTGAAGGGTCAATCTGAAATTTAGAATCAATTAATTGTTTGTTGTAGGAGCATTAGAATGATTTATTCTTACCTAATTGTTGGGCGATTTGCCAATCTTACTTTCCAGTTTGAAGAGCCTCCTACAAGTTGATTATAAGAAAATACAATAATTAAAACAAATTTGTTGTCTAATTGGTTAAATGTTTAATTTACTTACGTGATACTGGTCTTGCTTGCAAAAGCTATGAACTTCGTCATCGGGCAATTAAGTCAGGCGATCTAAGTTAAAATACAATAAAATTAAACATTTATTCATATATTTATAGTTAAAACTTACCTTATTTTGACACTTTCTGCACATTGACAAAATACACAAACGAAGGGCTGCAATGTCTTCGATAGCCGATAATAACATTGCCAGCCCTTTGTATTTATCGATGACTGCCACGATAAAAATATTAAATAATAAAACAACATTTTACCATATTTTAAAATGTTTAATTAATAAAATAAGTTATTTAATATATTACATTTATTATGAATTCTATTAACAATACAGAATTACTGAAAAGTATGGTTTAAAACTCATAAAAGTGATTTCGATATTTATTGCCAGGCGTTGGCAACGTTAAGTTGGCTGCAGGGACTTTTTTCTTGCTGCAAAATTTACCCCTGAAGAAACGATAGAAAATTTCTTCAAAAATTTCAGGTGTCTCGCCCTGAAACCTTAGTAGACTTTCGGCTGTAGCTTTACCCCTGAAGTTTTAGGGCGGAAGGCTGTGTGTAATTTGTTCACCACATGCCTTCAGGTTCTACTGGGAAGTGCATTGCGCAATTTGCATGTAGCTGCAATTAAAAGACGGCGATTACTCAAATTACTTGGAAACCAGCTAATTTCAGTGCGAGACGACAGAAAAATGCCTCGGCCAACAACATGCCACAAAAGCGACCCATTTTGAATGGCTGTGCCCCAAAACTAACGACCACAATATTTATTTTATTTTTATGGCGGTAACTATGAGAATCAAATCCAAGGAAAGCCAAGAAAACCGCCAAAAAACACAAAAAGAAATAGTAGAAGAAAAAAAATAGTCAGCCACTTGCAAAACTCGTTTTGGCCAAGTCTAAAGTCGGGCCAAGACTGAACGTCAAGTCAGTCGCTTTATGGGCAATGGCAACCGTTAAATTGGACTCGTTGTTGTTGTTGTTGCTGTCGCATTTTTATCGCTGACAAAAAGGTTTTACTTGACCCACTCAAGTGGGCCGAGCAAGCGGCCAAAGTGGGTCGCCAATCGTTGTTGTTCTCGTTGTTGTTGTTGTTGTCGTTGTTGTTGTTGTTGTTGTTGTTGTCGTTGTTGCTGCTAAACTTTAAGCGGCGCAGTGCAGTGCGCTTAAGTGCAACCAAATCGAATTTAGATACTTAGCAACGTTTTCTGAGGGCCTCTTTGCGCACACTCACCCCCCTCCCCATCTACTTCCCCCTTCTCCACTTCTCCACCCCTGTCCCCTCTCACGCTCTTGGCCAACATCGCACACCACAGGGCAACCTCTCACTTTATGCGATTTTAAGTTAGTTAAGCGGCAAAGTTGTAAACCATTTGCTAGTCGTAGTTGTTAGTTTGCTCGTTTGTCTTGTTGTTGTTGTTGCTGTTGTTGTTGTTGCAGTTGTTGCTCAAGCTGGTGACTTGACTTGAGTTTCAACTGTGTGTGCAACTTGTGGAGTGCATAAATTGCAGCACTGTTGCCACACGGCGAAAATGGGCATTGAAAAGGGAAAGGTAGAAAACCGAGTGAATAGTCTAAATATGTTTATTTAATGAGAGTGTACTTTAATACCCTGTACTTATTAAATTCTGATCAAAAGGGTGTACTCATCATCACTGTATTTATTATCGTATTATTGTATATTTTATTGTTTTATAAGTTACTCCCATTACTACCTTCTGAGATACATAATCTCTTAACGAAATGCGAAATCCGCTCAAGTTTTATTTCATATCAAAAAAAAACGTGCGAGAATTAAAATATGAGTTTATGGTTAGTCATTCCATGATACGTTATCAGTGAAATAAAAGTGTTCTGTATAAATGGTCATTTTACCCAAGAAAGTTGAATATTTCATGTAATGTAGAAGCGCAGCCAACTTCGTGTTATACTTTAAATTTAAACTTTCTATACATGGCAACACTCTCTTGCAGTATTTTACGAATATGATACTTTTAGTTCAATTATACTTGGATTAAGTAGCTTTTAGGTCTCAATTACAAACTAAACTAACTAACAAATTTATTCTTTAACTCAAATAGAATTTTGGTCATGACTTAATTAGCTGTCAATTGAGTTTATCGAATTCCGTTTGAAATTTGCGAATAATGCACAATCGAAGTGGGGAAAAATTCTTATTTAGTGCGAATATTCAATAATTATTGATTGCTGAAATATTTGGTAGCTAATGAAAGCATTTTCAATGGAAACAATGCGCCTGTTGGTTTAAATTAAATTCATAATTTGATTATAAATTCATTTCTCAATTATTATTGGCACATTTCAATAGATAAATTCCTTTAATTATCAATTAAAATATTATTATTATTATTACATGCGCATATTTTGCAAATAATAATTGCAACATTTTGTGCAGTAGCCGAAAAAACAATTAGCAACAAAGTTTTAGAAAACAAATAAACACCGATTTGGGGTCTGATTGACTAGAAGATACTGCGCAGTATAAAAAGTGTTTGTGTATTGTAACTGTCAGTAACAATATGATTACAACAAGAATCAATAAGTGATATTAAATATAAGTTAATCAAAAATATGTTAAATATTGCTCGCTGTTTTTTAATGTACCCTTTTAAAATGGAGCCATAAAATAACAGTGCACATGTAGAACAATAAAAATAAAATTCTAATTAAATGTCATAGTTTAGTTGCAATTAAATTCCACATGTGGCGTTGATTTGCAATTTAAAAAGCCCGCGGCGTAGCGTTATGAAAGCCAAATCGCTTAAGTTGCACTTAATTTTGTGTTTAATGTTTATAATTTGTAAACATTTTAATTACTTTTATTTGCGCTTCTCTCTCTCTCTCTCTCTCTCACTCACTGTTGGTTTAATTGTTGTAAATGTTTGTTTTGTTTATTTGTTTGCTGAATTGGTCGTTTTGTAAATTCATTAAGTTTTTTATTTAATATTTTTATGTAATTTTAACAGTGTTAAAAAAGTCACATCAAAACTTCTCGCTATCACCGTAACCTTTGGTGTATCTTTAGCCACAGCTGTATCTGTATCTGTATCTGTAGCTGTATCTGTAGCTGTATCTGTATCTGTGACTCTGACTGTGTCTCTGGTCTAGGTGAAAGTTTTCTCTGTTTTGTGCTTTGATTGTTGTTGCCGGTTTAAGTGCCCTTTTTATTCTTCTACTTTTATCTGCATGCTATTTTTTGTAAGCTTTATGTTTTTAATTACTTAATTAAATGCGGAAATTAAATAAATGCAAGCACAGCTGTGAAATGGAGAGCTGGAATATGAGAATATACAAATCTAACTTTTTGTGAATGCGATTCTATGAAGTGAAAGTGCTTGAAGGGCGTGGCAAATGAAAACCCAACGAGTTGTCCAAATTTGTTTCAGACAATCATAACAGAAGGTGGCAACTCTACGGGTAAATTAACTGGAGAAACGTAATGAAATGGGAAAATCATTTACGACTAACTGGATAGATAGATGGATTAGAATATCAGGGAATATAAAATCTTAAGATAACTTTTATTATTGTATTTTATTCACTTTATCTACAGTCACGACATTCCAATATATCATTGGAGCCCGCCCAGCTAGTTTCACCTGTCAGGCTTTAATTTGGCAACTTTTGTTAAAAATAATCCACCTCTAAAGTTTTGTTATTGCTTCTAGTTTAGTTGGTAACAAACATGGTCGCTGACTGATAAATTCCGCGCATAGTTAACGCTATCAGCAGCAAAGGCAAATACTTGGCTGGCCTTTAAAATATTGTTCATTATGCGATAAGTTAAGAGAGCTACTGGGCTTGGGCTTGGGCCAGACAACTTTCAGCTGTAGTCAGTCTATTGTTAAAGTAAAAAAAAAAAATAAATAAAAGTAAATAAATAAAAATAAACAGCAAACGCGCCATAAAGTGAAAA
The DNA here is from genome assembly GCA_037043435.1 of Drosophila suboccidentalis. Lineage (NCBI taxonomy): Eukaryota > Metazoa > Arthropoda > Insecta > Diptera > Drosophilidae > Drosophila > Drosophila suboccidentalis. The sequence goes on from JBAMBK010000134.1 coordinate 791,199, forward strand.
ACTTTCTTGCCTGACTCACGCACTCGCTCACTTAGAAAGTAATTACATAAAAAACACACCAACTAACCGGGCATAAAAAATATGTCTATGACCGAAGAAAGGAAGGCAACAAAAAAAATACTGAAAACTCTCTCACACTCGATGTGCGTGCGTCGTGAAATTTATTTAAATTTAATTTTAATTCTATGTACATTTTGCTTTATTTTCTTTGAAAGTTCGCTTACTTTGCCCGTTTAGGTTGTAATACTTTGCATTTAACGGGAGGAGGCAGGCGGGGCGGGGAGTTGGTGCAAACAGTGGGCGGAAGTTTTGTTTGATGACCACAGCTTTTCACTCTGACTCTGACTCGGACTTTGAATGCGGCTAATGCTGACGGAGTGGACAGGGCTAAAGTTGAAGTGAGTTGGCACTTTTGGCATTTGCATTCGGAATGCTTCCGACTTGTCACGCACAAAACAAAAAGAAATTTCGCCACAGGCTTTTTTATTGAGCTTGTTGACATGAAGGAATTGTTTTAATAATTCGCATAACATAAAGAAATCTTATTATGATACTGCATGTTTTTGCCTCCCTTTTGAGGTTTTAAAAAAAGACAAATTATTTTGTTTGCAGTTTTTTTAAAAATATACTTTAATTTTCTCAGTTTTAATATCATTTCAGTTAGTTAGTTGGCTTATTAATTTTATCTTTTTCGCTACGACTTCCATTTGCCACTGTCATGTTCCTTTATTTTTTATTCAACACTTCATTTTCCAAGTTTCATTTCCACTAGTTCAGCTGCCTCTTCACCTGTATTTTCAAGTAGTTTCATAATCGAATCATTAGTGCTAGATATAATCTATAATTGACTCAATTGGTTCTTCTTATTTGCCACCCGCCAGCTTCATTCTATTATGTTCCCTAAACATTCCTTCATTATTTTGCACAATTTTCGAATATTTCAAATGGCATTCAAAATGTCAGACGATTTCTAACAATTCTAATTTGAGCTGAACATCGATGAGGAAAGACTTAGGCAGACATTTGGCTAATGAACAACAGGCCAATAAATGCAGCTGAATGCGACGACTGTGAAATGGTAACGACAGTAGCTGTTGTTGTTGGTGTACGGGTAACTAGCAACATGCCAGCTGAGAACAGTTTTGTGGCACGAACCTGGCACATTTATCAAATTAAACATTGACCCAGTCTCGAGTTCGAGTTCGAGCAGAGATTGAAGTCGTGATTGCCGTGGCCGGACATGCTTCACCGAGAGTGGCAACCCTTAACTAGGGCTGCCCCCACCCCGCTCTGGTCGGGTGTTAAATTGTCAATTTTTAGTGTGGCCCGCACAATTGGCATTTAACGAGCGCCTGTCATGCCAGACACTGACAAAATTGTCAGTGTGTCGCTTTAATTGCAGGACAAACAACGATCCCCCTACAATTTAGATACATTGAAAGGGTCCTTCCATAGAGCACTTAATTATTGTGTGAAAGCGTTAGTTAGGTTTGTCGAACAAGTATGTGAGTAAACATTGACATACATAAAAAACGAAGGTAAATGAAAACGGGAAAATGGGTTACACCGAATAAAAGAAAGCACAAATACTAATAATAATAAAAGCAACAAGAATGGAAATAATACAAGTGTGTGAGCGGCGGCTGTCCAAACTGTCGAAACTCGGAAATTGACTCCCTGATGGTTTTTCTCTCATTTTCACTGGTTTCTTTTTCAAAAGTCACACAACAGAACCCGAAAACAGCAGCGAAAAAAGTTGTTCAAATACAAATACAACGTGCTAGCAATACAAATACAAATAATTAACTTTTAACAATTCCCTCACGCTCGCTCTACTCACTCTCTTTCTCTCTCTCTCACTCTCTCTCGCTGTTTGGAGAGCTGACTACACCCATTGAGTAAACAAAACAAAATATGAGTAACAAGCAACACAAAAAATTATAAACGAAATGGGGAGCAATAATATAGAACAACTAAACAACAACAATCAACAGAGCAATAACAGTTAAAAATATTAACACACACACACACACACACACACACGCTTGGTTACACTTAGTGTGGCAATCATTGCGCATGTGTGCGTGCGGAGCAACAAACTGGCCAAAGACTGCGAAAGAGGCAGGGGCAACCTAAAAATACTACTACTAACCACAGTTTGTGGCAAATTAAAAAATTTATTTAAAAAATGAAAAAAAAGCGATGTGGAGAAACAACAACGACAGCGACAAGTAGAAGAAGCAGAAGCAGAAGACGAAGACGAAGAACAAGCGTCAAGTTTTAATGAACAAAAATGGAAACTAGTCGAGAAGAATTGAAGAACCGGTTCGTGAGCAACAACTTTGCAGCTACCAATACACACTGTGAATACACACACATATATGTATTGTATGTATCCATGTATGTGTGTGTGTGTGTGTGTGTATCTATAAGCTACACAAAAGTTTAGCATTTAGATATGAAAGATAGCAGCTGCGTTTTGTGGGGCTTTGTTCATGTATCACTGCGGACGGCAGTCCGCGCTAGTGACGAAAGCAGCACGAAGGGTGCGAAGGCGACTAGCATATATACACAGGAAGAATGGAAAATTTGCTATGACTGTCCGATCAGGTCGAGTTATATACCGATCGAAAGGTATTAACTCAACTTACAAATGTGCATACTAAGACTTTTGGAAACTCACCTGGTTCGTGAGATAAACAGGTGTAAGTGGGAGGGGGAAAATTTTGATGATTGGAGCTAATGGGGCCGTTGGAGCTTTTTTGAATTTTCTTTGAATTTTTTACAATTTTCATTAAAAATACGCGTCGAATGACACCTCGATCATCGAAATCGGACAACTGGTTCGAAAGATAATTAATTTTGAAATTTTTAGGGGCCTTCCGAAAATGAGATGAAAAGTCAGTTTGTCTGTTTGTCTGTTTGTCTGTTTGTCTGTTTGTTTGTTTGGATCAAATCGTTGATTTAGCTTAAATGTTTGAATGAGGACTTGTTCCTGTTAAAAAATCTAGAAACGTTTGTTCAACGACTTTTTCGAAAAATCGCTAGTTTAGCGGGAAATCGCTAAAAACCGAAAAACTTAAAACCCCCATAGCATCCAAACGATAGAAGCCACAGATATGATCTATATATCGTTGAAAAGGTATTTTGAAGGGCTCTTAGGCATACCTTCGAAGTTTTATTTTTAGGTAAATAGGTAAACAGCTACAGGTGAAATAAGGTATTTTTCTCCACATTTTGGGGGTTTTTGTGAAAACGCCGCTAACGATTTTTTTTAATTTTCAATATGTTGTAGTTTATAAAATTTCGCATTTTTTGATATATGAAACATAACTTATAGCCAAATGGTTTGGAAGATATATCCAGTTAACTGAAAATATACGTTTTCTTAAATTTGGAAGAGGACCCGTTTGTCTGTTTGGATAAAATCTTTCTTATAGCTTAGAAGTTTGAATGAGGACTTGTTCCTGCTCAAAAATCTAGAAACGTTTGTTCTACGACTTTTCCGAAAATTCGCTAGTTTAGCGGGAAATCGCTAAAAACCGCTAAAATTGACACCCTCATAGCGTCCAAACGATAGATGCTACAGATGTGATCTATAAATCGTTGAAAAGGTAGATCGATGGGCTTTTAAGCATAGCTGTAAACTTTTTTGCTGAAGAACACAGGTAAAAATCTACAGGTAAAAAAAATTATTATTCCTCACATTTTGGCGATTTAAGAAAAATTTGTATTTCAAATCACTTTTAAGTATGGTATATGTTGAAGACAATTCCATTCCGCGTTTTTTGACATACAACACATATCTGTCAGAATTCGTTTGGGCAAGATATTACCTATTAACTGAATATATCATTTTTCTTTCCACTCCTGCTTGCTCACATGCAGTATGTACACTGCTTGCTTGCTGCGGAAGTATACTGCTTGCAAGTGGTGAATTCTTTTTGCGGCAGCAGCAACAGCATGTTGGCATGCCATACAAATTTGACAAATTATACTGTCAAAAAATATTGAAATTTTCAAAATTTCTAATGTCTTATTCAAAAATTTCTGATATCCCATAAAAAAACCTCTTTACGCGGTAAAAGTCTAGTGACGAAAACATTTTCATGCCCAAAAATTTCTGATATCCAATTTTGTGACGAATAATATTAAGTTTTACTTATGAATAAAATAAAAAAAAAATTTTTGCATTCGGCACTGCGCAAAACAGTCAGTTTTATTTGGTATGAAGAACTGAGACATTTTAGCGCAATGTGCCGAGTGCCAAAATTTTTTTTTTATTTTATTCATAAGTAAAACTTAATATTATTCGTCACAAAATTGGATATCAGAAATTTTTGGGCATGAAAATGTTTTCGTCACTAGACTTTTACCGCGTAAAGAGGTTTTTTTATGGGATAAGTTGTAAACATGAGGCTACAAAAATATATAGACAATAAATAACAGACATATGCAAAGAGAGTAAAGAATAGAATAGAAAAAATGCCCTTATACATACAAGCCATAATTCTATGGGCAAGTCTTTGAACTTTAAACTGGCGAGATCTGAGCTAACTTGGCTAACTAGCAACAGCAGAAAGTACAAAAGTCTCAAAAGGTGAGACATGATATGTGAACTCAAATAAAGAAAAGGGGAAAAGAGGACTTGAAAGCGGAAAGGTTTTCTAAGCAATTAAATAATTATACAGAAAAGTATTTTAGCTAATTGAAATATTATTTCAGTGAAATAAATAAATTTATTATTTGGTAAATGCTTCTTTTTTTTATTTTAAAACTTGCTTATCTTTAAATATACAAATTTAAAGGTATCTTAATATTAACTTCTTGTAAAGCTCATTATTGAAACATTCCCAATTACAGCATACAATTTTTTCGCTTAAAATAACAGTTTTAATGAATCATTTATTCATTTGAGAGGCTTTTTGTCAATTTGTGCTTTCATTATCTCAGTCATTTGTTGTTTTTACGAATGCATTGTTATTTGATTATTTTAATATTATAATTATAGCATCAAACGATGCACGCGCATTATTTCAAATTATTTCGCATTTCGGCAGACGGCGGAAAATGATGATGGAAAGGGTTGAGGGGGGAACTGTAATGCAGATGAGAAGATTAGATGGAATCAGACCTTCCACCGATGGGAATTTAATTAAAACTGCTCATTTAATTATGCTGCGTAATATGCCAGAAATGCATTACATAATTTTTGACTAAATAACAATAATATAAGTTGGGGCGTTTTTCTACCCGTCAATTCATTGAATGACTGAACAAGTCATTGCCAGAAAACTGATAGAGAAAATCATTATTCATATGTATTTTTGATTAAATTTTAATCAAACTGACATTGCACAATATAATTTGGTAAGTGAGCAGTTATCAATTGGCAGTTGAATAGTATGTGCTACTATTTTGTGGTCCAGTAAAGTTTAATTACACTTTCGGGTCTGTGGCAAAAATCTGCCATAATTTTGGACAGGGAACTGAAAGATGGATGGAATTCAGTCGGTCACACAATTCCAAATTATTTGCATTTCCAATTAGTCAGTCAGTGGCAGCAGGAGAGTTTCACTTGTGTAAGTTAAGCCGTTGGCAATACATGTATTTAGTGCAACGGCAAATTGTATTGGCCACTTGTGAATAATGTGACACAACACAGTCGTCTTATCATCAACCTGCCACAGATATTGTGTATCTGTGTGTGCGTGTGTGTTAGTTACACAGAATTGTTCATGTTGATAAGACTTCTAGTCTGGCAGAATTCTTATCTAATCGCATTTCCCCAATGCGACCACAACAAAATCAATACATATACACACATGTAAACGATGTCATAAATGTCCATGTGTGTGTGTGTGTGTGTGTGTGTGTGTGTTGTATGTGCCCCAAAAACGAGAAACAGTCAACAATAATGGAAATTACAAACTAGCGCACAGGTGCATTGCGTTATCAGCCAAACGTGGCCCAAATCAAAGCCAAACAAATACACAACGACGACTTTGTACGACAGTCAATGCGAATAACAATTGAGAATCAACATATACTCGAATGCAATTCAAACAATGACTATGACTCAGAGACCAGTGCATCTGATGATAGTTAGACATGTTTCTCTCCTGCCAACTAGCGAATATTGGAAAATGATTTTCTCTATGCGTGACTAATTACTGGCGACTCGTACAGAATCGAATATGAGCTTATGAATCATGCAATGAGTCCAGTAAATATTTATGTCCAATTTTCAAGCGAATGTCGAGTATATATATATAGTAAATAACACAACTTAACAATGGACTTGAATCTATTTCAAGCAATCAAAATTAAACAGAAACGAGATGAGTTTTAATCAGGTCAAATAAGTAAGAAACGGGAGCTTAAAAGACAAGCGAAGAAAGCGACAGAAATAAAGAGGGAAATAAGCAAGTCATTATATGTGTATATTGATATAGTTTAGAGTACATAATGAAAATAGACTAGCTGACAGAGCTTGAGAGTATTTGATACTTCAACTAAGTAGTTACCTAATTAAATATATATAAATATATATTTTTGAACGTGATTACTAAATACTAAACAAAGAAAAGCATATAAATATTGTGAATCATCTATCTTTAAACTAAAATTCTGCAAAACGGAAATGGAATTGTACCACGAATTAAATAAATAAATAAATAAAATAAAAAAATGTCCTTAATCGACTTTTACTACCCTGTACATACAATACTGAAACAATCACCTAAGCTAACTTTAAACTAAGAAAGAATAGAAAGTAGACAGACATCCATCAAGTTGTAAGTAAAAGAACTACTCGGATAGTATCGAACTACTCTTAAATGTTGTTCTTGGCTTGAACCTGCTAATCTCCCTTCACCTGTTTGCTTCCAGCTTTTGAGCATACTTATGAGTCTTCTATATAACTTTTCAAAGTATAACTACGGTACGTGCTTATAAAGACAACGCGTACAAATCGATCAAAAGTTTCCCTCTGTCAATTGTAAATTGTAAACTGTGCTACTTACTTACACACACACGTATACATACAGATACCGACTACTGTAAAAGTTTTATATAAGCTGCAACTTTACTTTATTTTATTTTATTTTATTTTTTTTTTTGGAACTTGGGAAATTGTGTCTCCTATTTTATTTAATTTGCCTGGCATACGCTTTGTCAATATCGCACCATATTCTAGTTTTGCTTTACCTCAACATTTCTCTCTCTCGTTGTCTCTTTCTCTTCTCTTTTTCCGTCGGCTGGCCAACGATCTGCGTGTGCCTTCTGGCCCGAAATTCCAACATGGCCCAAAGCGTTGCCAACTTCCTGTACACACCCAGACACAGGCAAACGTATTGTTACAGTGACATACAAAATGCTGCATTTTATTCATGCAAAAAACTTGTCTCCTCACTTTGCAGTTCCTGTTGTTGCTGACATTATTCAGTCTTTTTCAGCAAATTAGTCATGAAGTTGTGTATTTTATTTGTCAACAACTCAAATAATTTAACAATCATTTCTGGCTACGAAAAAGCTCCGTTAATGCGATTAAAGTCACAACAAAATGTCAAAAACAAAAAGCAAATTATTTGCCCAATAATCCGCAATTTGTACGAGAATTTCAACAGAAAATCAATAGACAGCTGCCAGCAAAAATAAGCTTCGTTTTGGAAGGCGTTAAATTGGAAAGATGAAAAAATAAGGCAAGCAATTAAAAAGCGGAAATTGAATAAAGCAGACGCAGCAAAGTGACGATAAAGAAACGAAGCAAAAGAAGCTGAAAAACTGAACTAAAAAGGATGGACAGCGTGGAGCCTCTTTCATATTTATAAGAACCCAAGTCCCGGGGCAAGTCTAAGCCTTTGTCTTAAGACCATTCACCTGCGCATGGCTTTGGGCTGCGTTTCATTTTCAGTTTCAGTTTTAGTTTCAGTTACAAAAATCTTTTTTTTTTTGGACTGCAGTTAAAAGTCAAATCCAATGCGAAGTCACAAAGCAATGGCAAAAAACCCCAAACGAAACGAAATGAAACGACGACGTTATGAATATGAATGAGAAACCCTGTCTCTCTCCCTCTCACTCCCTCTCTCTATGTCTGTCTGTCTCACTCTGGTTTTGTCTTTATGTTGTGCATGAACATGCAATTACCATACGTAGAAACACTAAAAGAGTATGCAACTAAGTATCTGCTAACTACGAGATACACTCTCTAGACATTTCAATAGCATATAAAGTGTAGATATTAAGATAGGTGAACATATTTCTAACTCTGGTAATCTTTCAATATAATACAAAAATAAATAATATATTTTGATTTTCATCAAAAATATATATATATTGACAGAAATCTAAAAATATTTTTATATAATATTGCAATTTTAATTATCTTAAGTTGTTTATTAACTGCAGTTGCTTATACTCTAACCTTTCCCTTTCATACAATTTATGCCAACTCCATTGTTTTTCCTGAGATAGTATCGATTACAATTCCTTGAAGCTGTAGCACAGTTATCCTTAAAAGTCAACTGCCATTCGGTTTGTGATACAAAATGAGTTATCTCTGCAGGCTGCCAAAATCAGTAGGAAAGCAAATGTAGACCAAGGCATTGCGCCAAGTCAAATATCAAATTTTCATTCCACAGCAAGCTTTTTGTTTTGCCATTTTATTTATTACAGATAGAGACAGACGCAGTTAAAGAAAGAGACAGACTGTATGCAGTTATAGCCATGTGTAGAGCCTCAATTTGTGGCCATTAAAATGCATAAGCTGTAAGCAGTTTATGCATTTGACATTTGCACTTGGATATTGTATGGCATTACTAATACGCCGCGTGTGCGGGATGGAGAATAAAAAACTACAGCTTGGCCTGTATCTCTCTGAATGTGCAGGACTGTGGCGAGTCCAGAGGCATATTAAACATTTATAATTACTCGTACAAGCCAGCAACGTCCACGCTGTCATCGACGTCAGCTGCGCAGTCTGATGTGTGTGTATATAAAAGGCATATAGCAAAAATGAACAAAAAAAAAAGTTAAAAAAATACTAAAAAATATGTTTAAGTATTCAGTGTGAAGTGGCAGAGCTGCGCATAGTAGACAGCATCAAGTTGCATCCGCATCCGCATCTGAATCCGAACCCGAATCTGAGTCTGAAACTCCCGCTGCATTTTTCGGCTTGTTTTCAGAGGATTTTTTGCTTTGCATACATCTGACGAGGCTTTTGTGGGGTTTCCTCTCACGTTGGGAGCCATTTGAAAGGTTCTCTGAATCTGAACAAAAAGTGTCTGTCTTAAAGTCACGACATGCTTTGCATACGAGGGGGGAGGGATGGAGGATAAGGGCAGGGGTGGTGTTGAATGCCTGCTGTTTGTAATGAGACAGCTGCCTCATATGCCGCTTGCTGTTGCTGTTGCTGCTGCTGCTGTTAATGTTGTTAGGCAGCAGGATAAATAGCAGCAGCTTCTTTTCAGCTAATGAGAATGCGACTCTGACTCTCCTTTCCATGTGCGGGTCTCACAACATTTTGTGTGGCGTAAAAAGAGGTTGGGGCCCAGGCAACAGCGAAACAAAAACCAAAAAAAAAAAAAAGCATAAAAAACATTGAAGGATTTTAATTAAATAGGCTTCTAGGCGCGGGCAAGTTGTAAATTTCAGCCAAAGCCTCTGCTGACGGGTTGATGTCTGTGCTGTGAAAGGCGGCACTTTAAGATATATGTACATATGTATGTATACATGAGAAAGAGAGAGAGAATGAGCTGAAGTCGGAAAAGATTGCGTATTTTAATTGCGAGGATGTATCGCGAGCACCTTTATTGTCGAATAATTCTTTGAGAATTTAATTTAGTTTCAGAAAATCTTCAAGTTTTCGAAATGTTTTCGAACGTAATTTCTAAGATGCACGGGATAATATTTAAGAGTGTTGCTATTAATCTGATATAATTCTGGCAAGTACTTTTTACGAACTTAATATTTATTTAGGGAAGTCGAACTAAGTTGGAACATCTAAAATATTTTATTCATCTGTCTATTAATTCCATACATCACAGTGTCGTCTTAATTAATTTTAGAAAAGTTCAACATGATTTCAACTCACTTTAGAATCGCTTCATAGACAGCAGAGTTACTTCGGTTATGTCTGACCTTTCGGGGGAAACGAATCGTCAGACGAGCTCAAGCTGTTTGCCAAAATAAAGGTCACAGGGTGCATTCGGTTCATGCTCCGTGAGCATCGTTACCAAGTGCCCCCCGCCCCATGCCACATGCCATTTGCCCCCTATGACCCCCCCTGAGTCGCTTCGGCTCTGGAGCCTAGGAGCATGCGCAGTGCGCGGAAATATCGCAACAACGAGAATTAGCATATAGAGGTCAAGCAAAAGGCGAAAAAAAGACCGCCAAACTGTCAGATACACGCGTGACACGACAGTGGAAAGAAGTACTCAAAGGTATTCGAATACTTTGATATGAATACATCGGTATCGATTAAGCTTCATCAATCAAACTCAGTCTCGATACAATAGACCCATAATCGAGTTAGAATTTACATACTTCGAGCGGGTGAGAACAAGTTTTCCCACACTCACACACACTTACATTCACATACACTCACACTCACACTCACACTCACTCACACACTCACTCAGATAGTTGTGAGTATCAATCAGAGCTTAAAATAAACGCGCATCGTGATATCATCTCGCATCTCGAGTTTCTTAACTTGGCTTCTTACCTGATAAAATGGCTGCCAGAAATACTAAAATGATCCGTGACATTTTGTTGTTGTTGCGACTTCGACTTCTTCTTCTTCTTGTTATTGGTGCTCCTTTAATCCCAATATGTGCACTTTAATATTTGACGTTACTTTTGGCCTTTGGGCAAAGGCGCTTTTATATTTTATTATTATTAATATTATGTGAGGGATTTTTATATACTTTTTTTTTGTATTTTTTTCACTCTCGCGTATTTGGCAAAGAGCTTAGTGATTTCTCTTGCTGTTGTTGTTGTTGTTGCTGTTGTTGTTTAGCTTTTCAAGCATAAAATGTGTCGCTTTAGTTGAAGTGTGGGGCACTTTACGGCCGTTGCAGCCTTTGTGTGTATGTATATGTGAATATGTGTGTTGTTTGTGTGCATATATGTATTTTAAATGTGTTTACTTTTAGCGCGCACTGTCGAGCACAATATTGCGAGTTTCTTCAACTCTTCTCTTTCACTTTGTTTGTAAATAAACGCCCACTGTCATGTACAATGGGTTAAGAAAGGATTTTATAGCGTGTGTTTTTCTTTAGTTTAGTTTACTTTACGCGCCGAAATTGCCAGTTGTCACGAAACAAGTAAGAACTCTGAGGCGAAAGACGCAAGTCCGGCTGACTAGCTAGTCACAGATACTTCGTATAGTAACAGATACAGATACAGATACAAATGCAGTTGAGTGCGACTACAGCTACAGCTACAGAAACACGCACAGCGCACGGCCAAAGCGAAATGACGTTATGAAATTGATGACGATGACGTTGAACGACGTTCGGTTACCGGCTCCAACTACATGAACAACTCATACACTCGCATACACTCATACACCACACGCACACACACAAGAGCAGCGTGGGTGAAAGAACGAAAAGTACGAATCACCGATAAACGAAGCGAAGCGAACGAACGAATGAGACGAACGAATACGACTACGAGTACGAGTACGAATACGAATGTGTCGAACGAATATAAAATACAATATTCGGTTGGAGAGCGAACGAAGCGTTGAATGCAACAGTTACCAACAGACTGAGTGTATCTGTATCTATGAAGTTGCCAAACGGCCACGCAGCGGCAGCAGCAACAGCAACAGCGCCAGATACACACACACAGACACAGACACACAGGCACACGCACACACAGTCACACGGCGAGCGCGTTGATTGCACACATATGCATGTGCAGGCAGCGCAGTTCATATACACACACACACACGCACACATAGGCAGACGCTCTGTATGTTAGCAACATATTGTCTGTTGTCGCTGGCAACATGCGCAGAGCGCTAGCAACATTTAAAAGTTGCTGCTCTGCTCGCTTCGAATGTTGCGGGGCTGTTGGCGTCGTGTTCTACTTTGACAGCAGCAGCAGCGGCAGCAGCAGCAGCAGCAGCAGAGTGGATGTGGCATGCAGCAGGCTGTTTGATTTGAATTTGTTTGTCTCTTGTGCATTCGCATTTGCTCTTGTTCTTTGTGTTGTTGTTGCTGTTGTTGCTTGCATTTGTGTGGCAGCCGCATTTCTGTCTATTTGTTGCCTGATAATCTCTGGCTTTTGTTTGCCACAGCTTCAGTCTGTTGCACAGTGGCTCTACCCTGCCGCAAATATGCTCCTATCGAAGCTCTCCCGCTGCTGTCTGCACTGTCAATATGCAAAGAGCTAAAACAAATCGCGAACAGTGCCAAGCCCATCTTGTTGCCCTGACCTCAATGATTAGCTGCATAGCACAAATACACACACAAACACTCACAAACTTACACACACACACACGCACACATCATGCAAACAAACTCAAATGCATCTACATAAATCAATTATAAACTGCAATCGAAATATGCATTTTGTATGAGCTTGTAGGTCTCTAGGGTAACTGTAGCGCCACCAATATTTATTATGCCACATAACATATTCATTTAACCGGCAGCAATCGCTGCCTCGCTATTCGCAATGCGTTCACAAAACGTGCAACTCACGTGGCCAATAATATTACCAACCTTTTAAATTTAATCAAAGCTTCTATTTTTTCAACAAATGCTCGTTTTGAATGCCCTTTGGCCATATTTTGCATACGCTCAAGCATACCATACACACACACACACACACACACACACACACACACACACTGCATACCACTGTACCGAAGCATACCCTAGACAGTCGATTCGGGCATGATAGAAGTTTGTGATAATTTTGTAATTATTTCTATAAAAATTATTTTTGTATTAATCATATATACTTATAATAACTTAAATGATATCGGGATATATTTGGGAGTTCATAAAATAAAATGTTATTAACAAAGGGTATTATTTTTCAGCTTAAAAAACAATTACATAAAATGATGGAAAACGAAAAAAATATAGTTTAATAAAAATCACTTTGATATTGTCGCGTTTTGAAGGTCAACACCAAATCTTAAAAATAAATGATAGTTTCAGGAATAAAATTAATTATCTCAGAATAATAAATGAATCATAAAAAAAAAGTAAAATAATCCTTATTATACTTGTGATATTAATAATATAATAAATACTGTTAAGTTTGCGATTAAATTACATAAATAATGAAATTTTCACGAAATAAAGCAAAGAATCCTGAATAAATTTATTCGAACTACGTACAATTTAACAAATGTCTGGAAAATTTCAGGAATACATTACGATAAGGCTGTATTTAATATTATATTTTTAATATTCCAGTGACGAATTGATAAATTGTTACTATTTGAAGCAAAGTTTAATAAGAAATCAGTTCTCTTAATAAACTTTATGAAATGAAAATGGGATAAAATTTTAACGGATGGATTTAAATTTTTTAAATACTTTTAGGTACAGAGTAACTGCTAGTCGTTCAATTTTGTTTATTTGTTTACACAAACTTTTTTTTTTGGTTTTGCATTTTGCATGCAATAAAAATATCGCATGCTATAAAGAATGTGAGCAGTGTGCAGTGCACTGGAAATTGTAAATTCATGTTATGGCCAGGCAGTGGCACTATGGAAATGTGAGGGGAGTGGGGGGAGTTACAGGATTGTGGCGAAGGGTGAAGGGTGAAGAGTGGGTTAACCACCCACTCGTCACTTGGGCGAAGGCATTGCTAAATGTAGTCCAGATACTGAATGTGGATAAGAATGAGAATGAGGAGGAGGATGAGGATGAGGATGTGGTTGTGGGGGCAAACTGGGGCTAGTTGCGTTGAGAACTGGCAGCATGTGTTTATTGCCAGCAGAAAATGATGATTACACGTAATGTGCAAATGGACGGAAAGATGGGAGTGTGGAGTGGGATTGAGGAGTGGGAGTGAGGAGTGAGGAGTGGGAGTGAGAGTGCGATGATGGGGCGTGTTAAGTCCCGGAAAAGCAGCCGGAAAAACGGCAAAACTAACAGGCGTTGGCAACCAGTGGCAACTACGTTGCTGCTGCCAGTGCCAGTCGCAGTGCCAGTGGCATCCACGTTTGGTTGCCATCGCCTGCAACTCGTGTTGCAACTCAATTTTGCGTGTGTGGCTGAGCAACATCAGCAGCAACAAAAGCCAGAAGGCAGAAGGCAGCCCGACTGGCGACAGGACCAAGAGCAACATCAGCATCGGCATCGGCATCAAGAGCAGCAACGTTGGCGGTTGCCACACTATGATGAGGCATGTGGCAAGCAAATATATAGAAAAACAATGTCTCATGTATGAGAAAAGGGACATGGTTCCTTTTGCCACAGGATACAGCTGAATACTCCTCAGTTACACTGTCCCTCTGTCTGTCTGTCTGTCTGTGTGTAACTATAATTGTAATTGCAACTATCTGCTGCATGCCTTGGAACTCTTAGGACTTTGTGCAGATGCTGAAAGCTGTTGAAACAGATGCTAAATAAAGCATGTGAATCTTGCTGCAAATTGGAAAATACTTCGTTAGCACATACAAATAACAATTTACTTAATTACTCGAAAATATCTGTTTTCCCATCGAGTTTGTCTGACATTTTCCACTCACCTCTCACAAGTCACGTTTCTTAGGCTTTAAACAATATTTGTAATCTGTATAATATGATTTGAAAATATTAATAAAAAAAGTATCTTTTATAATATCTGACAAAGAAAAAAAGAAAAATTATTTGATCGGAATTAGTTAAATTGAAATGAAGAGACCAAACCAAGTTCAAAATGACATTTCAATGGGAAATCGGATCATTTTTGTTCTGAAAGTTTGAAGTTGATCTGATTTTTACCTAGAACTTTTCAAGTCAATACATTGTTTTCTTGTAAAATTATCTCGATGTGTCGTTATCATTATAGACAACACGATTCATTTCTTGTCGATCTTTTCATTTCGATGTTAAACTCCATTTACAGTTTGGATTGGACTAGTTTAAACTAACAGAAAATCCGATTTTAGAAAATATATTAATATTAATTTGTAACTTTGGAAATAATTTTCCTATAGTAGTCTAATAATCTCTAAATACTTTTTAAAACCCAGCTCAACTTGCATGATAATTGGCCATGTTTTGGGAAAACATGTTGTACGAATCTATTTCCCCTTTATAATGCTGAAGGGTTCAAAGTTTGCCAGCTTTCCCTTTTGTCCTTTGACTTAAAAACTTTTTTCAAATTTCGTAGGAATCGCACTCCTTTTGCCCTCTTTAATGTATATTTGGCTTTTGCTGCCAGTTTTCTCTCAACTTTCAGCATATCTCTCAACTTGCCAGTTGTCAACACTCTCCGGTTGTTGCCCCAGAGCTTTCAACTGACAATCTGACAGAGTCAGAGAGCATTTGCACTTTCAGCTCTAGTTGCAGGTTCGGTTTCAATTTCAATTTCAGCTTCAGTTTCTATTTCTGTTGTGTATTTTTGTCAGTCTTCCTTCTGATTGCAACTGCCAACGCAGTGTATGAAAACACAGTGCTGTCATATGCATTTTATGCTAAACCGAATGTGGCATCCAATCATGCCACGCCCCTTGCCTGTCAACGCCCACTCCGAAAAAGCCAAGTCAAACTCATTATAATTTCATTGCAAGTCATTTCCATAGCGAGCGTTTTCGAAAATGCACCCAAACAGAGAGAGAGAGAGTGAGAGAGAGAGAGGAAGTGAGAGAGAAAAACAATAACCTGCATTATAATGAAATGAAAATCGCCTAGAAGCTGGCAAGTACTCGTACTAAAACCGAGTAGTACAAGTATATAAAGTTACCGAAACATGCAAATTTAGCACGCCAGTCAACAACCCGCATCAGGGGCGTAGTGGTGAGAGGGGGTCATGTGGGGTGAAGAGGGGAGAGGCTGCGACCTGTGAGGGGCCTGGGTGTAGATGAGCGAGTAAAGACCTTGCATTACAATTGAGTTACAGTTTCAGTTTCAGTTTCAGTTTTGTGTTGCCATTATTACTGCTAAGCAGGCTCCACTGTACTGTGAGTCAGTGCTCAGGGGAGGGGTGCTGTAGGGAAAGGAGAAAGGGGAAGGGATGGTCTACGCTCATATTGTGCAAAACAATGAATTTATATTCGTTTTTATTTAAGTTTTTTTCACAACTACCATACAGTAAACAACAACAACAACAACAAATCGGAGTGTGCAGCGGGAGAAGGGAGGGGACTGTGGTGCAGCTTTACACACATTTGACTTGTTGGTGGCGCGTTTTAACTCCACTCCCCACCCTCCCCTCTACTCCCCCTTTCCCCCCTCGGACTCTTCTGGCTTTGGCCCGTGGGCCTCTGTCGACTGCGTTGGCTGCAGATTAAACTCCGATTGTAATGAGAATTTTCTCTTGTTATTATTGTTGTTGCTGTTGCTCTGGTTGTTGTTGTTGTTGTGGGTGGATGTAGCAGCAGCCGCTGGCAATTTGCATTAAAGCATTTTTGCACTGTTGTTGTTGTTGTTGTTGTTGTTAGAAATGTAACCGACAACGTCAGCACTGGGATCGCACCAAGCTCCATTTCTAGTCTTTTTTTTTGTTTTGGCATAAGCTCTGGATTCAAATGCTTTTTGGGTAGTAGCCAAAGGCTCTGAGGGCGTGGCAGGCGCTTATCTCGGGCCAAAGTCATTTTAAAGCCACACACACACATATGAAGCAGAGTGTGAGTAAATCGGAGTTAATGCACTATGGGATTCATTACAGTTCCATGAAACAAATACATACTTCAAAGGGGTGTGATAATTACAAATGGGATTAAATAAATTGAATGTAATTTACTATACATTCAAATACTTTTTTTATTATTATTATTAGATAAGCAAATGTGTTATTTAAAATACTAATACAATTTTTTTTATTCAAATAGATTAATAAATATTTAGACAATGAATTTTTAGCCAATACTCAGTCTACCTGAAGCCATGTAATCAACCCCATCATTAATATTGAATTTAATTAAATACAGAGTTGTTAAAATGAGAGATAGTAGAGTAACTAACAGTCGGTCATGCCTTTCGAGCACACTGTTCTTCAGTTTCATAGATGCTTTCTGCTGGCAAAGTTCAAAATACCCTGCAAAGCAATTGCAGGCGACAGGGCATGCTCGTACTGACTTAAAGCTCTTTGTTGTCTACTTAAAAGCAGCAATGGACGTCTGACTTTTGGGCATTGTTAGCGTTGATGACACCGAAGCTGACACTGAAGGCAGTGGCAACACAAAACGCATAACGTGCAACGTGCAACGTGCAGCGTGCAACATGTTGCGGTTGGCTGGCTCCAATTGGGACTCGAGTGAGCATAAATTCAAATGTGCTGCACGCTGAGTAGAGGGACTCGCACTTATGACTATATGTGTGTGTGTGTGTGTGTGTGTGTGTGTGTGTGTGTAAGTATGAATGCGTCTCTGTGAGTCATTCTCATAGCGAATATTCCGCTGTATTCGCAAAACTATTCGCTCTAGGAGCGTGGCAACAAATTGAGATTTATGTGCGAAAGGCTAGTGCAAAAAGTTGCGCAACCTCAGCCAATTGTACTCATATGTGTGTGTGTGTGTGTGTGGCCTGGTGACCATTGTGGTGTGGGAATATGGTAAATGGCAAAATGGTTTTTATTCGGAGCGGACTAAAACAACAAAAACCGGCAAAGTTCACAAAGTTGTCGCCAATGCAACATTAGCTGCATTCTCCGAGTCCTGGAGGGCAACAATCTCAGCACGGCTTGGCACATGTTGCAAAAGTTTTGCAGCCAAAAGGTTAAGGGCACTTGGGATTTAGTTGTTGTTACTTGCATGCTGCTTGTACTTGCAGTTTTGGCAGTTAACAACTAACTTGAGTGCATGCTAAAAATGCTTCGCTCAATCATTAAACTGAAAGTGACAACAAGCAACATGTTGCGTGAGTTAACGAGCATTGATCAACATGTTGCTGCAGTCCAAAATGTAGATCAGCTCGTTTAACAGTTTGTCAAGCATAACAAAATGTTAAATGCTCTCTCTCAAAAAGTGTCGCTCTTGCTCTCTCATGTTATTTCTCGCACTGTTATTTCATTTCCCAAACGTTTCGCTGCTATTTTCGCGCTGTAACATTACCAATTGGTAATAGCAGTAAGCAGAGCTCTGTTAGAACGCTGCTGTTATGGCGCTGTTAATGTTGCCTGCTCCATTTGTGGACTGTACCTTTTGTACCTGTTGTTGTTCGTTTTTGTTGGCTTTTTGAATGCTCGTTGCGCGCGCTTTTGACACACACAGCCACACACACACACACACACTGCACAGACAGTGTTATTCGTGCAGAACTGTATTCACTTGTATCTCTTTGCATCCGTAAATGTATCTGTATCTGTATCTCTGTAGTTGTAGCTTTTGTTTTGCTTGTTTGTTTGCTGGCATCGCCGCCTCACGTTTTCCTTTCAGCTCCGTCTTCTTTTCAAATAAAAAAGCCAAAGCGAGCAACGGTCAATGCTTAAACCGAAAAAATAAATAAAAAACACACTGGCATCAGAAACTGAGGCGAACTGAAACGAATTTCAACTCTATGGCAGCAGCAGCGGCAGCATCGCCTTTTATTTATTTACTGTGTTTACTGCGTTTACTCTCCTTTTCTGCTGCTACGTGCAACCCCTTGCCCCCTTCCCGCTTCCCCTCTCTCTGTCTGCCTCACAGACTCTGGCAATGCGACGTTTGTTGGCCGTTTGTTGGTTGGCTCCACGCTAGATTAGATACAGATACACAAATTCGAATTCAATTGCTTTGCTTTGCTTTGCTTGGGTTTGATTTTTCTGTCTTTCTTTTTTCTTTTCTTCTCTCTCTCCCCCCTGCATTTCACTATATTTACTATTTATGTACCGGAACACGACGTTTTTGGCCAAATGTGTGTTACAGTCTCAGTCTCAGTCTCAGTCTTAGTCTCAGTCTTAGTCTCAGTCTTTTTGTGACTTGGCTCTTGACAGCAAAAAGTCAAATCATTTTTATGACCAACCAGGGCTGCTGTTATTGTCTACAGCTGGCGTGTTTTGACCTGGCCCATTACCAATTGGCATTAGGCATGCCAATAAGCTAGCACCAAATTGTCGGTAGCCAGCGGCTAATACGCGTTTAAGCACTGTACTACAAGTTAAATTATAATTATATACAAAAAATACTTGCGAGTTCAACTAACAACAAGTTGACGGCCCGAGGGCCAACTGTAGCTAGACCATGTTGATTCAAGGCTAAGGACAGGCTAAGACCAGACCAGGACGGGCTCAACTACTTAACCTCTTGCCAAGGAGTTGGCGAAGCCAAAGCCAACGCCAGTCACAGCTTAGAGCCGAGATACCGGCCACAGACACAGGCACTGGCACTGACATTAACCCGCCGACGCCAACGACCACGCACAGTGGTTCTTTTTCTAAATTTTGCTTGAATTTAATTAATTAAAATTTTAAAAAAACTAATAATTTAAATTTTTTTTGTACTGAAAGCTTATACATTTTTGGATGGTTTAGTGCATTTCGAATATTTTCTAAAACTTAAGTGCTTATTAGTTCAGTGCATTAATTTATGGTTGATAAAAAAAGTTTATCATTCTTTAAATAGTTATAGTAGGAGCATAAAGTTCTTGCGCATTTTAATCTTCAATAGTTGTAGGAATCATGTGGATGCAATCTAATCATTTGTATACCCTGTAAAATGGTTCAATGTGAATAAATATGTGCAAAATTAGCTACCAGTTTTTGCATTTTCGATTTTACAGTAGCCGTGTTTTAGACGCGAGTTTATTCCCTTGGCATGAAATGCCTGTGCAGACGGAACAATTTTCGGCAGTTGTCGTTTTTGGCATGATTGATTACTTCATCCATACATTTTTGATTTCACCAGACCCCATTGTGCTTTTATCATAAAGAGTTTCGTCTACTTGTGCAAAGAAATATATCAAATCAAACAGTGAGGTGCAACAGCTCGTTTTTCAATAATAAAGTGAACAGCATACTGTCAATTATTTTGGTAAATATACGAGTAGTTCTTTAAAAATTAAGTAAAATTTAAATTTCAATATTAATAAAATTTTTTTATTTTTTTTGCTTGCTTAAAGTATTAGACATTTTGTGAGAAACTTATTCATTAGCCCGAGCTAATATGACCGAAAGGACCACTGTGCGACGCCGACGCCAGCAGCGAACAGTCGCCTCCACCCCCACCCTCCGCCCGTTTCTCTCCGCCCACTACCTTGTCTCTCAACTCGCTCCTCGCTCAACTTCGTCAACGCCCACGAGGTGTGTTGAAGCTGAAGCTGGAGCTGGAGTTGAAGTGAGTGCCTTGGCATCGCATGTAAAATGCTTAAAATTTAAAATGTATCATATTCGAGGCACCCACACACACACACACACACTGAAGCACACACCCCACCCACAAACAGAGTCAGAGACAGAGTCAGACTCAAAGCCAAAGTGTATGCAGCCCACATGCTGCATGCTGCACGCTGCATTCAACCAGTTGCAACATTTGAGCCTTAAGGCAACGTTCTCATCTTATTCTCATCCTGTGCTCGCTTTTTTATCATCATGCATTTTAATGCGCCTTTGAAATTGTGAAGTGCAAGTGGAGAAGAAGTGGAAAATAACTAAAGTGTCGCCTTGCCTAGGCCCCCTCCGCTCCGCTGTTTTGGCTCACAGTGTCTGCCAATGTATGCGTACATATGTATGTGTTGTCCGTTGTCTTTTGGCTTTTGTCTCTAAAATATTATAAAACATAACAATAAGTAGACGGCAAATGTGAAGTTTACTTTAGACGGAGGCGACACCCCTGCCTCTGTCTCTTCCCCTTCCCCTTCCCCTTCCCCCTCTCCATTTGAACCCCTCTCCATACACTGCCGACCGCAGCCTCTGTTTCTGTTTCTGTTTCTGTTGCCAGGCTGCAAAGCCGGTTTGTGTCGTCACTAAAAAAGTCAGGCTAAGACTTGACTTTATGTGATTGTTGTTGTTGTTGTTGTGCTGTTGCTGTTGTTGCTGTTGTGAGCCATGGTCATTATGAGGCATTCGGGGGAACAGGTTTCCATGCCCAAGACGCCGTCGTCGTCTACTGTTGCAAGACGCACCCAGTTTAGCTGCAGCCAGCAGCACCCCCACCCCTCTCCCTCCCTCCCTCTCTGTCTCTCGCTCTCCCTCTCTGTTTAACATCTTTTGTTCCAAGTCTTCGCTTTCAATGCTTTTGGCCTGCTTCGGTTTCTGCTTTGCCCTGCTGTCCGTCTGTCTGTCTGTCTGTCTATCTATCTCTTTGCTTTACTTATGCTTTTGGCCACATATTGTACGGTTTAAGCTTAACACTCTATTCTATTTGAGCCAAGAACTCTGCTCCCTCTCACACACTCTCTCTCTTTCTCTCTCTCTCTCTCTCTGCCATCATCTGTTGTAATTGCTTTGCCTCTGCTTGTAGGTGTCTCATTTAGTTGCTGACGTATGTTGCCAACTGAAGCTCAGCATGTTGCTCAACATGCTGCTGGCAACATGTACCATGTAGTTTTAAGCTCCTTGGCTGTTTACTTAATTGTAGACTTCAAATTGGAACAGCTTGTCATAGTCAATGCTGCTGCCGTTGCAAGTACGTGACTCCCTCTTCCCCCCTCCCCCCTCGGACTCTTGGCGTGTCTGTCTGTCAGTTGGCATAACGTTTCGTTGACAACGTCATTGCTGTTCTCAATTTCACATATCGCATGGCCAACTATCACACACACACAACCACACTGTACACTGAGAGCAGCTCCCTTCACAGAAACGTAAGAAAAGCAGGCAAAACGTGCCCAACGTCGTTTCCTCTTTTCCACTACCTGGCAGACAGACAACCCCCACCCCCAGCTGCAACATCCCCACCCCTTGGCATGTCCCCTTCGTTAATGTGTCGAAAATGTTACAAGCAGAAACTTGCGGCTTGTAAGCTTGCAAAAAAAGAAGCTAAAACCGAAACGAACTCGCAACTGGCAAGAGGCAAGAGGCAACCACAGAGCTGAAGCTAGCTTTGAGCTTTGCTGGCAACTTTTGATGTTCTCAAGACATAATTCCAAGAAATTTTGACACTTTTGACATTTAGTAGTTTTGTCTATGCTATGGCAACTCTAGCTGCTTCTGCTGCTGCCGTTCAATGTTTGCCCATTGTCTTGGCCATGGCCAAGAGCAAACAACGAGGCGACTGCGTTGCTCTTGCTACAAATCCGTGGCAGCAATTAAAAGTTGCTGCCCTGCAAGGCTCCATGTCATGTGCAGCACAAAATGGTAAATGGTAAAATGGAAAATGGAAAATTGAACGGACAGACGACTACAATTCCCAGTTTTGGCTAAAAGGCAAACAAAACTCAAACTTAACAATATATTGTACAATGGTCGGATAAAGTATTTTGACAAAGCTGTGTGCAATGTTAGATCGCTTGTAGTGATAAACTAAAAGAAGTAACGGGTCTCTGTTAATGGCCAAAGTAAAGTAAATAAAATTAACTATTAAACTGAGAAATATTTTGTTAATTCCTCTATGCGTTCTTTTTCTATCAACTGAAATGCAAAGACATTTCAAAAGTGAGGCGGAAAAAAGTATTTTGACAATGTATTCTTTAATAGTTTCTCGTCATTCGCAAGCAAGCAAAGGTCTGCACTGCGATCTAAAAAGTCTTGTTTTAATTAAATTTATTAATTTTAATTAGTTGATTAAGATGAAATTGTTAAAAATGGGTAAAAAGTCAGAAATTAGCCATATTATCAAGATCGAGATAGTTACTAAGTTTAATGCGGATAATTCTGTGGAGTACTTAAGAAGCAAACTATACAAAAGAACTCGGTAGACTATATACTTTCAAATAAATAAACAAAAAAATTAAAATCTTTTGAAAGCTTACCACGCTCAGGTAGACCACACAAGTCGACCGCGGGAGAGGAACGTTTAAAAAATTTAGATTATTGAAAAATTCAAAGAAGATGTCCTTAAGACCACAACATCAACAGCAATTAAATTGAATAAGGAGTACTATATTCAAAATTGCGAAAGGATGGGTAGAAATCGGCTAAAGGAAGCCGGATAAGCGACCTATATAGTCAGACCAATACCACAAATTTCGCAACAAAACAAACTAAAGCGCTTGACCTTTGTCCACAAGCCAAAATAATTTTGGAAGCAAATACTTCGGACTGTTAAACGCACTTTCTAGTGCCATGGATCCAAAATGAAAGTATTTTGCATCAATCCAACCATAAGGTGGAAAAAAAGTGGCTCCTGTGTATGTTCGGGAATCCCAAGGTGATGGCAGCGCTATGTTTTGGGACTGTGTTTATTATAATTGACATCGGAAATTAGGTACCAATCAAGGAATAAATGAATAAGGACCAATATTTACATATTTTAAATGATCACTCGCTCACATCTGGGGATAAGTTACTTGTAAAAATGTTTGTTCTTCAACAGGATAATGCTCCATGTCACAAAGCTAAAATGATAACCAATATTTTTAAGGATGTTGGAGGGAGAACGTTGGATTCGCCGCCCCAAAGTCCAGACTTAAATATAATTGATAAAGTCTGGACTTATGTAAAGCGAAACAGAAGCCCATGCTTAACAAAAACTTGAGAGAAAGCAAATTCAGAGGTCGTATCCCTTTGGAAGGACTTTTTTTAGGAATCCCCAAAAATTTGGTGAATTCAGTGCCAAACCGATTGCAGAAAGTAATTGATTCTGAAGAAGGATTAATTTTCTATTAATTGATCATTTAATTGTGTAAATTTTTCAAAATTTGTAATTTTTTTTAATTTATTAATTTTTTGTCAAAATACTTTTTTCCGCCTCACTTTTGAAATGTCTTTGCATTTCAGTTGATAGAAAAAGAACGCATAGAGGAATTAACAAAATATTTCTCAGTTTAATAGTTAATTTTATTTACTTTACTTTGGCCATTAACAGAGACCCGTTACTTCTTTTAGTTTATCACTACAAGCGATCTAACATTGCACACAGCTTTGTCAAAATACTTTATCCGACCATTGTACGAGTATCCTCAAAAGTACACCAAGTACAGATTTCCCCAAGGCAAGTTTCAAGTGTAAAAGCAGTTATGTGAGTGTAAATGGTATTAGGGAAAATAAACAAATATTTAGAGCTTGACTAAGGTGATTATTGCACAAAAAGCAGCTTAGCAACATTTATTAAATATTCCAGCTAGCTTAACTAAAATAATAAATGCCCTGCACAAAAAGGAAAATGCGAAATTTTAAGCCTTTTATTTTGCCAATAGATTAATTTTATCTGAAGAATATTGTTTGAATATTATCTGGATTTCAGTAGTAAGTAGATAGATGTTTAAAGAACTGATTGAAAAATGTTTTTGTGACTTGCTGTTGTTTCATATCAATTAGATCTCTTAAAAAATGGAAAAACTTAGGTAATAAGGTAATTAAGTTAATAAGTAAAACTCAATTAGAAAATTTCAGTATTCAAATATCAGTTTATGTTTATTGATCTTGATGTATGGAAATTTAATGTAGTTTTAATTAAAATTTGGAAGAAGTCCATTAAGTAAGTCCCAAAATAAATGAACAATATCAAGAAATGAAGCAGTTTTTATATAAGTTTCAAACATCTTAAAATCAAATTGAGCAGTTGATTTTTTAGAATTGTATTTAAGGAAATTGAAAAGTCTGCTGTGGTCAAAGTGTACGGGTTTTGAAAGTAGCCATTGGAGATTCACTTTCCCAGCTGGAACTGGGCAAATTAATAGAGACAAACAGATTGAATTGATTTTCGTGGACAGCTTTGAGGCTTTGTCGCTTTAGGGCAATTAACTCGAAGAAAAGCCATTGAAGCCACCCGCGAAACCATAATCAATTGTGGTTTTGCCTGCTGACCCACAGATAACCACTGAAAGGGAGAGAGAGAGAGAACGAGAGAGGGAGTAAGTGAGAGAGTGTCAGTTATTGGCCATTAGCTGGGCCATTTTGGCTGCTTACGCGCGATTTAACTAAATTGTGTTGGCCCTTTGACGATTTACATCTGTTTCGATGCGATATCAAACGTGGAGTGCTGTTGAATGCGCAATGCAGCTTAGAGATTACACGGACGGATACCAGGGATATGGCACAAGTGTAATACAAGGACAATAAGGACATTAACAAATGCGAGGGTTGCTCGACTTGACACATCGAAAGCTGCTGACAATAATCTATTGCAATTTATTAGACGTGAGAGTGAGAGCAACCAGCAAATGTCTTAAATGCCAAAAAGCAAACGGATTACACGGTGACAAACTACCAGCCACGCCCACACGCCCCTACGCCCCCAAATAAGGATATGTGTGTGCAGAAAAAGTGTTGATGTATTTGGCAACTGTTGCTGATTATTTATTTGCGCTTTTAGTTCGGATTAGAAGAAAGAGAAGGAGACAGACAGAGAGGGAGAGAGAGAGAGAGAGAGAGTGAGAGCAGTGAAAGTGATAGAAGCATTTTCCTTAGATAAAATGCTTTCAATGCTGCGATTTTGAGATACGAAAAAAGCAAACAGAGCAAAAGTTGTTTCTGTTCCTGGTGCTTCCCCTAGTGCGACTTTGACAAGGGTGGACAATGGCGATTAGCGCACGGCACTAATGGGACACCCCACACACTCACACACACACTCGCATACACAGACACAGACACAGACAGAGCTAGCCATGTGTTTGCTTAAAGGCTTTCGGCCATGGCCAGCAGAGAACAAGTGCATGCAGGGAGTAAAGTGAAAGATGTGGCAGAGATTGGATCGGAGAAAAGGAGCAGGACGAGGACCAGGAGGAGAAGGAGCTGGGTTTATTTCCAGAGCTGGGGCAATTGCTTCTGACTTGCCACTTGTCTTTATTAGTTTTCGCACTCTCTCTTTCTCCTGGCGCTGACAGTGCCAGTGCTTAGCCAGGCCAAGAGAAAGGGGGCAAGAGAGAGGAGAAGTGTGTTTGCTGACTGTTTGTTTGCTTGCCCGCTTATGTTATTAGCCAATGCCATGTTTGCCCAGCTCGTCGAGTGTGAAAATTGTATTTTCCCTGCTTCTTATCTGCAGTTGAGGCGAAAATGTTGCCACAACTTGTTGATGCATGCAACGCCCCAAAGAGTGGCAACTCTTGTGGATTAACAGCTGTCACAGCTAGGCTCCGAGTTCAACGAACCACAAATGACAACACTAGGCAACAAAACAGCGTTTTATTATCTAACATTTACCAAAGGAACTTAATCTGATACAAATGAGAAGAAACACTTTTAAAATGTTTCTAACTTTTAAAAAAAATCATAATCTAGTGTTATCCAAGCCAGAATTTACATAAGTCCATATCAAAGATCAGACTGCCTGCAGAGCTCGCTAATGTGCCGCATTCAAGTAGCCATAAATTTCGACAGATACTCGTATCATATCGGGAAAATCTTTAACTGCATTTATAGAACCTCGCCCTGCACGTGGTCGAGTCAATGAACTCCACTCTGAAGATCTACAAGCTGGCCAAGAGCAGCTCAGCCTCTGCTTGACCCTCTCTCAGGTAATCAAATCAAGGGCCCAAGACTCAAGTCAAGTCCCTGGAAAATGTCGTTGGTTGTCACGCTTCAAGAACTAAAATTGGTTTGTCTGTTTTTGTTTCTTTTTTTCTTATTTACTTTTTTGGATGCAACAGTCGCTTCTTAGCCAGGTTATTGACTTTGATTTCGATTTTTGTTCCCGACCTGTTTCGGTCGCTATTGTTGTCGTTGAGGAAAATGTCAAAGGCATAAATTAAAATTCAATAAAAATGTCAAAGCAACATTTTTGGGCTGCCTCTGAAGTACCGAAATGTCCATTTTGTTGACCAAGGCAATTACTGCATTTTGATTTAAAGTGTGTCTAGCTCAGGACAGCTAGACATTGTGACAGAGGGAGAGGTAAAGAGAGGTAGAGAGAGAGGTGAGGAAGCTGCATACAATTTATTGATGTCTGAGCAAAAACCAACAAAAATATTTATTTTATTTTGCTTGCATCAACTCACTTTATTTTATGCAATCGATTGAAATGCTTAGAAGTCCCAAAACGAGTCACTAAAATATATCAACTTTAAAGGAAGAAATGTTTTATTGGAAGACAGGTTGGAATTGAATATGTATGTTTACGACAAATAGGATAGAATAAATGGTTAGACACATACGTTCATGATGTTTTAGAAGCTGTTTTGCATGAAATTGCAATAATTTGATATAATATCACCTAATAATAGTGTCATTTATAATCATTATGCAAATAATTACTATTTACTTGATTGTTTTGAAACAATTTAAACTTATTTAAAATCTGAATTTACGTTGCAATTGACATTTAAGTTAAAGCCTACTTAATCGCTGCTAATTGAGCTTCAAAAACTTGAACAAATCGATTAAGAAATTTACATTTCCATTACAAATCCAAGAACTTTTAATTGTATCAGGCAGGGGATAATGCTTTCAATTAGAAAACTTTCAGTTTTTTATTGGCCAAGTCCAAAACCAAAGTAAAATTGTATACGATGGGTCAAAGCTTGCGAGATGCCTTGGGGCGCAGTTTTTGTGATCGGGATTGCCACATCCAACTTACCACTTACCACTTGCCACTTGCCACACAGCAAGTGGACCAAGAAGATGCTGACTCATTGCTGGCCATTACCCAGGCCAACACTGGACTAGGATATATACAATTTACTTCACTGCCCCGCCCTCCCCCACTCAATTGAGTTGTAGTCAGTTGGGCTCTGGACCCTCCCAAACACACACACACACACACAGACAAACACACTAGACAATTAGCCAACTTTTGCAGCCATGCATTAACTCGACAACATCTACGACAACAACAACAACAACAACAATGAAATGAAAATGAAAAGTGTCCTGGCAACAACAAAACAGAAAACACAACAATTTAAATGAGCAGCCAACTAGGTTTTGATTCGCCCTCTGCGAGGGGAGTTTGTTGGGTTCGAGGATGAATACAAGCTGCCAGCTGAAGTAACAATAAATTAATTAAAACTTTTTAGCCAATTCAATTTGTGTCGTTGTCTCCGACGTTTGTTTTACTCTTCGTGTCCCTCTCTCTCTCGCTCCTTCTCCCTTCCTTATCTTTCGTTTTTTCTCTGCTGTTTTGTCCCTTTCAATTATAAATGCACATAAATTGTTGCGCGCCCGAGAGTTGCCCATGTGACCACGCCCACAACTGCTGCATTCTGTGGCCCCAAACGCTCGACTTGATGACACTTGAATTTCAAATAATCCGAGCAGTTAACGTTAGCCACGGCCAAAAAAAAACACTAACAAAACAACAACAACAACAGGAATAACCACACAGATTTCAAATGCAATAAAAGTTTGTCTTGCGAACTTGATATACCCTGTACTTTCAACAAGTGTGAAATGGTTTGTATAGACTACTGTGAACTGTTCTTTGTTATCTGGATAAAGTGTTCATATTATAAAAGTCTTTAATTGATAAACACCATAGAGACAATAACAAGTATAATTATTTATTGCCTAAATAATCTCATAAAATCATGTAAAAATCGGGAAAAGATTTGAGAGTATATTCATAATTTAGTCGTCCACTCTTGACTTGAAAATTGAACTAACTATAAAAGATATAGACTATTTTATTGTGTATCTTTTTTTTGAAAATTTAAATTGAATTGGATAATAAACTCATTAGTTATTCACAAAACTATTCTTCAAGTTATGGATCAGAAAATGCTCTCAAATAGAAGAGAGCCTGACTGTGTTTTGGGTGAACACAGGGTATCTCACAGTCGAGCTTTACTCGTAAATGCATTTATTTCAACTTTAATTTGTGTCCAGCAGACTGTCACTCTGCAATTGGAGTAAAGATTGAACAACAATTCACATAAATAATTAAGCGATTTAGCATGTTCTTCACTTTCGCATAAATAATATAATTCAAATATAATTCAAGTCACAATTGACATTGCAGCTTAGTGAAATATTGTATTTATTTATTTTTTCATTGATAAAATAAAGTTCTGTTTCCTGACTGTCTGCGTTTTTTTCTCGAAACTAACAAAATTAAATTCCCAGCCGAATTTCGATTTGATTTCATTCAGAATCAAAAAACTGCTGCATCAGCATAGAAATTTTAAAAGTTCTCCCCCCAAAAGGAAAACAGTAAAAAGGTTACAGGTAAAAGAAAAGCAAACAATCAATTATGAAACTCAAATTGTAAGAAAAACCCCAAAAAATATATAACATAATAATGACTGAAAAATATATGTTTGTATGTTTGTGAAGTTAACACCTAAAGCAAACTTTGAAGACCCGCAAAAAAGGCACAACTCATGAAATTTAATGAAATTAAGCATTTCCCAAACTGCAGACAGACTTGAAGTTTTCTGAGCCATCGCTCCAAAAAAAATAAGGGAATCAAGTGAATCAACTGAATGACGGACTCACTAGTTGGCTGTGCATTCAATTAGAAGAGAAATATTTCTGGACCTTGAGAAGAAAATGTTGGCCAAATGATATGTGGGAAAATACACGTATGAATGTGTGTGAGTGTGGCACAAATACAAATCAAAGAAAACTGTACCACACACCATTCATACATATAAGTATTTCACTTGACTTTCAACTATTTTAATATGGAAATTGATATGCTATATACAGACAGAGAGACAGACATACCACAAAACATACATACATACATACAGACTATATACATATGTGAAGCTGTCTCAGCCAACGGGGCGCGCTTATTTATGCATGAAGATGACTTTACATTCCATTGCAAAGGCAACACTTTTACGGTTGTCAGTCCCAACCCGACCCGTCCCGTCCGAGCCCCTTCCCTGTCCCTGTCCTCATATCGTTCCATACAATACCTTGCCATCCCGTCCGTCTGTCTATCTAGTTTGTTACGGGCTGCTGGACAGCCCTTAAGAGCGGGACTTGTCTATGGGAAACGAGAGAACCTAGAAGATGATAGAATGGCAAATACCCTAGCAGATCGAACGATCCAAAGCCATTGGGGGAGGCTGGTTTCTGCAAACAAATGAGAAAAATGATAAATGTTTGAAGCAATTGTAATTTATAAATTATACTAAATTAATTATTTATTTTCAATAAAAGATAAGAAAAAGGAAAGCAATTTTCTATAATAATTTATTTCTAATAAAATGTAAAAATAAGAAAATATATTTTTAGTCTTTGTAATATTAAAACGCTTTTACAATAATTAAAAACAAACTATAACAATTTATACATATGGAATGTTTCATATTATCTTAACAAATTAGTATACCCAATTGTCACTGGGTATATAAATATTTGACTAGCTTGTTTGTCTTTGCAGTGTGCATATGTTTGAATATTTGTCCGTTTGTATCTTTGGGAGCGTCTTGACCTTTTTGTGGTCAGAGTGCACACAACCATGAATCCCAACTCTATCGCTTTACTCTTACTACCATATTACTATTACTTTTACCTGTCTGTTTTTGGCCCTGTTTGCCCTGCTCTTGGCTCATATAACAGGTTTCTTCTTCATCTTCAATTCGGGCTGCTCAATTTGTGTTCTCCGTTGCATTTTTGTCTGTTTGCCTTCGCCTACTCTTCTGATAGATGACTTTAGTATTTTGTGAGTTTCTTTGTTGTTTTTATTGTGCCCGTAGCTGCCATAAATATTGATTAATATATAGTTTTACATTCTGTGGAAAAGGGAAGGAGTAGATGGAGGGAATACACTGACAGTGGCAGCTGTCGTTGGCATCATCAAAACAACTTCATTGTGCAATTGGCTCAGTCCTCAAGACGAGTAGAATATCCTTATGACCTGGGCTTAGATACCTTAGATATGTTGACCCTTCGTCATGGGGGATGTTACAGTATTTACAGGTGTTGTTCTATTCACACGCCTGCAGTTGAGGGTCTTTATTTGGCCCTATTTATTGCCCTTCTTAGGACTTCCTTCGGGTAGCGATCTTTGTAATACATTGACCTCTTCATTCTACAATATCTTCGGATCATTGTGAGTTCTTTATTAGGCCACTTTCGAGTTGCATTTTTGAGGTTTTCATTAATCGTCTTGATGGGTTTCCTAATCTATGAAACCTTTTTTCTTTTTTGGGTTGACTGTTGGTCGATGCTTATGGTTCATAACTCTCACTCGATGTCTGAGCGATATTTAATGCTCTCTTCCTTTGTTTGTTCATCGAATTTCTCTCTTACGTATTAAGTATAAGGAAGGTTCCTTGGGGTAGCTAATGAGCTTACTCGACCATGTTTTTCAAGTGCACTTCTATTGTTAATTAAGTAAAACATTTAATATATTTTACGGTTGTATCAGTAATGAAAGGCTCGTTCTTTTCCTTTTAATTAAGAGGTAAATTTATTATTATTGTTTTTAATATTCTAGTCGAACTTATATAAAGAGAACTTGCAATACTACAATACATTCTGAATAATAATGTTTCTATATATTAAAAAAAAAAAATGCTAAGAAGTTAATGTTAAATTTGAAAATACCTCTTTGATGAAATTGAAGTAGACATTGAAAGACATTGAGTAATGAAAACAAATACGAAGCGGCCTAGAATGGAATTCTAGATCATAATATTTGTTCCTTGAGAAGCATAAGATTCAAGATCGTCGAGTTTCCGCCAAGTTCAAACCAAAACTTTCCCATTTTTTTAATTCCCAAAGATAATACACTCAGTTTGCTGTATTTCTGCTTGATCCTCGGCACAACGCACAGCTTTGGGACATTTTCAGTTAACCATCATTTGAATTTCAGCTGGTATTTGAACTGCTAATTTCCAAGTGCCAACCATATAATTAGCCCATAGCTCTCTGTTCATTATCCCACGGACTGGCACGCCCCCTCCCCCGCCCACTGGTGGGCATTGATAAATGAATGCGAGCTGCGACTGTTTGGCAGCTGCAATCCGGGCCAAAATTCCAGAGTGCAGCCGCTGCAACTCAATTAAATTCGACGGCATTGGCAGCGGTGTCGTAAATATTCGCTGTTGAATAATTTCCCGAACCACCCCCAACTCCACCTACACCCTCTACACGCGCACACACACACGCACACACGCACGCACACACACACACACACACACATACTCAGAGCAGAAGTCAGCGTTTTATAAAATATATTACGCTGGCCATAATAATTCACGCAGGGCAACAGGAACTGGCGCTGGAAGCGCCTCTTGAACCGTTGCGAAAACTAATTAAAATGGAATGGCCACTGCCAATTAATGTGACTATAAGGTGGCTACAATATGTGGCTAGAGGGTGGAGGGGGTGGAGTTGACCACACCCACCCGCTGACGTCATAATAAATAGTGCGACGTCTGCCTGGCATGACTCCACGGTGTGTTACACCTGAGCCATTGCTATAGTCCTCCTCGTCATCCTCCTCCTCCTGCTCCTGCCGATGTCCACCTGCTGTTGGCTAATTTACATGCCGGCCTAATTAAAGCTGGCCAAAAGAAGCTTTATGACTTTTGTGGCGTTGGCCCCAAAAACCGTTTTGTATTTCAATAGGACCATTCGGCATATTCACATCCGTTGGGCATTTGCCAGTTTTCCTCTGCTGTGGCAGTTGCTCGACTCTAATTAATTGTCTCTCCATAGAGAGAGAGAGACATTGAGAGAGAGTGGCAGTGAGAGAGAGAGAGAGAGGGAGAGATGGGCAGACAAAAACACAGACACACTGACCCTAATTACGTGTAACGAGTTCATAAATGCGAACCACACGCACCTGTAGACCAGACACATTTGTGGAACGGAGTGATGCAGGGAGCGAGGGAAGGGGGGTGAGGCATGCACGCAGTCAGGCAGGTAATCAGGATACAAGGCAGGACAACACAGGAGTCGACTGGACTCTGGTCAAACCCGCTGCGAGGATGCGTCAATGTGACAAAAATTACATATTTTTGCGCCTTTGTTTGGCGTTTTTTGTGTGTGTTGCTGGGTAATTAAAATTAGAAAAACCAAAAGGACAGCTTCTAAACAGAGAGTGCTCGACTATGAGATACCTCAGAGTCACACACATTACAAATGGACACTATGAGATCCTCCTGCCCACAATTTAGCTTGTGCTCTTGCTTATACAGCTGCAAAATAGAGTGTGATGGACGGAAATACACCCGGCTGAGAATTGAACTAATTGCTATATATATATAAAGTTATAGATTTCTCTTTTTTATCTATGTATGAAATTTAAGACATGCTCTAATTTCAAACTCTGTCTATCATTCTCTGCCTAAATGAATTTGTTTATGAAAATTATCCAAGTTCTACACAATTTTAAATGTTGCATTTGTTTTGTTTATTTTGTATAATACCCTCTCAGCTTAAGTCTATGTTTACAGGGTATCAGCTTGCTTTGTCACTGTGACTGGCAACCTGTGAAACCTGTGACTCTGTGACTGCGTTGCGTGTACTGTGACTGTGACTGTGACTGTGACTGTGACACGTCGCCAGCTATTGTGATTTAACAGACGCTCCTGTTGTTGTCCTGCCTGCTTGGATTGTTGTCCTTTTTGGGTTTGGCCAGTCAGTTAATTAATCTTGCTGTTTGTCCTGCTTGTCACTTGCAGCTCTGGATTATTTTTAACGTTGTTGTTGTTGCTGCTACTGCTGTTGTCAATCTTGTTGTTGCTGTTGTTGTTGTCGCTGTCTGTTGTCATTTAATAACAGCTGACGTCATACTGATTCGCACCCTACACTGACCTCAATTTGAAATGCCCGAATTAACAACACAATAACAAAGGTTCACATGTAAAGTGACAGAAATTCTGTGGCATTTTAAAGAGAATTTGTGGAATCTTAAATCTAGATAGGTGAAATGTAATTAGTTGTAGCTAATGAATATTCTTTGATATTAATTAATATTTAGCAATATTAGATAATGTGTTAGAATTCAGATTAGAGCTGATGCCAATTTGATGATTCAATCAGCTGGATTTATTCAAAATGTTCCCAATTTGTTTGATAAATAAAATTAATGCATACGATTTTAATATTTACTAGAACTAAGTATCTAGAAATGGATAATTGTCCAACTCAGATTACAGCTTCTAAGATAATATTATATCTTTTAATTTTACAATTTCTTTGCATTATTATTTTTTAATATTTACTATAAACTCTAATCGCTAATACAAAAATCAAAAGATTATTTAACAATATTTATATTTCCTGTGTTGATTGTTTCAGCTTTCATAAATATTAGTTTTGATGATCAACTATTAAAAAAGCTTCATCTTTATTTACACAACAAATCCGGAAAGTAATTCCGCTGCTCAAGTTAAAGTTGAAAGGAAGTTTGTTGTGGGAACGCAACACTTTCTTGTCATGCAGCCAAAGTTGTTGTTGTTGTTGTTGTTGCTGTGGCTGTTGTTGTTGCTGATGGCTTAACCGTGGCACGGCAAGTGTTGTTGCCACTGCAGTTGCTTCTACTCATCAAAGTCGAAAAGAATAAAAAAATGTTAAAATGAAAATCGCCAACGTTTCCATTTCATTGCAGCTGTTGGCATTGTTGTTGTTATACTGTGGCAGTTGTTGTTGCTGGTGTTGCTTTCAACAACAATCAGCTACCAAATCTGCCAGCCTCACCCCGCACATCCTGGCTATTGGCAGTGTATGTGTGTGTGTGTGTGTGTGTGTATGTGGCAGGTGGCAAAGCATAAAACTTCATCATTGTCGCCTCGGCTCACGTGCTCATGTGATGATGTTGCTGCTGTTGATGTTGCTGCTGTTGATGATGATGATGATGCCTCACAGCGGCAATGATACCACAAAAACGGCAGCAACAAGAACAGCAACAGTACACACAGTGTGGCAGTAACAACAAAAGCAATATATCATGAGTCCAGCTTTTAGCAAGCTTTTCATAATCAGTGATGCATTGCCAACAGCTCGCAGCTGACAATGTCGACACAACAGCGACAACAACGATGCTGGAAAAGCGCGAAAAATGACTGCAATGTTGCCAGCATGACATTGCCGTTGTTGTTGTTGTTGTTGTTGTTGTTCAGAGTGCTGCTGTTGCCGTTGACATAAATCCATATTTTGTACAGCAAATTTCACAATTGGCCACAACAAGGCAGCAACAGCAGCAGCAGCAGAAAAGGAAAAAGGCAACCAGATCACGTGGAAAGTGAGGAAATTGCTAAAAATTTCCAATTAACGTTTAAGTTCAAGAAGTGCATTGAAATGACAAGCTGCAAAACAATCCAGATACTTCAGATACTCCAGTTGCAATAGCAGCAACAGCTTCTGGTGTCAATGAACAAAAGTCGCATAAATCCCATTTTGATGCAACAGCGCGTCACGTGAAAGATGACAAAATATTTTGCAGCCGCTTGGACGCGAATATAGCCAGTGCAGTCAACTGTGCAGGGGTGTGTGTGTGTGGGTGTGTGTCTGTATGATAGACTGTGTGTGCGTATGTGTGTGTGTGGTGGACTGTGTGCTTGGTTGGTCCATCATTCTTCATTTACTGACCCGACACCAATAACGTTGTCAGCAGCTGGCGCTGGCATCATCATTATTATCATTATAATTATCATTATCATCATAATCCTCATCGATGTGGATACGAATGCTGCTGCTCCTTTGGCATGGAATGCCCATGATGGCCATGATGAGCGTGCAAAGATAACCATGACGCATTAACTTGCCTTAACGTTGTTGGCAGCGCATGCGAATCGCAAACAATGCGCGACAGGCGGGCAAACAAACAAACTAACAAAACGACACAGAGATGAACAGTTGGACAGCGCGACAGAGAAAATAACAGACAGGCAGACAGACAGAGAGACAAACGAATAGATAGATATGAAAGCATGAGCAATGGATAAGTCAACAGTTCAGCGATGTTTGGGGTCAGGACATTGCACCGCACATTGCTTCGATTATGTGTTGCTTAAAGGTTTAAGCTCAAGTGTTGCACAACTTCAAAGAGATAGTCAAAGAGTACAAGTAGTGCTGTGCAGCTTAGGCTATTAAATATTTTTTAAATACATAAAATATTGCTGTGTAATTGTTAGACTACTCATTTGGGCAATTACTGCTATTTAAGCATTTGTTATTCAACACTCTTTAAAATTATGTGTAATATATTCATTAAAATCGATATCTACAACATGTTGAGTCTCTTTACAGAAATATTTGCCTTTCAGTTTTAAGAACTTACCTCTCGACTTAACTTTAACCCAAAAGTAGTGTAAAAAGTGTTGCCTACATTTGAGCGCCTCTCATTACTTAATTACTGTTATCTACGAGTAAGCGTCTGACAAAGCCACCAAAATGGACACACAAAAAAAAGGAGACACGGTCTGAATAAGCCGCACACACCTGTGGCCAGACTAATCTATCATGTGCCATAAAGCGGCATCCAACGGTGTCGTTGGCCATTTTGGCAGCCGCAGCCAAGAACGGACAAGGAATGGAGGAGGAGAAGAATGAGGAATGGAGGATACACATATAACACGAGCTGGCCACAGTTTTTTTGTTACTTGCTTGGCAGCCTGATAAGCCGCATTGTGTCCGGTGAGCTGCGCACGCGGCTTTTGTGGCTGTGATGACGATGCCGCACATTGCAGTGTGAGCAATGTTTATGACTCCGGAGGGAACTGGAGTCCAGTTGCACACAGATGCTGTGAAATAAAGGAGGGTGTGGCAACGGAGAGTAAGCCTCAAACGAACTGCTGAAAGCCTTTTGGGCGGGTGACCAAGTGAGTGTGTGTACGTGTTTGTGTGTGCGTGTTAAAATCCCTGTGAATGGAATTCAGGTGGCGTTTACTTTATTTATGTCGCTTTTAAAAGACAACATGCTGCACAATGTTAAGCGTATGTTATACGCAAGAAGAAATGTTAAGTTGAATTTAAATTGCCCCTCAAAAGTATGCTACAAAAATTGGAATATTGTGTTAACCGAAATTTTAACTAATCTCACAAAAGTATGCAATGATTGAGATTTAACAGATCTTTAAATTATTACAACCCGCACAGAAGTATGCATTGTTTTTTTCTGTTCTGTTAATAAATGCAATGATTTTAATATATTTTTATACTGTTACCATTACTGTAACTTACGGACATTTGATTTATTTAACAGAATGTTAAACAAATTTGATTCACACAAAAAGTATTCATGATTTTTACCACTCAATCCGTATGCAATATTTTATTCCAGAATAGTTTGCCAAACTGTCAGCACGCTTTACCTTATAAGTTCAGTTTTGGCCAAGACAGCAGACAAATCAGGAAAAGCAAGCCTTCCATTTGTGATCTGAATCATGCACAACGACATGAAGAACAACCATAAATATTTTGCTGTCAATAAATGCAAAATTGATAAGAAAACGAAGAAAAATGTGAGGAAGATGATGGGGGAAAACCAATTGGGAAATTGCTGTTTGTAAAATATTGAAAAAATGTTTGTCATAAAATGATAAATGCAGATTAAAATAGACTGCAAACAGAGACTTAAAACGAGAGCAAAAATGCTATCAACAATTGAAATAAAACAAACATTAAGACAAAGCAAATAAATGAGAGAGATTGAATTTGAATCATCGTCAAAGAAAAAGTTATAGAAGACACGTGTCCGATTTAAAGCAGTTTTTATCAGACGGAAACGAAACGAAAACAAAACAAGGAGAGTATAAATAAACGGTAAAAGAACAAAACACCAAAACTGTATTTATATGTTGATGCACAATTTTGGGCTTTTTGCACATTACAAATTTCGCGACATAACTCGACTTCAAGTCGAATCAGTTTCGACCGTTGAATTGAAAACTTCTATGCATAGACGAGGAACGAATTGTACTGGACTCAAACAAAGCCAGATGTTGTTGCTGCCGACGGTGTTGTTGTTGTTGCTGCTGCAGTTGATGTTGATGTTGTTGCACCTGTTCGACTGACTTTTGTCTCCACATGTCCACCCTGGGGGTAAGTCACATATGGAGTAAGAGTCCTTGAGCCGGCAGATTGAAGGGAGTCGCGGGAACGCAGCTGAGCGGCGCTTGCCACAGATTGCTGCAGCTGATGGAGGGGCACGCCGGAGACGAAGCGATGGTGCTCACTGAAAAATGGATGCTTGAGGGCCTCCTCGGCGGTGATGCGCTTCTGGGGATTCACCTCAAGCAGGCGGCCAAGCAGATCGTATGCCTGGTGGGGGAACATGTCGAGATCGTCGTAGGTCTCCAATTGGTGGCAGCTGTGCTTGCAGATGCAATTGAAGGTCGATTGCTCGCAGAGTCGACAGAGTTCGGTGTTGCCGTCGGAGCGTCGATGGCGGCGCTGCATATCCGGCGACAGGAAGTGATTGGCATAGCGGAAACGCATGCAGACGCGACGCAGATCGAGGGCAGCCACCTTTTGGGTGATCAGCACCAGGCGATCCAGCATGAAGGCCGTTTTGCGCACCTGCAGGTCCCCGAAGAGGTTCATGATCTCGGACAAGGCGGCACAGTCGTTGGGCGCCTTGAAGAATGGATGCAACGAGGACAGCATCGACAGCATTATCACACCCGCCGCCCACACATCGACGGCGGTCGTCTGGTATGGATAACGCAGCAGCACCTCAGGCGGTCGATAGCCTGGTGTGCCTGCCCTGGATGCATGCATCTCCTTCCTCGTGCTGTTCGTGGACACCACATAGTTGTTGGGATCCACGTTGGCATTCACGTACCGCAAGCGGTTGATCAGGCGCTGTGTGTCCGCCTTTTGGGCCGCCAGCTCCTTTTTCGTTGGCTCCGTCAGCAGCAAATGCGATGCCGCCATCGCCTCACCCCCAAACGCCGTCGTCCCTCCGCCCGCGGCGCGAATGCGTTCCCCTCCCAGCTGCTGCTGCTGCTGCAGGAGCAACTGTTGCTGCTGCTGCTGTCGAATTGCCGCCGCCTCGGCCTCGGCCTGCAGACTGTTGCCGTCGTGCTGCAACAGCTGGTGCTGTGCCTTGTCCATGTCCCGCATCAGGGCAGCAGCTCCACTCAAGTCCGATGCCTGGATCAGGCTGCCATCCTCCGACAATCGCTGAGCCAAGCCAAAGTCACAGAGCAGAAACTTCCCAGTGCGACGATTGTACAGAATATTGCTGGGCTTGACATCCCGATGGATGACGTTGAACTTGTGGACGTGTCGCAGGGCAATCAGCAGATTGTGCAGATAGTCCTTGACCTCCAGCAGGCTGAGATTGCGATAGATGTCGTGGAATCGATCGTGACTCATGAAGGGCATCACAAAGGCCACGTTGTCATTGTAGCGTATGCAGCAATTGATGCCAATCACATTCTGGTTGCCGCCCATGCGGAACATGCACTCCAATTCCCTCAGGATGCGCTCCGGGTGATTTGTCGGATTGTGGTGCTTGATCGCAAAGCGACGACGCTGCGACTCCGGCAATTGGCGCTCCCTCTGCAAGGTGCCCAGCAGGACGGTGCTGAAGGTGCCGCTGCCAATGCGACAGTGCACATCGAAGATCTTGCTGATCTCCGGAATCGATGTCTGCAGCTCTTGCAGGGCCTCCGTGTTCTTGTCCTGCACCTGCATCGCGGCCAGCTCCCGGAACTTGAAGGTGTTGCGCCGTGCCAGGCGGCTGAGCTTATCCGTCAGATCGTTGTTGACCCGCTGCACTTGGGTTAGGAGTGGCACCACCGGCTGTGGCGCCACCGAGTGCTGATGGGATGTGCTGTGATGTGGCACACAGTAGCGATTGAATACACCCACATTCGATTCATATTTGCTATGGCTTCTCTCCCGATCTCGTTCCCGTTCCCGTTCTCGATCTCGATCACGCTCTCGATTGGCAGTTGGCTCCTTGATCGTCACCTGGCGACTGCCAAATTGTTGGCTTGTCTTGGCCATGTTGTGACTTGTGGTTGCCATCGGTCTCGTTGTCGTCGTTGTTGTGGTTGTCGTTGTCGTTGTTCTCGCTCCTGTTGTTGTTGTTGTTGTCATATTTGGTATGGAGCTGTGCTTGATTTTGGCCTCCAGTGCCACTAACTTGGCTTGAAGCGGGTGTGAGAGCGATTTCTGTGTTTGGTTGCCGTGGAACGTATGTGGATGGGAGTGCAAGTGCGGGTGTGAATGTGGATGTGGTTGTGGATGCTGATGCTGCAACTTTTTGTCCATATTATCCATGCAGAATTTAGTAAACATTTGCGCGTTCCATTGACAGCATCGAGCGTCGTTTCCGTTCCCAAATTCAGAAGTGAACTTGGAATTCAACACTTGTCACTCACTCGACTGACTGACAGACTGAATGGATGGATGGATGGATGGATGCGAGGAACGGCAATGGAGCGAATTTGTGGATGGATTTGAGTAAGGCGCAAAGCAACTTGGCGCTTACCACAAAACACAATAATTTCGTACTGAATTTGTGTTTCAATTTTGTGCTAGAAAATGTCGAGTTTTTTAAAATGATCAAAGACTATTCAGAAACAATTACTAAACTTTTTGATTTTGACGGCAAATGCCTCGGCATCATCTGTTTACTGTATTTCTAATTCGATTTCAACTGTCGTACGATTTTCAGACATTTCAAATATAAATATGACTATGTGATGTTTAATTTTTCTGCAACACTTTGCTTTGAAATTAATTAAATTAAATGAATGCATCGAGTTGTTTACCAAGTATTTTTGAAGTAACGCATATAATTGCCAAGAAAATTCATTGATGAAGGTGTTTAAGATGGACTTTCCACAATGAATTAATCAATTTTGAATTTGATTTATATCGAAAACATGTATAGCTTGTTCACAATTCTAGGTATTCAGTTTCCATTCAATACTTTTTTTTTCGCGCTCATTTCTCACTTTGCTCAGTTAGTTTATCGACATGTCTATAACGCTCGGTGACATCCTTTATCATTTTTGTCCATCGCTGCTCTGCTTTCCCAGTTTGTCCCATATATATGTGACTACAACTGCTCGTACTCTGTCATTCGAGTGTACTCTACACACACTCTCACAAACTCACACACACATACATACAGAAAGAGATGTGCCATCAAAATGGGCAACGACAGCGTCGGCAGCTGATGCCATGTTAGTTCTGTACTGCGAATGACGCCATCTAGCGGTAACTTTTGCATGCAATTTACCGTTACAGAGTCGACACTTAAACTGTCGCCATCGCCCAACTCCCCCCCCCCCCCCCCCCCCCCCCCCTTCATACATCCTGCTGTTGGCTATGTCAACATCAGCTGCCTGTCCGCTTGTTATTCACTTGATGCCCAAAGTTTCAGCCCGGCAACAGCTGCCATTGTTTGCCACGCCCCTATTACAATGCCGCCCCCTATGTAGTTTCCTCCATTTTCCGTGTGCCGTTTATTAGTTTTCTTTATTTTTTCTGCCAAGTTTGCGCAATGAATATATTAAAATATCGTTTCAATAAACGTTGCCCAAATGTTTAATAAAAGGTGAGAGAGAGAAAGAGAAAGAAAGCTCACACCTCTTCGTTAAAAATGGCAACATTCTGGCAACCTTATTAAATTTCTATTAATCAATATGGAAACACTTTTTCAATTAATGCGAATTCAATGCGCTTATTATGAAAGTTTGCAGTGGTAAAATTCCGGATATGCCATTTGCAGTTTGGCCTGAGTTTTGGCTTAAATGAAAACTGCGGGAATTACGAGTTCATTTTGTTGCCATGTTTATGGCTTAACACTGACTTCCAGCTTCAGCGCTAGCTCAACTTTCGACTTGAAAACAATTGTCGATTGCGCTTGGCTGGACTTCCAAGAGACCATAGAACACAATCCAAGAGAAGAACACTCGAATCTCGACTCTCGACTCTCAACTCTCGACTTTTGACTGCCACTTCCGACGCGTCGGTCGACTTGGCTTCACCCCGAAAAGCAAACTTCATCAAAGTCCTTTTGACCAAATTTCCTTGGCATCCTCTTCCAACAACAACATTCAGCATTCGGCGCTCAGCATTCAACATTGTGTGAGCGCCAAGTGGCGCGAAGTAAACACAAAGTTTTTGGGCCAATTGTGAATTGGATTTGTACAACAGACACTGGGCGCTACAATAGACACGCCCTCGAGCTGCAAATTGAGAAACTAGAAATACAATTAAGACGAAAATGAATTAGCCAAGCAATGAGCTAGGCAACGAATTGAGGCTTTAAGAAGAAGATGAAGACGAAGAAGAAAAAGTTTTGGCCAACTTGGTTATTGTTTTGTTTTAGTTTGTTGCTTTATAAGTAGATATATGTT
The DNA here is from genome assembly GCA_037043435.1 of Drosophila suboccidentalis. Classification (NCBI taxonomy): domain Eukaryota; kingdom Metazoa; phylum Arthropoda; class Insecta; order Diptera; family Drosophilidae; genus Drosophila; species Drosophila suboccidentalis. Next base: position 833,555 of record JBAMBK010000134.1, read on the forward strand.
TAATTAAAGTAATTTATATATATTTTCTTATTTGTAATTCATCAAATTTAAAATGTTATTATTATAATTCTTATGTACAACCTAAGGTAAAGAAATATATTATTAAATAAAATAGAAATCTGATTTACATATTTATTTTGTGTATATAATAGGGATGCAAGAAAAGTATTTTAACCATATTTGGCTGAACTACAAAACATATGAAATTCTATAATTTTAAAATGAAAGCTGAAATAATATGAAAATTGCATCCTTGTTTTTATTCAGAAATATTTTGATACAAATTAACATATAATTGTTGAAATAATATTAGAATTCATTTACAGGTTATTTCATTTTATTATTCAGATATCAAAATAAAATTGTAAATTCATAATTTAAATGATTTTTGTATGATTTTTAATGTGTTTACCTAGGATATATCGGAGTCGAACAGATTCAGGCGTTGCACAGACCCAACAAATTAAAAAACCTTCTCTAAATAACATCTGATTAAATTCTCATTCTGTGTCGGGGTTCTCATTGGAAATTTGATAAGCCGAGTTTTTCCGTTCGGAAACTACGTTTGCCAATCAAATCCTTGTTTGATATACATTCCCCTCATCTTGCTGGTCACTTTGCCTCAAGCCGACACATCCTGTGGCGCCTTCATGTGTGGCAGCCACATTCCACTCGTTGCATGTTGATTGTTTTGCCATTTTGCGGTTGCCTGCAAGCTACAAAGGGAGAGGGCGGAGTGGGAGGGAAGAGTTGTTGTTATTGTTGGTTGCGGTGTCCATTGCCTCGACCGCAGGCGCAACGACGGACAGGAGATTTGACCACGCGACGGTCAACTGGCTTCACGTGTCCTGGGCATTAAGGACTCAAAGGAGCATCTGACCGAACATGAAGGAAATTTGACAATGGAAAGTTGATACCTTTGTCGTTTGTTTCGATTGCTTCTTTTCGTATTTGCTGTGCGCACCTTTACTTGCATTGCAGTTAGCGGGGCTTTACTGTGGTGTCTGCTCAAAGGATAATCTCAACAAATAGCCCACAAATTTGCCTGCCAACAAAATACACACATTGAACAAGCCACACAAAAGGAGCAAAAAGGAAACTTTTTATCGCTTTTCCAGGTTGAGCAGCAACTTTTAAGCGGGCCGTGAGCTTGGAGGCAGGACAATGCCAGGACATTGGCAGCTATAAAGCAGCAGAGATAAACAGATTTATTGTGCTTAAGGACGCAGCAACGAAGGACGAAGGACTCCCAGTTGTGACTTTCATGTTTATAGATTTTCGACGACGCTAAGCGGCATCAATTAGCGCCAGGATGCCAGGATGCGGGTGTGCAACGGAAATTAGGCGAATAAAAGGACAGACAAGGACTTCGACTTCGACTTCGACTACGACAAGGACAAGTACTAAAAGCTGCACTAAGCCATAACAACTTTTCCCTGGAAACTGGGAACTGGGAGCGGAACGGAGGCTGCACTTCAATTGCCACGCTCCGATGCCGTTTACTTGTGACAGTTCAGTTCAGTGCAGGACCATGGCAAGGATTTGACAACTGCTCCAAGGATAACGGCAACTCCACTAAGACCAAATTAACCGCAAATGAAGGCAACGTCGTCTCAAGTCGAGTCGAGTTTGAGTTTGTGCGGAGCTTCCTCGAATGGCACTCATCGAAGTTCCTTGACTCGCGACCAGGTGAAAAGTTCATTTTACTTGTAGGGGGTGGGTTGTGGGTGCTTTGAATTCGAATTGCCACTTGTAGGAACAGGGACTGGGGCAGGGGTAGATGGCAGATGGAAGATGGCAGATTACCGACTCTGTGTAAGCGGTGGCCACGGGCAACCGCAATGCGCTTAGGGTGCCCAAAATAGTTAGTGTATCCCTCGCCGTGTCCTTGACTTAGCTTGTCTCTCACTATCTGTCTCTCTCTCTCTCTCTCTCTCTCTCTCTCTCTCTGTCTCTCTGTCTCTGTCTCTCTGTCTTTGTCTCTTTGCCTCTCTTTCTCTGAAAGAGCTTAATGTAAGAAAGTCTTTATAGCTTTATTTGTTGTAAGCACTGTTTGGCGACTTATTAAATTAGTGTGTATATTTGGTCTCTTGGGATTTGAATGGTTTTGCATTTTTAGTCTATTCTTTTCTTCTGTCTCTTTCTTTTGAAAGAAATGAATGGAACTTTAATTAAAGTGAAACAGAGAATATAGTGCTAATTTAGATAAATAGTACAGAATGTAACTTTGATTTGCCATTAAATACGGGTAAATTTGAAAGAGATCTGCCGAAGGATTCTATTTTTTCCAATGGATTTAGAATATTAGCTCCCACTGTCATGGAAATTTTATTTGAATTGCTAAAGGAAATATTTCATAACAGGGGAGTTTGTTAGTAAATAAATAATAATATGCATTTTTGAAGGTAGTATTAAATTTCTCAATATTCTGGAAACATATTTAAAATTTCAACTTACTTTTCCCCTATTACACATTTTTGCATTATTAAAAATGAGCTAAGCCAATGACTTTTTAAAAACTGCACAAAGAAGTGGCATATTGTAAATCTGAAGTAGTAAAAGATTTTCAAGCTCAAACATGATAACATATATGTATATATTTATTCTATTTATTTATTTATTCACTAGTCAATCACTAATTAGCAAATTAAATTTTGTAGTAAATGCTTGTATTAAATCGTCTTGGAATCAAAGCTGGTATGACGTAATATCCGTCTTAACCGCAAGTTGCCGTTACGCATAAACTTAATCCGGTTGAATTCTCAGCGCAACCTTTGAGCAACCTTTGCGAGCCGTTTAATGGCCGCAACGACGACAACTTTGCCACACTTCACTGAGCAGCAGCAGCAATAACAGTGACAACAACAACAAGAACAACAACAGCAACAATATTATTACTGAAAAGTTGTTAACCAGCTGGAGGAGGCGGGCGAGCGATGGGCGTGTCTGACCAACAACAAAATTTGCCACAACAAATCGAAGCTGCAACAGTTGTTGCTGTTCCTGTTGCTGTTCCTGTTGTTGCTGTCACTGTTTGGCATTGCTTTTAAGCTTAGTTAAGAAGTACTTTGAAGCGCTTTGGCTAAAGCTGCGCCAAGTGTCCTTGCAACCGAAGCCACGGGACGAAAAACAGTTTCAGTTTCAATTCTCGTGCCACTAAAATTGTTGCTTCATTACGTTTTATGTGTATGTGTTGCTGTTGCTGTTGCAAATTGCATATTTATTTGCATCGCTCCTCGAATGAGAACTTTTAGACAGAGTCTAATAGCACAACACTGCACTGTTTACGTTGTTTCAGTCAGCAGCAAGTCCAAGTCTGATTTCAGGACATTTGATTGGAATTTATATTTAGCAGTGCATGCTTGAAACTTGACGCAATAAATTTGTTGCACTCAACAGCTTGGATTTGCTTAGGCAATGTCCTCACAAATGGGGTATTTTAATATTCTCGACATGTTTGTAAGAAGTACGAATGACAAATAAGTCTTTTTCTAAACCCTTAATGTAATAAATATAATTTATATCATAATTTCAAATTATTAATAACTTTTTCAAAAATAATTTAAAACATAAACAGGGTGTCTGTTTTTAAGTTACCACAATATTTTCACATAATTTTCTCTGCAAGAGTATCTACATTGCGGCAACTCTCCACTGCAATTTACTACCCCTTTTTTTCGGCGCCCGACTGACAACTCGTCGTTTGTCACTTGGAAATTCAATGAATATTTTCTGTAGCATCCGGAAAGAAGCAAAAGAAATCAACAGAGAAATTTACAATTGGCTGCAGTGTGAGCACATGAGATTCGTATCCAAATGAAAGTCGAGGGGGGGAAGTGACGGAAAGCTGTAAAATCGACAGCCAGGGGAAAATGCAATGCAAAATTCATTTTTACTCGAATTGCAGTAAACTTAAGCTGGCCAACACGATGACAACTTGTCTGGAAAACTCTCTTCATGCTGTTGTTGTTTTGGTTCAACATTTTGTGGCCACGTTTTGCTCTTAAATTCTTAATTGCAACGTCTTGTGCTATCTCTTTCAGTCGATGTTTCTTCATCTCTCTCACTTTCTCTGTTTGTGTGTGTGTGTGGAAAATCTTTACACAAATATCAATAACAATAAATTGTACATTTATTTTCAGGGCAGCAAAATGGGCGGCTGCAAACAAAATAATAAATTCCTTTGGCCCAAGCGAAAAACAATTTGCCTTTATAGAAAATTTTTGGTAGGAAACAACAATTTGTCTTGCTTAATCTCAGTTCATTAATTTAAAGTGCTACTTGGAGCGAGTGAAGAACTTTTCGGAGAACTTTGAACCGGCCTTGGCGTAGGCTCTTCACTTGGTCAGTTCCGACTAGAGCGGAGAGTCGAGTCGTGACACGAAATTGTGTGACTCGATAGATAAATCACTATGTTTTTCAGTTATTTTGAAGTAAATAGAGTTTCTTAGCTCGTGACACGCGCTCATCTCTAGCAATGTACCTCAATCTTGGCATTGTCTGCATGTCAAAACATTTTTGGGTCTTGCGGTTCAATGGGATGAGAGGAAAACGTCGTCGTGCTACAAATTTCATTCCATTTGGCTTAGCATTTGGCAATGATTGGCGGAGGAGCCAAACATCTTGTGCCAGGATTAGGGTCAAGTGTAGTGGCAACTTTGACCACACACTTTAGCCCCTTTTCGTTGGCCGGACTCGTTTTTAATAATTCATGGGACATTTCTGTGGCTGACCTTTACAATTTTCGGCTTAATTTTCATTGTTTGCTCCCCCCTTGTGGAATTGGGGAATGGCAACTGGCAACTGTCACAGCAAAGAGTCTCAGTGTATGAAAGGAGATGAGATAATGTGGTCCAGTTTCTTGGAAGCGTAGGTGTTGCATTTGTCAAAGCTTGACAGTGATTTCATGTCGTGACACAAGTTGTGGGCCATCAAACTAAACACTGACTGATTCAGGAAAGTAACCGAAGGGGAATGTGGCTAAAGAGACTGAGAAGTTGGTTAATTAAAACTGCTATTCAACTTCGAGAGGAGTAAAATTTATTTATTTAATCTTTCAGAAAATATAAAATATTTATCGGCGTACTATCACCGAGCTATCACCTTTATCTTTATCGAAATACTATCGACTACGCATTACTGAAGACGAGCTGTTGCCAATATTGACGTGAACTATCGAAATTATGTCGGCGTACTATCGGCAAGCTGTCAAGTAAGCTGGCTTACTATCGGTGTAAAATACATGCGTGTTATTGAAGTACTTGCAGCTTAGTGTATGAGTTCTGCACCTATTCCTGCTCTTATATATCCCAGATATCTGTTGAATAATAAACACACAATAGATTTGTTTAGCTAGCTTTATCTCTGCACTGACTTTCAGTAACTCCAACTCAACATATTAAATCGGTAAATCAGTAAATCAACTGAAATTTCTTCCAGAACTTGTAGAATCTGCCATCGGTATTAAAGATACTGCGCAGCATGAAAACCTGCAGCATGCCGACAATAATCATGGCTATAAACTGAGCACACGACCAGTTGTTGACCAACGTGAAATTCGATTCGGCCAACTTGCGATCCTTGGCCTCGTGGGTGCGAATATAATCCTGGCTCTGCCTCGAGCGCATTATGTTCACCGAGATCTTGTTCACATAGTCGTCCAGGTGGGTGTAGGTGCGCTCGAAATGATAATCGGTGTTCATGTCCTTGATGAGCAATTGACGCTCGAGCTCCTCATGATTGGCGGCAACGATTTCCAGACTGAAGACGACAATCTTCTGATTGAAGGAACTGATGGTGTTGTCAAAACACAATTTGTAGATGCCCGTTTCATTCGATACCAGCTTGTGCTTGGCCTTGCCCTGCTTGTGGTCCGTGACAAGGAGTCGACGCTGTGGATCCATCAAGTTGAAATTGATATGCGCCTCCCCCTGCCCGCCGTGGATCACCTGATACTCCAGGATAATGTGCTCGGTGGCAGCCACAGCCTGATGATAGCACTCCATGCGTCCTGCCTCGGCAAATATGGTTAGGCGGTGACGGGATACCTCCGCCCTGCCACCTGGTGGCAGCCCCATCACAAGCAGCAGCGACATGCAACATGCGATTTGGAGCATCATTTTATTTGTACGAAATTGTAAAAGCGAAATCGTTTCGACGATTGTCAATTCGCACAGTTTTCCCCCCAAAGGCAGCGCCTACTCTAAGCCCAGCGGCACTTGATAGCCGCACAGTGGCTGTTGTCAGTAACTGGCCCTACATTAAATACCATAAAGCTGCACTAGCTGCCACGAAACCACCCAACCACCCAACCAACGGCAACACCAGCATCCTCTGTCTGCCTGCAACATCAACTAAAAGCAACTGCATCAAAAGGAATATGAATTGAGGTCGATGTGTAAATATTTGTCAACGGTAATGGAAATTTATGCTGCCGCGGCTGCTGCTTTTGCTGCAGCTTCCTCGGCCGTGCCCCTCTGTCTCGTGGGTGGGCGTGGGCGTGGGCGTGGCAGCTGGATGTGAGCTTTCATTTTTTAAAACTGTTGGCGACGCTGCCTGCAGTTTAGCCAAAAAATGAAAAGATACCCACAAAATGGGCAAACTGATGCTGCACAGTGGTTCACAATAAGCGTAAAAATGTATATAGAATTTAAACAGAATCATCTAGAATTCACAATTTATATAAATAAAACATATTAAATATTTTTAAGTTTATATTTTTAATCTAATTTCATATATTTGTCAATAAACTGAATTTTCTTTTTAGCCCACGGTGCGGCAGGGGCAAAAGGCAGCTTGAAAAGCCGCATTTGCCCAAAGAAACTTTTCAAATACACATTCACACATATTCCCAAACATACACACACACACACAACCTCGAAACAACACACACACACACACACACACACACACATTTCTTTAAACACGTGTGTCGTGGTTTTCCTCCTCATTTTTTCATAGTTTTGACTTTTTTGTTGGTGTGTTGCTTGCGCATAAAAATTGCAACTGCCGCGCTACACTTCAGTTTGGTTATTTACTCTAAAAAAAAGTGCCCATGCCTCCGCTCTAACTCCCTTTGGGCCCCCTTCAACGCCTGGTAGGGAAAAGGGCACAAACTTGCGTCAGCTTCGCAGCCGTCGGCTAAAATACGCAGTCGATGCATGAAAGCTGCAAATAACACCAACAACAACAACAGACAGTTACAACAACAACAACAAGAACTACATGGGCTCGAGGTGGCAACTCGGTCGCCAGTTGGCAGGTGGCAGGTGGCAAGTTGACGTGGGGCAACAGGGAGCAAGCACTTCCTCAATGGCTGCGCTTGCAACTGGGCGCCAAGTTTTGCACATGCCACGAAATGTTGCAAGTGTCGTGGAGTCTGTGTGTGTGTGTGTGTGTGTGTGTCTATGTGTGTGTTACTCTAGTTGATTGTTTGCCCGAGGCGCGTCAGGTGCAAGAGCGCCGCAGTGGGGCACAGACTCTGGTTGGGGCAGAGACGGGGGCGGAGGTAGGGGCAGAACAGGGACGGGGGACAGAGGTCTGTCTGTCAGCAAGTCAGCCAATTTATTCTTATGAAATTATGAAAATTGATTGCTGGGCTGCAAATGATGTTATTGAAAGATTATCTGCCAGAAAGAGCATATGCATAATACAGAGGGTGTGAGATTAAGAGAAAGTGAGAGTAAGATTAAGTCCGTTATAAATGAATAATAATTTGATGCAGAGTAAAATAAGATGTCAAACAACGATAAAATTGACATTCCGCAAGGAAACTAAAGTACAAGCAAATAATTTTTGGGTACACAAATAAATAGTAATTATATTGCCTTCTTTCTTGCAACTACAACTAACCTTGCCTACTTGACCACGCCCCTCGGCAATGCAGCAGGCGTTGGAAATTAACAACTGCAACGGGTTCACATTGTTTACTGAGTTGCAGGAACGACGCAGCGTTAATTACTCTCCAGAGAGAGAAAGAGAGGAAGAGAGTGTGAAAAATGGAGAAAGGGAGAGTTGTAGTGCCGATCGGGGTTCCCTTTTGGTGCTGGCAACTGCTGCATGTTTGTGGCAAGATGACAATGTGGCTCACTTACCTAGCAAAAGGAGAATAAAGCGCCACCTGTGGACAGTTTGCTCCCCTGTGTATCTACGACTGTGTGTGTGTGTGTGCGTGTGACAATTACAAAATGGCGCTTGACGCTGTCGGCAATTATAGCTGCCATCGAGAGCTGCCACGCCCTCAATATGACACTCACAGCGCACAAAAAAGAAGCCATGGAAATAATATACAAAATGGCAAGGAAAAAAGTTATATTTTCTTGGGCATTTAACGCGCAACAAGAATTTCACGGCAGTTACTCGTAAGTGGCATTTTAAAGCCTGCCAATGGCGATCGTTTATCACACACACAAACACACACACACAGGACAACAGGCTGGCTGGAGGTTCTGTGTCCTTGGTCCTTTGTCCTGGCCATCGGCAGTGTTGTTAATTTCATTACCAGGCGGACACTGCAAATGCTGCACAATCGTAAAAATACATTTAATTGCAGCCGGGCAGCAAATGAAATGCGTGCAAGCTGGCCAAAGTCATGGACAGAACGATGGAGGCGCAGGAACAGGGGGGAACAGAGGAGGCAGGTGCACGCAAACCATTAAAAACCAGTGTCCATTTTAACGATCAAATTATTGCTGCGATATAATAGGGAAGATGGAACGCCAGGACGCGCAAAGAGAACGAAGTCAGTGCGCTCCTTTCGTTTGTCACCGCATGTCCTGGCCGAGGTCCTGGCTGAGGTCGACCCAGAGCCCGATAATGCGACATCCTCGGCGGGTGGCCAGCCCGTGTCCTGCTGCTGCCCCCATTTGATGCATTAATATGGCGCCAGCTGTCGTCGAGGTTGCTCAGCGCTCTGCGTAATGAGCAACAACGAGCAGCTTTAAATTCAGCATGCAGCTGACATTCAAGCTGACTGGAACTTCAGTTTCAAACTTGTTAACTAGGAAAACAAGGAGAATTCAAGTTGATGAAACCATTTGCTGATGATGTCAGAAATATAATCAAGTTATTTAAGAGAAAGTTATCCAATGTGAAAATAAATCAAACTTAACTTACAGCATCATACAGGGCAAGGTGAATTTACTAAGTAGGTGACGTTGTCACCACAGCTGCTCTCTTTCGGGGTTACAAACATTTGACAGTATGCCTGCAAACGTTGTCGAAAGAGGTTGTGTATCGCATGTTTTTTTTATTGTCTTCTTCTTTACGAATAAACTCGTAGAAAGAAAAGAATAAACTTATTATTATTATAATCTGCAATTATTTTATTAACAGTGTGTATTATTTTGTTGCTCAGTAGATCTAAAAATGACTACAACATATTGTATGCTCTGCCGTAAGAGAACTTCGGGAAGGAATGTTTTAGTGCCACGTGACGAAAGCAGAAGGGAGCTCTGGTCAAGGAGCACAGGCGTTCAATTTACAAGTCATAGTCGAATTTGTGCCAGCCATTTCAATGACTCTGACTATGTTTATTTTATAGTAACATAAATATATTAACATATGAATTTTTGTTTAATTTTATTTAATTTTGATTTAATTTAATTTAATTTTTATTTAATTTTTATTCATTTCATTTATTTTATATTCAATTTTTTGATAATATTGTTTTTGTTATGCATTAAAATATTATAAACTATTTTGAATTATCTCGTTTTATTTATTTTAAGCAGGCATTTGCTTTTCTGTCAGCTCTCTCTGAGAGCGAAGAGAGAGAGAGGTGAAAAATTGATTGTAACCTCACCACATCGGACGACGTCACCTTAATAGTAAATTCACCTTGATACAGGGTATCTATGGAGAAAAGGCCACTCAGCAAACCTCTAAGCTTAAGACAGCGATATTTAACACAAATTATCTTATTAAATTCAAAAATCATAGAAATATTTTATGAAATTTTTTCATGTTGCCTTGATAATTTTTATTAGAAATAAAAATGGTTATCATTCAGATACCAATAAAATTTTTGTTTTATTATTTATTTTTATTTTTTTTATTATAGCTGTTATGGTCCCTGCTTTAAAACCTTACTTTACATATTAACTAAACCATTTTATCTGCATTTGCAACTCAAGATGCCAATAGTATAATAAATGCTCAAAAGGCTGCACATTTACAGTTTTAGTTCTTCATGAATATATGAGCATTCATTCACAATAAGCATATGAATATTGCAAATACAGATCTGTTTTTTCATGGGCTCAAATGTATATGAATTTAAATTCAATAGGTAACAACAACGATGATAGATAAATGGAAGATTGCATGCTAAGAAATAGAAAAGCAGAGACTTTTCATAAATATGCATTTGCGGCTTTTCATTTCAACAGAAGGCAGGTTGAGAACTTGTGTGGCAGGTTCACAATAAAATGAAGTGTGGCGTGACTAGCATCTGATATTAATATTGCTGAGGTAGAAAGGGAAATGCAACAGTGGCTTTCAGATATCCTTGATTTGGTTTTCAACAAAAGAAACGCTTACTTTACGGGATATTCTAAATATAATTCTTTGCTTTTGTGACAGCTTTAGTGGAAATTGTCTCAAATGTTTATTTAAAAATGTATAAAAAGTTTAGAGCTTTAAAACATTTTTAACTCTATATATCTTTTATTTATTGTAGTGGAATTAAGCTTGCTTTCCAGAAATTGTTTGACATAAGGTAAAGTATCTAATGCAACTCTTAATTATTTCGTTCAATTTTACATCTTACTGTAGCTGATGATGCAATCGAGCCGAGGCTTTGTGGCAAACTTAACTCATAATTATGCTCTGAGTAGCTCGAAATGTCTCTAAGATCCAGTTGAAACATAATCAGCTTAGCTATGTGTCAAACGTTTCGTGTGTCTGGGGATTATTGTTGGTTGTGTCATAGTTCATATACGAGCAGATGGTCAAAGGGGGGTTAAATTGTGTGCTAAGCTGAAAGCTAAATCCGTAAATAGTTGGTTAAGTTTTGCCCTATTTAAAACTTTCGTTATGAGTGAGGGCAGCAAATTGTTACAGTTTTTGGTTAAATTCAAAATAAGCAAAAGCAAATGAAAGCCACAAGATACCAATCAAAATTATTATGATATTTGGTTAACCGAGTCTTAAGCCAGAGCCAGAATTTAATATGGCTTCCTTAAGTTTCCACCTGAAATGACAAATATTGCTCAACTTGTTGTGGACTTAAGAGAAGGGACATTACCGTCATTAGGAATGCAGGTTGTGTGCGAACCCGAAACCAGGTTTAATTATGTATGACAACTGGCATATAGAGACATATGACTACTGTTGGCAATTCGCACAAACTTTTACACTCCCAACTTCCCATCTTGAGGAACATTTTCTTTTATTTTCGGGGAGCATCTTAATTGCAAAATGGCACACAATGGCAGACCGGACAGTGCGATAATTGTGGACAGGTTCAGAAGACGGCCAGCAGCTGCCTTAGAGTCATCTTTGGGACGCCATTGCGAAGCCATTAGGGCTGGTCAGGCACTTCCTTCTGCCTCCTGCCTTCTTCCTTCTGCCCTCTTCCCTCCTCTTTCTCTTTCTCTTTCAGGACAACAATCAAGCGAACAAATTGGGTTACTGCTCAACTGTCTGGTTAATGGCTACAATGACACAATTAATTGCATGTCGGCTGGCCAGCTGGCTCTCAAGTCAGCCCCTTCCTTTCTCCCTGTTTTCTGACAGGCTCCCTTAACCCCACTTCCCTACAGAACTTCCCTTTGGTTCCGAAACTGTTGCGGCTTCTGCTGCTGCCAACATGAATTAATTTTTGTGCAAAAATTTAATATGCCTAAAATAAATTAGTAATTAGATGGCCAAGATATATACATATATACAGCAATTAACATAGTACCAAGAGCCGATTAATTTAATCTTTAATACAATTAAATTAGCTCAGCATAAATTCGAAATTGAGCATTATTTATTAAGGAGCTATTGTAACAGGTACTTTCTGCATATTTTATCATGATTTACATTAAGTACAACTTAAATTTTCTCTATCGAAATATGATAAAAATATAAAAAATGTTTTTTAATGAAATTAAACCAAGTGCATAGCCTAGGTGGCTTTAAAAATAACCTGAAGTTTAGTTGAAAAACCTTTGAAAAATAACACAAGATTTTTCGTCACAAATATACATAGGTTTCTCTCTTCTACTCACTCTTTCTCTCTTAATCTCTCTTATTGCTCCGAAGTTCTTAGTTTATTCCATAGCTTCTTTGATTTCTGATAGTTTTTTGCTGGCAGGCAAATGGCGCCTCAATGTCCTGTTCTCTCTTGTCCCAAATCCAAATCATATTTCGTTGCATTGTGTTCGCAAAAGTAAAAGCCAGATGAGGCAGAGCGTAAAGCTTTAAACTACGAAAAGCTTTTTGCTATCGTTATTTCACTCTGTTCAGATCTTGACAATATACCTCCCTCCGCCCTCTACTAATTCTCTCCCTTCTCTACTCCTTCTCTTCCCTCTCACTCTCTTGCCGTCGTTTGGAACTTTGACTCTAGCGCAGAAGGGAACTCATAACAATGAAACTTTTGCACACTTTACAATTATTCGAGTGTGTGTGTATGTGTGTATTGCTATTGGTAGTTCACACACACACACACACATATACCTGCAGGTTTTTTGCAAATTAACCCACATTTGCCGGTAAGTTCTTCAGTTTGCCGGTTCAGTGCTAGTAAAAGTGAAAATTTTCATTTGGCCTAATGGAAAATGCGTTGCACATTTTCTTTGCAATCTTTTCATGTAAAGGTCTCCTTAATCGTTTTGCCAGCAGTTTTTGTTTCACAATTGGCAAAGTTTCGTTTAGTTTTCATTGCGATTTAATGAGATTTGCTTGCCCCTCTCTTTAAGCTTTCAATTGGTGCTTTCTATGTCTTTAAATGGGGTTATAGAACTTGACAAAGTGTTTAATACATATGTACTCTTTAATTAAGATAAAAAAGAATGAAAGAAATTCATTAATAAATAGGCACTTGAGAAGAGAGGGTTGAGATTGTTGAATTTGAGAATAAAAGTGCAATTAACTTAAGAGTCAGGTCATGTTTATGCTAAAGTGCAGGAAAGATTGCATATGTTAGAGGAACATTTATTATCTTAACGGTTGAACGCAGCGTAAGCAAAGTGCTTTTCGTTGTTAGCCAATTTAATATTTGCTCAAATTGTTGTATGCAAATTTTAATTTGTGTGCTCTCGGTCACATTTTGTGCATGCGAAATGCATCAAAGTCACATTACCCGATGTTGGCCATACTTTAACATTAATATGCGAACAGCTCTGGCCGCGCAATTTGCATACGAGTATGACTAACAAATTGGCCCACTTCGCAGGCGCGGTCAAAGCCAACTCCAAACGTGGCTGGTAAGGGGTGGGCAGCGGTGGGGTGAAGTGGTGGCAGCGGCTCATTAAAATGCCGCCGTGCAAAAGAGTGGAAAACAAAGCCGCGGCAGCGACGCCTTCACTTCCGCTTCCGCTTCATGCGTCGACGCTGCGTTAATGGTCCAAAAAGTGGAGGCGAGGCGAGGCGAAAGGAAGTGAAGTGGCTGCTAATGCTAGCGTCAAAGGCAAACGCTTCTTACAAATTTCAGCCACATCAACAACAATAACTACAGCTCCAAAGAAAAAAAAATACTACCACAACAACAACAACAAGTTGCTGACCACAAGCAAAGGCAGCTCAGCGAAGCGGACCACTGAGCATATTACAATAGCAATAAAAAATTCGCGTAATTATGTGTAAGAGTCAGAGAAAGAGGCAGATGAGAACTTACTTTAAAAGAGAAAAATAAAATATATACGTATTTAGTTATAGCTGTAATTAAAAATGAGCTTTTTTGATGAATAAATTATGATATTATCAATTTATTATTTACCTAATTTTAGCAATACAATAGACATGCAGAGAGTTAAATTAAATAATTCTTCAATACCTCGAAATTAGTTTTGCTTAAATGACAAGAATGAATTGTAATCACGTAGAACATTCTTTTTGGGTATGAAAGAAAAAAGATCGAAAAGATGGTTGTTCGTACTGAAAACAACCAAATTGTATTCTTATTGAAAAAATCTATGACCTAATATTTAAATGAGATGATTTAGACACACAAAATTTGAGATTTGGATACATTGCTTAACATTACTTCATTACAGAGAAAACCGCTTCATTTACAACTTCAAAAATCAAATATTACACTTCAACATAAGCATGATTGATTCTAATTAAATGTTGATAATAAGCCAACATTATATAACACATCATCTCAAGGCTTTCAAGGCTTAAGCCAGACATTCAAACATTCCCAACGGGCGCTGAAAATCTGAACATGCGGCTAATAATACGAATACGCAACGTTGCGCCTTTGGTGCGCCTAATGAAACGTGTAACCAAAGCCAAATTGTGTAGCGTACTTAGCAGCACAAGGGGTTTTTATGTCACGCGGGCAACTGGGGAGCTATTTAGCGCGCATTTAAGCCAACACTCGGTATTCCACCTCCACCCTCTACCAGGGAAATAATGTCGAAGTTGAACTAAGACGGCAACGGCAACGGCAGCGACAACGACAAGAGCAGGCGAAGGACATCGTGGCAAAGAAGGATGCAGCCCAGCCGCCTAGTGACAATAATTTAATTTAATGTGTTTGCATGCAACGGCGACAAAGGGCAACAAACGATGCGACTACTCGCTCAACAGGGAGCAGGAAGCAGGAAGCAAGGACAAGGGCAGGACGAAATTCTCTGGCATCGAAGCGCGTCCAATGCCGTCCACGACTCGCACAAAGATAACTCACAATTTGTGGCCGTTGCGTGCGCGGTGCTCGCATCTTGCAACTTGCAACGCGCAACGCAACCGAGGCCAGAAATTTATGGCGCTTCCGTTCGCCATTCGCTCGCTCGTTGCAAGGGCGCGATCTCGGGGGGAATTTATGTTGAAATTATTAGTGTAAACATTTTGTATTTAATTAATATGGCACAGAGCAGCAGCAGCCGGAGGGAGCAACAACGGCAGCTAACGGAGCGAGGACAACCGTGTTGACAATGCAGCCCACAAAAATATGCAATGAAATTTTCTCTGGCGATAGTCAATTTTTTATGGTTTGCTTTGCTTTCTGGTTCTCGAGTAATGCGATAGTAATGATGTGCGTAATTTATGATCTTAGCACACACACACACACAGTGCAATGACCGAGAAAAGCTGTACTGAATTATGAATGGGAATACAAAAGCAAAGCAATGAGAACTACAAATTGTGGAGATTATGTAGAAAAATTAAAATAATAATGATAATAGTCATATGAGAATTACGATGAGAGCGGTACAGCAAGCGATTTTATATTTTGTTAGTTTATAATAGTTTTTGTATAATTTATTTAAATAAAATAGGTTTAAATTAAAGCATAAATAATAAAATTATCACAAGTATGATTACAAATGTTCGAAATACTAGTATCATAATATGCATACTTGAAGATTGTTAACAGTAAGTCTACAAATATGTGCATTATTCCATTATAATCACCCGATTCGCAATAATTTTCATGTGATTCTGGTAAGAGCATTAGCATTGGCACACAAAAAGCACTTACAGGTAAATATTGTCTTAATGGGCCGAACATTTGTTGTACCTCGGCATGGCACCTCTGTCCCCTGCCCCAGGGATTTGGGGTACTTATGTGAACCATAAATTGTCTGCCGAAATTCTAGACATCATAATACAAAGTGTAATAAATATGCGACAAGGCGACTGCAAAACAGAGAGAAAACAGAGGCAAACCAATAGAAATCAAAAAAAGCTCGCAAAGTCCAACAACAATAAACAGAGTATAAAAATAATACTAAGGCTGTTGTTGTTGTTGTTGGCATTGTTGTTGTTGTGGCTCGCATTGTAAATTGAAAGCAAGGACAGGCTGATGCTGAATCTAAAGCGGCACCAAATGCGAAGTAATGAGCATAAAAATGACAGAGAAAAAAAGCCACAGAAAGGGAGCGAGAATGAGAGATGAAGAGATAGGGTATCAGAGAGAGAGAGAGAGAGAGAAGAGAGAGAGAGAGAGAGAGAGAGAGAGGTGGGATGAGAAGTGCCAGGGTGACCGTAAATCTTTATTGTAGCGCTTTCAAGGTGAAATAACAATTTAAGTTTAAGAGTACAACGGCGACCAACTTAAAAAAAAAGATTTTGGCAGTACTCACTCACACACACACACACACACACTTAATAAAAATAAAGAAACAAAAAAAAAAGAACTCTATGATATATGACAGAGCTGTGCGTCAGTTGCCAGGACAACTCGCAATGTGTGTTTGTCTCCTTCGCTTCATTTTCTTTTTTTCATTTTTTGTATTTTATTCCTCAGTGAGCAACGCACACAGGTAAGGGAAGATGGCCATGATGAGTCCTTCAGCTTCATATATCATGCTTTAATAATCTTCCGAGTGTTCCAGTGAAATCTCTTGTCTCTCCATTTACGCCCTGTTTCATCATGAAGCATTCTTTTTAATTTGGCAACTGGCACAACTTGAAAACGAAAAACTTGTGAAACCAAAGAAAGTTAAACAATGTGTTCAACAAATTGAAACAATAGTCAAAATTCTCTGCGCTAAATTTCATTAGAACTAAATCTATTATGATAAATTATCTTTAGTCAAAATAATTCTTATCAATAGGAAACTTAAGTTGGGAGCGTCTAGGTTACTTACATTCAATTACATTGTCTAAGGACTTCTTCGTTTTCAAGTTGAAAGCGTTTTTGGGAACATCTGAATGCTCAATATTTTCGCAGTGATTAGAGATACAATTATTTATGCAAGCTTTGCACATTTTCATATTGTGTCTTTTGCTCATTCTGCACCAAAAAACATTGTCACAGCAAATGAGCTTTGCAATTACCCACGAAATTTATCAAATGTGACACACAACATTTGCTTAGCCAGCATGCCCTGTTTTGTAGGGTAGTGTAGGGTAGATACCTGTGGGTGTGGCAATCGAGGTGCTTGACTGGCCATTGCGAGTGGCGTGGCAACATGTGCTGCCACTTAATGGACAAACAACATACAGTCTAGAAAGAAGCTGCCACTTTGACTGAGTGCTTGGCCTCTACTCTAACTCCAACTCCAACTCCAACTGCTTCTCTTGATTCCCTTGTGCCGATAGCCAGAGCTTTTCTAGCTTTACATTCACTTTGAGCTCCAGTTGCGTACAAATCACAATTCGATTGCCTCTACGTGTCAATCACAGGACATGGGGATGCATTTAAGCAGCATTTTCCCAGCATTATACAATCATTTGTGATCCAGCTCCCCTCACCCCACAGAGCACCTCACCAAACAAAGTAGTTAATGGCAGGACCTTGATTTTCCCAGGACTTATATCACCTCTGCTGCCATTGCTGTTACTGTCACAGGAGTTTAATTAGCGTGGCCTGCCAGTCAGTGCCAAGTGGACCAATTTGGCCGCCAACCAGCGCTGACCATTTAGCTGATAAATCTGGTCTGCCCTTTGACCCTCTCCCGCTCTCCTAATACCAATGCCCCTTCCGGGTATGCATTGATTGCGTTTTCAGGTGAGTGTCTGATACGAGGTATTTGTGATTAGACTTTTGTTTGGTCTCCCTCAAACATTTGACAGGCGCACAAATTGCCTGCCCATCTAAACTTTCAAATGCGCCCCAAAAAGTATGCTACAAATATTTTCATATTTTGCATTTTTCCTTTTGTGGCATCGTAAGCTCTCGAGACCACCTGTTAAATGATGTGCCAACAAGCAACTTGTCTAAATTGTTGACTAGCGCACACTCACACACACACACACCCTTACGCACACACACACATACACACACACGCACACACACTCACATAGAAAGCGTCAGAAATGAAGCTTAAAAATGCACAGCTGTGTTTGTGGTTAAATGCAGCAACAACAAGCGGGATTTTTATGATAAAAGCCTAAACAAGCATATACAAATTAAACGTTAAAACGTATGAAAATGGGCTTTCAAAAGCTCTG
Organism: Drosophila suboccidentalis; assembly: GCA_037043435.1. Lineage (NCBI taxonomy): Eukaryota > Metazoa > Arthropoda > Insecta > Diptera > Drosophilidae > Drosophila > Drosophila suboccidentalis. Next base: position 851,609 of record JBAMBK010000134.1, read on the forward strand.
AAAGCTCTCGCTCTCTTCGTTTGCTGAATGTGGAACGTAAGCTTGGAGTTCTCTTAAGCTTCAAGTTTACTCTTCGGTTAAAAGCTGCGTGGAAAAGCTGCCTCAGGGATGCTGTAATGAAATGTAAAGAGGCAGCCAAAGGACTCGTGGCTGGCATCTCCTTCGTGCCATTTTGGCCAGCTTTTGGTTCGTCCTCGTCGCTTGGCATTGCCGATGCCAAAGCGTAGTATTGTACTAGGCTCTGGCCGATGATGCCGATGATGCTTGGCAAGGTAAATGGTATTTCAGTCAAGCTCCAGCATCCGTTCAAGCAGGGAGCACATTGCACGCGTTCCGTTCCTTTCGAGACACACACACACACATTTATACACTCAGCGCGTCCTCTTCATGGGTTGTTCCTGTAATTGTGTATATGTGTTTGTGTCCGTGTGTGTGTGTGCGTGTGCGTGTGCGTGCGTGCGAATCGTGGCGTGAGTGTTCATTGGTGTGTGTAAATTTGGGCAAAGCCAAAGCAAACAGAAACAGAGCCCAAGTGACAGGTTCAGGTTACGCGAACGCCTCGCGAACCGGTTAAACTTCAAGTTACAGTCCTTATGTTACATCTCCTTTGAGCCGCCGCGCCGCAGGGTCTCAACTGAGCCAGAAACTTTACGGTAATCTCCAGTAAACAAACTCAACGTGCAAAGAGTTTCGGTTGCAACAAAAAACTACGAAAGATAAACAACAAATTCAGAAGCTTCTGCATAAAATGTAAGCTTAAGTTAAAAATAGCCACAAAAAATATACAAAACAAAATATTCAGATTTTATTTAAAATTCAAGATAGTTTGTCATAACATTAATAAGACTCTGGAAATCAAATAATAAATTCTAAATATTCAATTGACCATGATAACAATAACTTTTTAAAATAGACAGCATTACTTCATATCAATAACAATTTGATGCTTTAAATTTTGGCAAATATTTTGGCAATTCTTTATACATTTATTGGCAGCAATTCAAATGGAAAGTTCTTTTACCTTTGGCCTACTGCTCAGCTCGGCACAGCGAACAAACCAAAACCAGATAAATCCAATTCGACCAATAAATCACTTGGGCCAATTTGAAAAGCAAACTAAAAATTGTAAATCCAACAGCCTGTACTACCAAATTGATATAGAAGCTTTATACCAGGCGTATGAGTAATGTTTACAAAATTGCTTACTTACAAGTAGTCGAATGTGTCAAAAGAAAATTGTATTTATTTTGAAACATAATCTACTTAAACTCATATCCAATGGTCAAAGTTTCAAAAAAGGAAACATGAGAATTGTAAAATAACTATATAAATGCCACACAGGGAATTATACAAATAATTCCTGGTCGTTACATATGCCAAATCCCTTTGGGAAATATTTATTTATATTGATAAAAAAAAAATCAACTGAATGGTGAAACAATTCTGTGAAGAAGACTGTGAATAAGTATGCCGTTGACAGCGGGTTTTCATGTGTTTCTCTAGCCATTAGCTAGAAATGTCGCCAGATTTTCATAAATAAATCAAATCCAGTGGAAGGCTCCTTTTGGTTTCTAATCACAACGCATTCACAAAGCAATCTGGAAAGTGATATACAACTGTAGTCCGGCCCACATAAAATATCCAATGCAATAAAAAAGTTAAATCAAAGCGTGGCAGGAATTGAATGACAGACGGACAGCCGGACAGCCGGACAGACTAAAGACTTGGTGGCGATGGCTACCATTTGCCATTGTTTAGTTTGAAATTTCTGTGCTCATCAACTTAAATTGTGAAAATTAATCAAGTTGAAAAGGTTGCCCCGTGGCCATTTTCGTTGGCAGTTCCGCACACGGGCCGAGCCAAACTGAAATGTATTGAGTGTCTTTTGTTTTGCTTGGCTTTGCCAGGTCGAGAAACGGGAGGCGAGTCAAGACAAGTCAACATGCAACTGATGGCGGAGGAACCTTTCTCCAGGTCCTGCCTCAAAAAAGGCAAAAACCTTTTGCTTTGCATTCAAGCGGAAATTAAAGCGTCGCAGCACAATGAATGAGACCAAAAGATAAAGACAGACGTGAGATGGCGATGCCTCACACACGCGGACCCCAAAAAAAAGAAATTGAAATTGTTTCCTTAGGCCTGAGGTTGACAACAACAAGAGCAACTTAAAGAAAAAAACCGAAAGAAAAGGACATCTTCAACACGTGCGATGCGAGTCCTTAAAGCGTTTTGCAAAATTTCTATCTTGGTTTTTTGTTTTTTGGATTTTATCATTTTTTTGTTGCGTTTTCTGGGGTTAACAGCTGAGTGACAGTTTTCTGCTGCCGCGAATGGAAACCCTTTTTAATTATCCTCGCACCACATTAAAATGTGTGTGCGTCGCTCTCTTAAATGAAAACATAAAAGTGTTTATGATTTTAATTATTTTATATTTCGACTACAACTCGACAGGTTTATAATTTATTTAATTAGCACCTGCTTTGAGCTTTTCGCCGACTGGAGAGCTAATAAAATGTGACTACATCAAACTAATTAGTCATTAGCTCGTTAAGTGGAATGAGGAGTCGTCGTGATTTTTCTTTTGCGGTTGCAGATTTTTATTTTTGAAATACACTTCAAGTGAACCGAGTAGCAAATTAATTAATTAAAATTATAAGACCAAAAATAGTACACATTTCTATGGAATTTGATTTTAAAGTGGCACCACTATAAGCTCAAGAATATTAATGTCCTTTGATAATTAATTGCTCAGCAAGAGACTTGTTCAAAGAAAAATAGGAAATGCTTCGAATTTAATTGAATTTAAATAGTTTTTGTTAACTTAAAATAAAAAGCTAAGAACATATTGTCATTAAATTAACCTATTTTAGTATTTTGTACGATTGTTTGTACATAATTTCGATTTCTGCCTTTGGTGAATTGTGGTAAAATTTATATTCAAATCCATTAAAATTGCAAAAATCATTGACAATTTTGTATTTACTTTGGACAAAATCAATCAATAAAATATAGGATAAAATATTATAAAAGCAACCCATTCGACATATTTACAAATTATCTTTGAATTTTATTGATATATTATCTAACTAATTTAGTGAAAATCAATTTACATTTATATTTATCTTATAACAACAACGACACGCTTTTGCAATTTAATGTGCCCTAAGATTATGACTTTTATTCAATTCTCATAACGATTCTTTTTACTATATGTCTACGCATTTTATGACAAAAAATCGAATTCTCTTGTGGGAGTACAAATTGTAAACACCATCAAAAGTAAATGAAGCATAAATGCCAGAAACAAACCAAATGCCTGACAGGGAACAGGAGTTGAGCGATACAGCCAGAAAGTGATTTAATTTTTTATCAAAATGCCAAAGCAGGAATGAACGGAATGGAGATGGGGAATTGATGGAAGTTAGACCTGGGGATACGAGCTGTGTAGATTGGCCATGCGGAAGTTGCGGCTAAATAGGTTTTTCACGAATTAGAAACACGATGCGGCACTTGACGGGCAGCAGGAAAAAATAACCGGAAGGAATTACATCAACCTCAGACGCGAAAAGGAAATTAAATATTTTATAGTCTGCGGCAAGCGGCGAATATACAATTATAATTTCATGCAGGGCCAAACAGGCAACAACAGCCAAAAGTACTTTGAATAAAATCAACGAAAAATGCGAAAAAGAAAATCTGACGTTTTTTGCTTTGAAACATTTACATGTATGTATGTGCATTTGTGTGTGTGCGTGTGTGTGTGAGTGTGGGTGTGGGTGTGGATACTCTGGTGTGGGTGCCTGATAATGCCGTGGTGTTGCATTTTGGGGTATTACGAAAACAGCCGAAAAGCAAAGGAGCAATGGGGTCCCGTTAAGAGGATCTCGCGGTTGGGATAGGGAAAATGAAAAAAATAAATTAAAAACAGTTACTGAAATGTATGTACAAACACAGAAGGCATCAAAATTAAGTGAGAGCAGGCAAAATGTGACATGCTAAAAGCGACGAATTAAATTAAAAAGGAAATGAGATTGCCATAAGCTGATTTCCATTTGTCAGAGCTGCTTCTCCCACTGCGGCTATTGCTGGTTATAGCCACATCACAGACAGCTCCAAGCCAAATGTGGAAAATTAAAAATATTGAGCAATGATACAGCTGAATTAAAATATTTGAATTTAAAGTACAGCTTGCATTTTTAAATAGTAATCAATGGACAACCTCTTAGAGAACAAATAAATTATAATTACATTTTCAATATTAAAATAGTTAAATAAAATAATAAATGTGTAGAGTTTTCATAAATAAATAACATACATTTATCACTTGAATTTATTAAACTAGTATATAAATTAATCTGAATGACATTTAATTATATTTCAAATGTTGACATTTTGAATTGTGACTTCAATGACAATTCACAACAATTCGTACTAATAAAAACTTTTTCTGCTTTTCTTTTCTTTTTCTTCAACACATACATACACACACACACACACACATACACACACACACATACAGTAGCAGCAACAGGAAATCAACGAAATTGTCGTCACTCTAATCAAGTGGAAATTTGATTAAAGAAGAGAAAAGAGAATTTAATAAATTTGAAAAACTCAATAGCCGAGTATATCAAAAGGTAACAGTAGAGGAAATCAACACGCACGCACATGAACGAACCTGTTGTGTGTTGTAGTTGTTGTTGCTGTTGCTGTTGCAAGAATAACGAAGCAAACATTAAAAGTCAGCGAAGTGTAAAACTCCAAAAAAGGGACAAAGAAAAAGTTGCAGAACGAATACAAAACAGGAAAGAACAAGAATTTGAAATAATACTCGTAAATAGACGTCGAGTAACGAAGTGAATAAAACCAAAAATAGAAGTAACTAGAATTAAAAGGTACGATTATTATTAAGCACAACTAAAGCGACTAGGAGAACTAACGAAACGGCAAGGACTTTCCATACATACATTCTGCTCGGACTTCTGTTTCTGCCTCGACCAAAGCACGATATTAAGTGCAGATTATCAGCAGATTATATTTTAATAGCATTTCAAGCTGTTGCCTTTCACGACGAACCCACAGGACGACAACGACAGCCAAAGGACACGGAAAGGGACACCGAAAAAAGAAAAACACTTCAATAGCACAACAAATACATTATAACCATGTGCTAGTGTGTGTGTCTCCATGTGCTTAAATGTGTGTGTGTGTCCTTTACAAGTGCGGCGCATTACAGGCTGACCGTTCCAAGAGTTTTTTGTCGAGCAGCATCTAAAGCAAACATAAGCGAGTTTTGGAAATTGAAATAAAGTAGGAAGAAAAACTGTTAGTGCCAAGTGTCGTGAGTGTAAGTGTGTGTGTTCCAAAAGCATAATATTTAATTAAAACATTAAGCATACGCCGTGTGCTGGCTGAGGAGAACGAGAAGTCGAAGGAGAGTGAAAGCAACAGGTAAGTGAAAGACTCTCAATACTCTTACTACTATTTAAATTGTGCATTGCTTAAATATGCTAAAAATCAGCAATTCTTCATTTAATAATGGTATTCTATTTAATTGACTAACCAAGGTTTCATTTCATTTGTGGCCTTAACCTGCTGAGATCTTTATGAATTGCATGCACAAAATATGTGTCACTTTATGAAATTTATTTAAATGATTTTATATTGAAACTATTGCTATACAAATTCAAAACAATAACTTTTGTCAACATTAAACTTATTTTAAATTCAAATGTTTGATTTATTCCATGTCTCTTTAAAATTTATCGAAGTATTAGAGTCAACAAATAAATAAAGTAATAAATCTATAAATGTGGAAATCCATTGAATTCTGATCTAATTAGAATAACTTAAATAAAGTTATTAGAGCATAATTTTGAGTGTTAAATTGTTCAAGTCCTTACCACATTTGAGAACGCAAGCCCTTCACATTATGCCACATTCACAGAGTCTGCCACACACTTAGTTAAGAGTCGTGCTTGGCCCTTTCCCACTCCCCTCACTCATTTGGTCTCCCGGCCTCCCATTAAAAGTCATCGCAATAAGAACTGTGACTGCCAGAATCCTGACTGTTAATTAATGCCAACCGAGCATCCGCTGCAGCATATTTAAAAACGCATTAGCTCTCGGCTTTAGAGCCGCAACCAAACAACCAAAGCAGAAGCCCCAAAACCGAATCAGAGTGTCATAATTTCTCTCTCTCTCACTCTCTCTCTCTCTCTCTCTCTCTCTCTTTCTGGCTTTTGGTTGGGGCAGCAACAACATTTGTGCTGGAGCTTAAAAACATTAGCGTAAAACAGAAAGACACATTAGAATTAAAACCATATATGCAAAAGAAATGTTGTAATTACTTCAAATGCTGCAGTGCTCTCAAAGAGGAGCCGTTTTTCAAATCATTTTGAAAGGACTCGCATGTGTTGCTAATTTCATTTCTTCCTATGTTTTTTTTAATATATTTTTTTTTGTTCTTTTGGTGAGAGCAGTAAACAAAGAGATGATGGCAACACTTGCTGAGACATTAAAATGAAACTTTTGCTTTGAGACTAGCCGAGGAGGTGCAGGGGGCACAGGAGGTACAGGGGTAGTAGTATCCACCTGCAACATCAGCAGCCTGGGAATCCTCAGTGGCCATAATGCGATGCTGCTGATGTTGTTGCTGCTGTTTAGCTGCCGTTTGTTGTTTTAATGGTATTTGCCTGCGTTTGCCTGACTGTTGGAATCTGTCACCAAGCTACGTGACAATACAGCTGTGTGTGGGTGTGTGTGTGTATTTGTTGGTGTGTGGATGTGACTGCGGTAGACCGCTACTTTGCTGGCTGACCTAAGCCAGGTTGTTCACATCGCAGTCGAGGCCAGTCGGGCACAACTTACCTGACAAAACTTTAACGCAAAAATTTCATTTAAAAGTTTCACTGTCGTTTCGACTTGGAACTGGTCAGACTGTCCCCCCTCCCTCCCACCCTCCATGGTCCCCGCCCTCCAGCCAGTTGGCCTTACTTGGGTCACCTTTAGACGCACGCCAGCTGCTTAAAAGTTTCGCTTCCCTCGCCAATAGCCATCAGTTTCTTGGGACAACTTTTCCAAATGGACATTGACGTTGTATGGTTTTGCTTTTTTTCTTTTGTGCATCATAAACATTCACGCAATTTGAAAGATCCATAGGTCTGGGCCTTGGCCTGGATACTCGGCATTCTGGATTCTGGATTCTGGACTTGGGACTTCGGACTTTAGACTCTGTCTCCGGGCACTCCATTAGCATTAGCAAGTTGTCAAGGCTTCTAGCTGGATTTGTGCAGCCATTTAATATCTTTGTTGAATTCTGTTTGTCAACAATTCCGTCTAAATCTTAAAGAGCACTTTGTTATACCCTGTGTCCATTGTAATAAAGTATCTGCGATTTAAATATATATATTTGTATGGTTATATTAACTCATCTTATATTTACTCATCTATATCATGCAAATATTCCCAGAGTTATTTGAGTTCTAGGTATCTCATAGTCGAGCAATCTCCATGATAGAAATATTGCATATTAAAGCATCATTTTTAGGTAACGCATTGCAATAAAAGTAGAAAATAGTTTTGTTGCAAATTCTTATACTTTTTTTTTATACAGTGCAAATAATTGGATTTAGTCAGTTTTTAGACTCAGTAATTTAAAACTGTTTCAAAACATTTTCAATAAAGTTATTGAAATGCGTAAATTTTATTAGATAGCTGAAGAATTTTAGAGCAATTAATGTGGATTTTAGGGCATTTAAATGAATTCTTACAACTTTAGAAGTTTCATTAAAATTTATACTTTAAACATTTTTTGAGCGAAAAGACTTAATGTCGACCAATAAAAAGAACAAACAAAGAACGTACCTCATTTAATTTCTGAATTCCACACAAGCAAATCATTGAGATGTTATTTACCAGTTTAAAGGATTTTTATAATGCATTTTTATAATTAAAGCTTTTTCCGACAATTTCTCTCTTGTAAAGAGAACAAATATTTTAACGTCAACTTCATATATGCACAAATTAAATTGATTTTTTGAAATCACAAAACAAAATGAGTTTGTAAAAGGTAAAAATGGGTGAATTCTTTTTACCAGGAATTTTTATTTTTTTTTTTATGCAATTGTTGGTCATTTAAAATGCTTATAATTGTCCTGCAATTATTGTTGTTTTTGTTAATTAAAGCGCCTTTAATGCATAAATTAAAGCCAGGACACAAATGAAAACACACGTTCAGCCGTAAATTTCGTATATTTGCTTAACATGAAATCAGAACAAATATACATTCAACAATATTATTTTAAAACTGTATTCAACTCGTATAGAAGCTAATTACAAGTAGCTAATTATTGTGATTATTGCAGTTTTTAGTTATCCTATTATTTCAGGCATTCAAAACAAATACAATAATTTCATAAATATTTATAAGCATTTAGTAAGTTTTCCACATTAGTCAACTGATAAAATTTGTCACCAAACAAATTGATTTTAACTATAAGCAATTTCGTTGGACAAATATAAGTAATAAAGATAAAGAACAAATAAACAAAAAAACAAAGTGTAAAGAAGTGAATCGCGCACAATTTGTTCATTTTTTATCGACTGGGAAACTGGGAAAATTGCGAGGCGTCTGGAAGAGGGAGAAGCATCCAGCAGGGCAGCAAATTGTAGCAGCTCACACACGCACTCCCCACGATGCTTTAAAGCACTGAAAAAGTATCCTCATTGGGTAGTAAACACTTATTAGATGTCACAAGCCCAGGATGAAGCACACGGCCCCCAGAGCAAAGCAAAGCAAAGCAGGGCAGTTGAAGCTCTCGGAAGCAATGGAGCGTGCTGCTTAGGAGTATTCAACTAATAAAAATGTCAAAACGCATGAAGTTGATGACAAGTAACGCAGAATGACAGCAGAGCCAGTCGACAGTCGACAAACGACAGGCAACGAACAGGACGAACAGGACGAACAGGACGATCCGGAAGCTGCCATTGCGTAGGTTATAGGTTGCCCCTTAATGTGAGACACAATTTGCCACACCTGCTGTGTTAGTGCTGTGAGTTCTCTGCGTTCTCTTCGTTGCGAGTTACGAGCTTACGAATGTGGACTGCACTTTCTCTTTGCCCTTCCTTTTCCTTCTTCTTTTCCCCATTCCCTTTCTCAATTTCAGCAAAAACTTTCACAATTAAAACTTGGCAATTTTCCTACACGCACGCATCGTTTCAATTCGGTTTGTTGGATTGGATTAAGTGGATTTATCATATCAGACGGCCCGAACTTCTCTTAAAACATATATTAAACATATTTGCTTGGCTTTTAATTACGTAATTTTCCAGTGCGATCACGTACTGCCAACGTCGTCGTGGCTAAAAAGTTTTATTTCTTTTCCATTGCTACGTGTCCTGCACAAAGCATTTTCAATAAACGTCCTGCCGCCATTGCCACAGGGAATTGATAAACTTTTGCACTTGGCCTTGTCTGGTCAAAGGTTAAGCCATAGACTTCTATACCCATAACACGCGCATATACACACCCACACACACAATATCTATTTAAAATATTATCGCATTTCACTTTACAATTCCATTGTCAGACACAAAAGCACTTTCTACTATTTTACTTTAACGCCTTGAGCTCAAATTTCCAGCTCAACGCGCCGCACAAAAACAAAAACAGACGAAATGTCTAAGAAAAGTATCCAAAAATATTAAGTCGAATAGCGAATATTAAATACCGTAAAATGTATAAATATTTTGAGACTTATTTCTAAATTCTTGTAATTTCTAAATAAAAATTAAATTATCAATTAACTACTTAGTATTAGAATTTGTTTATATAAAGTGACTCTTAACAGATACATTTATATTAAGAATTCATAAGACATGAATATACAAGTTTATTCACATAGTTAGTGTACTCTAAATTGCGACTGTTACGTGACACGTTTTCCGCATATACCAAGAAATTAAGGAAGCATACATTCACACACAAAAACACCCATACCACATACACTCACCCTCCTACACGGCACACGTGGCGTATGAGCAATATTAAGTATACGCCTACAAGACACACGCTGCATGTTTCACTCAGTAGCACTGGTTTCTGCCTACCAGCTCTGTCTGTTATTTAAACAAAACAATTAAAATGATTTTCCAAGCGCGTTCGCAGCAACAACAACGACCGAAAACAGAAAACAGAAATCAGCAAAAAGGAGAAAGGGAGAAAAGAAAAGCAACAACAGTCAGAGCATTGCGAGCACAGCATGAGCACTTCATGTGTTGTTTTGCCCTTGTTGCTGTATGCGTATTGTTGTGCCTGTTGTTTATTTAGACGCAGGCATGTATACATAACATTTACAGCAACAACGAGAGCAACAACAACAACAAATTGAATGAACACGCGCCCCGAAAACGTTTAATAAACACAAAAGCAGCAGCAGAAATGACGCCAGGCTCAACAACGCTGACTCCGACTGCCTTTGAAATTTAATGAAATGTAATGATGAGAGGAGGAAAGGGGGCCTAAGGAGTGTGCCAGGGGGGGGAGAACAGAGATGCTGCCTAGCCAACAGTCAGACATGGAGAGCAGACAGCGGCAGTTTTGATGTAAAGTGGAAACGAAACTAACAACACTAAAACTAAGCATAATAGCAACAAAAAACAACGACAACAACGAGAGCGACAAGGGCAGCAACAACACAGTTAGTTTAGGGAAACTTTGAATTGAAAACGAAATGAAAACAAGCAAGCACAGAGATACATGTGTATATGTGTAAGTTGTTTAATACAATACGCAGAAAATTAACCCCTCAAATTAAACTGATGGCAAGAAAGAGAAATTTAAAAGAGCCGAAAATTAAATACTCTTGTTGAGATTATAACGAAATATAAATATTGATTTAATTCTATGTCTTCTGAGTAACAAACTCCATAACAATTGTGTAGTATCCTTAATTTGAGATATAGGAATTTTACCACAGACGCAAACAGAAATGTTTAACCTTTAGCAAGGAGACAAAGGACACTCGTTTGCTGCTGCTGTCTATTCGGTTCTGGTTAAGCAATTAATCCTTTGCCGCCTGAGAGCTCACAAATCCAGACACACGAAATTTCACACACACTTTTTCTTTTTCCATGCCAAAGGCGAAAGTTTAAATATAGCCACAAATTTTGAAGGGGCTGCCGGAAGGGGGATGAATGGGGAAATGTTGGACTGAATGAAGTGGCATTTAGTTAAGCAATTTAATGCGTGCACAATTAAGTCAACAACAGCTACTCGACTCCACTCCGCCCTTTGCCAACTCCAACTTTTCTGTTAGTTAACTTTTTTCAGCACCAATTTGCATATGTATGTACAACAATTTTTTACTCGCTGCCAACAAATTGCATCGCAGTTGTTTGTATATGTATTTAAAATGAGTTAGAATAGGGTAGATTTGAGGTTAGAGCCAAAGTTGCCCGAGTTAATGTCAATTGCAGCCACTTAACTGCACTTGTTCCAGTTGTTGTTGCCAACAAAAGTTGGAAGTCCCGCCCGCTTTTAGCCATGTGTGTACATTAATCAGCATTCTGCCCCGAACAACTACAAAATCATGTTAATGTCCACATCAGCAGCATTAAAAAATACATCGTAATTAACGTTAAGTGCTGATTTGAGAGATCTGTGTGTGTTTGTATCCAGTTTAGCAACTGAATGTGAATAGAGTTTATATTGATAGCACATTGAGGCTTTCAGATACTTTTGCCGTAATGTTTTTTAATGTGTGTGTTTTACATTCCAAGTGGTTTTTTTCAGTGCTTCAATTTGTTGAACGGGTTTTTCACACAACGTCCAATGGATTATGCAGCACATGAAAATCACAAAAAAATATATAATTTAAACTGGAACTTACTTTAATGCATGTTAAATTCAATGCTAACAAATATTTATGTAACCAGAGAGAATGTAATTTTTCTAAATGTCAGTGTCTCTATTTATTTTTGTACACTATTTAAATTTTATTTTGTTATTCACTTTAATTATTAATTCAAATAACTGTTGGACTCCGAGTTTTGACATAGATGAATAACATTTCGGAATTGAAATGTGTATATATTTTTTCTAATGACTTATTTGTGTACGACGTACACTTGAAATTGTATAGCAATTTATCATACTCTGTTTCTCGTATGTGGTTCAAACCAAATGCGACATGATTTGACTTTAAATTATTGCATTTCGGATGCAAGTTAAACCCTGCAATCGTTCTACAAACTGTTAACCATCTTTAAAAGTCAACTGACATACATTTGAGTGGAGATCGCGCAGTTGAACTGCTCTGTTCTGGCCAAAATGCTGTACATCTATTTTACTTAAATGCCAGGCTATATACAATTGTTGTTGGTCCTTCTGTCTTTCCGTCTGACAGTCGCAGCAGTTACACACATCGCACATTCTATACATAGTTTGTGGCACAGAGTCGAGTTGAGTCGCACAGTGAAATTACGTGACACATTTAAAAGAAAGCAGAACTAATGTCAGAGACTGGCACAGCATATTGGGTAAGGGGTGGAATACATGGGGAGTTACACGGGGAGTGGGGAGTGGAGGATGGGGGATGGGGGAAAAAGCCAGCCAAACACTTTAGATGTCATTGTACCGCATTTAGATTGAGTTGCTCTCAGCAGCCAAAACATAACACGCAAGAGGAAACCTCGTTTCGTTTTCGTACTCATACTCGTACTCATACTCGTACTCGTATTCGTTCTCATCCTGGACCTGCTGAATCATTCCCTCTGATTCCTCTGCCCTTCTCCCATTGCGCACATGTTTCGGCTGAGTTGTTAGTGTCACTTAAGCTCGAGTCTTTGGCACTCACACATGCAGATGGAAAGATTTCTGACTGCGATTCTGTGGCTGTGCACTTCTAAATAATTGTCTATGTAAAGTTATACAACATATAAGTATTTTCTTACCAGATTTTTCCCTTTTTCTCACTCGCTCTCTCTCCCTCTCTTGCTTTTAGAGGTGCCTCTCATGTGTTATGCATAATTTGAGTGCCAGTCAGCGGAGAGTTCTTCAAATAAACATATATATTTATGCATAAGTACAGGAGCTGGCATATATAAAATTTAACCGAGGTCTCATAAAATATTTATACGCCCTGGCCAAATATTTAATTGCCAAACACTCACAGCCAGGTTGTATATTGAAGCCATGTTTGCCGGCAAATCCATCTGCAAATATGGAAGTGCCAACCTGTCTGTTTCCAGGCTCTCTTCTAGTCTCACTTCCCGTAACAGTAGCCGGTATATGTGTCAACAATATTATCAATTAAATTTATGACCCGCACTAGACAAAGCCATCGATTTGTGTGTACAACGAGCTCCACTCAAATGCAGTCGATTCTGATATGGATTTGCTGCTTTCAGTGTTGCAAAATATTGCAAATTTAATAGTTTAATCGTTCGGAAATCAACAAGCAAATAAGCTCTAACTGCACACCCGCAAACACACACACACTGACACACACACACATTCATGTTGATCTAACAAATGAAACACAAATTGTGCATTTCCGGCCTATCGCTCGCACTTTCTCCCTCACTCATCATAACCGATTAGCGTTTAAAATTTGTTATCAATTTGCAATTAGGCAGCGGGCTCCATATGTCTGTCTGTCTGTCTGTTGCACAAAAAGCATCTGCGGTTTTGTGTGGACACTGTGGTTATCACACCTCCCGCAGCTCCTGGGCTTCCCATATTGACAGATTGACAGGCAGCAGCATTTTCATATCCTTGAAATTTGTATGTGGCCAAATATACGCTTTAAGTATGCACTTTGATCAAAAGTATTTAATATTATTATATCAAAATAATAATAAAATTTGATCATGTATTAAAGTTTTATTTTATTCTTTATATAAATTAAGCTCAATCTGAAAATTATCGATTCGTTTTCTTAATAGTTTTCAGAAATGTGTATAAATTTAAAACTGTCCTCATTTTGCAACAAATTAACCGACTTTGATATGCTTTTAAAATGATTCAGCTGCAAAATTGAGTTGAATGCTTAAACGACTCCTTAGACATGGGAATTAAATATACAAATGGAAATATATTAGTTTTGTTATGTGCATGTGTGCATAATATTTGACTGAAGCATTGCATATACTCGTATTTGATAAAAGTCACGAAGCTGCATTGCAATTGGAACGAGCTGTTGGATAAAGAAGCTGACAATAAAGTCAGACAAATAAGCAAATCAAAATGACGATGGCGTTGCGGCAGCAGAAGCTCATGTTGAATGAAATCAAATTGAAATTGAAACTAGACAAAGTGAACTGCAAGCCACGAGTTTCCAGCCAAGAAAGTGAAGAAGAGGTTGCGAAAGAAGAGGAAGGGGAAAGGAAGATGTACACACAGAAGAGTCGTTGTCATTGTAGTTGTGAGTGCCAGTGTTATACAATATTATCATGCTCATATAATTTGTGCACACACACACACACACACAGAGAGAGAGAAACATATTAATACTTGTAGAAGCATGCGATAAAGCTCGAGTAACAAAGCTGACTGACTGTCTCCATATCTAACGTATATCGAGGCAAGGATAACGAGTAGGATAAGGATAACGAGAACGCAGCCATATCATAAGTTATTGTGCCAGCACATATTCAACATTTGTACATATTGTAGCCAGGGATAAAGTTGGAGTTGGAGTTGAAGCCAAGGATTCAAGGATTATCAAAGTATTAGACTCGAAACTGAGACTGAAGCTAAAGTCGAGGCTGCGGATGTAAGTGAACGTTGTGGTTGTTGTAGTTTTAGCTTTGACTGTAACTTTGCGCCACTTTATGACGCCCGTTGTCTTGGCCAAATGCCTTGGGGGCTCATATGGCAAACAGGCTCGGCAAGTTGTCGCGTCATAAAAGTTCCAGGACTTTGCCAACCAAAAGGAAACGCACATGCATAACTGAAAGACAAAAGACGCAAAAAACAAAAGATGGCAAGAAAGGAAGGCAAGGAAAAAATTCAACAAGCCACGACACTTGAGCAGTGACAACGTTTGTTGATAACAAGACCAGCAGGACTCGCTCTCTCTCTCTCTCTCTCTGTCTCTCTGTCTCTTGTTGTCTCTGTTTAGCTGTGGCTGTCTGGCCACAGGAAGTGCCTGGGCGTGTTGCATGATAAGGAAACTGGCGAAAGGACCAGCGAGTGGCCAAGAACTCGGCGCAACTCGGCGACATGCAAGAATTATTATCTGCTCTTGCACTTTCGAGTGCTCCCAGAGCGCCGAGCACAATGAATAATGTCCTTGGTGCGCAATGCGGAAATGCAGCAAGTAGCACAAGTAGCTGCAACTGCAACTGCAGCTCCATCGGCAACTGCGACTCCAGCTGCTTCTCCAGTTGCAGCTGCAGCTCCAACCAAAGTCGCAGTAGGTAAATAAAATAAAGCCATAAAGGAAATATGCTTTCAGTGAACGTTTCAATTGACATAAAATTTTATAGCCAGCCGTTTTTATATTTTCACTCAGCAAACATATCGAAAAATGGAAAATGGAAAAAGAACCTTAAAATAACACATAACATACTATACAAAATTGTTGCAAAAATGTTCAGCCAAATAAAGTTTTTGTCTGGTGCTGGCCAATTGCCAGCGATTGGAGTTCTGGAATTTAGGGAGTTCTAAAAAGTTCCATAAATGTCAGTCACGCATTGATTTCTGAACTTGGCTCTGCGGACTGCGGGACGGGGATTCTGTGGGCATGGCACCGTAAAAACAGGTATGTTGCTATATTTCTGGTTCGCTTTGGCTTTTGGTTTAAATATGTTTTGCGTTTTGGTATTCGACATTTGGCATTTGCTTGGCCTGCGGCCAACAATATTCCGATTGCTTTGAATACGTTGCGTATACGTAATGTGTGGGAGTAACACCTGTTTTAGTCTTTTGTGCTCAAGGTGAGCCCTTTATTGGTTCAACTGGATCTAGAAATGTGCTAATTACGTATTACTCATAATTATAATTTCATGAGTTCGCCCAATTGTATTTTTGAATTTATTTTAAACAGCTTCTTTAATGCAAATTTCAAACAATTTTCCAAATAAATGCCCAAAAGCAAATAAATAAAAATGATAACTGAAGAATATATATCACGCATAATATTTGAGTAATATTATTTCTGCATTAGCCTCTGGGCTATTTGCTGTCAACTCATTAAATCTGCAAGAGAAGTAGATGGTCTGAATGATTTCCGCAAACATTGCCAAACAGATAATGAAGCAAACGGAAAATTGGAGTTACAAAAAAAGAGAGCGACAAAAACTCGTTGAATTTATTTGTATGTCTTACTTTAAGCGAAAGCGGAAATAGTACAAGAAAAACAACAAAAAAATGGAGCCCAGCACGATTTTTTAACGTGTTAATGTCGAGGCAACTGCTAACAAGTAGACAAACAAAGCAAAGGAGAAACACAGAAAGAGAGGGAAAGAACAAATGACGACTGGGACAGAGAAATGAAATGAAATCAACGCCATTATTATTTGTGGACCCGCCCACTTGTGTTGTTGCCGCCTTCCTTTTGCTTTCATTTTCATTCTCATTTTCGACAGCTCCTTTTGCCGATGATTCGGTGATGCTGCTGCTCGTTTCTTGGACTTTTGCGTTTTCACAAATGAAACTTAATTGCCAAAAAATAACAAAAATAAAATACGAGAATGGAAAAGAACAAACACAGACAGAAGGCAACATTTAATTTATTTGCATTACTCTCCCACGGTTGTCAGCATCAAATGAATAAATAAAATCAGAATATATATCATCTGGCATTGGTTTATGGTGCGGCAGTTGGTAATTGAACTGAGATTTCACTCGGTCGAGTTGTAAAGTGCATGTGAAGTGCTTGGCTTCACGAGGGCTTCACGTGTAGAAAGCAGAAAAAATACAAATGAAAACATAAATATAAAAGGTAGCAATACTCTAAAAAGAAGTATAGAAACCAAGTGAACTTACCAGTATTTAATAGTAAGAAGTTCTCGAAACTAAACTTTATTTGACAACGATAAATAAAAATTACTTGTTAATGTAGAATTTAAATGTAATTTCTCTAAAAATAAATCTACATTTTTCCTACAATTTTTTAAATGCAAAGCTAGTGCATAAATAAATTAATAATAAGCTGGTTAAATTGTATTATTTTTCCTAGAAATGGAAAATGATTTTTTACAGGAAAAAGGTTTAAGATTCGTGTTGGAGCTTTGCAATTCCCTTGAAAGAGATGAACTCAATAATTCGCATTTGTTTTGTAGTATTTTTTTTGAGCTCGTCGAGTTGATGAATATTTTTGCTGGTTATTTGCTGTGTTTAGCTTCAGCTCACCTCAAAGCATGCCACAAATGAGGCCATGCCACATTGCCACACGCACTGCACTCTGCACTCAACTTTTCACTTTCAATTTGCGTGGCTCTGTGGGCCATAAAGCCAGGCGTTTATGGCCAACACGCGTGGCTGGCGCAACCAAAACTTTCATAATTCATAAGGCTCAGACTCGCTTTGTGACAGGGGGCAGTGTGGCAGCATGTTGAGGCAAGAAGCCGAGGCAGGAGGCATGCCACAAGGCAGCAATACAATGCAAGACTTGGCAAACAGCAAATTATGCTTTAATGGCTTAATAAGTGGGCCAGTGGTCAAGTCAGCATTTGAATATTGACCACAACTGGGAATGGAGAAGGAACAAAAAGGCGGGGGAGGAATGGGAATTGTGAAATGTGGCACATGTGTCCTTGGGTCCATGTGTCCATTTCACGCAGCTTTCACTGATGATCGGCCAATGGAGCGCACAGTTTGCGTCATCAACAACAGAATCCGGCCAGAACTGGCTTTTTATTTGACTTCACTTTTATTTTATATTATGACATTTCAGGGACAGGCTCCAGGGGTGGGGACACTGCCAGGCCAGGGCGGGACAGCAGAATTATATAATAATCATAAAAGCAGGAGAACATGAATATTGCGGAAATGCTGCGATTTATTCGTATTTTGTATTTGTAGAGTGTTGTTTGTTTGTCTGTACTCGGATTATTTGTTGTTTTTGTTTTTTTATTATATCTCGCCAATTGATTTGACTGTCGGCAGTTCGAGTGGACGGAGAGGGGTGAGGAGGGGAGTGGAGAGGGGTGTGGGGAGGGGTGTGCTAGTGCATGCCCGGGGGGGGATTGTTTTCTGCCCGGATGACGCATAAAACTGAAACACTCGCAATGCACGACTTGCGTTGCTGCGGCAACATTTTATGAGCCTTTTTTTTTATGACGCACACACACAGCGGACACACGCACACACAGTCACACACACACACACATGAGGTAGATAATGGATGTTGGGGACGGGGGAGAAAGGGCCATAAAATCAGGAAATTGTTGCAATTAAAGAGCAAATAATGAGCGAACATTCAATGAATTAGCAAAGGGATTTGAACAACTGCTGGCATAAGTACAGAGCTTGAGAAGCACGTAGAGAGGCGGCAGATTTATGTGCAGCGCAGAGAGAAGCGTGCAACGACTGCTAAGCACCCAACAAAGAAGAGTTACGACAAAGAACCAACGAGAAAGCGAAAGCAAAGCAGATTAACTAACCATAAATAGAATTTGAGACAAAAAACAAATAAGTTTGTAAATTTTCAAATCGAAGTTCCCTTTCACTTTGTCTACTGAGCATGCTTAACAACTGTTGTCGTATCAGTATTAACTTGTTTCAGTAATGCTCTGATTGCATTACAACATCAAATATTATTTTAAATCTCGGAATTTTCTATTCAAGTTTTTCACGCGCAAAATGTCCTCGAAGTCGAAGTAAGTCAAAGCTTAATATCAAATCGAAAACTCATTGAAACATTTCATCCATTAGATTGACAAACTGGTTAAATGAGAAAATGGAGGTGACTCGCATATCCTGTCATGAAGGAAAGGATCGCATGGAAAGGGCCCTCAATAAGTTGAGAAATGCAAAGGCTTTGATTGCTTTACGCTATGGAATGATTAAGAATAATCATAGAAACTTGGACAAGTTTGACGAGTTTATGCGAAGAACCCTATAAGAAGCGACTCCGAGCACATACTATAGTTATAAATCCGGAAATGGGGATCTCGACCAAGTCTAAAATTTGTCACTTCTAGTTTGCAAAACTATAAAATTTGCCGCGTTAAGTCAATTTCTGGATAATTTGACCAATGGATTCTATTTAATTTATTTGGTTTTTAAGCTTTAAAATATATCTCATTGGACTGCACGTGAATTCGTGGTACAATACTTAAATAATACGTTTTTACTTTTGGGTTTCATATCTCAATTAACCACATTGTCGTTGAATTAACCGCGAAATAAGAAAACACAAAATTGATATTTTCAACAATGCAACCAAGTGAAACATTCGGCAATCAGACGGAAAAAAACGAAACACGCTCTGCAAAATTGCTGAAAAACGACTATAATTTTAATGCTCGACCGGGAAATTTGCGCTACGAGTGTGACAAGAAAAACCCCATTTTTATTATAGGATTTTAATTTTTTTCTTAAATAATTATTTTGCGCATCTGTTGCTGAACTTTTACTGGTGTTTGGGAACGCATTTGTGGACTTTCAGGCGGAACCCTTTGGGCCATGCTAAGTAGACTCGCTGCTCAAACTCCTCGTACCATTTGCCACTGGAACTGTCAATTACATTTGCGAAAGCATTGCCATATCCACATCCACATCCTCATCCACATCAGCCACCCATATCAAATTCATTTTCATGTGCATGCATGCGAAATTCTGTGCTTCTCTTCAATTTCATATTTTTATACCCTGTAATTGCAGAGTCGTAAAGAAGATGGCACTTGGATGAGAGGAAAGAATTGCCAACACACATGCATGTATTGGTTACAGGGTATTACTAAGTCGAGATCAAGCTGGGTGCATATTTTTTTTTCTTTTTCTTTCGGCAGTTGATTAACATTTAAATTTGCTTTCGGACAATTCGAGACAGGGTCGAGTGTAGCTCAGCTATTCGCTGCATTTGACAGTTGTGTATGTGTAAGTGTGTATGTGTGTGTGTGTGTGTGTGGCTTGGTGTGTGGCACCAAAATTTTCTTCTTTTCTCTACTCGAGCGTAGAGTGGTTTGTCCTGGTTCCGCTTCAGCTTCAGCTTCAGCTTCTGGCTTTGGGTTCTGGGTTCTGTGTTCAGTGTTTATGACACACAATAATCAATTGTTTTTAGCTATGTGTCTTGACTCACTTATATCGAGTGGCATTTGATGTGTGAGTGTGTGTGTGTGTGTGTGTATTTGTTATTGATGGATTGCCTGTTATTGCTGCGGCAAATTGTTTATTGTTTATGGAAATGAAATATTGGACCGACTCAACATTCTATCAATGCAATTTGCATGTGCTGATTGTTCTAATTAAGCGATGCTCCTTCAAATCAAATGCTGTCAATGCGTGAGTACAGACCCAATAATATTTACGATATTATTATATAGGAAAACAACGTGAATTATTACCGTAGTTGTACTGACTGTCGACAGAGTATCCAGAGTATACATATACAACAATATATGCTTTTTATTTCATTTTAGATTTCCAAGCTAGGAATTTATTTTGATTTATTGCATTGCATTAATATTACAGTGTAAGGAAAATATTTAATATTCGTAATAATAATGAAAACCAATATCGAAAATTCAACAAAAAACTTGAGTCGACTGTCCTTTATTCATTCAAATTTTAGACCTTTCTTAGCCAGATTAATAGTTGAGAGATAATGCTCGATAATGCTTTCATTTACTTTAAGATATTTTTACAATTGCTCTAGTCTCATAATTAATTTTATTATTAGCTGAATTAATTAAAATTCCGAATCCGACTACGATTATTTTCTCAGTCATAATATTATTTTATTAAAATAAAGCCGATTATTTCTTTGATAAGCCACAATTTGTTGAGTGAACTTGCATAAGCCTTTTGGCTGAATATTTAAATTTGCATACTTACTGTTATTTGATTCGTTCTCCCATATGATAACTGCATCCGGCAGTTGTACCTTGATCCCATCACCTGGTCCACTCCTAATCTGCGCTTAAGTTCCTCTTGGTTGCATTTGGCTATCAAACGCAGCTTGGAGCGCAAATCGAATGCAAATTCCATATGATATTTTAAGCAAAATCGGATTTGTCTGATGTTCTCAAGTCGTACTTATTCCTACCAACGACATGTCAATTCAATTTGAAAATAATAAAGTATGAGAAATGTATATTCAACTATTTGATGCTGTGCGCCTGTTGATTATGATTCCAGACTCCCCACACGTCTGACTACTGAGTCCCCGCGGACTTGCGACTCCCTGGTTGATTCTGGCTCTGACTCTGACTTTGATTATGATTACGACTATGATTATGATTATGACTTTAGCAGCGGGTAAGCAGCGCCGTTGCCCTGAGTCGTGTTTTGATGTCCTTACCAGACATTGAACCGCATTAAACTATGCATAAATACACATTGCAACGACGACGACGACGACGACGACGACGTCACATATGCCCCCAAAGGCACTTGAGGCGTGGCTGGGGGTGGCAAAGAGAGGAGGGGTCGGAGGGCGGTGTTGGTTTGGCAAATGCAATTTGATGCAGACATTACGACTACATGACGATTTTATCGTCGAGTGTTGTGTACACACACACACACACGCACGCACATATATCTACATATGGCTTACAGCTGCCGGGGCCCTTCAGACATCAGTAGATAACACAGACAGACACACACACACATCTAGCATTATTGCAACTACACTGGGTGTTGCACTCTTCGCCTCTGCTTCGATGATGCTCTTAAATATTTGCATAAAAAACTACGTTTGCTTATATTGTGGAATATGGTAAATGGTCTAGAAGTTTGCCTCATGTCAGCTCTGCAGTTGCATGTAGTTTCTGTCGCCATTAACACTACCAACAAAATCACCACCACCAACAACAACAACAGCAACAACAATCGTAGCAACAACATCAAGAACAAGTACAAAATCCACGCCATAATCAACACGTACTTAAGTCTGCCCCTTCGGGCGGAGGGTAAAAGAGAGAAAGAGGGAGGAAAGATATGATAGAAGAGAGGGGAGGAATAGAAAGAGAAGTCTGACAGAGATTTAAGTGAAGGGAAGATGCTTTGCGTGCTCAGATCCATTTAAAAAGCCAAGTTATAGATTACACTAAGCAACAGATTAAAATTCAGCTTAGCTGCAGTTTTCTCTTGCTTTTTGCAATTCTTTCACCATCCATGAGGTTGCATTTTAGAAATGGATTTTAGCTTAAATGTGCACATAAGGAACAGTACTTTGTGTAGTGTAGACAAAGCAATGAGATACAAGTTGAGTTGCTTTTCAAAACTTATCCGATTTACTTACTGAATATGAATTTTATCTATTTTTGACATCTTTTTTAATTGTGCACCAAAATATTTTTAATTTGGATAATTTAATTATTTTCCAACACTGTCAACTTGTTTAAACTTAATTAGTTACAGTAACTTATATTTATCCAAACCACTGAGCTTGGTTTTCTTTCGTTGTAGAGCAGCTTTAGCTCAAAATCATAATGTTTCCCCGGGCAGTCTAATATTCTTCCTACTAAAAACAGAATTAAGTTTCCAATCTTTACAATAAATGTAAAAAAAGACTGTTTATTCCTGAGATACGCATGAGCACTGAATGAGATTACTGAAGTTAAGCAATATACTTATGTTTACCCTCAAGAAATAACAAATATATGCATGAAAAAAGAAACTAACCATAAATAAGTATTTATATATGCGTTGGCCTGACAGATTCAGAGTCTGGCAACGACCTTGGCCAGTATATCTCATTTTAGCGGCCCTTCGTGTGTGTCTCGAGGCATTTTATCATTTTGCTGTTTTGTTTCAAGTGCCACCAGATGAGTTTCTTTTTGCTGGCTTTGGTCATTCTACTCTCTATTTTTCTGTCTCGCTGAATTGTTGCGGCGTCGGTTGTCGACTATTTCAAGATGCAAATGTCCATTTAACTGAGATTTATGGCACATGGCCAGATTATTTATTGCAATTTATTTTATTTACACGCTATCTGACTGTGACCACAAGCATCCAACAAACTGTTCGACTGGATCGGTGGCGTATGCGTGATTTTGATTTTCTATAGAGCAACAAATGTGGTGAGTCCTCCTGTGTCCTGTGTCCTTTGTCCTCTGTCCTCTGTCCTTCGTCGCGCCATCGCTTACTAAGCACTGGCAAATAAATTTACACAAATTATTATGGGCCATTGGATTAAAAGAGCGACTACAGTTGATAAAATGGCCCCAAAAACGAGAAGAGCTATTTTCAATGGTTTCATTTTGGCAACTGCTGGGATTTGTTAGCTGCCTGCGGGCCAGTTTATCGTATTTATTGGCGTCTCTCAATATTAAACACATAAATTCTCCGCGTGGGCTGCAGGTGCAGCTGCACACACAAAAACACACACATTTAAGCCTCAAAAAAAAAGAAAATATCTCTCTGGTTTGTAAATAGCTTAATAAAAATTTTGAACTGACCCAACAAAATCCTGAACTAAATGTACAACAAATTGCAAATAATATTGTTGTTAAGGAGTAATTGACTCTCAAATACTCTATATAGAAGACATGATAATGTATAGTTTCTATTGAACTCATAGATAATATTTTCTGATACACATATATAGTTAAATCAAAGGCAGTATTTTCCTTTGAAATACATTTTATTTTGTGTTTTAATTTCTGGTATATTTCCCTTGTCTTATAGATTAGATTTATATATAGAATACCAATATATGTATAAGCCTCTGTGCATAATGAATGCCCTATGTATATATTCGCTCGCTTTGTGCGCCAGATTTTTCCCAGCTATGATTTTGTAATAAAAATGTACTTTTATTACGAATGGTGGATGGGGGATCAAAGAGGGAGTAAAAAAGCTTCATTGCATCGCTGCTTGGTATTCAGTGTGGAGGGTTAAAGTGCGATAGAAAATCTCTGTGAATTTAAAGTGCATAAAGTGCATCTCATTTTGATTGCGCATTTAAATGGTATTCTTGCAATTAATAATTTATATGAATAATCTTCAAAAATCTACAAGTAAAACGTGAACATAAATACAAATTAGTTAATTAAGACTCAATGACTACGAAATGTGCTCACTGGATTTGCTAATTAAGTAATGACCAATGCTGCGTATGCGTAATGTGAATTAATTGCAAAGATATCTATAAGTTACTTGCTGAAAACCATTCACACATAATGATAATTACAAGTTTAACGACTTGAAGTCAATAAAGATAATACAAATGAATTAAGTTGATAGTTTTCGATGCTATTATTCGTTTTTTGGCACAGCTTATGTTCAGAGTCCTCTTTATTTTAAGGAACTATTATACATTTTTAATTCATTCTTGAGCTAATCTCTTAACATTATTAAATAATGTTTCAAACATTTCAAAGTTAGTTTTCAAATACTTTTGCAACATTCTTAAAGATTTTGTATGCAGTTTGCAAGCCACATTGACTTACTCAGGTAAAACAAGGACTTGGCCTGGTTCACTTGGTATATCTCTAAATTTATACAAATCCTTAACCTAACTTTCGCAGTAACCAAATATTGTGTGTACGCACTGTCTGCGTGGCTGTGCAAAAAACTGTTGCATACTTTTTGGCATCGATAGTAAAACGAAATCTCCCGCAATCGCAGCGACAGACAGGCAATGCAAAATACAATACAAAATTGGGGAAAAGAACAAAAACCGCCAACGACAACAACAATAGTGTGAGCAGCAAAAAGCATGTCAATCCTTTAAAACTTTTACTGTTCATTCGAGCGTAAACAAAAATGTACCGATATAAATAAAAACACGCATAGCCAAACAGACAGGCAGAGTGACACACACGTACACACACACACACAGACAAATATATATATATATACATATATATATAGTGAAGACACAACAACGAGGCAAAAACTAATATGCTTTAATGGCTTAGACTTTCAGCACTTTGAATGGCCGCCTCGACGCCATCCTGCGACTTGGTCACAGGACAATGTTATCCTTTTTGCCTTGTCTGCGCAAACAAGTCAAATGGATAAAAGCCTGCCCACAACCCCTCGCTCCCCAACTCAACTCTCCATCCCTCGCCCACTCAGCTGGCTGCATATGTTTGGCTTGACTTGCGTCTGCTTAATGCCCAAAATATTGCGATGATCAATAACAATCGCTAGTCCCCTCACTACCATCAACAGTATTTGTATGTATTTCCATTCTCTGAGCCGAATCACAGTCGCAGCCACATTATACCCACTCCTCCCACTTCTCCCCCACCCCGGCCATCTATCAGCCATGTTGTTATCATGTTTGGCGTCATTATTGTTGTAATTTATTAACGCACACAACATTTTTCGCTTACGCCTTCGCTAGCCCGTTGTCGAGCATTTCAATGTGTGTCTATTTTTATCAACACAAGACTGAAAGCTGCGACAAATGCGTCTAACACACACACTCACACACACACACACACACACGCTGTCAGAGACATAGACATGGCTCAAATACATGTTCCAGTTTTGTGCGTTTGATCTTTCAATTATGGTTTATGCTTGATTTATAATTGAACGCCCAATATGGGCGAAATCCGAGCAAAGCGGTTTAACAGAAGAATTGTTTTGGAATGTCCGCAGATAGCAATGCTTAGAACAGAATAACCTAGATAAATGAAATGACTTTTGAAACTGTTTGTGTTTAAGGCTTTAACTTAGTTTGGTTTTGTATTTATGTTTAAAAAGCTGGAGATATACAGACAACGTTTGCTTTGAGAGTTATTCTGATATAGGAGAACTAAACTTAATTTCTTGTTATTTTTCTATATTTAAAAATATATGTGCGACCTTAAATCTGCTATTTTTGAAATTCTTTTTAAGTAATTTGATATTTGATCATATCTTTCTTATTATTTATTTATTTAACGTCAGTTGACCAGAATTAATGTAAAAATAGAAGTTAAGTAATATTAAATTAATATAAAATTAAATTGAAGTTTAACTGATAAAAAGTTAAGAAATTAAAAATCTGGTGGTATTCAAAAATTTTTAAAATGATCCAACATTTATTGCAAGGATTGGGGAAAACCCAATCAGATCAAAAAGTATTAGTAGTAATAATTAGTAAGAATACAAGTCTTAGAGTTAGTAAGGTCAGGGATTAAAATTAGTCTTATCTATCTATTCTTATCTAACAATTAAAATAATTGCATTTGCATTTATTAAAATAAATGATTTTCTTTATACACTTTTCTTCCCAAACTTGAGTAAGATGTAAATATGCAAAATTGGATTTTGTAGCCACAACTTCAAGTTTCCTTAACCTTCAATTAGCTATGCACAAAGAGGCCACAACCAATCGACTTGGCTATTAATTTGGCCAGGTTCGGCTGTCAGTTGCAATGTTGCCGCTTCAGATGCAGATGCCGCTGCATTGAAACTTGCCACCAACCACTTTGATAGGTAACCCAAATAAAAATAAAAAACAGGCGAAGACCCTGAGGAAGTCGATGCAGCACTCGCTGCAAACTGTAACACTTGATTGACTTTCACAGCACATTTATTTTGGGCAACGTTGCTCGTTGCTACGTTGCAGTAGCCAAGTTTTCAACGACTATGGCCAAGTTTAGAATTGAAAGTAATTCTAGGAAAACTTTGCAGTCTCAACGCAAAGTTTTCCGCTTAGGAAAAACAAGGGAAAAAACCGTAAAGTAAAGCTGTCTCCAATGCTGCAACTCAGCAGCCTCACACGTGTGCGTTTAGTAATTTAGTGAGGCTTTTCCTTGGCGCTTACTTTTATCATCGTCTCTTTGTTTGCCCGGCTTTACTTTCTTTTTAAGCTCCATCAATGAAATGTAATTTTATGTGATTTCTCTTTTGTCTAGCGCGAACTTTTTTCAATTGCAAATTGATAAATAGGCATGCGGCCTGAGTGCGATGTGCCACACTTGCCACATGCCCGTTCACCTTGCCGCACTAACACAATTTGTAGGCAGCCACTCGATGCCTGCCACGCTCCAAAGATTTGTTGCGCCACAAATGCCGCGTGGGCCAGGCCAAGGCGTTGCAATTGGATGTTGTGGTATATACCCTGTAATAAAATGAGGTTGGCCAGTCATGAGCAACTTATTTAATGGTCATATTTTCTATTTAATAGGGGCCCTTTTTTAAAATTATCCAACACCTTAACTAGATTTAGAAAATAAGAGTTATTTTTTTGAAAAGTTCTATTCAGTTAAAGACAAATAATCTTATTATTTATTAATTTATTTCATTATTTATTTATTTATTTATTTTTTTATTTATTTATATGTTTATTTATTTCTTTCTTTATTTCTTTATTTCTTTATTTCTTTATTTATTTATTTATTTATTTATTTATTTCTTTATTTTTTTTTTCATTAAAATAATGGAATTTGTCACTTCTGAAAAGTATGGAAAAACACAAAACAATTCATTCAGGCCTGTTCCGGTTTTCACATTTTATTTTATAGCATTTAGTGAAATGCATTTATTCACTTCCCATTTAGGCTAAGTATTTAAAAATGCTCGTTTTTCAATTTATCGGAATTAAACTCATCAGCTCAAAGTGAATGAATATAACTTCGCCAAAATGATATTAGAGCAGGTTAAAGAAATTCACTTCCGCAAAATCTTACCGAAAGTGAAAACCGGAACAGGCCTGATTATTTCAAGAATACCTTTTCCAAAATATAGAAAACCGTTTCCTGGTTGTAGACAATTAACAATAACTACAGGGATATATACAAGTTTTCTTATCAATACTTAGGATATCTCCTCGTTCATCTTTCTCGTTCAGACCTCTAAGTGTTTTTCTTTTCTGCGCTGTATTTGATTTCAGAACTCAGCTCGTAGTGCCTGTCTGACCCAATTTACGGCACTTTCAATTGGTTTACAGCACATGTGGCTTTCTATATGCTATACTACATACTTCAATGTATAACTGAATGTATCGCTATATCTTCGTATCTGGGCCTGCGACAATTTTTTATTGCCCGCAATGTTGCTGCGGCTTTGGCAATGCCTGCAACCTGCAACCTGCGATTCCTGACCCCCGACCCCCGAATAGCGACCCCCCAACAGGGATTCCAAGTGTAACTGCGCCTCGACAGTTGTTTTTGAAGTTTTGCATAGCCATCTTTGGGGTTTTTAGGGCTTTTCAGTTCTCTATAACTTTGAGCACATAAATCACGAGCGCATAGTTTTCATTCGTTTTCCCTAAACTCCGTTTAGAGTGTACTTGTGTGTGTGTGTGTGTGTGTGTGTATCTGTGTGTTTAGCTGCTTTCACTGCAGACTGACTTTAAATTTATTGTTGTGCTTCAAGTGTCAAGTGCAGGCGTTAAAACTGCAAACAGTTTCAGTTTCCCCTTCTTTTTGATCTCATCCCTTCCGTTTATTCAGTAATTATGCAGAATCATTATTAATCTCCGTGTCAGGTGAATGACCAAAAGAGCAACAACAACGACAACAAGAATAATAGCAGAAAACAAAAACATTTGCAAATGCATTTAACTCACTTAAGTACATTTTGACAGACAGCCTTTCCATTTGCAACATGCTTTTGTCATTTGCGTAAATTAATGCTCCTCACAGCCTTAAGAGCACGGGGCAGGGGTCGAAGCAGAGGGAGGGAAAGGCATAATGAGAGGAAAAGGAGTAAATACATAAATATATAGGTAGCAACTGTTGACAAATTTAACAGTTACGGATTCATCTAAGGACCTAATGAAGCTTAGCTTGTTGTATCCAAAAAACAAAGTTTGAAATTCTTACAATAGGTGATGAAAAAATACATCGTAGAATCGACTACTGATCTTATCTTTGCACTTTAATTCAATAATTTTTTTCGAAAAATGAATGAATTGGGAGGCCAACTCAGTTTTGGCTCGACATATATCGGTTTTATTAAAATATCTATCGACAGCTCTATTCATTATTTGTTGATTTTCGATATTAAAATCCATTCTCTGTTTGAATTTATTCACTAGGTCCTTACTTCATTGCATATCTTTATCTAAACCATAAACCACGAAAATTGCAATGTCAACTTTCTAAAATATACCTTGACTTATTAGCTAAAGTTGACTCCTCTATATTTGCTATTTCGAATGTGTTTGCTTTTTCCTTCAATATATCAAAGTAACGCCAATGTACAATCTCTGATATGGCTTACAATTTGTTTACCAATTGCCAAGGGCTCTGCACAACCACACAGCAATATTCACACTCACACACGCACACACATTCACCATATTCTTGACAAAACTCACGAATTTATATTTTTATAGTTTTTAGTGCTTTCTCCGGTTTTTGAGCTTTAACATTGTCGTTTCCGCTGTTCGCTCGATTTCGCTGTTTTTATTGTTTTTCTTTTTGTTCCTGTTTCTGTAACTGTTTTTGCTTTGGCCTTGTTTTTTTCCTTATTTACTTTCGCTGTGTTTTTCTGTTATATGTAGTAGTTTGCTTACAGTCTTTGTCTGTATCTGAGTGCGTACTATGTGTGTAAATGTTGTTGTTTCTGTATCTGCGTGTACTATTTTCATGATGCTGACATAAATCTGTGATATATTGCCTTGCAGCTGGCGGGCCGATAAATTTCCACCAGGGTTGCCAACACTAAGTTTTATTTAGCGAATGGCTTTCACCTTCCTCTTTCTGTCCCCCTCTCTTTCTCTGTCTCGTTCGGTTTAAGCTGCAGCATTCAAATCCCCATTGGCTGCCAACAGTTTGCAGAATCAAATCAAAAACTTGTCCAACAACGCGACGCTGATGACAGAATGCCACGCCCCCTCCCCCGCTCCCAGCCCAACAAAAGTCATTACATAACAAGTGTTGGCCACATTCCCAGCGGACACTTGAGCATAATTAATGCGATGCCCGCGAAATAGGCACAGGGCAAAGGGGACAAAGGGGACAGGGGGAATCGGGAAACGAGGAACCTGCAACAGGAGGTCTGAAACTCCGCAATTGTCGCTCCCGAATTAATTTGTATAATTTTACAAAAAGGAGAAAATTCGGGCAACAACATTTGCTCCCATGGGAAAATCCTTGCATTCAAATAAAGTTTTCTGCGCCCTCTGAAAATTAGGCAATTATTTTGTGGCGCAGCAATTGCCGTACACTGCGCCAAAAGAGGGAAACTAATGAAAACAGGTGAATGTATAATGTCGAATTGCAGATACAATGTTTGGGATGAGGAGAGAAGAAAGCAGAAAATTAGATGAAAAGTAGACGACAAAATGAGACAGTAATTGATGAGCACATAACTCTTGAGAACCGCAATGAATTAATGGTTAAGAAAATTCAATGTAAAAAGCAACCTATAGATTTAATCTGAGACTAAATGAAGTTAAGCTCTTAATTGCACTTCTAGTTACGCACGAATGGTTTGAAAAGAATAATGCAAAAATATTTACAAATATATTTATTAGCATAGCTATTTAAACTATTTAATTTAGAACTTAAAACAATAAATCTACAAGTATGTCGAATATATTTGTGTGGTATTCGCTTCGCCCAGTTAACCTAAATTTCTCAGCGGTTCCCATTATCAGCTTCATCCTGCTCTGCTCTGCTCTGCTCAGCCAACTCTCAACCTAATTCCTTGGCATCTGCTTTATGTGCCTTGCCTTGCTGTTGATGCAGCTTGTTTATATTTGTTCGCAATTATTTGCCACCTTAACACCGCAAATAACAAAAGCAAAAGAGAAAACTAAGAGAGATGGGAGAGAAAAACAGCAACATTTTAAAGCTTAACAAATTTTTCACGCTCCGCTTGTAACCAAAATAATAAATAAAACTTTTTCTACGCTTCTTTTTATTTTGCATTTTCAATTTTTGTGCCCATTTCTGTTTCTCATTTGTTATTGTTACATTTTTAGATTTTTTCCCTAGATATTTGTTGTTGTGCTTGTTGTGGCCAGCAAAAAGTTGAAGTTTATTTATTCTGCTGGCCACGCGAATCCAGCAAAAGCCACCTGCACTTTTTCTTTCACGTGCCAACGACCACGGACCACGGCAGTGAGCAGGACAGAGATAAATGAATAGAGTATGAGGGAAAGAAAGAGAGGGAGATAGAGGGAGAGAGGGAGAGAGAGATGAGGAAAATTGCCTGTAAAACGCAGAAAACTTTTCACTTTTTGGCCAGCGGCGGCTTTCTGGTGGTTTTTCTGCTCGAGCTGCAGGTATTTATATTTAAATGCTGCTTGTGGCACGCCATTGCGCCTATTGTTATGCAATGAAAGTTTTGTTTTCGCATTGTTCTGCACCAACAGATAGAAAAGAGACAAGCAAGGTGGCAGAGAGAAAGGCAGCTGGGCTTAAGGCCAACATTTCGCAATCAGCCTTCAAGTTCGCCATAGACAATCTCGTTTTTGCCACTCACATCGTCTTTCAGCAGCTGTTTCACTGATGCGTGCGACCTTCACAAGGCAACGTCAACGTTTTTATTATGTTATTGACTTCTAACCACATTATCAGGTCACATAAATAAAAGGATCGTCCTTGACAGCAGACACCAGACAGGATAAAGGGGAAACCTTCTTCCTCAATATATTTGAGATTACTTTGATTGACTTACAGATACTCACAATTACTAAAACTATTGCTTTTTTTTAATAGTATATCAGCTTAAATTCCACTAGAAATCATTACTGGTTTCCAATATTCTATATATATTTTAATATTGCTTCAAGTTCCTAAGTCTGTTCTGTCCGTAGCATACCCGTTTTACACATTCTTCAAGTACGGGGTATAAAAATCGCTTATAAAATCGGTAAACCATAATTTGTTGTCGCTTCTATTTCGCTGTTTCGTTGTTTGCCTTTTCCTCACTTTTCTTCTTCCTTTTCTGCATAGTTTTGTATAAACGCAATTTCCAATAAACCAACACAAACACAATTGCCCTGCAGCCCACAGATTTACACAAATACATATATATTCTGTATTGTATGTTGCCATGACATAAATATAAATTTTTATATTTTCTTGTCTGGCAAAAAGCTTTTGCCGTTTTTGCCTGGACAACCTTCATTGGCAATCTACTTTTTTTGTTGCATATTTATTTATTTTTTCCTTCTTTCTTTTTTTTTTTGTGGCTTTTCGGTTACTCGCAAAGTGAAATTTATTAGAAACGCAAAATCTGTTTGCAGATTGTGTATAAGATTTGATTATTTACGGTCAGCTGCTTGTTGTTGTTGCTGTTGTAGTTGTTGTGGTTGTCACTTTAAATGTGTAACTGGGAGACGAAAAATGTCAGCAAGAAAACTTAACTTAAAACTTAATCTACAATATTTATCGGCTGAGATAAATATCGAAAATGATTTACTAATTTTTACAAATTATAATAAAACAATTTAATGACAATTCACTAAAATAGCTGACACAATTTAGACGAATTTTTGTTTATTTCCAAGAACAAGTGATACTCTTGTCCAGGTCAGTTATATATGAAATACGAAATTAAATTGATATCTGGTTTGCTTGAAACTTAAGTTGCCAATTTTGACTGCATTTACATCTAGTTAGTTGGCTGAAGAAATTTAATTTGAGCTACGAAATTCCTGAACGAAATGAACGATGACTCTGAAACTTAACTCAGACTAATTAACTTGAGGCTCTTTGCACGCAACGGCTAAGCAACAAAAGCAACAAACAGCAAAGCAAATAATTTGCAAACAAATTTAACTAACGCCAAATAAAAATAAAATAAAACTTTTGCTCTTTACTTTCAGTCCTGCCAGAATCGAGCCAAAAGCTGAACTGAACTGAACTGAGCTGAGCTGAGCTGAAGAACTGGAGCGTGGCTCCCAAACTGAATACTTAACAGGTAAGTTGTGCAAATAACTCGACTTGTAATTAGCGCTAAGAGCAAAACACTTCAAACGCTCTCTCTCCATTAAATGGTGTTTGTACAAAAAATAAATAACAAAAATAATATTAAATATATGAAATTATCTATTTTGGGCTGAAATGAAATTATAACTAATGCGATTCGAATATACACATAAAACTAAGTTTTTGTATACATTTTTAAGCAGTACTTAGCTCAAAAATGTCTTATGTATTGAAATTAAATATACATTTATTTTTTTTTTAATTTTGGGTTAGCTGAAATTTATTTATTTTTTTGAATTTTGGTGTAAAACTTTAAAAGACACCTCAGCAAAAGTGTTCATATGCAAGCAGTTGTCAGCTGTCACAACTGTTGCTTGTGTGTACACACTGTACATACATTTATATATAAACATAGTTTATGTATCGTATATATTTCACTGCTGTAGTGGGCGGCGTTGGCAAACAGTCCCAAAGTTTCCTGCTTCCTGCTCTCAGTCGCAAAAGCAAAACAAACTACAGACCACATAGTACAGAATAAAATAAAGATAGAGAGAGGAAGAAAGATAGAGAGAGAGAGAGAGAAAAAGTGTGGAATAAGTTTGGGCCAACAACCATTAAGGGGTTAAATAGATTTTTTCATTATTTTTGCTTTAACTTGGCCATTGCGACAGCGCTGCGAAAAGTTTTGCGCTGAGTTTTCATTTTTATTTCGTGCGTCCGCAAATATTGACCGAATTAACAAAGCTGGGCAAAAAGTTTTACCGCAAACACTGTGAGAGGCAGTGGCGGAGTTGGTAGTTGGTAGTTGGCAGTTGGTAGTTGGCAGTTGACTGTTAGCTGTATCTGCCGACCATTTTCCCTAGTCGCAATCGGACTTTAAATGTTTTACTTGGCTCTGACACGACAGTGTCAACAGAGTGCAACAATAAAGGCACCCATAATAACTGATTTTCAACTGGCCCAAAGCACTGATTCTAACTGGCCCGTAGAATGGCCAAAACAAATCGTATGTGCAAAATATATCGACTTTCAGATTCGATCGCAAAAGTGGTCAACAAATAAAACCGAGAGCACAATTTATTGGGACTGCAACAAAACAGCAGAAAATCTAGGAATGTGGAAAGGCGAAAGGGGTGTGGTGGATAGGGGGTAGGGGGTAGTTAAGTAAGTGGGTGGTAACTACAAAATGCGGCCATGTATTTGTATTTGGAAAATGCCGCGCACGTTTGGCCATGGAGCTACGTGTCTGGTACAGAAACAGGATCAGAGCAGCTTCAGGCCAGTCAGCAGTCCAGTGGCCAGGGTCGCAGAGGAAGATTAGAGGGGCTAGGGAGTGTAGGGGGTATAGGGGCAGCTGTTTGGCTGACCAGCACCACTAAAAATGTTAGCCAGCAAAATGCTAAAAGCAAAAAGTCATGCAACTAAATCCTGTCGAAAACGTTTTAAACTACAAAAAAGGATTTGTGCTAAAAAGCAGCTAAAGACGTTGCGGGCCAAATGGGGAAGCTCTTGGCCTGGGCGACAGCTTGTAGTTGGCTATAAAAATAATGTATAAAAAATTAGACTCGTATATGAGATCAGCACGAATTGTGGACACGCTACAAAATCCTCCTGATGTAATTTTTCATTTGATTTTACACATTTAAATCTAAATAAACTACCTAAAAGTTGAATGACTAATAAAAGTTTAAGATTTTTAAGAGATTGCTGCAATAATATTTGCACAGGAAATATTCTGAACCCATAAAAAAACCTCTTTACGCGGTAAAAGTCTAGTGACGAAAACATTTTCATGCCCCAAAATTTCTGATATCCAATTTTGTGACGAATAATATTAAGTTTCATATGAATAAAATAAAAAAAAAATTTTGGCACTCGGCACATTGCGCTAAAATGTCTCAGTTCTTCATACCAAATAAAACTGACTGTTTTGCGCAGTGCCGAATGCAAAAATTTTTTTTTTATTTTATTCATATGTAAAACTTAATATTATTCGTCACAAAATTGGATATCAGAAATTTTGGGGCATGAAAATGTTTTCGTCACTAGACTTTTGCCGCGTAAAGAGGTTTTTTTATGGGATATCAGAAATTTTTGAATAAGACATTAGAAATTTTGAAAATTTCAATATTTTTTGACAGTATAACTTGTCAAATTTGTATGGCATGCCAACATGCCAAGCGCAAAAGCTAATAGCGTTCTCAAACTCTGGCTGCAATGACACTTTGTTGCTGCTGCCGCAAAAAGAATTCACCACTTGCAAGCAGTATACTTCCGCAGCAAGCAAGCAGTGTACATACTGCATGTGAGCAAGCAGGAGTGGAAAGAAAAATGGTATATTCACAGTTAATAGGTAATATCTTGCCCAAACGAACTCTGACAGATATGTGTTGTATGTCAAAAAACGCGGAATGGAATTGTCTTCAACATATACCATATTTAAAAGTGATTTGAAATACAAATTTTTCTTAAATCGCCAAAATGTGAGGAAAAATAACTTTTTTTACCTGTAGCTTTTTACCTGTGTTCTTCAGCAAAAAAGTTTACAGCTATGCTTAAATGCCCATCGATCTACGTTTTTAACGATATATAGATCACATCTGTAGCATCTATTGTTTGGATGCTATGAGGGTGTAAATTTTAGCGGTTTTTAGCGATTTCCCGCTAAACTAGCGAATTTTCGGAAAAGTCGTAGAACAAACGTTTCTAGATTTTTGAGCGGGAACAAGTCCTGATTCAAACTTCTAAGCTATAAGAAAGACTTTATCCAAACAGACAAACGGGTCCTCTTCCAAATCTAAGAAAGCGTATATTTTCAGTTAACTGGTTATATCTTCCAAACCATTTGGCTATAAGTTATGTTTTATATATCAAAAAATGCAAAATTTTATAACCTACAACATATTGAAAATTAAAAAAAATCGTTAGCGGCGTTTTCTCAAAAACCGCCAAAATGTGGAGAAAAATACCTTATTTCACCTGTAGCTGTTTACCTATTTACCTAAAAATAAAATTTCGAAGGTATGCCTAAGAGCCCTTCAGAATACCTTTTCAACGATATATAGATCACATTTGTGGCTTCTATCGCTTGGATGCTATGGGGGTTTTAAGTTTGGCGGTTTTTAGCGATTTCCCGCTAAACTAGCGATTTTTCGAAAAAGTCGTTGAACAAACGTTTCTAGATTTTTTAACAGGAACAAGTCCTCATTCAAACATTTGAGCTAAATCAACGATTTGATCCAAACAAACAAACAGACAAACAGACAAACGGACAAACAGACAAACAGACAAACTGACTTTTCATCTCATTTTCCGAAGGCCACTAAAAATTTCAAAATTAATTATCTTTCGAACTAGTTGTCCGATTTCGATGATCGAGGTGTCATTCGACGCGTATTTTTAATGAGAATTGTAAAAAATTCAAAGAAAATTCAAAAAAGCTCCAGCGGCCCCATTAGCTCCAATAATTTTAAATTTTTCCCCTCCCACTTACACCTGTTTATCTCACGAACGAGGTGAGTTTCCAAAAGTCTTAGTATGCACATTTGTAAGTTAAGTTAATGCCTTTCGATCGGTATATAACTCGACCTGATCGGACAGTCATAGCAAATTTTCCATTCTTCCTGTGTATATATGCTAGTCGCCTTCGCACCCTTCGTGCTGCTTTCGTCACTAGCGCGGACTGCCGTCCGCAGTGATCAAGTATCGCCAAAACAGTTTATACATATAAGAAAATGTTGCAAATTTGCTGAAATTTGCTCACACATTTTGCAGTGTCTGCTTTGGCCGATTTGGAGCACAAATTAAGTTGCACGAGTTGCCCTGCCAGGCAAAAGTATCGAAACATGGCCAAGTCGAGGGAAGCCAAGTCGCCTGGCAAATAAGAACTTGTACAGCGTTGAGTCAGCATTGAGTGCAGCTCGGCATGCAACATGGCCTGCATGCAATGTGGCTAACAGTGGTTGCCACACCACTTCCCTGCCCCTTTAAAATTGTCCTCGCTTTCGTCCTCGTCCTCGTCGCTGTCAATGACTGTCAACGGCAGACAAGCAGCAAAAGTGAACCACGACATGGCATGCAGCATGGGATTGGATTCAGAGACAGAGACAGGGAAAGAGGGAGAGAGAGAGAAACAAGAGGATATGGGTGACATTTCAATTTTCACACACGCCTTGTGGTTGCACAAGAATTGAAATGTGTGTGTGTGTGCGTGTGTGTGTATGTGGCACCTTCAAGGCGGCAATAACGGAAATTAAAACCCAATAAAATGCAGCACACAAAACGTTGTCTACAAGTTTCGGCTTTAATTAGATCACTTGGCAACGGCCAATGAAATTAATTTAAAGTCCCTCGTCTCATTCCCATTTGCCATGCCCATTTGGGCCATTCCCACATCTGACATTGGCCCATTGCCCATTGCTAATTAGCCACAGAAATTGCCACCGAAAATTGCAATGACAGCGAAGGGGCGTTGTCATGAACGCTGTTTGAATTCACAACGGACTCTGGGTTCAAGGTCTCCTGCAACAAGGTCGCCACAGTCACAGACACAGACACAGACACAGCAACAGTAAGAGAACGAGTACGAGTAGCCAAGGAAAATTGAATTTGGTTGCTTAATGAATACGTGAAGTGCCACGCCCCTTTTCAGCTTCCCCTTCTTCATTTCGCCATTCAAAATTACATGCAAATTTCATGGGCTGCTGCATGTACTGGCCATTAGCAGAGACACAAACCAGTTGGAGCCTCCAGAATGGGCATTTAATACCCTGCAATCAGAACATATATATGTATGTAGGTATCAAGGGTATCATAAAGTTGTGCAACTGAATAAATTAACATGAAAGGGTAAGCTTTGATTTTATAAGGAATAAAAGATATAAAAGGAAAGCCGTACAGTTCTGAAAGATAATGATAACATACATAGAAGTACATCTAAATAGTGGGTACACACTTTTTCAGTTTAAGTAATAGTTTTGAAAATATTGAAATTTATAATGATAACTGAGACACAAAAATATATATATATATTTTTGGTGAACTATTTTGAACTATTTTAAGACCTTGAAATTCATAGACAAATTTATTTTAATTTGATTAACTGATCGTTCCTGTGGCAGCTATACGATATAGTAGTCCGATTTCAACCAAATTTGATCAGGATGTATGGGACCATCCCATATGCATATTCTGTCAGTTTGGTTCAGCTATCTCAAACAACGAAAATGCTTTTTATACTGAGACTTGATTTTCGACTAATCGTTCCTATGATATAATGGTCTGATTCAAAATTAAAAACAAACTTGATCTGCGTCCGGTATGCAGCAACCTACATACCAACTTGAAAGTCTCTATCTATTATAATCTCTGAGATTGACGCGTTCAAACAGACGAACGGACGGACAGACAGACGGACATGGCTCAATCGACTCGGCTGTTGATGCTGATTAAGAATATATATACTTTATAGGGTCGGAGATGCTTCCTTCTCCCTGTTACATACATCACACAAATCTAATATACCCTTTTTACGTATAAAAATAGTTTCGAAAATAAACTAAAATAATAATTATTTTATATTCGACTTGTCGACTTTGAAATTCAGATAATAATTGGGATGCTCAACCTTTTGTTCATATGAATTCATTAATTAGGCATTATTTAAGTAAATTAATTATTTTGCATTGAATTCGTTTTCAAGCACATCTCATGGCTCCGCACTCTTGTCTACAACATTCTAGCCATGTTTTTGTGTTTGTTTTATTTTTCACTCTCTCGTTGGCCTGGCAAATAAATGGGTGTGCTACACAACTGTGTCAAGCTGCCAGTGCAGAACAACGCAACGAAATACAGCAACAGCAATATGAACAGTAATAACAACAACAGCAGCAGCATCAACAACTGAAGCAACAACAACAATTACAATGGGCAACAGGAAATGTGTAAAAATTTGTTTAAATTTTCAGGCAGCGCCCCCTTGTGGTGCATTGTGTCCATTGTGTTCGCCTGTTGTCCTGTTTTAAATGGGTCCTTTCCCCATATGCCGCGTATATATTTTAATATATTTTATTGTTTATGACATGTGGGTCAAGCAATTGCAATGCAATCGTTACTAGCGCGTAAATTGCCGGAAGGTTGGAAAAACGAAAACACACATTCTCATACGCTGGCAAATGTGGGAGGAAAATCGTGTGAATTGGTCATGTATTGTTCATGGGCAAGGGGAAGTGACTACAAGTGGACGACGCGTGCTTCTGAATATTGTAGAAATTCGGATAAACTTGCTGAAATGTAAAATTTGGTTACTGAATGCGTTTTTGGAGTTACAGTTTCTTTAAGTCTTGTAGAATATCTCAAATTCACTACAAAATGCTATAAAAATTTGTAAGAAAATTAAGAATTTATGAATAAATATTATGGAAATAAAATATATTGTAACTAATTAAATTATAATTGATAGACTTTTTTTTTGTATTTGATAAGTATGAATCTGCGTAAATAGCATTGGAAACAAGTAAGGATTTAATTTTTTGATTCAGATTATTCAGTTCTTAATTTATGTAACAGAAAATTTGTTAACTGCTGAATCTCGTTTTTTAAACTCAAAGTCTAACAAGTTCCACAAGATTAAGCAAAGTTTTACGCTGAGACTTAAACATTTTTGAAGAGGTTTTTGTTATCGGAAGGAGAAAGGGAGATAGAGAGAGAGATTTACGTAAGAGGTGTTGCCAATAAGCCAAGTTTCTAGGCCAAGTTGCAGTTGCAGTTGATGCCGTCAGGTTGTGTGGCGTCACCTGGCTGCGACAATGTGCATGGCACTTATTGCCACTCCAGTTGACATGCAGCTCAGGCTAATGGCAAAGAGTTCATGTTCCGCTGTCCCCCTATCTCCCATACTCCCCCCCGCCCACAATTCCGTTTCTTGGTAAAAGAAATAACTGCTGCAGCTGCCAGGGCGCATTTTTATTTGCTCAAGCGAAAGTTGAGCAGCACTTTTTGGGTATTTTTTATGCTCCCTTCTACAAATCTCAGAAGGGGGCACAAAAGTTGCATAAAACGGGCAAAAAATGTGGCCATAAGTTGGCGTTGAGGTATGCGCCGCATGTCCAAAAATCTCAGCAGAAAACTAACACACATGTTGCGTCTTAGAGCTGTTTTCATTGCCGCGTTGCACATTAAAGTTGTTCTTCTCCTGTTCCTCTGCAGAAATTTGTATATGTGCACAATGTCAGCTTGCGGCCTCACCAGGTATGCAATTGTAGGTGTGTGTGAGTAGGTGAGTGAATGTGTGTGTGTGTGTGTGTGGGAATGTACAGGTTGCAAGCTGCAGGTTGGGAAAGCATCATAACCCTGGGTAAACGCTCAAAATTTATGCACTTGTGGGATTGCACATTGCGCTTGGCTTTTGGCATTTGATGTTCCCTTTTGTTTCTCGTTTTTGCCTGGTTGCCTCTTGATTTATGCATTCGCTTTTAGCTGCAATGTTTTTATTAGATTTTGGTTAAGAATAAATATGCAAATGACACAAGCTGTGGGGCAACAAATGAATGTTAACACAATGCCTGACAAAATGTTGATTGCGTTGCCTGTCGATGTCGCCCCTTTCCTATTCCCCCTTCCCCTATTGCATTCCTCTTTCCTCTTTCCAAGGGTTGACGGGGTGAGGAGGGAGGTGACAAATGATTGCGATTGTTTTGTCATATGATTTGATGCATTTCATATCCACACTCGTAGTGTGATTTGATTCAGCATGTGAAACAAGTTGATTTCCAGCTGCCGAGTGTCCGAGTATTTGTCCTGAAAGGCAAGACATATATTGTATTTCTACAAATTGAGTTAACTTAGAAATAAGAGATGTAAATATTTAGTTAGAATCAATGAAAATTAGTTAAGTAAATCTTAAGCCAATCTAGAAATCTTTGACTAAATGGTATTCCTTATTTAATAATATTCTTTTCGATGAATAAAAATGAATTAAATATATTAAAATTAATGTTTTTAGGCTGAAATTAATTTTGAAATAATTTATAGAATGTTAAAATTAAACATCAAGTTTCAAGTAAATAGAATTTTTGTTTTTATTGGGGGTCTCTGGAGAATTTCTACCGTTTAACAAACGATCTAATGGAGAGTCTACATATCAATTGTCATTTTTGAAAATAACATTTTTACAGCAAGCCAACAATTGGCCTTTGACCTCTTGAAATTCTGTGCTCGTAGCTCAGCAACTGTGCTAGCTGTTCAATTCAAATGTTATTTGGATTTTGGACTTTTGAGTTGTTGAGGTTTTTTGCCTGTTTGCACTTGACTCTAAGTGGTTATCCATGTCAATGCTGTTGACGGGTCAGAGTCGGCGGTTGGCGTCAACGCATGCAAAGTCGACTCGCGTTCAAAGGTCAACACAGCGACAGCTACAACAACAACAACAGCGTTACAAAAAAGGTCGAGCAATTAGTGTCGATCCGCTGGCCGTCGAGTGGAAAACCCGACGTCTGTCAAGAGGAGACAGATAGCCAGACAGACAGGGAAGATAGACGGGACAGACAGACAGACAGACAGACAGACAGAGTGTTGTTGATATTTACACAACAACAACAACAATTACAAACAGGGAAAACAACAATTGTGATTGTGCCCCTGATAAGATAACAGTTGAGGCCATTGCAGCTTTGAGATTGATTTGGTTTGGTTTGCGGCTCCTGAAGGAGGTTCTAATGTCAACAGAATGTGAGCTGGGCACAAATTCCATGCATGCATGTTTGAACTTTGACCTGAGCGCAAAACTGTCACTCAGGCACGTTGAATAGACAGTTTGTTGTTGTTGTTGAAGGGCTTTTGTTAAAAGTTTTAACTGCAAATTGTTGCAGAGCCAGAAATGGGAAGCGGGGTTTTTTCCAAGCAGTTAACTTTTCACAATTTCAATTACCGCTCAACTAATACAAATGCCACGGCTCTGACACATTATATATATACCCGCATCAGAGAGTGTTTACACTGTGCAACTCGCAGACAGCCTGGTTTCATTTGTGTCGGCACATGAAATTTAATTACGCATACGCCGAGTCGGCTGCATTAAAATAAATACAACTTTAGCGCTAGACTAATGAGTGAGAAGACAGTGCCACATATGAGCACATAGATAGTACACCTCAACACCCTGACAACAACAACACCCACACACTAACACACACACACATACACATACACTTGTATGTACACACAGAGACACGCCCTCATAACAACGCAGTAATGGGCGTCACAAACTGTTTGCCACATGTTACTCCACACTTGACTGGGTTTCTGGCTCTCCAGTATCTACACGGCAAATGCTTTAAGAACTGAGCATATTGGCATTGAGCTTCAGCTTGTTAAGTCGAAAATCCACCTGGAGTAAACTCTTTTAAAAGTTCGATTTCCTCTTTTAACAACAATTTGTCACTATATCAAAAACTGAGCATATTGATTTGTTAAAAATTCTAAAGATTTTTGCTTGAATTAGCTAATAAATATTCTTTAATTTGTTGCTTATGAAAATATTATTTTGAATGTTAATTTTAATTTTTTTTACTATGCACAAATTTATTACTCGTTAGAATTTCATCTGGCCGCTCTGAGTAAAAATTGAGTAAATTAGTTTGGTGATTCTCTTCCAGAAAAACATTCTGCACATATTCCTGTCGCTCACACAGAAATTGTTTTAAATAGTCAGTTTCCTCAA
This sequence comes from Drosophila suboccidentalis, assembly GCA_037043435.1. Classification (NCBI taxonomy): domain Eukaryota; kingdom Metazoa; phylum Arthropoda; class Insecta; order Diptera; family Drosophilidae; genus Drosophila; species Drosophila suboccidentalis. Next base: position 894,270 of record JBAMBK010000134.1, read on the forward strand.
TTCGTTGCTCGTAAAAATAATACTATTTGAAGTATTCAGTTTTCATATTTTTACTATGCATAAATGCATTACTTAATGACACTTTTCAACGCTAGATGGCGATGGGCCCTAAGCTTATTAGAATATTATAGTCTCAATTTGGAGTTTACATCGTTGTTTTTCCACCCAAATTGCCATAGACATTAAACGCAGCGCATTTCGCAGTCGAGCACCCTTGACTTCCTCCTAGTTACATATTCATTGTGTTCCCTTCCTCTTCCCATTCACACACACACATACACACACACACACCCTGTTCCTTTATTTTTGTAGGCTACATTTTATTTTCATTTTACTTTTGGCACACGGAACTATTTTGTTGTTGGCTGCAGTTAATGTAATATAACCATCATCAGAGGTTCCATGGCGCGCTGTCAACGGGCAGATAGAGAGGGAAAGGATGACTGTGTTCTGCTTCTGGTTCTGGCCTGGTTCTGGCCTGGTTCTGGGTTGCCTTTAATGGCATGGCGCCGTAAGATATGCTACACTTTTGGGCCGTCGTGACTTGCACGAAAATGAAATGATTTGTATTCGCGAGAAAATAAATTATGTGCAAGTATTTTAAATACGAATTCTGACTTTTTCAAAATGAGAGCGCAATTTTTCACGAGCAGCTCAAGCTTCCATCACAGCAATTGGGAGCGGGGTAAGCGGAAGACAATGTCTCCCGCTTTCGACATAATGAAAATGTCGAAGTGAAAGTAGTAAAATTTACATAATCTATGCGCACGAAAATAAATGAGAAAAATCACAAGAAACCCAGGAAAAAGAAGACGAAAAGAGCGCCAACGTTGGAAAATTGGATGCTGGGCGGGGAAATGGGAATGGGGGAAAGTGGGGGAAGCGAAAGGGCAGAGCTGCCAGCTGAAAGATAAACATTTGATTAAGCGCATTAGACTGATACCAAGCAGAGGAATGTACACAGAGCGCAATGCAGACAATTGCAGGTAATGTTGATAGTTGTTTAAGATGGAATAACTTTTGATGGCATGCGAAACTTTATTAGATGTGAGGAATATTAACATGGAAAAAGTGTGCAAGAGAGGTGAGAGAGAGAGATGACAGAGAACGAGAATATAATACTACTAAATACAAATACATTTTGAATGTAATTCAAGTACTGAAGTTGCCCTCAAGTTGAGAGAAGACGGAAAATGGAACTAATGAAAATGGCAAGGCAAATAAACAAAAGCAGAGAAACTTAATACAATGCAATTGTTAATTGCTGAACAATTGTAATTCAATCAAGCTTAAAGTAAAGCTTAAGACTTTGAACACAATTAAAAGATAACAATTAGTAGAAGTATTTGGGTTAAGAGTAGAAACACATACAAACATAATGCACAGAAAACAAATATGGGATTCCGGAACAATCTTAATCCGATTGCGGATACTTATGCCAAGTACAAAATGCCTTGAATCAATTACGATTTTTGAATACCTTTTCAGCCAATATTTTGATTATACGGGCTCTATAACTATTTTTCCAGTGAAATCAAATCAATTTTGCATACTTGAGAATTATATTGCTGAGTTGTTCCCATTTTATAGGCGGATAATTGTGTTAAATTAACAATAATATCCTGAATATGTAGACGTACTTAAAATAAGAATGTTTGAATGCATTCTTTCTCTGTTTACTAAAACCTTTCGACTGACTTACTTTGGAGTTCAACACGCTCTAATGCAGCGCGAACTTTTGAAAGCTCCGATGATCAGCGAGGGCACGTGCCCATTTATGCATTAAAGCTTCACTTATATGCAGCTTTGTTATAAACTACTCTCAATAGCACTCACTTTATCGGCACGTACGCCAATTGTCAGTCGCCATGTTCTACTTCTCTCTCTCTCTCTCTCTCTCTCTTTTCACAATAGAGAAGCTCAGATAAGCTCAATAAAACTGTCGCCGTGGCACTTGGCAAATTCATTTGCATACCGCTTGACTGCTGTCTCCCTCTCGCTATCTCTCTCTCTCTCTTTTACACTCTCGTTAACAAAGAAAAAACTGCAACTTCAGCGCAAATAAAGTGTTGTCTTTGGTCTCTCTTCCACTTGCTTTTCTCTCTATTTCTCGCTCTGTCACTCTCACTTCACTCTAAATATTCATATGTGCAAAGTATTCAAATATATATAGTATATGTATGTACGTTTGTTTGAATATGTGCTGTCAGCGTATGAAAGGAATACGCAAACGTCATCGACATTACGCACACTATCAACAACAACAGCAACAACAACTTTGGGTATAAATAGAATCCCCTCAACTCTGATCTGTTGCTTGAATTGCTTTAACCTTTAAAATAGGTTGGCTGTTGAAGCCAAAATATTAGACAGCTGTTGGTTTATTTTAAAAACTGTTCTTGTTGTTGTTGTCTCCAGAAACATAAGTTCAAAGCTGCAGAGATAGAGAGAGAGAGAGAGAGAGAGAGCGTGAATAGAGCGAAGCCCAATAACAAACAGCATTTAATATTCTCTTTCTGTAGCATTTATTTAAAATTTATGCTGATGTCTGTTCTCTCTGGACTCTCTGTCTGCGGTTGTAAGTGTCTGTGTGAGTGTAAGTGTGTGTGTGTGAGTGTCTCACAGAACGTAAATGAAACAACACTCACACATACACATGTAATACACACACATGTAAATGTATTTACTTGGCTGCCATTTTGACGCAGTCTTTCACAATATGCTACATTTCCATAAATATTTTAGAAAATTTACATAAAATGTTTCTACGTCTTGTCTTGTCTTGTGTTCTCCTTCTTCCTTCTTCTGCTTCTACCTCTGCTTCTGCGGCTGCCAAATGAAGAAAAGAATTTAATTCATGACGACAAAAGTCGATTTTCTAAATCCACAAAACATATGGTAACAACAACATGCATGAAATGAAAATGTAATGCAAATGATGTGCGACGTTTTAGGTACGTATAAATGTGTCTTTGTATCCCTGTCTGTATGTATGTATGTATGTACCACTTGCTATCTCCGTCTCCCTTCAACTTAATGCCCTCTCATTCTGTGGACATTTACGCGTGGCAAAAATTGAGGCGCGTTGAGCCGCATGAAATTGCATTAAAAGCTAATGAGCTTGAAATAAAAGACAATTTGCTTTTGAATTGAAAAAAAGATATTTTTTGTCTTTATTTTTGCGGCGAAACGCAAAAGAGCATCAACCAAAGCAACCGCGAAAGTTTTTAATTTGGCCAAAAACAATGAATGAGAAAAAGCGGAAAGCACTTGAAAAAATGAATATTATGTATGTATAAAGGGAGCCCAATTTAAATGCTCTTTTCGAGTGGAATTAAAGCAGCAGATAGCTGAATATCTGCATTCTAATTCGCTGAATTCGAGTACCTTGCCGGGAGTACAGCGAATCAAATGCTCTTATTTGATTCGATGCTCTCTTTGGGCAGGCAACAACAATAACCATAAGCCGTTAATTCGCCCTAATGTTCACACCAATTTCACGCTCAATTAAAAAATGGCCACCAATGGTCCGACTTGGCTCTCGGAGTGCAAAAATTGCAAAGTCATCTAAGCAACGATCAGAAAGTTAATGCAGCGGACAGCGCTGCAGCAGCGCAGCAGCAGCGAGGCGACGTTTACAATTTTTGGCAATTCCGTTTTGACTTTGCGCACGGTGCAAAAGAGAAATAAAAGCTGCGTTTTCACGTTTGCTTGAAATGCATTTCGGTTTTTGAGTTGTTATCTACCCATCGAAACCGTTCCTTACATCTTTCTGGAAAATTATAGCTCAATAACACTAGTTTACAAAATTAAAACTTTTTTTTGCAAAGTGAACCAAAGTATTTTTTTCTTATGGACATTGGCCTTCTAAACACGAAAATGGCACTTAAAATTTTTTTCATGGAAGCGCTTTCGAAATATTCGAAATTTTTCGAGTTTTTGAGGTTACTCCAACACTTTTAAAAATATTTCCATTTCTACAAATCTGATTTGGCCGAACAAGGACTTAAATTAAAGGTGAGCTAATTCTCTTCAACTTTTGTCTATAAAGTATTTCTATTTTTTCCAGGACGATATGTTAGCTTTCGAACTCAAAAAATCACAAAAATCGCCCATTTTCGAACCTTTTAAAATCGCTAGCACCTGAACTGCTGAACCGATCTTAATACTTTATAGACAAAAGTTGAAGAAAATTAACTCACCTTTAATTTAAATCCTTGTTCGGCCAAATCAGATCTTTAGAAATGGAAATATACTCAAAAGTGTTGTAGTAACCTCAAAAATTCGAAAAATTTCGAATATTTCGAAAACGCTTCCATGAAAAAAATTTTAAGTGCCATTTTCGTGTTTAAAAAGCCAATGTCCATAAGAAAAACATACTTTGGTTGACTTTGCATTTTGGCTGTAAACTAGTGTAATTAGATATGTTGAATATATTTTTCTTTTTATACTCAAAATTTAATTTAAGCATGACATTCAGTGTCATTAAATTCTTTTAAAAGTTAGACACATATTTTTTTTTTTTTATGGAAGAACATCAAAGAAAAATGTCAAACCAACTTCTTGTTTAAAATTCAGTCAATACTGAAAGCTGGACCTACCGTTTCGAGTTCTCTAAAACCTTTGATTTTGTTTTGAAAGTTTTGTGTCTTACTTTATCTATCTGTGCCTTGTGTTCTGTCATAATCAGTAATCGTAATCAGTGTTTGCCTGTCCAACGGCAGTCTTAATTGCATTCATTTGCAAGTCCATTTGAAATCAGAGTGCAGTCAGATAAGCTGATAACGTAGGCGTTGCACTGCTGCCACAGTTGCATTGTTCTAAGCTCATCAATCGTCTTCTTCCATGGCCCTCTTTTTGGTATCAACTGCATTTGAAATACATTTCATACCACATAACCAGCATGCTCTGCATTTCCTGCTGTTTATTTGCATGTGTATTAGTGCGAAAAGGCAAAACTCTCATCAGTGCTCTCTCTCTCTCTCTCTCGCTCTACTCTTTAAGTTGAGTTGGGCTGAGTTTAGTTCTGTTCATTTGCTGTCTCACTTGCACTGGCGGTGAAGACGCAGGCGACTCAAATCTGGCCATAGAAAGTAATCTTAATGGGGTTTTATTTTCCATTTCTTTTTTTTGCCCTGGCAACTGAGCGCAAAGAGGCAAAAAATGGCTGGCAGCCCATGAAAATTGCAAAATGCATTCAGCGTCGGGGCCAACGCATAAATTGTGAACCCATTCCCAGATCTTAACTCGTGTGCAAAAGGACAGAGGGCGGGAGGGCGGTAGGGTGGAAGGGTGGCAAGTTGTCTGCGGATTTGAATAGCCAATTTGTTTGGCATTGTTTGCACAGATACTTTGCTCAGGATGGAAACAGTAGGAGGAACAGTGGGAGGAGCAGAACGAGTATACGATATGGGTTGAAGCATTTGCATTTCCAAGATAAAATGCAAATATTTCAATTTGTAACTTAAGCAAATTGCCTCAATGAGTGCAGCTGTCAGTCAGCCAGCCAGCCAGCCAGCCAGCCAGCCAGCCCAGTGCAGAAGCAGAAGCAGCTTCTTGGCCAACATACGAGTTTACTTTACGGCCCAGAACTTTCATAGCTTCTTCACGCCACGTGAAGCCCACTTGGACATATCCTACAAAATATAAATAAATTTGCAATTTATAAGCCAAAACAATATTTAAGGCTGATTGCTTTTTGTAATTGGCCGTAACTTTTGCCCAAATATCGTTTTCTATCAAATTCGATTTAGGTTCATTCAAGCGGCAATTAGCAGCAATGAAAACAGAAACAAAAACAATATTTGTTTACATTTTTAGGTTTTTCCTTGGCAATGTCTCTTTCAACTAATGGAGTATTAAAAAACTATTAAAATGTAGTTTGAATTTCATTGAAACACGGTCAAATCAATTTCCAATTTGTTGCAGCCTCTCAGTAATTTACCAATACCGTTTAAAGTGTTGATCAACGCAATAAGCCCATCTGAAAGTCAAAAATTAACCATATTTGCAAGTCAAGTAATTATCTAAATATATTGTTGCATAAATAAAGTTTTCACATTATCGCAAAAGTTTAAATTGTATTTGTTTCAAACACACTGGCAAACTTATCGACTTTTCCAACTTGTCAAATTGAAGTTTTCTTCACTCAACAATCTCGTGTTTGTGTGTATTGAAGCACAGAGCAAACTTTCCACCTCTCTATCAATAGTTGGAGAATATTTATTCTTATTCTCAATTGTAAACTAAATAAAATTACTTGCAATAGAAAGGAACTTGAGCAACCACCATTTGGTTTATTAGCCAGCAAAATCGAATCGAAATCCTTTTCCATCCTTTTCCTGTCCTTCTGACCTCTTCCATTCATTTTCCTTACTCTCACTATCTACACAATTTCCTTGTCGACATCTCTCGGCTCTAATTGCAATAACAACAATTTGCAACAAGTATGTGTAAATAGCGAGCGCCATGTTAAGTATTTGTGAACAGACTTCAATGTCGACAACTGCAACAGTAACAAAAACAACAACAACAGCAACAGCAACAACAACACATATAACAAACAACCTGAGAACAACAAGAGCCTAACCAAACAAGCGCCCAACAAGTTTTTGAACATCGTTGTCAGCGCGCCTCGTAAGCGCCATTCGCATACCCAAGATCAAGTATGTCCCGAGAGGGGTATATTATTTATATGGCAAGTATGTGATATTATTTATTTGTATTATTTCTCAAGTTTCGTGGAGTGCTTTAACAAATAAGAAAGTTAATGTAAGGCTCAGTAAAAGTAATTCATTTCATTATTTTAAAAACGGCACAAAAATTAAAAGATGTATTTTAATTCTTAGTGATTATTGTATTCTTATTGAGAAAATAATTGTTTAATAGCAAAGAAACTCATATATTACTGTATGTATAAAAGAATTTCATTTAAATTAAGTATATTTAAATTGAGTATATTTATTTAAATGTCATTTTATAGGAATTATTGTTGAATTTCTTCCAAAATTAATGGCAGACTTCTCAATGCGAGCTCAGCAATCTATGCTATATATGCTGAATAATACAAAATATAACTATTAATATGTATAGTATAAGAGGATTACCATTCGTAATGGTTTTTAATTCTTAATGAAAATAAAAAATTAAAAATACTTGCTCTGTTATTTTACAGAGTATACTTAAGTTGTGTCTAATGTCTCTAGAAATCCAAGTTTGTTTTTTGTTGTATCACACTCTCACTTATTGTGCGTCTCTCTCTCTCTCTCTCTATTACTGTCTCTTAATCCGCTGTCCAACTGTCTTTGGGCCTCTGCTACTGTTGCGTCTGTCAGTCAAAATGTCATTATTGTTGTTGCAAGTTGTTGCAAGTTGCTGCTGCTGCTGCTGTTGATGTTGATGCCACTGTTGGTTTTCTTGTACAAGCTCGTGTTATTTGAACAAAAACTGTGTACTCAGAGGGTGGAGATTTCAATGGGCTCAAGCTGAAAGTACATGTGTGTGTGGGGAAAGGAGAAAGGACGCAGAGAGGCTCTAGAGAAAGTGTGGAGAGGGCGAGGTCCTGACACTCTTGTTTGCTAAACAATGCAATGTATGTCAAGGCAAAATATGTTCATTCAACTCAACAAAACAAGAGCATCAATAATGCAACACGATTCTACAGTTTTACAATGCGTGTGTGTGTGTGTGCGAGTGTGTGTGTGTGCATGTGTTTGATAGAGGGTTCGGTTGGGTGTTTGATTGGGTTGTGCTCTGTTTGTTGATTACATAAATGGAATTGAAATGTACTTGCATCGAATTGAAATCGAAATGGAAATTGCGTCTGCCAAGTCTTTTCAACGGATGATTGTAGCTTTCAACTCGTTAAAGATTCTGTTATTTACGACCTTGAAAGCAGCTACATGAAAATGTACAGTCTATTTGGAATTAAGAAAGAGAATTACTTCAGTATATGCATAGTTTTAGAAAGTTTTCTACTTAATTCATCTGTTAAATTTTCTCAGTCATTGTGTCACTAGACATATTTAAGATATTTTGTTTTGATCAAAAAACAAAATGTAACTTTTAATTATTTTCAGCTTAAATTTAAGGTACATAATGTAAGCTCCACTTTTGATTTCTCATATCATTTAACTATAATGTCCGGCAAAGTTACTCAAATGGAAATGTACTCAAAAATCAACAGAGAATTTTCATATTTTTAATTAAGTTGTGCTCCTATTTGGTACGCTTAAGCAGAAAACCAAAGCAGAAAAATGCAATTGAAGTTTTCCGCTTTTCAATGCAGGCATGGTCCAAAAAAATATTGCATAAAAACTGCCATTAAAAGGCAGACAAGCAAATTAAAACTCCAAGAAACAAAAAAAGGCAATACCCCTAAGAATAACAAGAAGAAGCTGTGGAACAACAAAGCAGTTTGGAATATAAAGATTCGTTACGGACTGTATAAAAGTTATAAACTTTGTTTAAAAAACAATTACAAGCTGCAAAGTAACAACAACAACGCGAACAACAACAAAGACAAAAGTAAAGCAAACGCATAAAGAAAATATTAAAAATATAAAGTTTACAGTCGATAAAAAGCAGCAAAAGGCAATGCAAGAAAACTCTTTATGACAAAAGGAAAAATAATAATAAACAGGACGCGAGACCGAGTGAGAGAGAGAGGAGAAAAGTGCGGGAGGAATGCAGCAACATAGGCACTAAACGGCCACTTAAACGTTAACTTGATTTAGCACCTCGTAACGAACATGGCTAAGAAAGAAACAACGGCAGGGAGGGACCCCAAAAGGGCAGGGCTCTTAAAGTGGGAGCTTTCTAGGCGCAACGATATAAAAACAGATCAACAGAGCAAATGCAATAAAAGAAGAATATACTTCAAAACGGAAATGAAAGAACATAATCTGATAGCTCCTGAAAGCGAACAATGCCATAAAGCAATCCATATGGGAGGGTTAAAAAGAAGACATGCAATGGACTTGATAATTGCCAGCACGTAAATCATGGCCGAAACGCATTGTGATTGCTCTCCCAGTTACATTTTGATTAGCTGTTAACGATTTTCCCACAGATTTGTTGTAAAGTGAATGTCCTGAGGGTTTCTCCAACATTTGAGTTACATTTATATAAAAGTAAAAGAACAATATCCATCCATTTATTTATTGATTTTATTAATTGATGTTATATTTCATCTAAAAAAATTAAACATATCTTTAAATTTGAGGCATGAAAATGTTTTCGTCATTAGACTTTTACCTAGTAAAGAGTTTATTTTTTATTTTTTATAGGATTTGACAAGTTACTCAAGATCGGGACAAGCTTTATCTGTAGGAGCCTAGACCATAAAAATATTTCGTAAATTTATTACTGAGATTTACTTCATCATATTCCATATGCAGATTTTATTATATTTGAAGTTAAACCGTGTATAAATGTTGGTTTTAAAAATCATTTTTTCACCAAGCAAATGCATTTTGTAGAAATTTCCACTTCGATTTGAATTATGATGGGATTAATATTTCGAAATGACTAATTGAGCTCATTTCAAGTTTTCTGAGTAATGTTGTCGTAGCTTTTGGGCTACAAGTTTATCTCTTAACTTATGGCAAATGCAACAGCTTCCAAAATTAAACAAAATTCACCAAAAGTAGGATAGGTGAACGCAGTGTGAGACATTCATGGCAATGGCCTGACAACCGCAAGGACTTCTAAATCGTGACAGGGGCGAAAAGGGGGCAGCAAAAGAAATAATGTCCTGCGGCCACGTTGGGAAATGAAAACATCCAGTTGCTTTCTACTTTTTTAGTATACTTTTATACTCTTTGTTGAAGGCATTGTACAATATTGATTGATGGGTCAAAGTTTAAAAATTGTAGAAAATATCTCAATTAGGTCTTAAAATCATCGAGTTGGAGAATGACTCCCTTATTGATAAGATTTGAAAGTTTTTACACGAAAGTCTATTTGTTATGTACGTTTCTGTTGAATATATCATGCATTCATTATCTTATCCGATTACCCAAGATTGCATTTTATATATGTTCTCAATATTCATATGTAGATATGAAATCTTTAAAACATTTTACAGATAAAATCATTATCTTATCCGACTACTCAAGATTGTTTAAATTTATAATAGGTTAATGAGTTATTATTTCAGATAAAAATTCTTTATGACTTTTTTAAGATTATATTAAGTTTTCGGTACATTATTCGACAAACAAAGAGTTTAAAGACAGTTGTAAAGATTATAGATTTGAATATAATGCTCAAGATTACAAAGATAAACCCAAGACATTTCTTTAAGATCTATTAATCTATTTTTGAACCTCTGATCCTTATTCATCTCATTGAGGATAAACTGCAGAAGAATGTATTTATTTTTTTATGTACTCTAAAAGTTAGAGTGTTTAATATTCATGTGAGTCCAAAAGTTGCTATATCATCAGTTTTCTTATTTTTTTTTTTTTTGAGTGTCTGTTTGTGTGGAAGGGGTTGGAGTGTGGGGTCGGCGAAAGTTACGCGAATCGCTTCGAGCTGATGAGTGGTGTGTCCGTCCGAGGAAAGCCGAGGGAATGGGAGGGACAACTGGGAATGGTGCGTCCACAAAGCATTCGGCGCGTGGGAGCTGAAACTATACGAGAGTACGTACATGAAAGTAAATGCAAAAAGTGTTCCTCTTTCTCTTTTTTTGTCGTTGTTGTCGTTGTTGTTTGCTGTTTTTTTCGCTGGTACGGCAGCAAATTTATCGCCTGGCATAGAGGAAAACCGCAAAGGCAAAAGGCAAGGAATTCATCATCATTGCTCATCATCATGTGGCTGTGGAAGTGGCAAGCTGTCAGTAGGCGTGGCACACACAGCACATCAGGCACATCGGTTCCCAGCGGTGTGATCCGCAGTTTGTTTGATGTGCCCCACAGCCATACAAAGAATATAAGACAGAGACAGAGAGACAGAGAGAAAGAGTAAGAGAGATGGGGAGAAAACAAACTTGGGAACGACCGCAGCCAAAATATGTCCTTTATTATATTTCCTTTACTTTTTTCGCTTCAGTTTTCTGCTTTTTTGTCTGTGGCAAAGTTAATCCTTGGGCATCAATTTCCCGAAATAATTTGAGCAACATCAAAACTTTTAATACGACCAATGATAATGGCAAGCATCCGACCTCGTCCCATTGCTCTCGTGCTCGGGGAAAAACTTTTTTTATTGCCCTCGCACCGTAATTTCTTTGTCATGAGTTATGGGGTTCAAGCCACGTCCGTTGCGACCTTTGACACACTCCGATCTCCCCCCACTGCTGCTCTTGTCTCCTGCGGTCAGTTCTGGTCATTATGTTGTTTATTGAGTGCTACACCTGAGCCTGACGCCGCGGGTGTCCTTGCAACCAGAAGAGAGAGACAAAGAAGAGAGAGAGACAGAGACAGAGAGGGGGAGAAAGCTCAAAGTGGAGCCTCTTTCCTTGGATGCATTGTGAAGCAAATTGACGGCAGACAAAGGCTCTGCATGGTTTCGTCTTTATATGGCAATTGCTGCCTGGATTTAACCTTTGCCATGCGGTGAAAAGCTTCCAAGCATAATGGAAAATTTGAATTGGATAATTCCTTTGTGGCCGACAATCTACTGGGCACAAAAGCCACAGCCCACCGAGAAGAAAAGTACTATACATAAATATTTCCTTAAATTGGTTAAAGTATATTTCAACTTTTTAGTTGTCTTTAAATAACATATCTAATTGTCACTCTTTGTATTGAAACTATTGACAACAGCCATTCGAATTATGAAAACTAAGTAAGAAAACTGAGTCCACCATTACATTTTAGTAATAAAAACATTGCTAATGGCCAGCAAAGTCAATTGGTAGTACTTATTATCCAACAATTCGAGTGCTACTCGTAAACATGTTGCTTACCAAATTTTTTGACTTCTCTCAAGTTACTCAGTTATTAAAATAGACATTTTTTCACCCAAACATTGACAAATTCTAAATTGCAAACATTTTATGATTAGCTCAAAACTGAGTCTGTCGATTCTCTGTGAAATTTTAAAGATCGAAAACTAGATTTACTTCCATTTTTGTTTTAAAAATCACATACTGCTGCATACTCATGCAGTCTGTCTAGAGATAAGAAAACTTGGATAATTGGTATTAATTGGTAATGTACTTCTAGAGCTGCCAACTTGTTTTATCCATCTTGTCATAATTTCCATAAGAGGACCAAATAAACTCAAATTACGCTAATAAACCGAATTGACATACCGTAAAATGAAGTTGATGTTTGTGAAATTTGCCAAAATGCATAATTGCTGCAACGTAACGGTAACAGTAGAGGTAACGGTAACGGTAACGGTGCTGCCAACTTGAGTGGAACTCGATAAATGTGGGAACAGCAATAATCGCATTTGATGCGTTGTTCAATGTCGCCTCAATATGCAAAGAGGAAACACACAAACATCGAGAGGCGCTGCAATTAGGCAGCAAGGACAATGGCTGTGCGGCAGGATGTGGCAGCTGTTGACGACGAAATTATGCAACACAAGTTGCATGCAACAGCAGTAACAGCAGTGGGAGGAGGAGGAGGAGGATCCGAGGCAGCCGTAGCATGCTTGTTTTTTGCCAATTAAACGCATTTGCTAAAAAACAAATTTGCCCCGTGGCAACGACAGGATGCCACAAGGACGCCAATGATGAGGCAGACAACAATAAGCGCCAGTCAGGATAACAACAACAGCCAGGAGGCAGCTTGCAGACAGGCGCCGCCAGGTGGCGCACCAGGTGAAGTGGGCGAACTTGCAGCACGTTCAACGACTGCGTCTGTTCAACGTTGAAACAAGTTTATCAACGTGTGAAAATTGCAAAGCGCAATATGCAAAAATAACAACAACAATCAGGTTTAATGCCCCCGCCCCTTCCAGGGTGACAGCGTTATGAGGGTTGCATATTCAAATGCAAATCACGTCATCAATATGCAGCGCACACACACTGCCAACCCCCTTCCACCTTCCACCCACACAAGAAGACGCCACAAAAACCGAACCCAACCCCATCCCCGACCCCAACCCCTAGAAGTGGATACCCAAGAGCGACCGCAAGCTCAAGTACATATTGGTCTCCGTTTCATATCGAACCTTGCATTTTGATAAAACTATCCATGGGCGAAGTTAAATTTTGTGGCCTGAGATAGAAAAAGAGAAACACAGAGAGAAGGAGCAAGAGGCAGATAGAGAGAGAGATAGAGAGAGAGAGCAATAGTCCTTGACGCTGGCGAATTTCGTGTCCGAAAGTTACACGTGTCGGTTGCCTTGTCATTATGAACTTCTAATGATGGACAGTAAAAACTTGCAGGTTTTTAATTATATTGCAACGGTGTTATATTTAAGTGCTTTCCGAGGGTGGCTCAAACACTTCACCAAACGGAGAGCTAAGCAAAATTTATAATAAATACCCGTTTCGAATGGTGGGCATGATTCAACGTTATTTTTAATCGAAGCTTTTATTATGTTGGACTTTACTAATTATTTATATATCAATTATAAATTATTATTATACATTAGTTATTTATTTAACATTAAATATTATTATTATTATTGCATGATTGAGTTTTAAATAAAATTGTGGGTGATTTGATCAGTCTTAATAATGAAATTTATAGTGCTTCTCTGAGGCACCCCATTAAACTGTTTTCATCAGAGCTCAAAGTGATCAAAGATGCATTTATCGAGAACACTGTTATGGATTCCATTTACTCAAATAACTTATCCTCAGTTTTTAGATACTTACTGAAGCACTGCTAGGCAAATGTTTACTTGGTTGCATTTTGGTCTGCTCATGTGATTGTCCCTCAAAATCTTTTTAGATCCACTGAAAGCTAGCTTAGGGTATTCTATCTACTCCATTGCACTCTGTGTTGGCATATGCTCTCAACTATTTCGAGTAACCCTCTTAGTCTCTCGGTCACCTCAATTGAGTTGAGGCCTTGTGTTTGTTTTTTGTCAAAGGCAGCAGATGATGACGACACTTTGGCCGGTTGGCATCGATATAAAGTTTCCTCTCCAGTTTGTTTTCTTTTTTTTGCCTATGGTGGGAGATGCAGCTATCTACATTTGCAAACTCATCATTTTCTGCTTTTCCTCTGGTACTTCTCCTCCCTCTCCCAGCTCGTCATGCTGCCTGACAACTGGCAGGACGAAAAAATAAGTCACTCACTTAAAAGTTCAGCGGCTGCAGCGTTGCAAAGTTTGTTCACTGGCCATGTCCTTGTGGAGCTGCATGCCCATGTCCATGTCCTGTGCCGGAGCTGGTCAGTTAGTTTCAATTTTAGTTTTTAGCTTTGAGTTTGGGTTCCCCCCTTTTTACATTTACCCTCTCTCTTTTCCTTGGACAAACTGTACGCTGATTATATGTGACAACTTAATGAGTTTGCGGCCAAACATGGCTTGTTAAACAAATAAATTAATTAGCGCTCTAATTGAGTTTTTTTTCACTCGTCCCTCTCCACAGACTCCACTGGGTCGTAATTGATGAGCTCTCAAGCTGGCTGCTGGCGGCGCTTTAAATAATTCCAAAGAAATTAACTATAATTCACATTTCAACCGGTTCACAGTTTGCACAAAACGAATGCAAACATCGGCAAACGGAGCTCAGAATTCACAATTCATTTTAATTTGTCAGCTAATGGGAATTTAAATTAATTTTAAATTTTTCGAAGGCTGAATAAATAATACCACTTAGTGGGAGTATGTCAACAAATCTATACCCTGGAGTTTATTCATTTGTATATAAACTCATTCAATATTTACATTTGCACTTGTAGTTTAAATAAATAAAAGAACATACAAATATTTTCATGTTTGACTTCTATTTCAATACATACCCCTTTTCGGTGCTGTTGCGTTTGCAGGGTATACAAAAATGCTTTTATGAATATGTTAAGCTGACAGAGTTCATTGGAATATACATATGTATCCATAGGCTTTGCTGTATTTAAGAATTTAATGCAAAACGTAAATTGTTCGTTAAGTCGTAAGTCATGCTGAAATATTTATTTAATTTTACGACTTTTTTAATCAGCTGAAATACCCACAATCTCAATCTGCTTTCTTTTGAGTCGAATTATCGATAAGTTTCTATTAAAGATCGATATCAGCAACCGCTCAATTTGTAGTCGACAAATACTACACTTTAATTTATTTATCGATTAGCGTAAGATTATTCCTAGCCCTAAAAATTGATCACTATTCACCTCTCTCAAAAAGTAAACACTTGAATTTTAATAAAATATTTGGAATTTTTACTCCATTTAATGAGTTTCTGTACATTAACATTTTTTCGATGGTAAATTAGTGTTTTTTTTTGTAATTTTTGTTAGCTAAGATTAGCCAAATTGCTAATAACTTTTTCGTATATTTTTATACCTTTCAGGTAAGTGTCTGCATTAATGAACTCATCATGATCGTGTAACAAGACGGGAGTGTGGTGTAAAGGTGAGAAACCAAATGCCGGAATGCCCTCCCTCCGCAGATAGCGGCTATCGGTGCCGCCAGTGAAGATCTGTGGCTTGATTTCGAGACATCTGCAAGAGTTTCAAACTGTTGAAAGCAGGTTCAAATAGATCCCAAAAGTGATCTCGACTTACAATTCATCTGTGGCTTGCTTGAATGCCACCCAGAAGGGATTACCATCGTCGATGACGGTGGGTTTCACATACGGATGCTTCTGCTCGAATTCAATCTCAATTCCGCCGCCCGCTTCCTCGCACCATTTTTTCAACTGAGGTAAAACAATGAAGTATATTCATGTAGAATAATTGTTGAAGATTCTCTTAAACTTACTTGATCCTCGTGTTTCCCAAGATCAGCATCCAGTGCGATTCGTGTATCGAATCCAGCTGTCAAAAATGGTGGCACCACATTGCTCTGAACTCCACCGCCGAGCCGGGTTATATTCACGGTCGTCACATCGCCAATTGTCAGTTCCGGGTTGTTCTTCAAGCGATCCACCTGTGTCTGTCTGAGCTCCATCATTTTGCTCATTATATAGGTAATTTTCTCGCCTGCAGTGTTTGGCAACAACAGCGAACCGTGACCAGCCTGACCCGTTGCCTTAAATGTCATTCCTATATAAGAGTTTATAATAATAGTTTCAAATCTGTTTAGTAATTTGTACTTACGCCACACTGTGCGCTCGCCATAATAAACTGGAATCTCTTCCTCGGGCGAGGCCAGACCTTCGTCCAGTCCACATCCCACATTTAGATTGCGAAAATCATCGGTATCAATGAAAACACGCATTCCACGGGCACCTCCCATTTCCTCATCTAATTGGAGATGTAGATCACCAATAAATATGTCAAATTATGATCACAAACAGAAAAATAACAAATTAAAAATAAAAATACTATAGATGCTCATCAAATAACATGAAGAATAATATATGATGAGCTCTAAATTCTATCTTCACTTTATCTTTAGTTTTCCCAAACGAAACATACCTGGCACATATGATAGGTGTATGGTGCGTTTGAAAGTGACTCCACTTTTCTTCAGTGATCTGATGGCTGCCAAATACCAAGCACCTACACATTTCATGTCCTGAGCGCCACGGGCATAGATATTTCCCAGGATATCCATATCGGCGCTAAATGGCGCCCGTGTCCAGCTCTCAGGGAACACGGGCACCACATCCATGTGTGAGTTGAGCAAAATAGAAGGCAAACTGGGATCCTCACCCGTCCAAGTAATAATCAGCACGGGATTTGCTTCATCGAAAGGATGGAAGACAGATACGGGCAATTCCAGCTCTTCGGCCTGTCGCTTTAGGAAATCCACAGCGGGCTCTATAGATTTTGAACAAAAGTTGAGAAAGAATTTAAATATTGATTTGTTGAACCCACCATAGTTGGGATCTGGATGTACGGTTGGTATGCGAAGGTAGTCCCGAAAAAATTTGATTTCCTCGTCGTTATCCCACTGCTCATAACTCATCTTGTTGATCTCTTACTTACTCGTACCTCTGTTACGTTCAGCAGCTGAAACAGCACTGCCTGCGATCTGACTTTGACTCTATCGTAGCTCTGCCTCTGCCTCTGGTAATCTACACAAAATGAAAAACAAAGTAATATTCCGAGCCAATGAGCGATAGCCGCTGAGTAAATAGATTGAGTAACTTACTCGGGTCATAAATGCGATTAATGCATTTTGAGCGGATACAAGCAATTTACTATAATTTACTCGCTCTCTGGTCTGAATCTGTTGATTCAATCTTAGATATTATATAATCCCAGACAAAGATTGCATAATAGCTACTTACATAACGTCAACTTGGTTTGAAGCTGCATACCCGCCTAAACTGTGACTGCAAAACTAGTTTGTCTAGTTGCATAACAAATTTCGTGAAATAAAAACTCCAAAAATAGTATTAAACATTTTATATACAAAAGAATTTAAAAGTACATATCAAGAATTTTACGACGCCGATAAGCCGACTACTGACTACACAGCCTATGAAACTATTTGAATTTGTTATTTTTGTCAATCCAAGTAGACTTGCTGATAACGTATCTCTTTAGGCTTGCTGCGATGTTGATGTCGTTAGACCAACTGCAACACGATAAGATTTCCCTCCCTCCACATGAACAGGTTACTGACTTTCAATTATGTCACATTATGTCACGAAATGCGTGTCGTGAATAGACTGTCGAATGCCCTGTAAGAAGTGGTTATGATTTATTTTCATATTTTTATACCCGTTACTTATAAAAATAAGTAAAAGGGGATATTGTATTCGTTGCAATGTACGTAACAGGGAGAAGGAAGCATCTCCGAGCCTATAAAGTATATATATTCTTGATCAGCATCAACAGCAGAGTCGATATAGCCATGTCCGTCTGTCCGTCTGTCTGTCCGTCTGTGTGAGCGCCTAGATCTCAGAGACAATAAGAGCTAGAGGAACCAAATTTGGCACACAGATTTCTATAAGCCCCACGCAGATCAAGTTTGTTTCAAAATTTTGCCACGCCCCTTTCCGCCTTCGCAAATTGCGAAAAGCCACCATTCGCACAGTTTTTAAGATATAAGCTTTTTTTTTGTAGTTTTCGTTAATTACTGTTAATAACTATCATCCTACTAAATTGCAATAAGATGGGACAAATAGAACAATAGTAATGTATGATTAAAGTTTTATGCAATGTAAGTGCCTAAAAGCATGCAATAAAAATATTTTCAATTTAGTTAAATAAGTAAAGGGTATTCTATAGTCGGGAGCTCGACTATAGCCTTTCCCACTTGTTTTTTATTATTTTGGGCAAAAATGCAATATTGAAAATATGTTTTTATATAGGTTTTGCATATTTACCAATTCTGAAAACCAAGAAAATTATGGTTAATGCTCTGTTAATATGTTTGAGGCATTGATCAGGATTTTGGTTCGGTTCGCAAACCATTTTATAGGCCCCCTGAACCTAAGAATTCAGTTAGAACTTTGGCTTAATTTAATACATGACAAATATTTTTATTAGATTTATTTTTTCTTTAATTACACGGTGCTACAAAAAATCAAAATTAAACTTCTGGCATGGGACATATGTAAAATGAAAATTTTGTAAATAATCAATCATAAAATGAGATTTAAGTATGACTAATTATATTATGATCAAATTATGATTCAAAGTCTCAAATCATTGTAATATTTTTTTTCGAGCCGAGCTTCTTTTGTGCGTTTCGGTTTGCAGCCTTGAGTATTGTATTGTTTGTATTGGGTACCTGTTAAATAAATAAAGTTAACTCCCATTTTATTACCACAACATTATTGAATAATAGTGAAATGTAATTTTCATTATAAATATTTTATCCGATGCCAATGAAATGACAAATGCACTGCGAAAACAGGTAATTAGGCCCAGAACTGTAATTATTATTCATTTAAGATTATTGTTTGAAAATTAATTTGTAGGTACTTGAGCTTTAAATCATTTATTTAATGTACCCCAACTAAAAGTTCATAAAAACAAAATGCAGCCAAATCGTTTAGCGGCAGTTCGTTGAACTGATTTGCAGCAGTAAGTAGTAAAAAACGGGCCCAGGGTGGAAGGGGTTAAGGCAAAAGTTTTCCGCCAGTGCCAAGAGCAGAAAATTTATGTAGAGTTACTGCAGTTGTTGTTGTTGTTGTTATTGCTTAAGTAGTGGTTGTTGTGCCTTTGCACATCATTAAGCGATAATTATTTGGAGGGCGGCGAAATGAATGCAGAAAAGTATTGCAATTTGAAGGCAGCAAGGGAGGATGGGAGAAAGGAAATAAACTTCAGATTCACAGAAAGTCAAAATTTAAGTTTTGAAAGAAGAAAAGTTTGCTATAAAGTCTATCATTTGGTTCTTATCTTAACTTTAAGATTCCTTTTATATGTATATAACTCAAGATTTCTTTTCAATCAAGAAATATTTTGTTATCTCCTTTTTATTAGCATTTTCAGTCAATGAAAAGTGGATAGGAACTGCTTAGGTCTCACATGTCGCTCAAATGCTCACAACAAAAGGTCAAAGGCCAGTTTTGACTTGGGTTTCCCAATTGTCCACCTGTCCAGTTTTGCCCAATTCTTTCTTTTTAATACTGTGCAAATTAATTCTCTCGTGCTGCTCGACAAATCTGGAATGCACTGCATATAAAGCCAGACAAATGTGAATGGGAATCGAAGTCAAAGCCGAATCCAAAGGACTGACCCATGGTATCCGCCACAAAAGAGAGAGTAGAGAGTCAAGCAATTGACTTCGGGCCAAATTGACAAACTGACAGACTGACAAACAGACAAACAGACAAAGCGACAAAGCGACCAACCGTCTATTTATTTGACAATTTGCAAAAGGCAAGCAAAAAGCGACTAAGAAGCAAATAAATATCTTATTTCACAAAAATTCAAAATAAAACGAAATCATTTTCTAAAGAAAAAGGCCAAGCAAACGTTCAACTTCAGTTCAGTTCAGTTCAGGGGAGCCACAAAAGTAACAAAATCCCATAAACACGACATGTCACAACACAACACACAGCTCAGTCTTTCTCCCTCTCTCTCTCTCTCTCTCTCTTTCTGCCTAATTTAAGAAAAAGACAGGGAAAAAGGAAGAAAGCTGCAGAAGATGAAGACGACTTGGCTTTGAATTACGTCAGAAATAAAAGCAAAATGCGGAAAATACAAAAATAACATATCCTAAAGCCGGAGAATATTTTCACATATTGAACAAATGTTGTCAGTGGCTCTCTTTGGTTCCCGAGTGGATTTCCCCAATGACTTTGTCCTTTTGCATTTGCATTTCAAATTCGATTCGATAGCTTTTTGGGCCTTTTGCTGTGCAAGGAGGGGGGAAAGTCCACAGTTAATTGGAAAATCACAAAAGCCCCACTGGCTAATCAGACGGCATTCCAATGCTCTTTTAACCCAACCAATTTACCCAACTGTGTGCGCTCTCTTTTGGCCCTGAGTTGTTTTAGCTACTTGACCAACATTTGCTAATTAATTGTTCTACCATATGCCGCAGTAGACTGGGACTAAACATATGTAATTGTATTACCGTTAATTGAAAGGCCTCATCACCATCATCATCATCATCATCCTGTTGATGATGATGTAGAGCTGGGACAACTTTTGTGTCGCTCGGCATAATAATTACATTTGTTATTTTGGCAACGAAGCAAAACAGAAACCACACACCGAACCCAATTCCCAAAAAGCAAACAACGACATCGAAAACAAATCAGTAGAAAATATATTAAAAAATTTAAAAAAATTGAAAAAAATTAAGATGATTAGAAAAATAAATTGGTAAAAATATTGTCAAAAATTAGGTTTTTCAAGAAATTTAAATATTATTTGTTGTAGAAACCTCAGTTAGATGTTGAAGCTCCTCTACCATTAATGATCCGAAATCGGCATAGCTTGAAAAGTATATAGTCCCAATCTGCAAACTACATTTTGTCTTATTCACAACCTTGTGAACACACCCGAGTACCTACCGTGAGTTTATTCAATGATATACAGTCGAAAACATTTGAATATTCGCTGTGACTTTGAAAAAAGAGTCCGTTAACTGCTTTGAGTTGTTTTGGCTTTTGACATCAAAATGTGGCCCACAGAATATGCCCAGTAAAAATGTGCTGTGGCACACGCAGCGCATTTTGGGGCAAGTTCAGGCGACACTCGCTCCTTTGGCTGCCTTTCTGGCTGTGGCTCGGCACATTTGCATAATTATAAGATAAATAACAAAAATTTACAACAATAACAAAGCAGCTGAAGGAATGATTATGCAGCCTCCTGTGACAACTGCTGCCCCTTGCTCCTTTTGCACATCCTGCTCCTGCTCCTTCTCCTTTTAATTCTCCAGCTCGTCGAGTTTTTGTTTTATTTGATTTCTGAATGCCAAGAATAACAACAAGAACAACAACACTTTATGCAAATATATGTGGGCTTGTTCGGGGCGTGGCAGCGGTCGCCTTATCTCCTAGTTGAAATAATAAACAATTCTGGAGAGAGAGAGAGAGAGAGAGACAGAGAGAGAGAGAAAGAGAGCTGCGAGTGTGACAAGCGGATGTCATGTGTGTGGCACACATATTTCACAAAAGTGCCAAACAGGAAACACAACACGACGACATTGTGTTAAATTTATTACAAAACGGCCGCCGTGGACATCATGCTACTGGCCAGGCCAATTTGTGCAATGCTTTTTATGCTGTCATCCTCTGGCATCATCGCAGTGTCCTTCCAACCGTCGCGACGGTCTGACATCCTGGTTGGCTGTCGGCTTAAGTGCCCCTCCGAAATGCAGATCCAAAGCTCGACCTCGAGCACCATTAATAGTTGACACATTGATTGCCACAGTCTCAGCCAGTAAGTGAAAATGAACAGGCCAACTAAGTGTATTAACTGCATTTGCATACCCTGTAATCGTTTAAGCAAAAGAGCATTTTACAAATGTGCTAAGGATGCTGATATTCAAACCGGGCAATAAGTTATAAATGTTTATTTTGTATGCCTTTTTTTATGAAGTGTGTAGACAAGATATACAGGATTTTTAAACACATTTCAATAAATAGAAAATAGTTATTTTATAAAATTGAATTATATTTTATTTAATTTAATTTAAATACTGTTTATACCTCATATGCCCTGTTACTTATAAACAAAATATAGACAGATTCTGTTCACTTTTCCATATAAATACCAGTTAAACTGCTGAATTTGTATGGCTACTTTTTAGACTGTCTCAGTCTGTTGAAGTTTTTTTTCAACAATTGTTGAGAGAATGTTACAGATAAAAATGTTTAATTGCATTTATTACAATTTGATTGGCAGCCTGGCAATTCGCATTAAATGAATTTCTCATGTTTCATTTGGCCTTATGAAATTTTAATGGAACAGTTAAAAATATTCTAGGAATTCGTTGCTCAATTTTACAACAAGATAGAGAAATGCTCTGTCTCTAGAGAGAGTGAGAGGAAGATATATATAGAGAGAGAGAGAGAATGTTTCATGTCTTGTGATGTGCCAATTGAGGTCAGCTGAAAGTTGAGTCGGTTTATTATTAATTTTTCAATATGTTAATTAGAAGTGACAAGGAATCGAGAAAAGGTTTTAGGGTTGCGGAATATATGAGTAGGTACTGAATGCAAGAGAAGAACAAAAATAGATGGAATATTGAATGTGTAAGTCTTATGTCAGAATACAATTGACGTTTGTATAGAATTTTTAATTGCCTTAGAAGTGAATAACGCTTATAAAACCACTTTGTTACAGTCAGACAAGGAATTCGGACCATTTATTTACAAGTTATCTAATTAGCAAAGCATCAATTGACTGCATAATCATATCACACGCCCATTTGCTCTCTGTGGCAACCATAAACTACATTGATTTCAGCTAGCCACGCCTCTTAATTAAACACAAACAACAACTACAACACAAACAAGTAACAACAACAGCAACAACAACAACAGTTTGAGCCAACAAAACGCCAAATTAAATATGTATACGCCGTGTGGCCGAATCGCAGGCTCAGACTCGAGACTCGAGTTGAATGTCGACAATTAAAAGCCCCGCCTTCGACTTTTCCAAAATAAAATTAAAAAAATAATAAGCGCTGTCTGAGCAGAGCAGAAGCGATTGCAAAAATCAGAGTATTTAATTGAAAGCTGCAGAAGAAGAGAAGCCAAGTAGCCGCAATCACAGACAACGCTCCTGTTCAGCGTCAGCTTCAGTTTTCAGCCTCATCCTCCGAGATGTTGGCTCATAAATAAAATATGCCAGGAAGAGAGAGAGTGAGAGAGAAAGAGAGGGAGAATGTGACAGCGAATGAAACTGTGCCTTAATTCCCTTGTCGTCCACTTGGGTGTCCTCTTGGCTGTCGTTGTCAATCACGCCTTCTCCTCGCTGATTACACGAACGCGGCCATTTAGGGCCCTGTTTGGCTGCGGACGCCTGACATATTAATGAAGTAGCCAAGGCAGCTGGTTAAATGAATGCCGAGCACTGCGCATTGTGGAGCGGCAGCATTTTAAATCAATTCGTGAAACAATAAAAACTTGACTTTCGGATCCTTTGCTGCCTTTGCTGACATTGCGCATACGACGTGTGTGACGGCCGAGGCAGAAGTGGGGCCAAAGTTTGTTTGGCCCCGTTTTGGCTCCGGCTTTGGCCTCGTTTGGCACATTTGCCAAATGAGAAAAGTGACGCAAAAGTTTTACTCAAAAAAAAAAAAAAACAACACACATTTCGGTGCACGTTTTGTGTTTCATGCCAGACTCATTCAAATGCACTCACACTCACACTCAACACTCACTGAGCACTCACAACGCACTCAACGTTTGGCTGCTAAAGTTGCCTCTAGTTATTCGACTTTTGGTATCTGTCTGTTTGTCTGTCTGTCTGTCGGTGCTGACTGTCTCTATCATTCTCTCTGTTTGTCTGTCTGCGCTTTGCATAATTAATTTTTTAATGTCAATCATACGCACTGTGTGCCATGAAATATATGCACACTGTTTATTCCATTTTCAATTTGAGCACATAATTCGCTTCTGTCTTCCATCTGCTGTCTTTTTCTCTCAGTCTCTCTTTGTCTCTCCTTTCTCTGTCTCTCAATGCTAAGTTGCCAAAAACTTTATCATGTAATTAAATTTGTAATACACAAATTAATTTTTTTTCTGTTAATGTTTGGCGCATAATTTGTTGAAATTGTTGGATAATTGAGACGGCAGTTTGACATTGGATGTGTAAAACAGTTATTGTTCTGAACTTGCAGGCATCTGGAGTGGTTCAAGGTTGAAACTTTGCTTCAACTATGATTGCAGAATGTTCATAATAAAAATCTATTTAAGATTATAACTAGTCCTAAGCTTAAACTGCACAAATGGACGATTAAGTCACGTCGAATACTTCCATCTTCTGTCGATTTAAGGTATCAGTTATCTCTCTTGTTTGATATTGGGCATTTCTACGGTATCAACTAGTCAAGCAATCTGTGTGTGGTTTCTCTTTGATATTCTGAGTCACTTTTCGGATCACAAGTCAAAGGAGTACAAATACTTTCTAGTATTTCAACTGTTTTCTTTACACCTGGAGCCTTTAGTACACCTTTGCAAACTATACGAACTGTCAGCGACTTGCAGCAGCTGCACACAAATGGCTGGAAAATTGATTACACATGACACGCCCACACACAGAGAACACCTCCATACATACCGACAGTGCTAATGGGCAAAAAAGGAAAACATCCATTCGTACAAACATCACACAGAGATGGAGCAGAAAAGTGGAAGGAAAACTTCACTCACACACAAACACACACACACACATATTCCTTGAAAACATGAGATGAAAAATTACAACAAATATAAACAACAACAAGAACAACAATGACAATAGCAAATAGTAATGGCATTGACAATAACAACGCTTACAATAGCTGGCACTATTTGTAAGCACAACAACAACAACAGCAACAACAACAAGAGAAGAGGGCAAAGATTTTGAGCTCACGAAAAATCCGAGCGAACAATGTGACAAACGATGTGTGAAGCAGTTCACAGGCAGCTCGAAGATGGCTGAAAGCGTGAAGTGCTCTCTGAAGTGGCGCACAAAGAGGGCTGATAGAGTGGCTGGGGGGTGGGGTAGCCAAATCTAACCATACAGTTATCACAGGACTTACAAGACGACCAGATACACACACACTCACACACATTACGTATACGCAACGTGAAGCAACTTGGTCATTTTTCATGCCAAACGACAACGACAGCGACGACGACGATGACGATGACTACAAATCGTGACAAATTCTTGATGCGGGTTAAGTTACACATTTCTTTTACCCAATTTCCTTATTTTTCTTATTTTCCCATTCCCGTTTCGCTGTAGGTTTGAGAGTTTTCTCTGCTTTGGCTGTCTTAGCCAACTTTTTGGCATTTGGCTTATAACACATTTTCAAATTTTTGCCGCTTGCATACATTCGAAAAGTCTTTCAGCCCACGCACACACACACACACACACACACACACACACACTCGCCCACACACACACTCGCTCACACAACTTTCTAGCCTTTTGCATTAGGTTGTCAGTTTGGCATTTGCTTATTCAATTCATCTGCCTGGAAAGCCATTAGCATTGCTCAGCCATAAAAATCCAAAAAAGGGATTCTCACGATTCCCACGATTCTCACGATTCCCACGATTCTCACGAATTTCATTCTTGCCACACGCCCCCGAAACGCGTTGACGACAAATGATAAAACAAGCAAAATGCGACGCACAAGAAATTCCAAATTGAGCAAAAAGGGAAAACACAATATATATGTACACATATATTTTAAATATTTCCCTCATTCATTTTGTACTCCATTTCATTCTGTCATCATCATCATCATCGTCGTCGTCTATTTTGCACTTTTACCCTGTGTTTTTACATCAATTTCAAATACAACATAAAAACGTTGCCACCCGCATGAACCAAAACACTGTTTGCTTTTAGTAATATAAATTAAATATATTGCAAGATGTCCGAGGGTACAGTAACACCTGACTATGACGACTGCTATTTCGCAATATATAATGTACACTATTTATAAGAAATAATTCAAGGTTATTATATATTAAATTTATTTATTTTTTTTCTACATTAATATTTTTTTTTTCAATTTTCTCCGATTTCAAATATTTTTTCGATTATTCAGCTAATCAGATACAAATAAAAGACATACTTTAACCTAAGTCGAAAAGTTTGACCAGTGTGAGGTCTTACTGTAGCTGTCCTTTTTTCTGTTACACCTGCAGCTCCATTATCATCTGAGGCCATATTCAATGACAGCATTTTTAATGCAATTTACGGTCGTTAAGGCGACAAAATATAATAAAAATGAATAATATTCCAACTGATATAGTACGCAAAGCGACCAGCGAAAACCGCGTGCCAAACCCACTGTGCTAATGTATATATGTATATATATGTGTGTGTGTGTGCGTGTGTGTGTGTGTGTGCCACATGCAACACGTGACGTGGCTCTTGCCACAGGCCACAGCAGGCCCCAATACAGAGACGAGGCGCGAGTCGCAAATTTATGAGCGACACAAAATAAATCGGCGCGCCAAATGTGCGAAACAATGCATAACTCAAAGGCTGGCAAAAACAACAACAACAACAACAACAATACAGAGAACAGCAATAATAACAATAATAATAATAATATTATGATTATTTTTTATGTTGGCGTGCAATCTCCATTAATAGAATTTGCCACAATTATACGCATAACTGAGGCGTCCCATGGAGTTTCCCAATGAAAATATGAAAAACGGTACCAAATAATGGTTATGAAAAAACATTTGTCTTTGATATAAATCATTTTAAATAATTTAAATAGTACATTAAAATATAAAAATTTTAATTTAAGCCCAAGGTGAATTTAATTAGCTGAATGACAGATAGACAGATCGATTTTTGATGCTTTAAATTATATTTTTCTATACTGCACAGTGTAGACTATAATTGTAGAAATTGAATTTGATGAAAGACAGATAACTTCAACATATAATTTTATTTAGTAGCTAAATGGTAATTCAATTAAAAATATATATTTTATTGAAACTCATCACAATAACAACTTGGACGAAACAATTAACGACAATGTCGATCAGAGTGTCGATAATAAGTATAAAACAACGAAATATTTTAAATATTATTATATCAGTAGTTTAGTCAAAAGTTGGATTAGACTCATGAAACTACCATACAAATTTAATAACAACTTTAAAGCTCGTGCTGACCATAGGTTCAATCAATATTGCATACACCTTTAAAGACTCATCATTTAAGCCATTAGCCCAACATTATTGATGGGATAAACGTGAATATTAAAAACACGACAGGTAAACATTGGCCAACTTGTGTGCTTGCAAAATATCAGTACCTGCAACAATTCAATTAATCAAAGTACAGCAAACAGAAGAGGTACACATATATACATATAAGTAACTCTGTAGTAGAAAGAAAATTAAAATAAAAGCTAGTTCCATTTAATATAAGACTAAATGAAAAATCTGTTGACCGAAATGTGTTATTCCAGCGATTAATCGTCTTTTCAAATATTTATCAATAATAAACATCAATTCCAATCTCTTTGAGGCACATATAAATCATTAAAAATATATAAACTGTTCAATCCTTTTGCTCAATCAGTAAAACAGACTTCACCAAGGCACGCAAGACTATCCTTGTAAATCTGGATAGCACACACACACACACACACACACACACCTCTTAATACACTTTTTTATTTCAAGAGCACACACACACTCACACATACTTACGTAAATATGTTTGTATGTAGATGCATACTAAAGTTCTCACATTTATTTCAATATACGTTTCGAGCATTATGAGCAAGGGAAAAGCTCATAAAAAATTCAAAACGCCCTAAGTACCTTCAAAGTAGCAACAACAACAACACCAACAACGGAAGTGCACACATCAAAGATAGAGTGAGAGAGAGAGAGAGAGAGGGCTGTAGGGGGGCTGAGTTGAATCAACTTCAGGAGCAGATCTCCAACTCCACTTTCAGCTCGTTGTTCAAACTGACCCGACACGCATGTTTATACGCTTTTTACAGCTGCTCCACGCTTATCTCTGAACAAACTTTTCCTCTCTGCGTGTGTGCGTGTGTGTGTGTGAGTGCGCCTCTGTATTTGTTTGAAAATGTTTTTTTAAAAATAACTTTTGTGGTCATTTTACTAAATACTTAGGATACAGACATCAGGCCGCAGGTGAGGGGCATCAGCTCGTTAAAGGCTCGCCAAAATTTATGGGTCAGCTAAGCATCGTCTATCGGGCCATCAGGGGGTTAACTCAGCCATCGCGAGGCTGCGAAGCGGTCACAACTTGTTTCAGCTTCATTTTAAATACCCTATAACTATAAAAAAAAGTTTAAAAAAGAGTGTTATGATTGGATGGGAATTGATGCAGCTGGAAGAAAGCTACAGTCCCATAAAGAATATACAAAAAATATAAATATGTATATGCATAAATTTAGAAAATTTCATAACGATCGCATATAATAAACTACCTACGATAGTTTAATCCACAGAAGTTAGAACTGGCGCCATCTAGCGCTCATAACCTGCAGGCTGGGTGTTTTAATGTGTTCAAAATCTGAACTTAAGATGCGCTAAGTGTATGCCAATAAGTGTGTTGATATTTTAAGGCTTGGCACAGGGTATATTTTAGTCAAACACTCTCAACTAGAGCCCGCTTGTTTGTTTTCTGTTATTTCTGCTGCTATTTTTGAAGCTTGAACTGTTTTTGGCTTCATGAACGCGTGAAATTGTTGGTGTATCGAGGTTAAATTTTGGGTCGCGGCCCTTTCAAAAGTTATTTATGTCCTTTCGGCCAAGCTCCCATTGCCAAATCGAAGCGTGACTTTAAAATAGCAAACGCTATTTTTATTACGCAGCCGAAACTCTTGAATTTATACTGTTAAACAATATTAAATAACGCCAGAGAAAAATGAAGGAACACAAAAAGCATTATAACAAAAGGTAAACTACAAATGCTGCTGGCTTAGCCTCAAATCAAGGCAATCATCAATCATATTTTTTGGGTCACATCACGAATAAAAATCTGGGCAGGGGCTTGGAAAAGTCGAGAAGTGTATGTTGCAAAATAAAGCTGAACTATTTAAACAATGATAGGGGTTGCTAAAAGCCTGGTAAACATGTTCCAAAGACAACTATAAATAAAAAAAGAGTTGGAAATGGATTTAGGATCTGCTCTAGAAAACGAAAGATTTTCACTAAATCGCAGAAAGTATTTGATGTGAGTAATCAAACGTGGTTTCAGTTCATTTTTCTTTTTCTCCTGAATAACTATCAGCTATTTAGTGCTAAACAAGCACATGTCCTAATGAAAACTTGCAAACAAATATATATGTAACTTGGCCATGTTCAGTTTCTAAGAGAAGGGCAGTCGAATTGAAAACTTTGGGAATATATTGAATGGCGCTTCAGTAAATGAAATGGCGGCCACAGGAAACGGAAATTTCATTGCAGAGTTGTTCATAAAACTCGCAACACGCTAAGAAATTGGCCATTGGCAAAAAGTTGGCGAGAAATGTTTTGGACCCACCACCCACCTGCCAAAAGATAAAACGCACTTTACAGAGCGAGAAAAAAACACTCAGAACGATGGGAGATGGAGAGGAGAATTCACATGCGATGTTTTCCTTTTATTATATTTGAACTTTAACACAGCTACAATATAAATTAAAATGGCGGGCACTTTGCCAAGAGCAACAGAGACAGTAAATGTGTATGTTCTGACCTCTCTCTCTCTCTCTGTCTCGCACACTTTCTCGTTCTGTCTCTATGTCTTGCACTTAGCCCTCTGGCAGCTGTCATATGGAATTTTGGGTAGTGAATACAGGACTATACATATATATGTGTATCTTCTATAGACAGATACTCACACACACACACACACACAGACAGACAGACAGATATACAGTTAGCTGGGCCTACGACACAGTCGTCAGGGCGCGCAGGATGTTGAAACAGATTCGACTCTTAATAATTTCCGCACTCGAGTTGATCGAAATCATAAAATTTTATGAGCATGCCAAGAGCGCGTAAGTGCCAACTGTGTGTGTGTGTGAGTGTATTGGTATGCTCTGCCAAAATGGCTGCCAGACAGACACAATGAGCCAGCGCCAGCAAAAGGCAACAATGCGACTGTCAGACAGACAGACACATCAGTCCATCAGTTCGTTCCCTCCCAAAAAAAAAACCTTTTTTAAAGCCACAGGGCAAGTGAGCATAAAGTTTGCCTTTTTTTACTTTTGTCGCTCTGAGTAACTCGAAATGAATGATAGATACCGAAAGAGTGCAGAGCACAGTGAAAGAAAGAGAGAGAGTGAGAGGGGAAGAGATAGCAAAGGTAGAGGAGAGAGTGTGTATGAATAATGGAGCTTGTTTCATATCAGCCAAAACTAAAGTTGACTTTTTTCCTGGCGTTGATTGAACGCTTTGCAATGAACAGAAAGACAAAGAGTGAGCATAATATAGGGAATGAGAGAGATAGGGTGGAAAAGGACAATAATGTATCAAAGGTAGAGATTTTCCCTACAATTTTATATTACTTATCTCAATGCTCAATTCAGACATTCAATAATTCGCTTGGCGTTTGTTGGCTTTTCATTTGATTTCCTTTCTTGCCATTCCATTTTCCATTTTCGCTTCCATATTTTTTTTTTTGTTTTCAAAACCATAAAGTCATTCAGTCTCATTTCGTGCAATTTTTGCGCTTTCATTTTTCATCATTTTATTCGTCAAAGTTTCTTTTTCTACAATTTGCGATTGCGTGAATTTATGCGCTGCCAGCTCTGACATGACCCAGTGATATAATTCTCGCAACATCGCCCTTCACGAACAATGCACTTGGGAAATTAACTTATAGCAATGGTCAGAAAGATGGGAGAATATTTTTGGGGCGCACTTTCCACAAGAACACATTAGATTTATAATATATTTTATGTCTAATAATGTCAAACGAATTTGGCTTTTTATTATTTTTAAATTTATTTATAATTTTTAATCTATAGTATGATTGTACTTGAATAGTAATTGATATTGTATATTCAATTGATTCTAAACTCAAGTGATTGTTATTATGCCACATTATTTTCTGACCCTCCCACGAATGTGGTGCAATGATGGCTCATAATTTACGTTGGCTGAGATTGTGGTGCATTGTGCCAAGACAGAACAGCAACAAAATCTAATATAACAAAAGAAAAATGAGATCGCATTAAGTTGTTCGGCAAATAAAACAATTTAATTGGTATTCTTATGGAGGGCATTGCTCATACGCCGCGTTGGCCCATCCATGGCCACTCAATTAGCCGAGCAGCGAAAGCCTTTGAGTCCTGAGCAAGTCTCGCACTAATTGCGAGTCTGTTGGCCGTGCAACCGTGCTGCACCCAGAACCCGATTCGCCTTGGTCTTGGCCTTGTTCGAGTGCGAGCGGAAGGGCTACAAGTATTCGCCATTTTCTTACATGTATCGCGCCCCAAGGCGACATGCTCGCTTGTCTGCATGTTAACAGCCCGCGCGAGCTGAAGCAAATAAATCTAGAGCCAAAAGGAGCACCAGACAAAATAAGAAAGAAAATAAGAGAATAGAAATACGGCAAGGAAAAAGGGAAGAAAACAAAAGAGAGTACCGTTATGTTTATTATGCCAAGCATGCGAGTTAATTCCTTGCATTGTTCTTGTTATTCTTGTTGTTGTTGCTGTTGTTGCTGTTGTTGTTTCTGCCTGTGACAAGCAACAGTAAAGGGCTCCCTTCATCCTGTCCCCCCTCTCTTTCCCTTATCTTTCATCTCTTTCACTCATTATTTTTATTTCAGTCGCGTGCATGTAACACAAAAATCTTTGATAAAGATATTGAGCAAGGAAAGCTCAACTAAAAATGGAGCTGGGAGTAAAAAAGATAGACAGAGCGAGATAGAGAGAGAGAGAGAGGGAAAAGTGTGAACCAGTTGAGCAAATTTGAGTAGATAAACTTCATAGATAAATGATTGGATAGAGTAGCTAACCTGGTTAAATGTGAGCTGTACGTGCTGAAGAAAGAGAACCCGAAGAGAAAATCTTAATGCAGTCCATTTAAAGTAAACTGATTTTCAGATACTTTAAGCAGTATATAACTTAAGAACGACATAAAACAATATTATGTTTTTTAATTTTGATTAAGGAAAATTCCTTATCAGTTGACTTTGGGAGTCAATGAGTTAATTCTGTTGAAGATTTACGCTTGTAAATAGTCCATAATGTTGATTCTATATGGTGTCTACATGATCAAGATTATAGACTAATATTCTTGCAGACCAAAATGCTCAATGGATTGGCAACACAATAAATGTAAGAACGGTGGCTCTAATGGCATTTTAATCATCGCATGGTTAACGGAACTCCTTCAAAGCTGTTGGTAAACATTTGCACAGTAATAACCACAAATCACTGGGCAGGGCGTGAAACTTAACTGGAACTGCTCTGTGGGATAAACGCATTGCTGTAAAGTAACCCAAGAACATTAAATGGTAACGGGCACATCATTAACCCCAACATGAAGAGCTAAGAACCCTCAAGAGGTAACCCAGGAAGGGAAGGAATCTCATTAGTTTGCATGGCCAAATGTCGACTTATCGACACGGCCTAGAACCGAACCGAATTCAGGCTAACTGATACATTTAATTTTATTTACAACGCACGCATGATCTCGCCTCCAACAACAACAACAACAATGGCGACTGTTAACTTGGAGTCCTTGCCACAATCAAGCGTAATAAGAGCATAAATATTAATGCAGTGCCGCTTTCGAGGCAACA
Organism: Drosophila suboccidentalis; assembly: GCA_037043435.1. Lineage (NCBI taxonomy): Eukaryota > Metazoa > Arthropoda > Insecta > Diptera > Drosophilidae > Drosophila > Drosophila suboccidentalis. Next base: position 927,170 of record JBAMBK010000134.1, read on the forward strand.
AGGACAACGAGCGAAGGACGACGCACCTGAGCGCAAACTTATTGGCTTATTAAAGTCTAATGCCGCTTTTTTTTGTCTCTGTGTGTGTGAGAGTGTGTGTAATAATGGACTCGTCCTGCCCCTAATTGTCTCACTGTCTCACCTTATCGAGCGACAAGCTGATAGACAGAGTCACCAAGTTCACTGTTGCATATTAATGCCAGATATCTGTTTTGGTGGCCATTCAATATCAATGTGGATTATTACATGACGCTCTGAAATATCCAAGTTTGTTCTCGGCAAATGGCCAAACTGCTTAAGTCCTGGCCAATATGGGGCATTAAGTGAGCTTTGACGAATGCTCATGAATAAGCAAGCGTGGCAACTTGGTCAACTTTCGATTGTTGTTCTGCCATTTAGTTTGAAAAGTGTGTTGAAGGCTATCATAACTTGTATTAATCCAACTGCTGTTAGAATCAAAAATTATTAATTATCTATAGAACTTATTGATTTTCTTCTAGATATAATTGTCTCAGTTAAGATATTAATATAATATTAATTAATAGTATCCAATAACCAAACTCAGATAGATGGAATAGTTATTCATGAAACTTATTCGAATATTCCGAAAATTTTCTAAATATATCTAAATAATCCTCAACGTATCTAAAAGTCCAGCTTAGTCAATCACATTTCATCGCAATTGTTATTGCTATTCTCTTTTATGATGCTGAAAAATCAAGTCAATAACATAGTAGACCCCCCGCAGAAAACTTTGAGCACGCACAAGGAAAAAAATGTTATATACTTATAATAAAAATAAAGACGAAAAAGAAGAGAAATGAGAAAATGAAGCCAAAAGTTTTCAACTCAATTTTCTCGGGCATTTTGCTTAGTAATATATTTTTATTTTTATTTTTTTTTCTTGGTGTGCATCTTTTAAATATTTATGCTATTATGATGTGCCTCAATTTATGAATTTGCCAAAGTATTTAGTCAATAGCTTAAAAAACAAAAAGTTGGCAATTTTCTTCTTCTGCTGCTGCATATTTTATGCTCCCATCTTCCGGGAAGAGAACAGTTCTGAAGTTTTGTTGGGCCTCTTATCGATGTAGGCATGGCCATATTTATGAGAACGAGTATGAGAAGGTCTTGAATTTATGTTAAAAGTTTTTGCTTAATGTGCACAACTGCAGGGTAGTGAAATCTTAATGGAACCAATTTTAGCCACAGCACTTGAATTTTGTGGCAGAAACTTTTAGTCGGCCCTGTTGCGAATTTATTAAAAATGATTTAAATTTCATTTAATTCCTATATAGGAAAAACAAGTACTGACTTTACTTTAACCACATGCATTGAGGTTTCATTTCAATTTAATTAATTGAATTAAAGTTATTTTGCTGTGACTCAAACTATTTGCATATGGATTGACTTCTGTTTTTTCGTGTAAACTCCATTAAATTTAAACAAATAAAATTTATGACTTTTCAACGCTAACGCCAGCGGCAAATAAGGCAGAAAAAATGTTAACTGAAACAATTGGAATGTGGGCTTTTAAAAAAATCATTAAATTCAATGATAATACAGCATGAATTTAATCCAAAAATTTTGTGTAGAAAATCAAACAAATTTCGCCGACAGTGTATAAAAATAAAATTCAAAGTCAGCTCAAAGCGAACTTCAATTAAATTAATGACGGCTTTGATGTTGACACAAGCAAACGCAAACAAATGCGTTGGCTAAAAAAAAGTGAGATAAAAAAATACGAAAAAAAAGAACGACAAGCAAATGTGGAAAATGTGTGGCTAAAGTGGAAATTGGGAACAAATACGGGGGGATCCCATTTGGGCTGCACAAATTCCATTACCCAAAACGCCGCGAGGCAGCGGCCATTCTAAGCTGAAATTATTTGGATCACACACCAAAAAGCACAGACACCAAACACACACACACACACACACACACACACAGTTTAAGCATATACATATACATATATTTCATAGTACATGTGGAGTGTCCTGCAGCGAATGCACTAAGGCTGCTCCATTGTTCTAATGCCCAAATCTGGTTTTTGTCAGCCATCTTACACTCTGCTTTAATGATCCTACAGGGTATATTCCCTGTAATCTAAAAAGGTCTAGCTCAAATAGAAATCAATTTAAGCGGATTATATTCTGTACATATTCATATATTCTTAATTGTATACTCGTATATAGAATATTTCATAAATATTTGGATCAGAACGGAAAGCCATATACCCAAAGTCCTTGACTTTCTACACTACAATTGCCAGCTCATATTTATTATTCTCTTAACAATCTTCTTCCCGTGGATTAAAAACTTGTACCTTGACAATCTTCGTTTAAAGGGTATATAGAGGGTATCCTGATGTCATGAACTTGTTCATTGAGTGCAGTTTCACTTTGTTTTATTATTGCTGTTGCCGTTCCATGTGCTCCTGCTCTTTCGACTCTTTCGAGAAGCAGCAATTTCCGCTCCAAATACGCGAACTCGGCTGCCTCGACGGTTGCCGGGGGAAATTATTAAAAGCGAAAACGGGCGCGCTATTATTTTTGACACTGATAAATTTACAGCACTGAGACCTTGGAGTCGTTGTAACCTCCTGTACTTCACTATGTAGTACTTGCATCTGTTTCTCTAACTGTGCCAATGGGCCTCGGCCACGCCCCCTTCAACATGCTCGCCCTCGCCCTCGCCTGTGGGCGGTGCGAGGTGCTGCCACATGGCTAACGGGAAAGTAATATAAATCGGACCCCGGGGATAAATAAGTTTGTGTTAGTTATGACAATGTGGATGAACTCTCACACAGACTCCACACAACAGCATTCGTCCTATATGAATGTCCTTGTGTTTATGTGTGTGCAGTATTTAATTATGCAAACTATTTATATGAGAATCCAAAATAATTGCAGCTCCTTGAATTATTCAACTGCAAGTTAAGCAAATACGAATTGCGACAATAAATATTTCGATTTCTATGCAATTGTCTTGTGCAATTTAGATTTATTGCAAAGATTTTATTGAACGAAATTCATTTGAATATTTCACTTTAAAAGTAATATCTCTAAACTGAAGCTAACTAAGCTCAAGCAAAATATTTATATAAATAACCACTGCACTTAAGAGTAGAGAGTGCATAAAACCCTCCTCTATTAGAGCTTGAACTTTTTATTAAAAATATATTTTCCTAACATTTTCACTTGCAGCTCGTGACTTTCGTGAACCGCAAGGAGGAAGACAGGTGGAACGGAAGCAGGCAAGGTACGTAAATAAGTCAAAATGCAGTCGAAATGCGTGGGCCATAAATAAGAAGACAACAATGTCTGAAAGCCAAGATAAGCTGCTTGGCCCAAACCAAAAGGCAATAGACAAAAGCCAAAAGACACAAACAACCGAAAAAAACAGAAGAAATATATTAAGTGCTAAAGTTTTTTGTGCTGCCTGTCAAAAAGGACAACTGCAACGGCATAAAAACGACATAGACAGAGAGAGAGAGAGAGAGAGAGAAGAGAAAAAAAATGAGGAACTTGTACGCATTGTTAGTGAAGCGAGTGCCACGCCCAGTGCAACGCCCACGCCTCATAGAGCAATATATAAAAGCGTATCCATGTTAAATTCTTAGCGCAACGTCGCGCATTGTTTGACTTGAACTATGCGCAAGTTATTTCTTTATTTAAAGTCACAAGCTCGCTATTGTTAACTTGTTTTTTGACCCACTCACCCACACACACACACACACACACACACACACACACACACACACACACACACGCACAATTTTCATGCGGACGGTTTTTGTGCAAATTGTTGGCCAAAGTCAAAGCAGGAAACCCTTTTTTGGGCGACATGCTTAAGCTCAAGCTTTATGAGGCTACTAAAGCAAAGTGTGGGCGGGATGAGATGGGGGTGAAACAGAAAGGGGGGGGGGGGGGTAAGTGGGTTAGAGTTGTAGGAGTGTGGTTGCAATGGCGTCGGCAATATATTAGAGTGTGTGTCCTAGCTGGTGTTAAGTCAGCTAAAAGCCTTTTGGCCCCAACCACTTGAAATTGGTAGCTGGCGCAACTTTTTAGAAACGGATGCAAGCTGAATTACCAGATACTAAAACAGAGCAACAGAAAGAGACACTAGATGGAGACAAACAGAGAGAGAGAGAAATGAGAAAGAGGGACACTTTCCGCACATAGCCAGATGACTATTTCTGCGGTGCCCAGAGACTTCTCCCCCCGAGAAAGGGAGAAGGGGAGAAAGGAGAAAGGACGCGGGCCGTGGTAAAAGTTTTATGCGCGACACCAAAAGTGCAGTCAACGCACTTGGAGTCCAAAAATATGACTTGTGAATGGCTTTGGGATTGAAATTGGAATTGGTCTGCGCTCTGCTGCGACTTAAACCCATTTTGCAGTCTTTAGTAAAATTAGTGTCAAACACTTTGCAGATAAAGGACCAACAAATTTAAAAAGCAAGACAGCTAACGCATTTAGCTGGCAGCGCAAAATGTTTTAAAACACAATTTTGATTTAATTAAGAATTTATAGAAATTAAAAGTTGAAATAAAGTTTTCTCTTACAAATAGAAAAATATATTAGAAATAAGTACAGAAAACTATAGTCAACTAATTCGGTCCTGGAATAGAACTTTTGGAAAAGTTACAAATAATTCTGGATTCCATGACAACACAAATTGATAGTAAAAATTTTAAAATAAATAAAAAATTCGTTTTTTATTACAAAATATGTAAATGAAAATAGTATCAAACTTGTCATTAAAATTAATTAAAATACTCTATGCAGCTCCAAACCTGTTTATTTATTAATAAATTAATTAAATGTGTTTTCTGTTCGTAACAAATTGTTTAAGCTAAATTAAGATTATTCGCATGGTTATTTTACCAAATGCAAAATGACAGATTTACCCTTTCAAAGGCTTCAACATTATGTTTTTTTTCTTAGCACATGATATTTCAATGGCTAGTTGAAAATTGCATTAAATTGAACCACGCAATTTTAATTATATAATTGCCGTGCTTGACTTTGATTTGCCCACAACATATGATCACATTAAGTGGCAATCATATAATTTACTGGCCACATTGTATGGTGCAACAATGCAACAGTATTTTAATATTCATTTATTTATCTCTGTTTTCGTTCGCTTCTTACATTTATTTTCGCATATTTTTATTCGTTTAACATATTTTATTCGCTTTGCCAATGATTTATTGCGCAAATTTCATTAATTTGCTGCGTTGTCATAAAACGACATCGGCAACAAAACAACAGACGAAAAAAATGAAGAAAAAATGGAATGAAATAAAATAAATTTGATTGGCGCGTGTGTGCGTGCGTCGCATTGGTGTTAAACAAATTTTATAGCCCACCTATGGAGCACACTTACATACACACACACAAACATATGATATATAACCGAATATACGACTCGACGAATGTATTTATGGCCTCCCGCTAGAAAACTCATTACACTCGGTGTCTGTTGGAATTTTAAAATACGAGCACGAGTATCTACCGCTTGTTTCGGCCTGTTTTACAATGTCAAAGAACATGTTCTTCTTTTGAGCCAGAGCTACGTGTCAAAAATTAAAAGTGCCCAGGCCACATTGTGAACAGCTGCAAGTGAATGCGGTGAATGCGGTGAATAGCCGGAACCAACCTAATCCCGAAGATCGTGTCTAATTTATTAGCAAGTGAAAATCGCGCACAACAACTTATTACAAGGCGCACATTACACATACGCAGCGTTGTCCCGGGCCCAGGATTAATAAGTTGGCTATAGGAAATTTACTTTTTTCTAATTTACGCTTTCTGTGCGTTTTTTGTCTCTCTCGTTTTCTCTCTCTCTCGCTATCTCTCTTTCGCCTGTGCAGAGAGCAGAGCGTTTTCCATTAAGTCTGCAGCTGCTTTCGTCATAATTCATGGCACTCTCTGGGACAGAGCACTCTTCCTTTCTTTCTCTCTCTCTCACACTCACACACAGTTAGAGAATCACAGATTGGGGCCATGTTAATTTGTAGGCCGCTGCAGGCGGAAGTCCTTTTGGGTCTTTAAACGCAAATGAAAGGCGAACCGAAGCTTTTACTGCCGCCATGAGCTCATGTATCATTTGAGCATGTGTATATATGTGTATGTATATCTGTGTGTGTGTGTGTGTGTATGGCTTCCTTGTTTGTTCTCTTATTCTCTGTGTGTGCGTGTTGCTCTAAATTAGATTTTCATTTGCGTGGGTGCCGTGTGTGTGTGTGTGTGTGTGTGTGTGTGTGTGTGTGTGTGTGTGTTGATGTCGTTGTCCTTTTGAGTTCGGCCAGCCTCTTTGTTATTGGCCCAACTTTAAGCACTGTCACTACTTAGACTTTATGACCCGACACATAAAACCCTTTTTGAACCTGACCCGCACATATTTTTCTCTTTCCATACACAAAATCGATGCCAAAATTAATTAATCCAAATTAGAGCTGAGCTGATGTAAACTATATGCCACATAAAAATACAGTCGAACTTCCCTAACTCGAACTTCTCTAACTCGAATTCTCTCTAACTCGAACTAAATTGAGTGGCAATAGCGTATACTAAACCGAACAAAAAGACTTCCCTAACTCGAACATTTTTCTTGGATAATGGTAATTCGAGTTAGAGAAGTTCGACTGTATCTCAGTTGAATTCTCTCACTTTCGTATATACTCCTTTATATTTATTTATCAGCTGACTTGATTTAATTTCTATAAAACTTAAAAATACTTAAATATTTATTATCTTAAGAACCAATTTTAATTTTATCATTGTCAATGTCAAGCTATAAGTCTTAGCCTTGGCCTGTCAAAAGCTGTCAGCTGAAATACTTTTATTGATTGCAGACGTTTTTGCTGGCTCATCTAACCTCAATCTAGGAGTCTAATGCAGGGTATAACAACTTTTTATAAGAAAAGAAAGCAGAGATAAATATGAAAAATATATACATTTTCTGGGAATTCCAACTTTTAATTACAACTACAATACATTTATGAAATGTATCAATACTCATAAGCTTAACACAAATTAATAATCCATATGTTTGGTATAAATCCAGGGTACTTTCTAGTCAGTTTCTCAGAATTGCAGTCGTTTTATTATATATTTTTAATTTCCGATAGACTAGTGGAAAATGGCAGCTACCTTGGCAGTTACCTTTATTGATTGACAGACAAATTCAAGTGAATTCGTTTGAAATTGCTGGAATTTATGCGAATTTGTGCGAATATATTTTTGAGTCCTTTTTCTTTGATTCCAAAGCAAAATTGAGACGCCAATCCACTGAGGCTGAACATTTCGCATAAACGATAGCGATTTTTTAATAAGCAACACAATGGCAACAACAACAACAACAACAACGACAACAGCAACAACAAAATCGACAGCAAATTCAAATAATTGAACAGCTGCCTAGGCTAAAAAGTTTTGTAAATTGGAATTTTGAATGAATTTGCTTAAAGCTGCAAAAGCTGGCAACAAAAATTTGGCAAAACGACAACGGCTGCCAACTTGGCTTGAGCTCAAAAGTATGCAACATAATAATAACGTTAAAAGATAATGAGTATGGCAACAACAATAGCAAATTTGTCGCATTGAGAGTTAAGGGAGGCGTAGAGGCGTGGCATAGCTATCAATGGCACACGCCCCCAACAACAACAACAACCGAACAACACGCAGAGCAACAAATAGGCAACTTGAGCAAACTTTCAAGAGTCAAAACATTTGCCACTCCCCACGCAGCCTCACACACATTAAGTACATCATATGTGCAAGTGTGTGTGTGTTGTGTGTATACTTTGTGATATTTATCGTTTCTTAAGTATTTTTAAGAAGTTTGCCACGGCAACTTTTGCTTTCGCCTGGCGACAACAAACATTTTGTCCTGGCCATATTTCGAGTGGCACTTCAAGTTGTCAGGCTCTTGTCTTTTTCCTTCCCTTCTGTTGTCTACGTCTGGAGATACTCCCCCCCTCTATTCCAAGTGCTGGCCAGGAACATTCTTTTCCAACTTTTCAAGGCCTTAATCAACTTTGGATATAGCTTAATGAGCGCATGTAATGAGTTAATTCATTTGCCCTGCTGCTAAGCGGTCCAAATAGTTGACAAAGTTGTGCTTCAAAGTACTTGCAAATATTTGTAATTTCCTTGTAAATAATCTAATGTGGTAAATTTAAAATATTTCGAATTTATTTCAAATAAAATCAGTTCTATCAATACGTAAAATTGAGTCAAAAAAATATTTGGCAACAGATTTAAAGAAAATTGTTAATATAATTCTAATCAATAAATTAAATTAAAAACCTAATAATAAATAGTATATATCAAAGTCAATGGCTGCTTTTATATTAATTTTCATTCCTTTTTTTAATCATAATTCCTATTGATACTCATTTTTTCTCATTGTTGTTAATAATTCTAATTAAATATTCTATTTATAAAAGGCTAGCTTTGCGATATAAAAAATTGCAACAAACTATTTAATTGAAAAGTGAATTAATATTTTTACACCCATATTAAATTTGCCATATGGGCTAATCCTGAGTTGCGGACGTTACATTTGTACGCAAATTTTCATGTGTAAACTGATACAGCTCGCGTTCAGATTGGTGAATTTAAATGAAATTTTCTGAAAAATTCATTTCATTGAGAGTACTCTTAAACCAATTTTAAGATAAAAGATTAACTGTTTTTGAAAAAAAATTAGGCTCGCTGAAAGTTCCGTTGCGGCCGTTAGAAAGAATGGAAGTCGATTTGAGGTTAACGTACATTTGCACATATATTAGCGAATTTTGCATAATAAACAAAAAATATCCATATACAAAATATTAAGTTGAATATATGACCATATCAATCCAGGATCAAAAATATAGATAACTAGTCTCCTTAATTAAAAATCTTAGTTTTTGTCTGTTGCGGACGTTACGTTGCGGACGTTACACTTTTTACACACACACTTTTTTTCAAATTATTAATATATATTAAATATTTTTTCGATACAGTTTTTATCTTAAATAAAAGAGAATTAAACAAAGTTAAAGATGAGCTAAGCGCTAAACACTCAGACGACCGTTTTGCCCACTTTTTTTGTCATTGAAAGTACACTTTTTTTTACAAGAATTATTGAAATTTAGAGGCAAAAAGAGGAATTAATTAATAAGGCTGGGCCATGAACAACCAAACCCCCGTAAAACCATTTTGATTTTGTAATTTGAAGCCTGAAATTGTATTCTATTATAAAAAAACACAACTTTTATCAAAAAACATGCAGTTTTTTCACAACTTTAAGTTTTTGCCTTTGGTTTAAAAATTTTCGGATTAGCCCATATAGTAATTTTTAAACATATTGAGACAACCAAATGTGGAGTGTAAAACTGGAGATGGAGATGCACATTATCGGATTAAGAGAAACCTAAAATCAATTAAATGGCAGATAAAGCACACACACACACACACATGTAGAGGACTTTTGTATACTTATCCTGTTTGTACGGCCATAAAGCACACAATGAAAATCCAAAAAGAACACAAATTTTCGGCACTCACTTCTAACGCATTCTCAATCTCTGTCACATCTTTCCTTTGCAGTTATTACGGACAGCAGCCGGCGAGAAAAGCTGACTCTATTAACAGAGCAAACAGACTAAAAAGCAGAAAAATAAAATAAGTCAAAGTAAAAGGAAACGGAAAATGGTAAAGAGGCAAATCGAATTGCTAAGCGGCTGCCAATGAGACGACGGCAACACATTCCTGTCAGCAGCAACACTTGTGTGTTGTGGCAGAACTGGAGCTGGCTTAGAGCTGAAAGCAGACAGAAAACAATCGAAACAGTTAGTGGGAAAACAGTCAGAAAAGCGGATTGCGAATTTGCTATATTGACATAAGGAAATCGTTAGCCGGCTTAGTCCGCTGGCAAGCAAAAGCGACGAGGCGCATTTAAAATTAAAAAATACATATATATATTTATATATATTCGTAGATAAAGAAGGGAAGCCAAGTGTTATGCTAATGCCCATGAATATTACATGAGTTAGTCAAGTGATGACAGCAAGATGACACCGCGCTAGAAGAGTATCAGCGTCAGTCAGTCAGTGTAAATCCCCAGGAGCTGCAATCACTGAGGCCAGGACACGATGACGGAACTGCGTCGTGCAGTTGCCAATGGCCACGATTCCATGCAATCCACACCGCGTCTGCACAAGCAGCACTCTCTGCGAGATCGACAGGCCCATCCATTGCTGCTCCATTCGCTCGACGATCACGGCTGCAACCTGAGCAGCGGCGGCAACAGCGCTGCCAGCACCAGCAGCAGCACGGCGACAGCAACAACAGCACTGGGATTGGGATTGGGCTCAACTGGTGCCCAGAGACTGAACAGCGTCGAGTTTAATGAGCATGATATTTTTTACGTCTCGCCGTCGAAGCGAAAAGCGGGCGTGGCACCTGTTGCAACCGCACTGCGACCAGCAACTGCGTACGACAACAACAGCAACAGCAACCACAATGTGGTCACCTTCTCGGACCACGTGAGCGAGCGTGGTGTGACCAACAGCTGCTCCTCGGCCTCCTTCTCCAACTCCTTTTCCACCTCCATTTCGACGCCCTTTTCGACGTCGCATCGCGGCTCGCTGAAGCGGGCCAAGGGACGCAGCAATCAGTCGCTGTGCAGCTGCGACGCTGGCGACGAGGCGCAACTGCAGCCGGACGCAGCGCGTCCGCTCTACGAGTACAGCCTGGAGAGGCGTCGCAAGACGCACACCTACACCTGTGAGCAGAATGCACAGATCCTCATGAGACTGGAGCGCGAGCGAAATCACAAATTGTCGCTGACTGAGCTGCAGGTGAGTTGAGCACATGAACATGAGCTTATGTTTAATATGTAATTGGAATCATGAGCAGCATCTGTGAGTTGCACACCTCCCATCTCTTTCTTTCTCGCCTTCTCCGCTTCCACCTGCTTGGGGCACGTGCCGCGCATTTGTTTTGGCCTGTTGCAGGCTAATTTGATAGGCAAACAATTCGCGGCACGTAGCAGCGGCAGCGGCAACAACAAAGCTTTGACTGACACCGCGGCATCTGCCACATGCCACCTGAATTTCGCTGCCTGTCACATGTCCGCCTGTCCGCCCAAGTTTCGCTGCTTTAGTTTCACCTTTGATAGTCTGAACTCTTGACACATGCTTAAATATTCATTGTCAGCTTTTACAAAATTTTTTATGTAACTTTAATAAAATTTTTTGGGAATAATATTAAGGAATTAAATGCGCATAATACAAAGAATTATTCAGGACTTTGAGTTTATGGTAACTAAGTAATGATAACTGAGGGCTACATATTCATTAGATGTGTTTATAACTTTAAATAGTTCATATCAAGCTTCGTTTGACCTTCAACCAAACGTTGGTGCCACAAAAATTAGAAAATGAATTAAAAACCAATTAAAAACCATCCTTTGTTTTAAACTTAAAAAAAAGTAAGATTCTTCCCTTGCATCTAATTTAATTTTCTATTCGGGATTGAATTTTTTAAGAAGCATAAACTTATTTTAGTACTATAAAATTCGCAATATTTTATTTGAGATTTGTGTGCCAAATTGAAAGCAGAATCTAACATTTATAGTCTTTTAATTTTGGACATGCATTTGCATTAATATAACGCTCGTGCTTTCAAGTTTCTCCAAGAGTAAATAATTGAATATAAAATATTTAATTTAAGTGTATTCAAACTCTAAATGAAACCTGTTGAATCAAAGCAAGCCACGATCTCCGAGTTGCTGTAAATCTCAACAAGTAAATAGAAATCCCCACATACGATCAGTCTCCGATTGTAAGGAGTGGAAACAACTACACATTTCAAAATAAATTTTTTTTTTCCAACTACATACAGAAAAAGAAAAAAAACATAAAAAAAAAGAAAACAGAGTTGAGGACCAGCAGGAAGGTGACAAATAATAACACATAAGGGATTTGTTTTATTTACGTTGAATCGTTTGTTATTTTGTTTCGTGAACACATTAAATACTTGGTAAGGGAAAAGGACAAGGTATGGATTCGGCCGAATTGAGCAGAGCCGTCTCAACGGCCACAATCGGCTCGGGCTCGATGACAAAGAATAAGAAGCTGAAGCACAAGCGAAATTTGCCGACCTTTGACCTGTCGCTGGAGCAGAAGGTTGACATTAAGAAGGCCTTCGACCTGTTCGATACGGAATGCACCGGCTTCATAGAGGTCAAGGAATTGAGAGTGGCAATTCGCGCTTTGGGCTTCGAGCCGAACAAGGAGGAGATTAAGAATATGATGGACGAGATCGATAGGGATAAGACGGGACGCATTGCGTTCAATGACTTTCTGACCTTGATGCGTCTGAAAATGGCCGAAAAGGATACCAAACAGGACATGATGAAGGCCTTCTCGTTCTTCGACGACGATCGCACCGGTCGCATCACATTCGACAATCTGAAGCGAGTGGCCAACGAGCTGGGCGAGAATCTCACCGACGAGGAGTTGCAGGAAATGATCGACGAGGCCGATCTGGATGGCGATGGTGAAGTGAGCCGCGACGAATTCTTAACTGTCTTGAAGAAAACCAACCTTATATAGGCAACTTCAACTCTCTCAGGGAAACGACGTCTGTGCTAGGCATATTTACCCCTCCCCCATTTGATTTCAGGTAGATTCAGGTAGCGGCTTACTAATCACATACCGATACCATCAAATAATTTTTGAAGAAGTTTGGATATGCTTCGGTTAAATAAAGCATTACATGATGCACCAAAGCCAATGTCTTTCTATTTTATCCCATAGTTACCTGAATGTGATGGCTGACATCACGTCGACCTTGAAACGTGACCTCGATATTAGGGACGCTGCTTTAAAATTGTCGAGCATCCTTTGAGTTGGCAACCATTTGTCACAATTAGCACGCAGCTCGGAGCGGAACTTCAATTACGAACAAATGGCCTCCACCACCTCCTTGTTCACTTTATCTCTGGCCTTTTTGTCTCTATGTGATTCTCTCTCTCTCTACTTATTTGCCCGGTCCCGTTCCCGGTCCAGAGTCCGCTGTCATGCATAACAAATCTCTTTGACACATTTGATGTATGCGTTTGCACTGGAGGGTAAAGGAACTTCGTGTATGTGTGTGTGTGTGTGTGCAACAACAACAACAGCAGCTGCTGCTGCTGCTCCAGTTTGCAGTTGTTGCAACTGCGGCTACAATTTGGTTGCATGCGTGGGCGCCTTTCCAAGCGGAAGCTGCCTAGGATCAAACTCTAGCAATGGCAAATATACTCGTTATTTAGTAGCGTCGTTTAGCTTTTTATTTACGCCATGCATTGCATTTAGCGCCATTTAGTTGTTTCAAGCTGACTGCAAGCCTCGGCTTTAAATTCATCAACTGCTTGTTGCTTGTTGCCTATGCGGGGCCACGTGACGTATGCGCAATTTATGTGACAGCTCAGTCAACTAACGCTGAATGAAGAGACAAACTGATGCAAATCTGCCAGACAAACAATGCCCATACATTCATGAGAGATCAGTTGTGCTTAAAAATTTAAGTATTATACAAGCAAAAATATAAAAGTTATTGAATGATTAAAATTCGAGCATTGACAGCTACTTATTAAAGCACTCTTCAGAAAAAGTATAATGAATTTTCATACATTTTCTTACAAATTAAAATTACTTTAAACTTTATCTTGTATATAATTGTCATTAAAATTCAACTTATCAAAGCATCATTCCTCTCCCACATACATTTCAATAGCTCTCACTTGAGACACATGACGTATGTGTAATTTTTGTAGTTTATACACTCAATTATATTTTTTATTGCCGTGTCCTTAACAAAGTTTTCTCTGATATAATTAAAACTTCAGTCTAACCAAATGGCCATTGATAAAGTCGTAAAGCTGGACAACACTCTCCCCCAAAAAAAACAACAATAACAAAAGTGAAATAAAATCGGAAAAATTAAATAAAATAAAAGTGAAACAAACTTGGGCATTTATAAAAGTTTTTGCTCATTGCTTTTGGTAAATCGATTAAAGGCAATACTGATGAGCGCAGCGGATGGAGTAGGGAAAAACTTGAACTTAAATATAGCCAACACTCAATTTTACGAACATTTAACTAAATACCCAAGCAGAGCAGTCTGTACTCGTAGAATCCAAAAAATGGAATGGAGCCCAGAGCAACTCGAGGGGAACTACGGAGGAAATGAGGGGAACTGAGAGGAACTGAAGGGAACTCGGAGCAACAGCTACAAAGGACGAGCGTAAAAAGTTTTTCGCAAACTACAAAACTGCCATAATTCAACATTACACGCATACACACACTCACACACACACGCACACACACATACGCATGCACACTCACATGGACGCCACTGTAAGCATATTTGAAACGCTGAGCTGCAAAAATATCGTTAACTGTAGCAAGAAAGTTAAAAAAATAAAATAAGAGAGATGAATGCTCACACACACACACGCATACACACAGAGACACACACATGCACATGCTTACGCACACATAGTTACAGAGACACTTATATAAATTATGGTAAAAGATTGCACAAAATTGCAGCAAAGTAGACGAAAAATTGTTATAAAATGTGCATTATGAAATTTAAGATGGGAGACAAAGACGCGCATAATTCAAACGAGCGAAAAATGCATGCAAAATGCAAAGCAAAATCTGAAAACTGCAAAATGCGAAAGCTAACCTAAAAGTCGCGAGAGATTTGTAAAAAAAAAAAAAAGGGAAACATGAAAAGAAAAGAAAATAAATATGAAGGGTATATGATACTATAAGGGGTTTGCCAACAATATATCAAGCAATTTAATGCTCAAAAACGCAACTAGCTGCGGTTAGCCACGTCCTTTGGTTGCCCGTCCGTCCCGCCGTCCATCAACCCTACCCCACACCCACCCCCTGCCCGCCATTAGTCGCCCCGCAGCTCATAAACATGGCGTCCAATTTATGGCATAAACGCCAAATAAGCATATTCATATACAGCACACTGTTGCATGCGTTGCTGCATTCTGTTGCATACTTTGGGGCGCAGTTAACTAACAGCCCGGGGGAATTATGTATACGAGTATATGCATATATGCAAGAATGGATCCTACTTTAAGCATACTTACGAGACGTGCAAATCAGGAAGAGAGCGAGAAAGAGTTCAAAGTGCATATGCAAGTGTATTTATGATGCCTGGGACCTTTTGCTGTCTGCCTTTAATTAGTGAAAACTTGGAAAGTTTCGTGTCGTCGCTATCAGGGGATAACAAAGAATTGAAAAATATGCAGAGGCAGAGAGACCAGAGCAATATGAAAGAGGGCACGACTATGAGATACCTCGTAGTCATCGCTAAGTTAAATGTATGCGGAAAAATAATATTTATTTAATTTTAACTATTTTTGTAATATATTAATTTCACAAAATATATTGAAAATTAATCTGAAATTAAAAGTTATTGAGAATTGTTGGAAGTTTGATTTTTTATTGAAATGTATCATGAATTTATAAATATTCTTTATTAAGTCAGACACTCATAATATAAAAATTTGAGCTCAATATTGAAATTTTGATTAGTTGCCAACTAATTTAAAACTCTGAAGAGTGAAGACTTTAAGTAGCTAGTTATATGCATATTGAAAACAAAAAACCACCCCCCCCCCCTCGAAATAGGGGGAGGGGACTATAAGCTTGGCCTTATTAAATCAGTGTCGAAACCGAATTGGCCAGGCTGTTGGCAGAAATTATAGACGAGGGCGGAAGGGCAGACGACACCGCAAAATATTTGCATAAATTATTTAAGTTTAGCCCGTGACAGGCGAAGAAAATTACCATCGCCGTGTAATGAAAGCATGAAAATATGAAAATTTTCAATTTTCACTTAAGCAGCGGACACGACAGGACACGACATTACACGACCGACCATGTTAGGGGCCCCAGTATAAGAATAAGTAAATAATAAAAATAATAATCAGCAAGGACACGGGACAAGGCAGGCGACAACAATAACAAGCTATGCATAAGTGAATATTAGGGGTGAGGAAGAAGACCAGGAGTGAAAGAGAGAGAGCGAGAAAGAGGTCGATAAGGGACAACATAAAGCAATCAAAATTCAAAGGAAATTTTTATTAATGTCAATGCGTTTCGTTTTCGGCCAGACGCATAAAAATAAAAAGCAAATCAATGCAAATGTATTTCCCGTAACTGAATTCAATTTCAAATCCCCGGGGCGACCGTCGGTCTGAGCTTGATGAAGTTTATGATGATGCCTGGCGATGATGGTGATGATGATGATGATGATAAAGATGATTATTAGATTGCCTGACCGTAGCAAATTCAATTAGGATGCTCACAGCGCACTGCGCACTTAGATGGCTAACTGGAAGCTCGGCAACTGGTCAAAACCGGACAATTCCAATAATTCCGACAGCTCGGACAACTGGACAACCGGGAGAAACTGTGAACTGAGTTCTGGCCAAGGATAAACCTTTTTCTTTCCGCATTCGCACGTCTTTTATGCTTCCCTGTCTGTGTGTCTGTGTGTCTGTGTGTGTGCTTAAGTGTACTTATGTGTGTGTTTGTGTGCTTTGTGTCTATGGCATAATTAAATTTCACGTTGCCAAAGGCCAGCTAAAAACGCATGTGTTGCTCTCCAAATCTCTTCCTATACAATTTCGCCAATTTGCAAATGTGTAGCGTACTTTTCGAAGGGTTGGTGGCCAAAGTAAATTGATATTGCTCAAAGATCAGCTCAGGGAAGTGATCTTAAGTTAATGATAATGCTCGGCTACAGGATACCATGTACTCATGTTCGTAATTACTTTAATTTAATTTGTTTATTTAATTTAAAATAAATTTGACTCTAGGAATTGATTTTAAGTCGAGACTTGCTTTGAACGGATTTCTGTAAATATTTGAGTCAAGTCTTAAGCTTCGAACAGAATCTTTGAAATTATTTACAACAAAAACCCGAACCCGATTTAAACCACATTCTTAAATCGATTCGCAAATTAGATAACTAAAAAAATATTATTTTCAGATTCATCTTAAAGGTTTTTTGAATGTTTTTTTTATTTAATTGCACCAAGGCGCGAACCAAAACCTTAGGTTAAGGGGGTTAATCAACCTGTAAGCGAACTAAATTTAAATCTGTATCTGTAGCTCAAACCACTGAACCGAACCTAGTCCAAAATTTTGGTAGCTTGCAGCCTTGATATAAATCTGAGTGAAACTAAAGGCGTTTGCTTAAAGCTAAAGCTGTTCCCCTGGGCGCACTCATAGCTTCTGTTGTCGTGCTGCCGGAAGTTGCCCATGTCGATTGATTTAATATTGTTTGCCCCTTTCGCAACAGCTGCGGGTTATCAATTTGTTTTCCGCCTTGTTCTTATGCCGCCCCTTCTCCTTCTTCTTCTCCTTTTGCTTGCAGAGTGACACGCCCAGCTTGTCGGATGTGGATGTCATACCTCCAGTGCCGCCGCCGCCAACCCTCAAGCGCAACGGCAGCATGCGCAGCCTGCGACTGCTGCAGCAGCTGCAACAACAGCAACAGCAACTGCCAAGTGGCAGCAGCAGCAGCAGCAACAACAACAACAACAATAATAACTTGGGCATGGGAATGTCGCAATTGTGCAGCAGCGATCTGCTCGAGGATTGCACCAAGTCAGCGCTGGATGAATGTGCTGCAACATTGCTGAAGTGCACCATCAGCAACAGCAGCAGCAACAGCAACAGCAATAGTGTCAAGCCAGATCTGTGCCAGGCAACTGGCCACGCCCACAACAAGCCACAATTTAAAAAGCATAAAGCATCCCCGCCCTTTGCCGCACACGAGGAGGACAACATTTTTACACCGCACTCGCAAAAATCAGATCCCAGCTTGTGCTTTGTGCCAGCAACAGCAGCGACTTTAAAAGCAACTGGAACTGAACCTGGAACTGGAACGGCAGCAACTGTTGCTCCTGTGATGAGCAAGTACAACACCATCGGGCCGAGCAGCGATTACGCTCGTCATCTGGCCCACTACAGTCGCTACCTGCAGAAGCAGCATCAACAGCAGCAATTGGCTCACTTTCAGCAGCAACGTTGCCGTTGCTTCTCCCAATCGCTGCTCAATTTTCCCAGCAATCAGCAGCAGCAGCAGCAACAGTTGCCAATGCCGCAGGAGCATCTCAGGGACTCCAAACAGAGTCTTGGCGTGCTGCAGCAGTTGGGACAAGAGGCGCACATCTTTCACACGAACAGCATGGACTGGACTCTGCCTATGAATAGTCGCAGCTTTGGCAATTTGGTTGATATTGATGGCAACGGTTGCCGCGTGCCGTATCAGAAAATGCAGCAATCATCGGCGCTTGCCTCATCCAGTTTCACCATGAATTCATTCGACAGTGCCAACAGCGGCGGCATCCTCAAAGAGTCCCACTCCCTCTCCCAGTCACATTCGCATCCACATTCGCATCCACATTCGCATTCACATCCACACTCACATCATTATCATGCGCACGATGTGGCACACTCGCTGCTGCATCATGTTGCATCCACTGTTGGCCCGGGTGGCGCCATTCCTGCCACGCCGCAGAAACATCATCAGCTGCACTCGAGCGTCACGAGCATCATGCCCTGGAAGCATCGACAGTGCCCCAGTCGCGGCTCCTCCAGCTCGGGCACCAACTCATTCCGTAAGTTCACAAGGGTTGCAAAATCAAAATATATTATATCACAAATTTCAAATCAATTTCTACATTTTTAAAAGATTTATTTAAAATAACTAAGGGGAATTAGCTGAGTCTTAATTTATGTTTCATAAAAAAAAATACTCGTAATTATACATAACTTAAATCGGCTAATGTTCTTTAGCTAAAAAATACAAAAGGTCACTATTTTGAAAAAATTATTTAAGAAACTAAAGGCTATTAGCTGAGCCTAAATATATTTGTTATAAAATCATATATTTGCTATAATTTCAACTAAATATTTGTTTATTAAATTTATTTTAAATCATACAAAATTATTTATTACATTTATTGCAAATTTAAAAGAAAACTCATTTATAATCATACATCATTATATAAATTCGCATAAATAGGATTATTAAAAATTAATTTCGAAATTATCTTAAGATTGCTAGATTTTCTAGTTACTACGAGTAATTAAAGTGCAAATCAAATAAATATTATACCAGAAAATAGGTTTAGTGCAGCTTGATTTGTTCTCAGCAAAACTGCAGTGCAAGTTTTATAAATCTGATTGTCTGTCTCCATCCCAAAGGACCTCTACTAATCAAAGGCCAAGAGAGTGCTGTGCAATCAGGAGCAGTCAGTGTGGATTGGGCCGAGTGTAACCCTGGTTTCCTGCTTACCTGACATTGCACCTGCCCGGGCAATAAACTCGGGCAAACTAACGGCAACTGATGGCAGCCCCCATGGGCACAATTCTATTTAGTCGTTAGCCGTTTGATTGCGCCCCATGTACTCGTACTAACATGGCCGCTTAATGTTAAACGTTGCCAATGCCCCGTCTAACGTTTTCAGCGTTCTCATCACGTACTCAACGTGCAACTGCGAGTCATGTGGCAAGTGCAAGTGTGGCAAGGGGTGCATCAGTCTCCATCTCTCTCTTTTTGGCCAACTGCAGTTCGTTAGGATGATGCTCCGCCGAAAACTGCGTGGCGGACGTTGTCCTCCTGTCATGTTAAATTTATGCAAATCGCTGATGCCTGCCCGCAACTCAACTCAACTCAACTCAACGCAACTCAACTCGGTTCAGTTCAGCTCAGCTGGCTTTAGTTACAGCTGCATTTGGTGGCCAGAAGCGCTGCACATGCTTTTCGTTTGCAACTTACTTAACGGTAATTCACTCTCGAGTCAGAGCGAGAAAGAAATAAAGACAGAAAGCTCTGTAATCAGACGGATTGCTTTACATACTACCAGCTAGTTTAACGGCTCACTTGACTTATTTGCTACCATTTGCCCATTTCAAAGCAGATCAGTTGCATAATCAAATTTGGTTGGCAATTAGAAATTGATACGAGTTCGAATAATGAGATTTTGCAATTGAACATGTGTATTCTGTTTATTTTCTGCACACATTTCATACTTTACATTTTGTTTCCTTTTATGTTAAGTGCTCTTAGCTAAAACCAACTAAGCAATTCAATTTCAGCGTTTAACTAACCATATTCCCTTATTATTCGATTCATTCATGCTTCTGTCTGTTGTTGTTGCTGTAATCAATGCTACTGTCACGGCAATTTGCACACACACAAAATGCAACACAAAACAACCAAACAACCAACAATCGACAACCGACAACCAACGTTGATGATGATGATGATGCTTGCCTCCTGCTGCCTGTACAACAATCGACTTGGCATTGAACTGCCAATAAAAACAACAACAACAACTACAACAACATCAACAATCGATGCTTCTGGACATCATGAATGCTGATGCTTTTGCTATGGTTGCTGCCTTGCCTGGTTTCTGGTTTTGTTCTTGGCGCACGCTACGTATACGTAACATGGCCAGGCTTCGATGCAGCCAAGCATTGGCTGGCTGTGAGCTCAATACTCTTGATAATTGGCGCTGCCAGTGTGGCTGTGCCTCTAGCGCTACGTGTTGCAGCAAGTGAGTAGCTTCCAACCAGTTTAGCTTCCATTCTCGTAGTCATACTTACCCATAGACAATAAATCAATTACCATAACGCATACGACACGTAGTCAAAGCTCAAAATGCCTCTCGACTTGGTGTCTTTGTGTCGTGTTAATGCATCTAAGTTAGTTAGCAGCTGTTGCTAACTCAGTTTAATGACTCTATCTCTCTCTCTTAATCCCTCTCTCGCTCTTCCTCTTTCTCTTTGATAGGTGCACCATTTGAGGAGCGTCTCCGCGTTGCTGTTCAGCTCTTGGATCAAGTGCCTTTAATCGATGGGCATAACGATTTACCTTGGAATATACGCAAGTTCCTGCATAATAAGCTCAATGACTTCAAGTGAGCACATTTTTCTTATTTATCAAATGTTTCTCAAATGCTTACAACATTCGCAAATGCAATTAATATTTTAAACAAACTTTTCTTCTTTTTTTTCTCTCTCTATTCGTTTTGCCAGCTTTGATGAGGATTTGCGCAACGTTGCGCCCTGGGCTCGCAGTCAGTGGAGTCACACGGATCTCACGCGACTGAAGAAGGGTCGAATATCAGCACAGGTAAGTGCTTTCCCCTTCCCTCTCCACCTCTCACTACCTCTTCATAATTATTGTTGCACGCTTTGTGAGCGTTAATTGGCAGGCAGACACAGTGGGCTTCAACAGTTTGTTGTCAAGTTGAAAGAAAGTAGTTGAAATAGAAACAATAAATAGAAATTTCTACAAGTTTATCAAACTTTAAATAATTAGCATTCTCAGCTACTGTGTTAAACAAAAACTTTGTCATATCGTTACCAATAGTTGAGGGAAGAGTATAAAACTTTCATGTTGACTTTAATCGCATTTTCTTTCATCTAACTGCTGCTTAGCCCGTTGTCTGGGCAACCTTTGTGCTGCTGATTTTGCTCATCTTTCTGCCAGCTGCTGGTCAGCTTCAGCTTCAGGTTCCCTAAAGCAGAAAACCTGGACAAAAAATGGAAAATTAATTATGACCCTCTCATGAAGCCCTACGTTGACCTGAAGGAAGCTGCTGCTTCTTGTTCCGGCTCCTGCTCCTTCAGTTTTGTTCATGCCACTGATGCGTTAATTATTTTTGCCATGCAACACGCTCATGGAAGCTCCTTAGAACGTTACTGCTAATTGGTCATCATTGATTTTTTTAGCTCGATTTTAGCAGCGTTTCTTCTTTACGTTTTTAATGGCTTGTTAAGTACTTGATATTAATGCCATGAGTGCAGAATTCAAGTGCTAATATAAGCCTAATTTAACGTAGTACTTGAATTGGGCTGAGAATGTTTTTTCAGACTTTCAAAACGTTTCGACTTCAATAAATTATGAAAAAAATTACATCATTTGCATAGACATTGTTTCAAAAACTTTAGTTTTTATTATGTAAAAATCTAATTGCGTTCGGAAATTTCTCCTCTTGAAAGCAAAAAACAGGTTTCAGATATTACTTTACAGTTTGCGTAATTTTAGTCACACTTGACATTAATTAACACCTCGTTTGCAATACCTTACACACAATTGCATGTGTGCATAGAAAATGCAAAGTGAAGCCATTTAGTAAGTTGTTCGAGATGCCTTTGGCAACAAATAAGTTCAATTAGCTTTAGCCTCCTTCGCAGGCTGCAGTGCTCGTAAGTTGTTGCGCCACTCATCGAACATGAAAATCAAGAAGTTTCCACTCAGAGAACTTATACTTATGTACCAACAAGTATTTGTAGAGACTGCTGGGAGCAGTTAACTGAAACCAGTCGCGGCTGCTGGAGGCATAGCTCGAGTCGGAAACTGCTAAGTTTTAATAAGCATCGACTTTTGGCGCCATAAAAGCCACCGAACGACCCCAAGTCACACCATTCGCCAACGTAATTAAATTGAATGCCGCATAATTACACCCTGCAACAGGTAACCAAACGGGGTATATTCACTAAAATAACATTGATATTATGTAACATAAAATATAGCCAAGATATGGTTTGGTTTCTTGTGGTTTCAAAATGCATTGTTAATTAGTTTTCATTTTTTATCAGCACGCAACGATTTTTGCTGTATTTATTAAAACTTTTTGCAGTTGCAACATTTAAAAGAACTTGGTGAAACTTTTCGCAACTTTTATCAATAAATGCTAAGGTATTTTCATCAACATTATTTTGCTTTTATTAGGCGTAAAGTTCTATAACTTTTAAGGCTTATTTCTACAGAGATAAGAGGGTATATAATAAGTCAATACACATAGCTTCCTGACTTATTCCAAGTTTGTGACCTTTCACGTTTATTGCCGTTTTCCAAGTTTTGCAATATTGCACCGCAAACTGCAATTACCTGTTAACTGTGCGACAAGCAAAACAACAACAAAAATACAAATAAAAAATGCTTTTCAACATCAGATTTATGGCAAGAGTCGTAGAGGTTCCGTGAAAACCGAGAAATTGCGTGCTCGAATGCTAAAACTGCAACAGTCATGGTTATGTTCCATGTTCCCTGTTCCATGTTCCATGTGCCACGAGCAACGCGTGCGAAAATGCATTGGAAAAGTTAATTTTCATTATGCTTAAAGCCTCTCCTGTAATGGTTTCTCAGCCAAAAAGGCAGCCTTCACTCGTCGTTACTTTGTTTGCCAACGTAAAAAATCGTCCTTGTGGCTCCCAAATGGATGGAACGTGGCGAATGCGGGTGGAGCATTGCAGAATTGGCTGCACAATTTGATATATTGAAGTGGTTTTCGGCGAAAAGTGTTTATTTCGCGTTGATTTATGAACTCTCCACGCGTTTAACTTGCGCTTTTCATTTGCCGAAAATGCACGTGCCTCAAGTTTTTGCAATTACAGAGGTATTCTTTCAACTCTTTGATGGATGCGATTGGTTCAGCTGATAAGTAGGTTTGAAGCTTTTATTATTTAAGAGATCAATATTTTTGAACAGTAATGTATTTAATTTAAATAGCAATTATTTTGATAACTTGAATTTAAATATATATAAAATTTAGGCCACATTTAAATTACTTAATTTATGTATGAGAAATTCTCCAAAGTCGAATGAGAATTCAAAGTGAAATAAAACATATGCCAAAACATTATTTTGTTGTGACAAAAGGGAAAACTTATAGGTCTTGATTAGCACTATTATTGGTGCTAAGGTTGATTTTCGGCAATTGTTCGTTTTCTAGATAATTTCAAAAAACCAAGTCATTCACACGCGACTCAAACAGAAGTAGTTTTTTTGGCGATCAGTTCTAACACTGATTTCGGCAAAACCTGAAGGTATAGTTTAATGCAACCAATTTTAAAAAGTAGTGCATTGATTTATTTTAATAATGTCTTTTGTTTGATTAAAAAATATATAGTAGCTTTGTTTTTAATTTAATTTAATTCACATTCGCACGCGACATTTTGTTCCATAATATATTTATATTGTTTCTGTCTCTCTTTTTTTAAATTGTAAATCGAAAACATCTCAAAAAACTTGTTTTTAATTTAACTTTTAATATATTTATATGTATTAAAATGGTTTATGTTACAATCTTACTATCTTACTTAGTGTAATCGATAGAGCACAAACGGTCCATTTTGAAAGTCAACTTTTAAGAAAATCGGCAAAAAAAAAAAATTAGAAGAAGTGCATTTATTACAATTTAGAATCGATATGCCCATTGTAGTGAATTTCTTCTAGGGTATATTGCTTAATAAATAACTTTTATGTATTTTAAAAAATATTATAAAATGCATTGTCATAGTTTTTTAATTTATTTAAAAATGTTTTGGCGCCCAACGTGTGCGTGTTTTGCATTTGTAATTTGCACTCGAAATTCCAGAGCACGCAACTTTTGTGAAAAGTTTGAAATGCTTTACTAACTGCAACATTTCACACTTAATTCATGACGAAAAACTAAACTCAATAACAGTTGAGAGCGGCAACAAAAACAATGGCAACTGGCAGACTAACTAACTGGATGACAACATGTTTCAACAATTGTTGCCCAAATGCCAAACGTGCAGCAACTGCGTGTCGAGGATGAGGCGCATCGAGAAGCTTAGCAAAAAACGTAAAAAACGAGAGAGAGCCCCAGAAAAATGTTTAAAAGACAAGCTGAAAATCACGTTTAGGCCATAAGGTACTCAAAAGCGTGTAGCACGACAACAGTTGCAATCTTTTTAGCGCCCAAGTAACAACAGCAGCTGAATTTCAAGAGATCAGCCGGAGCCAAAGGAGTTGCCTCTGGCGTGTTCTATTTTACGAAGCTTTGAAAAAAATTTGAAGGTAGAAGATGATGAAGTAGAAGCTGCCACATTGTTGGCCCAGGTAAAAAAAAGAAACAATAACAACGAAAACGACAATGTTGAAAAATCAGAGCAGACGAAAAGTTGGCTTCAACTGTTGGCAGTGGCAACTCCTGTGCTAGGACGTGGACACGGACACTGACACGGACATGGACACGAACCCGGACACGGAAACGTCATGTTACGGTTGTTGTCCGCCTGCATGGATGACTGCATTCTGGTTGCTGCTCGTTATACTCGTTACTTCAAAAATAATTAAAAGGGTATATTGTATTCGTTGAAATGCATGTAACAGGGAGATGGAAGCATCTTCGACCCTATTAAGTGAGTGTAAATTCTTGATTAGCGGTCGAGTCGATATAGCCATGTATGTATGTAGTACATATATCCGTCCGTCCGTCCGTGTGAGCTCCTAGATCTCAGAGACTATAAGAGCTAGACTTCTATAAGCCCCAGATCAAGTTTGTTTCCGTCCCCGCAAACCGCGAAAAGCCGCCACACGCATGATTTTAAAGATATGATGTTATGTTTGGTAATTAAAGTTAGTTATTATTATAAGCTATCATCCTACTAAATCGCAACCCAATCGGCCAAACGGAACGGTAGTTATGGCTGATCAAAGTTTTAGGGAAGTGCCTAAAAGTATGCAATACAATATAATTATTATATATTTAAATAAGTAACGGGTATCGTATAGTCGGGAACTCGACTATAGACTTTACCGCTTGTTTTTGGCTCCTGAATGCAAGCCTAATAGAAAGCGCACACATTCGCATTCTCATTCTCATTTTACACCAGACAGAGGCGGAGACGGAGACGGAGGTGGAGGCGGGGCATGGTGGAGACGGAGACGGAGGCGGATGTACCCGCAACGAGCTGCGCTGCCTGGCCGCCATTTCGTGTTGTTATCTGGGCCAGGACACGGGCCAGAATGCAATGCCGCATTCAGTATGCATGTAGCGAAGGGATTTCAAAAGTGGTTGCGGCTCGTTGCTGGTGGTGGTTTTTGGCCTGGCCCAGACTGGACAATTGGACGGCGCTTATCTTGTTGGCTTGAAATTTATACATATTTACTTTTAAAAAGTATTTAATGTTGGTTAGACAACACTCAAAACGGAAGCTCAAGCCAAGATAGACAGCAGTCTGCACACTTTTTTCATTTCTGCGGTCTCTTCAGCTCTTTCGACAGTGTTAAATGATTTTGGCCAGCTTTTCTACTCACTCTTGTTTACAATTCGCTTTAGTGTTGTCCGAAAAATATTGCCTTAAATAATTGGCCAACAACATTTCATAGAATCTACTTAAGAGCAAGTGCACTTTGCTTTCAAATTTCAAGTGAACAAAAATGAAATTCATGAAAGTCATTTAATAATTGCACGTTTTCATATCAATTTCATTTATTCGAGATTATGATATACTTGTTTTTCCAATTCCATTTAAGTTTTGTATTAGCTTGGAGTTATTCAAGTGGAAAGCAAACGGTTTTTTTAATTCAATTATATAATATTCAAATGTGAAGAGGACAATTTGAATAGAAAGTGGTTTAAAATAGAGTAGGGAAAGCATTGACTATGTTATGTATTTATAAAAGTATTTATGTCTGTGCAGGTTAATCTATAAAATGCATTCATACTTTTATTAGAAATGTTGACTTTGAAAAACAATCACTCGAGGAAATTTAATTCATTTAATTACAAAGTTAAAACTACATATTTGGGAATTGATTTTAAGTGAGCCACAGCAATTAAATAATACCCAAAAAGTAAAACATATTTAATTGGTTTTTGCCTGTCATGTATCATTATTGAACTTAAATGCGATAATAATGAAGAAGTCTAAGAAAGTTAAGAATGCTTAAGCTGACATCTGTATTGTGAGGCTGTCGACAGAACATAGAAAATCTATTTCGAGGGCATTTTATAACAATTTGTTTTGAAGATACAATAAATCTTTGCCATGCTGTTTGCCATTTCGACCGCAAACAACAGCTGCATTTATGTGTTTCAGCATTTAATAAATGCCAACGCCATCAACTCGCCACAACGACTCACAAAATACACAAACACATACACACACACACTCACGTGCAACCCATTCACAACAAATCACGCGCACACAACAACATTTTGTCAGAGCATTCACAATTAACTTGAAGCCAAAATGTTGTCCTTGGGGAGCAACGTTGTCGTTGTTGTCGTTGTTGTCGTTGTCGTTGCTGTCGGAGCCAAACAACTTTAAATATTAATATTCCTTGAGCCAACAAAGCTGATGATGATGACAATGATGTTGCTCCTGCGGATGCTGCTGATGGCACAAAAGCAGGACTACAAGGACATCAAGGACACCAGCGAGCGTTGCCATTGAGACGTTGACGACACTTTGGTGAATGCCCCATTGCGATGCTGATGCTGATGCTTTTGCAGGTGGGCGTCTAATGGCAAAATGCCATGCTTAAACACACTTCAAGCGCTGCGCTAAAGCAAATATACAAAACATGCTCACACCCACACCCACACCCACATTCCAGAGCTAAACAAAGGTGAAAACTGAAGCTGATGGCGCCACTTGAAACTGGGCAACAGGTTACTTTCCCAACATAGGCGAAATATTTTGCAAATGCAAAGTGAACGCCACCAAATTGCTGTTAGCTGTCGACAAAGAGCACATACACCTAAGCCAAGTTAAAGACATTGCGCATACGCCACGTTACCTGTTGCCTCCTTGCGGTTTCAATCAGGCAACGAAATCCTCACGCCTCTCCACTCCAAGACCACTCTCTAATGCCTACAAAAATTGTTTAAGCGGATTTGTGGGTAGAGGGTAAAATTAAACAACAAAGCACTAAAAAAAGGGCACAAGCAAAAATAAGTGAGAAACAGAAATGAAAGAGAGAAAAAAGAAAAGAAAAGAAATGTTAAAAGCGCGTCATAATGGAACACACAAAGGCGAGCAAATTGTAAGCTGAGTTTGTCTTCATCTCTGTCTGCCTCTGTCTGTATCTTCAACTCCATCTGTGTCTGTGTGTGTCTTTCAATTGTTGTTTTGTCCATTTCTAAAGTGCAAGTGTCGGCATTTTGCTTATCTGCATCGCAATCTTAACACAAAAACCCAAAGAAAAACATTCACTTCAAATGGCTTTCATTTAGAACTAAGGCTCCTTTGAGGTTGACCATATTTAATCGATATTGTTGGCTGAATTGGGTCAAGAGTTGGTCAATGATAACTTTAAAGTGCTAACTATTAGTTAACTCAGTTGTTGTGTATTTTCATAATTGAAAAATATTGTTATACATGCATCTCTGTTAATTGAAGTCGAACAAAATATTAAAGATTAGTATAACTTAATGAGTCTCTATTGATCGATTTATAAATTGATTGAGCAGTCATTAAATGCGACTTATGCTTGACCAGAAATAATCACATTAAATAAAGTAGCAAGAAATATCAGCTTATCAGCTACTCAGCATAAATTACTAGGATAAATACTGAATTTGTATAAATCTCATTAAGCTGCTTTAAAATTTAAGCATTCTGATTTAAATTTATCATGCTATTTAATTGGTAAAGTCTTTCGCTTTAAAGTGTGTTTTTAATTGTGTATTTCTGTGCGAGTTCACCTCGTATTTGTCTCTGTATAAGCTTAAACAGTCACTTCTCGAGCCGTAAAAGGAATTCAAGCCATTAGATCAGTGTATATCATTAGGGAAAATAAAAGCACGTACGAGTCTCCATCGAACAGGAAACATTCAAAATGCAAAAAACAATTCTAAACACACACTCAACAACAACAACTTTAGCAGCAAATGGAGCAACAACAACAACAAAGAGAGCAATTAAAAAGTTTTGGCTTTTTGCTCGGCACACAAATAACAACAACAACAACAAGAAGGAAAAGCAGGAATAGGAGAAAGGAGAAAGGACAAGAACTAGGTCCAAACACAGCAAATGCAATAAATAATTTTTAATATAAATTCGTGAGCAGGCTGGACGAGTGCCAAAATCCAGAGTCCCGGAACGGGGAACTGAGAACTGAGAACTCGACTCTGAAACTGAAAATCGAGACTGAGCCCTCTGAGCACGTAGAGCCCGAAAAATATTTGAAGGCAGTAAATTAAAAGCAAAGTACGGCAAATGTTCATTTGCCAGTTGCCATAAGCATCATCATCATCATTCTCATGATGATAATCATCGTAATTATGATGATGATGATGATGATAAAGTGCATACATTGAAGCAACGTAATTCATAGAGAACATTTACCTTGGCCAGGTTGGCATTTTAAAAGTACAACTTTTCAATAAGCGAGTCGAGTACTGTGGTCAAAAAACAATTTTTCACAAGTTGAAAGGTAAAACCTGTGAGAAGTGGGAGTTATGGAATGTGCTAAATTTCCTGGTTAGTTACTATATATGTACAATTGCATTTTGTATGCCTAGGTCAGGCGAGCGCTTCGAATTTGTGTAATTTTAATTGTTCAGTTAGTAAATTTGCACAATTGCACCCCTGTCCACCTAGGACACATCAGCCCCTGTCCTTAACTCTTTCGACCCTCCATAACGACTGTATATGTAGCAACAATAATAACAGCATCTGCAAATTCTATTTGTGCAGAGCGCAAAAGTTTATCCACATGAACTGAAATATTTAGAGCTGCCACTTTAGCTGCAGGTGCAAATTGTTGAATTTTAGTTGTGTTTTATATTCCCCCTACTACGAGTAAATTGGTATCTGGGTATGATCGATCAAAATAGAGCACTAGAAATTATGATTTAAACATGGAACAAACTAATCACAAGATCTGGATGCGATTATTTTAATGGCACTTTCAGCTGACCCGATTTTAAAAACTTTAGTATCATAACTTTGACAAAACTTAACCAATTAAAAAACTGTTCACTTTTTTCGACCTCTGATTTGATTATTTTTCAAATGTGTATGTAATTACAATCAGGTTTTCAAATTTAAAAATGTAATTTGGAAAGCACGATACTTTGGTACTATTGCCTTGTAGATGCCCTGTAATTAGTGATGGAAATCCACTCTGAGAATCGAGTTTAAAATCGACAAAAGAAATTCGAGTAATTAACCACTCGAATTTCTTTTGGATTTCCATCACTAATTACAGGGAATCTACAAGTTAAATACTCATAACTATCATAAGTATCACCTTGTTCTATATTCCGTGTAACATTCGTTTTCCCGTGGCACTCCCTGGTTATTTTTGCACTGTTCCGGATTCTGTCCGGGTTTATCGGAGACAAAAGTGAATGAACATTTTCTCAATTCGGGTTAATTGTATGGCCACTGGCGTGGCTGGCGATGAGATGCGATGCCTGGGGAGAGTTCCTTCATTACCGTTGCACAGACGAGCGTTTCCATAAGGTAGTATTTGGAAATTGTGTTGGCATTATTGTTGCTGCCATTGTTGCCACATGTCATTAGTCGGTTGCCAATGGCCCTGTGTGACCTTCTCCCCCATCTGAACATCGAATTTTGAGGCAAATAATGGAAAGCTGCAATAAACGATAACTGCGGTAATGTCCGTGTGCAATTTGATTGTATTGTTGGCCTGGCTAGAGGGACACCAGTTACCATTTGTGTGTGTTGCTGTAGAAAAGTATCTAAAATGAAAAATATTCTGATGATTGTCAATGGCGTGTAAACGAACTAATTTCGAAATGCGCCAGCTGATTGTATTCAACTGTCTCGTTTAATAAAGGGGCAACTCTAATGGGAATTTGTTAAAGTTAATATTAACAATACATTAATTAAATATTATGTCTTTTACTTATTGCAGTTCTGGGCGGCCTATGTGCCCTGTGAGGCGCAACATCGTGATGCGGTGCAGCTGACGCTGGAGCAGATTGATGTGATCAAGAGACTAACCGATCGATATTCCCCGCAGCTAACCACTTGTACATCGGCGCAGGGTAAGTGGAAAATGGAAATCATTGAAACGCCCAAAATATTTCACATACGCCGCATAGGCCAGACATACGCACAAGTTTAGAGAATCCGACAAATCGACGTGGAATGTGAAAAACTCGCCACCCACGCATTCAATTTGCCGCTATGCAGCGAAACTTTTCGCGAGTTCTTCAAAAGTATCTTGACTGGTTGGCAACAGAAAAAAAAATAAAAAATTATGAGAACCCAAAAAAGTATGAGCAATAATAAGAAGTAGATGTTGACGTAGATGTGGATGTGGAAAGAGTAGCAGCTGCTGCATTTGTAGGGCTCAGACTCGGAGCCGCACTTGAGGCAACTGCTTACCGCGTGCCATATTTTTGCGCCATTTCCTTTGATATTCGGCACTCACCTAGTTGCCAGCAGGTGGCACAGAAAGTGCGGCAGGCGCAGTTCATGTTTAGCTCCTCAACAGTCGAGTCTGGCTGCCACAAGGGGTCGCAACTGATGTTGCAAGCAACTGCTTCTTTGACTTATGTTCGAGTCCTCCGGAGAACATTTCAGTTTCCTTCTACTTGTTCTTATTGTTGCTCTTCTCTTTTCTTCGATGTTGTTGTTGGTTTTGCTTTCCGTTTTGCATTTTGATTTGCTGCCGACTGGCGACTTGGCAGTATTTTAGTATTTTTGTTGCTGCCGCTGCACTAAAATGGAAAACCGAACGGGCGAAAAAAAAAACAGCACAAGGAAAATCGACAAACAAGAAATAACTTCCGGCATTTTGCGTTGAAACATTTATACAGCCGTAAATGGAAATGTCAATAAATCATATGGCTATAAAAATCATGCACAGGAAAAAGTTTTTCCACCAAAATGCAGCGGAGGAAATGCATGCCCCAAAAATACTTGGATTCGTACTTGCAGCAACAGCAATTTGTGATAAGAACCGCATATGTTTATCTACAAAAAGAAAAAAAAGAAAATAGACTGTAAACTATTGACTTTTTTGACTGTTGACACATGGTTGTTGTTAACAACAACAAAAATGTGCAAATGCTGCCATTTTTCAAGAGAATCAAAAAGAATGGGAGCAATTTGCAGAGCAGCGTAGAAAAGAAAAGCTTAAAAAAAATACGAAAAAGATTCTAGCAGAGAGTTTTTAATTACTTAACTCAGACTTCATCGAAGAATAGCAAAAATAGAGCTGTAAAATTGTGAAAAAATACTCGTTTTGGATGTAAGCTGATGAAATTAAGATTGAGGTGCTTATCGCATGTTGAATGATTGAATGAACTCATATTGGTACGCTTAGTCTAGCACTAACTTGATTCAATTGCCTGAAACTAGTACGATTTAATTGCTTGAAAGACCTAAGAAAATCAAACATTAATCAAGTGCGTTTCTGAGAAGCTCAGACTAATTTTTCAGCTCGAATAAACTCAATGAATGCTGTTTGAAATTTTATGATACAAGTCCCTAGGCTAAGCATTTGAAAATGAAAGCTTCAAATGTATATAAAGTACAAATGTTATAAATACAATATTAAACTTTATAGAGATGTTTATGAGACGTATACATAATGTTTAATTAACTGGCATGGGATTGAAGTTTTAATGTGGATTAAGTCTAACAAATAATGGAATGATAACCAGATAAGATAAACATCCGTAAATGAATTAATATATATAAGATCATAGAAAATAAATGCATATTCTGTACTTATCATATTATAATTTAAAATAATCTTTGCTGCATCTGAAACTGGCAATTACTAAACTCCCATAAACTCAATAAATAATTCGATATTTGCACTTAATATACCCAGTTAGAGTTGGCAGTAGTAGTAAAGCCTTTGAGACACCGTAAATACAGTCAAATCAAAGATGCAGAAGCACAAATTTAAGCTCCCAGCTGGCTCACTTGGCCAAAAACTAAACCCCTCCCCACCCCCCCATCTCGTTCCTCTTGACCATTTGGACTAACTCGTATGGCACGTGAAATTTTGCAGCTGGTGTTGCATAAAATAAAAACCAACATTTTATTTGAAGTACAGCAAATAAATTCGGTTGGCTGAAATTGTAGTTGAGCTCACATGTCGTGTAAATAAAATGCGAATGCAAGTGACCATTGAGCGAGTGCAGCTAGGCGTGGCCACGCCTCCCATCGCCCCCGCCAGTTGTCCGTCCGTCCGTCTGTCCGTCTGTCCGAGTCTCAACCAGATGTTGAGAGCTGCCAAAGTGATTGTAAAAAATGCAAAGCTAACGAACCGAAACACAACGCGACGACTGACGTCCCACGTCCTGCCTGTCTGTCCGTCCGTCTGCCTGTCTGTCGTCCTGTCAGTCATGGAATCCCCAGCCCGGTTCACTGCCAGTCGTCCTTCTAAATCCTGGCTGCTTAGTTACAGCAGACAGGCAGAATGTACAAATGAGCATTGCATTCGCGTTGCATAAACACAATAAATACATAGAGACACAACGACAGAAAGAGAGAAGGAGTAAGAGAGAGTGCGAAAGAGAGAGAGAAAACTGAAACATGGATTTAACCAGAAGTATATTTTCTTTTGTGCCAATTCTGTCACTTGCCAGCATTTTGCTACTTTACATCTCTATCCCAGTGCTATTCGATGTGTCGATGTGCGAATGCTTTCCATTCACAATTTTCAATTTCCACCTCCGAAATGTGTAAACTTCAATTTGCAGTGAGATGCCGAGACGGAGATCTCTGAATAGCAAAATTTCATTGGGTTTAGTAACATTCTAATGCCCTTTCACTGAGTTTGCATTAACTGTCACTTTGTTTGCCTTGGGAATTCTTTTAAAAGCAGAAAATATGAAAATATTGATAGAAGCTGACACATTTTCTTTGAATTCAGTTCCATAATCTGGTATACGAGTATTCAAATGCAACAGTTAAATAAATTCAAAAGAATATTCAAAGCCTAGACGGAGTACTTATATAAAATATGAATAAAAATGTTCCCTTTTAAGTCATCAGTAAGGATTATTTTACACAAAGTAATCAATTTGTATGACTTTTATATTTACAAAATGTAAAATACTTAACTCTCTACTAGTTTACTAAAAAATAATCAACTTGCTATCAAATATCTCTATGACTTTTACATATTTAAATGCCTCTTCAATTAAATAGGTGTCTTATGAATCCAACATGACACCTTTTGTAAGTTCTTCTCTTACCATTTGAATAAATCATATAATAAACCTCATTCACTTTGTCGAGGCTGTACAATATCTGCAAAGTGTATTCAAGTTTCGAGCCATAAAATGGGGCCACTACATCTCAGACAACATTTGGTTTATTGCGTCAAGTGGCTTTTGGTTTGGGGATTTTCATTTTGAAATGTGTTGGAGCATTCGTTTCTCGATTGCCTCAAATCGCATCCGATACATGGGCCATATATTATACATTACGTTTGGGCCATGGTCGTCGTCGTTTGTGCCCAGTCACAGACAATTACATGCTGGACCAGTATTCGAATCGAGTCCT
The DNA here is from genome assembly GCA_037043435.1 of Drosophila suboccidentalis. Lineage (NCBI taxonomy): Eukaryota > Metazoa > Arthropoda > Insecta > Diptera > Drosophilidae > Drosophila > Drosophila suboccidentalis. The sequence continues at coordinate 961,530 of JBAMBK010000134.1, forward strand.
TGTGACTGTCCCTAGTTCCTACAAAAATTGAGCTTCAGATCACGTGGCGCATTTTAGTGCCATTGCTGTGCTCTCGTTCTCGACTGTCACAGCAACAACAACAGCAGCAACAGCAACAACAACAACAACAGCAACAATGAATGGCTGGCAACTGCAGTAAAGGTCTTGCCAGAATATTTGTTTATTTGCTCCATATTTTAGGGTTTAACGGCAACGACGACATCGAGCAGGTTTTGTGGCAGGTATTTGCTGGCCTTGCCTTGCCTTGCTTCCATAACAATGGCAGTCAGGAGTTGCAGGATTCTCAGCAACAACAGCCACAACTTCAGGGCAGCAGCTCCTACAAGTGCGCCCTTTTGATTTTACGCAGCTTATTTACTTATTGCCTGCAAAAGTTGCAAGAGAGACTGCCGGTCCCTGTCCGTGTACAGGTCCTTTGTCCCTGGTTCTTCCACACTCGACCTCTTCCTCAACGTCCACAACTTTCTTTGGTTTCCTTTGTGGCAATTTATTGACTCGTTTTCCCCTGTGTGCGACATTTGAAATGTTATTACAATACTTGATTTGAATGCAGCGACAAATTATTGAATCGTTTTCTGTGTGTTCGTATGCTCCAGCACTTCCTTCCTTCCAGGGTATTCAAAAGCCACATTAATCAGAGTTCACATCGCCAGAGAACACATTGTTGTTGCAGGCAATACCTGATTGCTTTTCAGTTAACATATTTCTAAAGACAATATGGTCTCCATGTTGGCTGTTGCTGCCATAAATTTGGCATGAATTATGCACTAATTATAAGCACTATTAGTTGCCGTCCAGTCAGTACACTGAGCTCCAAATTACACTAAGCTGCTCTTTGTGTCTCGATGAAGATGTATGTAATATAGAAACTTATGCCCAATTTCATACATAGAATAGAAGGCAACTAATGTTGACAACCACTGTAATAGTCTTATCTCGGCAGACTCTCTGTCTTAGGAGTCTGGCAAGCATATACTATTAGACACCACTGTAACCATATTCAAAAGCCATTATTGCCAACAGAGTTACCTAGACTAACCACGCCAACTATTACATACTCTATTTAAGTGTCAGTGTCTTAATTGAAAATGAACTTAAAAATAATCATTCTCGTATACCGACTTTAATTATTCAGATTGAACTATGTAAAGTCTTTCTTTTCTTGTTTTCTTCGTATAAAAGAGTGTAGAATTTAAAACAAATATATTCGAATGAAATTGAAATTTCCGAAATCATAAAACTTTTTGAAAACTGTGCCAATTTTTATGCAAAAAGTCAATTTAAAAATGTATTATCAACAACATTTTTTTTAATATTAAATATTGTTAGTTTGTGATAGTTATATTATTTTAAAAATTCCTTATTTATATTTATTATTTTAAATTTGTTCCACAACTTTAAGCTTCAACAAATTTTTAGAAACTTAATCGATTTTGAAGGAATTTCTGAAATTTATATATTTCATATTTAATCTGTTTATTTGATATTTTTTATAAAGAAAGCTAATTTTTGTAAAATATTTTCTTATTACAAAATTATACTATAACTGGTAATTGTGAGACATAATATTTAGTATCTATGTACGTAAACGCCTTGATTGTCAATCAGTGTTGCCAATCACTGCGGTATCTGGCAACTGTCAGCTGTTCTCACTTAGACGCCACAGTGGCGGCCAATAGAAATGCACAGACGTCACTGTAGCGCTGCATTTTATGTAATATAAATAATAGCCTATAGTATATCCTGTAACCATAAAATGGGCAAACACCGTTGGCAACTTGCAATATTTGTTTCCCAATCATGCGTAGTTTCGGTTCAATTACACAGATTCTGACGTCAGTCGCTGAATGACGTGAGCTGCCGGTGTAAGTCATAATGGAGGGAAGGCACGCCAATATTTCTGGAAATGATTTTTCTTTAAATAAAACGCAAAATATGTAATTGATACATTTGAGAAATGAATGAAGTTTATTTTCAGCTAGAAAGAAATACTTAATGAATCTCACTTAAAATGCCATTGGAAAGTTTGCTCAACCAGGCGAACTGCAGAAACAAAAACTCAACTTGTTTAACAACTTTATGCAAACATTGCTCAACTTGCTGGCTAAAAACAAAACAAGAAAATTTAAAAAACAACAACAAAAATAAAGGAAAAACAATGAACAATAAGCAAGTATTTTGACAAGTGCTTGGCAAGAGAACAAAATAGAATATCACGAAAGAGATCAAAGCTGCTGGCTAAGACAAGCGTAAATATTGCATAGCACAGTACAAATGCCATGTTGGGTATAAACTGACAGATAGACAGACGGACGGACGGACGGACGGACGGACAGATGAACTGAGACCGCAATGAACAGAGAGCTCAACGGGGCAGCAAAGCAAATGACAGACCAGAACAACAATTGTTACTTATGCTTTAGTTGCCAAAAACAATGTAAACTGTGTAGCATAGCCAAGTTTAAACTCGACTCGAATGGCAACTTCTCAAACTTCTCATCCTCTCTCTTTCTCTCTCTCTCTCTCCTGTTTAGATATCATTGAGGCACACAAGAACCAACAACTCTGTTCACTAACTGGCGTCGAGGGCGGACATTCTCTGGGCGGCTCGTTGGCCGTACTGCGCACCCTGTATGCAATTGGTGTGCGATACATGACACTCACATCCACATGCCACACACCGTGGGCCGACTCGAGTTCGGCGGACGCGCCGACCTTCAATATGAAGCACGGCGGTCTCACCATATTTGGCAAGGTAAGTGCTCTATCTCCATATCCTTGTTGTTCTTGCCTTCAGCCGATTTAATGCTAATTAGTCGAACGGCCCGAGTTCAGAGTTTCGTCGTTGTTTCGCCTGTTTCACTTCTAGCTTAAGTGCGGACAATGGGGCACGTTAAGGATGCGTCATCCTCACGAGAGTCCTGCAACCTGCGGTCAACCGCAGTCAACGCTTTGTTGGCTTAGCCATAAATGTGTGTAGCTGTCTATATGTGTGTGCGTGTGTGTGTGTGTTTTTGACGGGTAGTTGAGGCTGGCATATTTAAGTGCTTGAGCCGCGTGCCGTAGCCATTTTGGGCAAGCAGGAGGCAGGGGAGAGACACTTTGGGCGCCCCTAATGGGTCAACAGCTCTCAAATTAGGTGGGTACAGCAATTTACAAGAGCCACGCGGCTTTATGCCGGATTATCGTCTCGCTGGAAGGTAGGAAAATATCTTAAATAAACTGCCGTTTCCCTCGACTCAACGCCGTTGCCATGTGACCAATATAATGGCGTATTTTGTTACAGTTGGGCATTGGTGTAACATTAATTTAATCTTGTGCTTAGATTATTTCAAAGAATTTTTGAATGCTCTTCTAAATTCCAGGCATTCATTAAATATAAAATTAATAACGTATTTTTTAACCATTATTAAATAAACAGGGGTGCCACAGAAATCGATTTCACTTGAATTTCACTTCAATTACATTTCTCTGTGCCACAGGTCAAATCGCAAAATAATTTTGTGCGGAACGATCTAGCGCTAAATCTGCTGGCATCCGATGCTGCCACCTAGTCCGATTTAGATTTCCGAAGTCAGGGTCAGCGATGCCACATTTTTTAGTCAGAATTCGAACTAAGGTATTAAAAAAAAATATATGGAGCCACTTCAGTTTTCTTTAAATTAAGCATTAAAAAAATAGGTCTTTTGAGGTAAATCAAGTTTTATTTATTTTAGCTAAACAAAATCAATTATTACATAAATAAATTAAATTATATTAATTAAATAAGAAAAAATTAAAAGGTTATTGCTCTGCAATGATAAACTTGAAAAAGTTGCTAATCAAACCCTTGGGTAATTTAATCTAAGAAGAAGCAATGTATTTCGAAAAGGTTGGTGAAAATGCTAACAAAAATTAAAGCTCTCGAAGTTGCTTGGCATCTCGTTTTCGTTTCCGTGCGGTTCGCTTGCGATTTCTGTGGCATCTCTGAATATATTTATTCTGAAAAGATACGATTTAACGATTCTCATTATTTATTCTGTACATTACTTATTAAAAAATCTAAAAATGTACATCAAATATATATTTTAATGCTTAAGCAAACAGAAAAAACTAGTTTTTAAAATTTCTTAGTCAAATTCAAATTACAAATTTTAAAAATATGTTTTAGCTTTAGTGATATATTCATATTGATTATTGGATTATTTGCAATTCATAAATATATATATTTTATGTTTTGTTTGGTTATCTGTCGACTAAATAAGGCTATATTGAATCATGTCTATCAGTAGAGGTCATTGAGTTGTGAGCATCTTGACCCTCAATTTATGCGAGTCACTAATTGATCAATGCAGCCCACTGTGCATGCACGCGTACAAAAGATTTGTTTACATTTCAGAATTCTTTGACATACGTTCGTGTAATTATTTCGAAATTCGAAATTACCTCGAGAGCGCCAGCCGCGGGTCGACCGTCAAGAGCCGCCAACCACTTGAACAGCATCGTAATGATGATCAAACAAATGATCAAACATCATTACGATCGCAACACATGCCGTGCTATTGTTGTTGTTGTTGTTGTTTGTTCTTCATGGCGTGTCTCGGTTGCGCTTCCTCCTTGGCGATGGGCTCTTGCCAAGTGCTATTTAGAGGAGGTGCATACGGAAATAAAATGTGTTAATGTGAAAATCTACAATACAAATATACAACAAAACAAATACAACAACAGCTGACCATAACAGGAAATGTACAATAGATTTACTGCAGTCATTAAAATTGGGAATACGAGCAGTATATCAAACTGTGGTCATATAATTCATAATTTTTTATATGACATGCCAATTAAATATGGAAATTAAAATCCCAAACATCAAAAATAACAAAAACAAAAATTTAAAAAAAAAGAAACAGAAAATCAACATAATCAACGTCACTTCCTCATTTAAATAACGGAATTTTCAATTACACATCCCAAAACAATAGGCGAAAACAAAATACGTAATGAAAAGTGAAAATCGCGCATTGCGCAGGCGCCAAGAGAAAAATTCTGAAGGCGAGAGAGAAAATTGTCGAGAGAGCAGTTTAGGGCGAAATGATGTGGTAAATGGAAATTTTCGCTGTAACGAAATGAGCGTGCAATGGGAAAATCGAAATTTTCATTCATACTATAAGGTGAATTGCACAGTGTGAAAATATATGAGATACAATTTAACTGAATGAAACGGTGAATATGTAAATAATAATAAGAAATATGCTGCCGACAACTATATAAAGTAGTGGTGAATTATGAAAAACATTTTAATTAAACAAATATTAGTTATTTCAAATTAAATAAATAAAAGAAATACATTAAAACATTTGAGCAAAGTATAACCCAAAGTATATAGTAAAAATTTTTCTGCACATAAATAAAAAGCTCACACAATAGATGCAAAATGCTAATAGCTATTTTACACTGACACAAATCAATTATACGCCATGTGAAACCTGACTTTGGATATATATTCGACTCTAAGTTCAAATACTGTTGAGAAATCAGATTTAAATAAATTAATGAATAAATAATGAATTAATGAAAGAAACAAATTTTAAAATATCTCTTCGCTAGTATTTTTTATAATTTTTTGAAAACTGGAAAAAAGGCACTTTTTGCATGAAAATTGTGCAGTCACTATTTAAATTGTTTGAAGAAACTTTTTGCATCAAAACATTTTTTGTTTGAGACCCAGGAAAAAAGTAAAAAAATTAGACTTTTACAAAAACTTAAAATTATCAATGGGTACTTAATGGGTTAAGGAAATTTTTGTATCATTAAAAAGGAATTCAAAAGACCTTTCCATTGATACCAAACCTTTGACCACCCCTGTATATTATACAAAAAATAGTCCTAAAAATTCTATAAAGTCTAAATTGCTATTATCAATATTAAAACCACTTTTAAAGGGTTTGCAAGTAATACGAATATTTTATAAATACTTCTTCGTTAATTTGTACAACATTACTCAATTTGATGTTTCCATAAATTTGTTTCAGTTCAAATTGCTTTCTTACCAATGTCTGCACTTAACCTTCCGTTCCACCCGCATCGCTAAAAATACCCTTCGGGCACCCACGAAGCGCCAGTCACATGGGCCATGGTGAAAATGTTGCTCTCTCTGTCTCTTTCTCTGCCTCTCAGCGGTCTCCTTGGCTCTCTGTCTGGCTGTGTGTTGTGTTGTGTTGAGGTGAAAGCGCAGAACATCGCCCAATGTTCGGACAGTCGCAAAACGAAATTCGCCCCAACGAGGCAGCCAGCTGCAAATGGTAGAGACAAAAGAAAAACACACGCCAGTCAGCCAGCAGTCGTGTAGTGAAGTGAAGAAAAGCGATACACGAGAGGCAAATTGAGATAAATAGAAGAAAATACAAAAAAAAAACAAATACAAATAGAGGAAATATATATTCACGACACTAGCAAATTAGCCAAGACAAAAAAGAAAAACAAATTGTGTGCATTTTAGATATATATATTTATAACAAATTCCGTTTAGCGCGACGCATTAAAAGGTGAACAAAATACACAGTATTAAAATACTAACAAATAAAAGTATAAGAATAAAAGAAAGAGACACAAACATATGCAATGCAAAGTAAAAAAAATTACTAATCCAAGAGAAAATGCTGAGCCAAGTGAACAAATACTAATCGGTTACTTCCTCCTCCTATACGCAACGCACGAAACGACGCACATACAAACACACACACACACACACACACATACACGCACACTCGAATACATATACATTCCGCACACCCTCACACCACTGTGATTGATGATGACAACGCAGCAGCAACTTGCGGACGCAGCAGCAGCAGCGTCGACTGAGTCGTCGGCAGCGACGGAGGCAGAGGCAGAGGCAGTGGCAGAAAACGGCAGCGTTGACAACAGAAAAAGCAACAGCAACAGCAACATGACAGCAGCAACAACAACAGCTGGCAATGGGAGCGCGGGCGGGAGCAGCAACAACACAAAGCAGGGCAAGCACAGGTCGAGGTCATCCGCACGCTACGATGACGTGGAGAGGCAACAGCGCAAGAGTCGCGCCATTGTCTCCATTCCGAACACCATCAAGCTGAGCATGCTCAACAGCGGCCTCTTGTCCTTCGAGCGGATCAAACTGGAAGCACGGGACGAGAACAATTCCCTGTCCAAGACCATACCAAATGGACCCATCGATGTGCGGCATTTTCTCAAGCTGTGCGATCTGAGGCGAAAGTTTCCCGTGCTCTACAAACTGGAGTTCCAAACGGCGGCCAAGGTGGAAACGAATACGTGTCGTCATGCGATGAAGAAGAACAACCAGGAGAAGAATCAGAATCCCAAGTGCATTCCATATGATTACAATCGTGTTGTCCTGCAGAAGCTACCGGGAGTCGCCGACTCCGACTATGTGAATGCCTCCTACATGGACAGTCTGCTCAAGCCGAATGCGTACATTGTGACCCAAGGACCCGTCGAGGAGACGGTGAACGCCTATTGGCGGATGGTGTGGCAGGAGAACATCAGTGCCATAGTCATGCTGACGAAGACCTTTGACTTTGCCAAGGTGATGTGCGTGCAGTACTGGCCACCCAACATGGAGGTGCACGAGACCTACGGCGATATCCACATCAATATTGTGCGGGAGGAGCAGTTGGCCAACTTCCACATACGCACCTTCAGGCTGTACAAGAAGGGCGAGCAGGGCGAGGTCACCGACGAGCGGTTGATCCTTCAGTTTCACTACACGGAATGGTACTCCCACTCCTGTCCCTTCTCCAATGCCCTGCTCGAGTTCCGACGACGTGTCCGCCTCGTCGTGGGCAACATAATCAAGGAGGAGGACGATGTGGATATGCGTGGTCCCATTTTGGTGCACTGCAGCGATGGCGGCGGTCGCTCGGGTGTCTACATGTCCATCGATGCCAACCTGGAGCTGGCGGAGGAGGAGGAGTCCTTCAATGTCTTCGGCTATCTCAAGAAGCTGCGGCAATCCCGCAAGGGTCTCGTCGAGAATGTCGAGCAATACAAGTTCATCTATGATACGCTCGAGGAGCACATCATCTGTGGCAAGACCTGGTTTCCCGTCTCCGAGCTCTCCGATCGCTTGAAGGCCAAGGCGCGTCGCAACTCCGGCACCAAGATGAACGAGTATCAGTCCGAATACGATCAGATCTGTAAGCAAACTCCCCGATTCACCATCGGCGACTGTGCGGGCGGTCATCGTGCCGATAACAGGGAGAAGAATCGTGATGTTCTCTGCGTGCCCCCCGATAATTTCCGACCCTACCTGACCAGTTTCCAGGGCAACGCCTTCACGGACTACATCAACTCCGTCTTCGTCGATGGCTACACAAAGCCCAGGGAGTACATTGTCACCGAGTGGCCCATGAAGCATACACTGGGCGAGTTCTGGTCCCTCGTCTACGATCACGAATGCTCCGCGGTTGTGGTGCTCTGTCAGCCGCCCTCGCAGTCCCAGCAGTACCCCTCGTTCTGGCCGAACAAGTCGAAAATGGAGAAATACGGACCCGTCTTCAGTGTCCACTACGTCATGTCGAAGAGCTATACGAACATCAAGCAGTGGGAGTTCAAGATCAACAAGAAGATCGTCTCGCTAACCGAAATGATGGCCGGCGTTAAGGCCCCAACGCGCACCGTCCAGCTATTTCAGTTAACCTGCTGGCCGATGGGCCACAAGGTGCCGAGCTCAACCAATTCGCTGGTCTATCTAATGAATATGGTCGAGATCTGGCGCAACAAGGTCGACTACGGGCCCGTCTGTATTGTCTCGCCCGATGGTCGCAGCCGTGCCGGCGTTTACTGTGCGGCCAATGCGTGCATCGAGCAGGTCATACAGCACGGCGAGGTCGACGTCTTTCAGGCCGTGAAGACCGTGCGGCGGCACCGTCCACACCTGGTCGAGAATATGACCGAGTACAAGTACTGCTACGATCTCGTGCTCCACTATGTCCTGCACTTCCTAAACAAAAAGGATTGAGCAGTCGTTTTTTGGTTAGTTTGTCTTTTGGTTTTTTGGTATTTTTTGACCGACAACCGACAAAAATGCTTTATGGTTAACAATTATACTATGTCCAAGTGGTCCACATTTGATGCCTATGACGAGTACGTTACATCTATCCAAAAAAATAATTGTCTAATCTATAGGTTCTATAGAACTGTTATGTAGATCTATAGATCACCTTTAGATCGATCTTTGGGTAAGGCGACTTGGCACACACACAGCCTTAAAGCAATAATACTGAGTATTTTTGTTGTGCACAACCAACACACTTTTGTGGAAATGAAATTTCCAATTTTTGTAGGTCCACATGAAATTTGGACCATAGATATATATAAATATATAAACATAATATAAAAGTTATATATGTAAATGAATCTGAACTGTACTATGTGCCATGTCGAATGCCCTAATTGTTGTTGTTATTATACTTATAAATGAACTCTAACTATTAAATATACGATATATTATATGATTATCTTTATAATATAAATATAAAATATACATATAAATATATATATATGTACGTTAACTATTAAAACTTGCTACCTTATACAAATTGTTGATATATATCTAACTACTACGAGTATATATATTTATTAGAAACATATAATATATGTATGAATGTTATGTTTCTGTATAATGAAAGTCGAAGAACCCTTTAAAATGATGTTGAGAATTGTATTTTTTATTCATGTTACTTAGAGCAAAGCGAACAAACAAAACTCGATACGAACTATTGTTTATTTCTATACACTATTTACACACACACACACACACACGCAGAAATACACAGCCATACTATTTATTATACAATTGTATAAACTCGTATATTTTCGCATTTATGCATTCGAAATAAGAAATATTTGTCTAACAATTCAAATGCATATACCCAACACAAACAGTCACACAACAATACTTATATACGATATATATATTCTTGTAAATGTATTGAATTTATTTTTTTAAATGTGAATAAAACTGTGTATGTATTTTTGATCGATTCCGTACGATACTTTGGAGTAGGTTACGAAACGAAAGCAAAAGCAAAAACAAAAACTAATTGAATTGTGTTTCATTTTCCAACAAATTTATTTAAATTCTGTTTTCAGCTGTGGATGTTTAGATAAAAATGTGGCATTTTTTTAGGGAAAATATTTGCTAAGGATGAATAAGACGAGAATAAAGAATTGTTAAAATGTACTCTCATTAGTCATCATAAAATCCAAACAGGTTTTGGAACTATCAAGTAAAACTGAATTAAATTCATGTCAATCAATGTTGAAATAGTATATTTATTTATTTTACATTTTTATTTCCGGTATCTTAATTGCAATTCGACTGCATCCAGAAATTATCCCAAACTCAAAATCATTTGTCAATATATATCAGAAATTCATGGCCCATTCAAATTATTTACAATGCCACAGAATAGATCTGTCTGTCAGGCGGCTTTACATCTTTTGATCTTACATTCCGACACTGAGTCACTTTCACAAATGAAAACAAAAACAAAAACAAAAAAATCAATCAAAATACTTTTTGCGCATTAATGGAAAATATATTTTTCCGCCGCAAATTGGAAAAGTGTACCGAGAGTAAAGCCACATGAGATGATAAACAAAACAAGATGCTCCATAATAATCGCAATTCGATAAAACCTTGACCAGATTACACTTTAATGTGTACAAATCAAACAGAGGCCTCCATTTATATATGTAGATATCTCTCACAGATATGGACGATGGGTGCAGTCGGGGAGAATGGGAAGTGGGAAAGTGTTTAAAGAGCGGGGGCGACGATGGACGATGGACGATGGACGATGGAGTGGCTTCTATAAAATCGATAAATGACAACATTGGCCAGCAATAAAAGCCAACAACAATAATAACAACAGCCAGAGCAATAATAGTAAAGCTTGAGCGTTCACCATGACATCAGCACAAATAGGGAAAAACAATGCTGAAGTGGAAATGGGGCACGACTTGCTGATTCCCTGGAAAATTGTTAATAATGTGTTAATGAGGCAACAAATGATTTCAGCGAAGGGAAACTAATTTAAATGCAGATTGAATTTAGAACCCAAGCCATGATCAAATTCGTTTCGCTGGGAAATCGGATCAGTTTTGATAAAGTTATAAAAAACAGATATAACTTCAACTCAGCAATTACACAAACTAATATTTACTTATATCTTCGCGTGTATTTTGTATTTACAATTGGGAAATCTCTATATTTTTGGTAAATTTTTGCATTTTGATATAACACTCTATTCAAAGCTTGCTGTTAACAAACAAACAAATCTATGAACCTAACCAAGTTTAAACTCATCAATACTTCAGGAGAAAAACCTCATACCCTATGCCAGGTGATATACCAATTGAAAATAGGAAAATTAAGTAAAAACTGGTTAAAGTGATTTAAGGCAGCTGAAAAGTTTCGCATATATTGATCATATTATTTTTTGTTTTGGTTTTCATTGAATTCATGTGAGGCACAAATTGCAATTGCTTTTATTGCTGCTGTTGTTGTTGTTGTTGTGGTTGTTGTGGTTGTTTGGTTAATGGCTGCTTGGATTGTTGCCATGCCGAATGCTTAAACTTTTAGTTAAATGCTAAATGAACAAATAGAGCAATACACTTTTCCATCTCTCTCACTTGGCTTGTTTTTGGAAAATTTATTTATGAGCTATTAATGCAAAACATGCGCGTGGCAAATTAATTTCTGTTGCTAGTGTGAGTGAGGGAGGGGGGTAGGTCCTCCAAATTAGTCACGGCTTGGTTTTTAGGCTCCTGTTTTAGTTAAAGTTAATTAAAAACTCAGTGGCAATTAATTTTCGGGGGCATATGAAAATTTATGGCATATTAAGTTCAACATGACCATAAAACTAAATCACGAATTTGAATTGCCTATTGCATGTGTGTGCGTATGCGAGTGTGTGTGTGTGTGTGTGTGTGTGTGTGTGTGAGCTTATGTTTGCATAGAAAATATGACTATCGTGTGAGCATAATATTGAAAGTTTTATAAATAAATTGAATTATTCGCTTATATTTGTTTCTGGCTTCATTGAAACATAAATTTTATATTATGGCCAATTAAAGATCGCTTAGTATCAATAGGAAACGAAAATCAATTTATTATAGAGCACAGAATTACATAAAGAAGTACCTTTAAGGCCACCATTATAATACTTAAAAAATGTCTGCATTAAAAGTTTATTAGACTGATGTTAACTGTTGTAAATTATTTCATATTTATAAAATAAAGGGTTATCTCCTTAATTATATATTAAATATGAGATTCAAATGGAAATAAAATGCAACAAATTGTAAATATTTTTGGAAAATGCATGTTTTTATGGCAATTATATGAACTAGGTATTTTAGGTATATAGAGTTGGCGAATAACTACCTTAAGTAGCTGGTCTTAAACGCCGTGTAATCTTACACCAATTACACGCTGTTTACACACTTCCCCCCAGGAATTTTCACCTGAGGCCTTGTATTGTACGAGATTGAAGGCGTGGGAAAGGGGGTTCAACTACAAATTTGTACATATTGTTCGTTTCCCCCATGTGGCAGGAGTCATTCCCATGACTATTGCCACACAATTGCTCGCCATTCCCTCGCCTTGCCTCACTCCTTTTGGCCCGCCATTCACATTGCATTATTAGCCATTGTTTGAGGTATTTTGTTGCATGCCGTCGGCTGCGTTGTTTGGCTAATTCAATTATGCAACGTCTACGTGAGTTTAGTGAGTTTTGGTGAGTGGCCGCTTGAATGTGAGTATGAGTGTGTGTGTGTGTGTGTGTGTGTGAGTATGAGTATGAGTGTGCATGCAGTTGAAACGTGGCATGCACACATCTATTACACACCTGTATGCACATACATACCTGGTCGCATTCAGTCACGCACTTAGCCACCTGACCCTTAACCCTCAACTCAACTGTTTACCTGCTGGCACGATGTCATTAACATTTACAGGCAGCGGACGAATGCATAATAATTATAATAATAATAATAATAATTTTGAGGTAAAAACATTATGACATTTATTTACGCCGCCGACAACAGCAAGTCAAGTCGAGTTGGATGCAGATCCTCAAACAGCCAACGGGTCGGGCACGTAATGTAAAAGAGTTAACAACTATTGGCCTTTAGCTTTTTATGTATATTTATATTGTATGTATGTATATTTATGTATGTGCTGAAGCTTTCATGTTTCACGTGCCTGGAGTGAAAATGAGTGGCACTAATTTAATATGACATTAAATTAAATTTAAATAATTAAAAATGTGCCTTTTGTGTGGCTGCCACTGCCTCTGTCGCTGCCTCTGTCGCTGCCATTTCCGTTGCTTTTGGGCATAGCATACTTTTGAGCACCCTCATATTCAAATTAAGTATTTATTTACCACATGAGAGCTGAGAAGTCAGAGGGCTAAGTGCATCAGATTCGCGTTGAGAAAAGTTACAAAAAAATGATACATTAGTTCAAAGGTGTGTTTTTGTGACCTAAGCAATCAGATCAAAGCAAACTGCTTAAATAAATTATCAAACCAACCTAAAGCCATTAAAAAATCAACTTTTATATAACTTAATAAAGAAACTTAGAAGAAAACAAATTAAATGCTTTGGAGAAGTTGATATATTTATTTAATTTCTGTTAATCGTATTCAAAAATATTAATAAATTGGCAAACCAAGGAATTTATTTATTGAACTCAAAGCATAATTGTTATTCTCGCTATAAGTGTTATTAAAATTTCTTTTGCATATATTTGTATGCACTTCAAAATTTAATTAAAACAAAAGACATGCAGAAATATTGCACATACATTCATGTTAAATTAGCTGAGAAATGTCTGCTCAGGGTTCTCAATTGTAGAATACAGATGCAAGACAGCAAGACCAATGAAAAATTCGAATCAAAACCAATAATTCTGAGACAGACAGAGAGAGAGAGAGAGACGGGAAGTGAGGGAGAGGGAAGAGGGAGGCCAGGACAATGCAGAATTCCTTGCAAGACTATAGATTTAATTAATGTTAACACGATGACTTTGACATGCACACAATACAAATAGCACACACACACAAATACTCACACACACGCGCATACACACACACACACACTGAGACACAATGCACTTGGCACTGCTGATGACTGACAAATTGAAACGAGCGGCCGTTTGACTAAGTGACTAAGTGACTGACTTTGCTCCTGTGGTTCTAGTTCATGTGTGTGTGTGTGTGTGTTGTGTTTGACGCGCATTGTCGTTGTCAGTTGTATGTGTGTGTGTGTGTGTGTGTGTACGTCATGTCTACGCTGCGCAGCTGCCATTTGGTTTGCCCGCTCTCAAGTTGACTGCCTTGGTTTATTGTAAACATGTGTGCTAACAACTTCAGATTGTCCGATTGTCTAAGTAACTTCTACTTCTACATATGGGAAAATAAAACACGCTTAACAACACACATACACACACACAGACAGTGCTTTGCAAATGTATTGCCATTAAAGAAGCAATTTAGTGTGTTTGGCAAATCAGATTGAAGCCAAATTACGCATACAACTGATTTCAAAGCAACCACTCGCAATATGTTAGCTTGTTTTATATGGCAAAAGGGTGTTTAACAAAATCCTTTTTATGTAATGAAAGTACAGTTAAAAACTAGCAATAGAGACAAACATCTAGTCGGGTAGACGAGCTCGGAGATCACGAGCATGCGATTTAAAATATGGAGCATCTAGCAGATTGAGTATGGCAATGTTAAATAATTGGATTTGATTTGTAACTATTTGTTTAGTATTTTTAAGTAATTTCTATGCAAGATACATATATGTATATCTAAAGAGTATTTTTTGACACTTCCAAATAAGAGATTTTTTCAGAATCTTTTTGATTACTCTACGGAGTTAAAAGCGCTAGAGATTTGTAAAATAAAAAAATATTTCTTTGGAATCTAAAGTCAGGTAAATATATATTTCATAAACAAGAATATTTGCGGGTTTCCTAAAATTGTTTTATATCTATAGCTATAACGAATAACTCAGAATACTCACAGGTTTACTGACAGGGAAGACTGTAGACTGAAAACTGTAGACTGAGACGTCACCTATTTAAATAGGGTATTGTAAGTAGTGCAACCTGTTGTTTCTGCAACTTTGAGGAGGAGTCCTCAATGCATATCCTAGCAGAATGCACTGCTCTATCTAGTCGTAGATGTAGTATTCTAGGGAAATATATGTCCTTCCTATTGAAGACAATGCATACCCCAACCCGATAAAAATGTTCGATTTCTTGCCAGAGATCGGGTTGATGGATGAGCTATAGTCTCAGAAGGGGGCACAATAGATCCAAAAGGGTCGCAGTGCAGACTCCTCCCATTAATCCTAGCTATAACGAACCCATATTTTAAGAGAGTATCTGCTCGTTCAGCATTAGTTTTCTTACCAGCATAGCCTCTTACCTGTTTAAGTAATATCTTGGCATATATTCCAATCTAATTAGCATTGCTAATGCCAAGGCAAGATTAACTAAAGCAATTTCATCCGAGGAGCTGCTGTAATCGGCGCATCAAAAAGCAACTGCAGCTTATAAAGCATACGAAAGTCATTAATGCACACTCAAAATACACGTGAATCCCCTTTGTGCACGGGTTCAGGTTAAGTGGCCAACAACAAAGGCAACAAAGACAAGAAAATGCAAATTTTCGTGCAAAAAAAGCAAGCACAAAATTTGCAAGCAGTTGTTGTTGTTGTTGGTAGTAGTTATAATGAGCTACACACAAATCAACATGCACACACACACACACACACACACACACAGCTGCAGTTGAACAAATTCTGCAAAGCCTTTTACACTCTGCTACAAAAATGTGATATGCGCGCGTGTTTATCATGTGTGTGTGTGTGTGTGTGTGTGTGTGTGTGTGTATGTTAATATTGTTGCCTTGTTCATTATGTATTTAATTATGCTTTTGTGCATTTTACACAACACACATAGACACACACACACGCATACATAGACAGGCTAAGCCACGCAAAGTTTTATGCAGCTAGTGAAAAAGTTTTGACACTGTCACGCCCCCTCCTCCGCCGCCTTTCACCTCCTCACCTCCTCAACTCCTCACGTCCTCCAGCGTCACTTGCATGGCCAAATGTCATTAGCAATTTTTGTGAGCTCCGCTGCTTCAACAGCTCCGGCAACTTGAAACTTTATGTGTTTTATAACAAAATTATAGTTTAATATTTAATTAAATATTTTTCAGCTTAGTAGCGCTTATGTGGCTGCCACCCCCCCCCCCTTCCCCCTTCCCCCTTTCGTTCTCCTACCTTTGTCCCTATCTCTTGCACTTACTAAGCTGGAAAGCAAAATTAAAAAAAACTAGTCGGCGGTGCTACAGTCGAGCGGTACTCGACTGATGGAGACCCCGTACTTATTGTAAAGATATCTCAAACAACAAAAAGATTTTCATACTAAGACTTTATTTGGACTGATCGTTCCTATGGCAGCTATATGATATAATAATCCGATTCAATCAAATTTGGTCAGTATGTATGGGACCATCTTTTATGCTTATTCTGTCAGTTTGGTTGAAATATCTCAAACAGCAAAAAAGTTTTCCATACTAAGACTTGATTTTCAACAGATTGTTCCTATGGGAGCTATATGATATAGTAGTTCGATTCCAACCAAATTGTATCAGTATGGTCAGTATGTATGGGACCATCCCATATGCATATTCCGTCAGGTTAATTCAGTTATCTCAAACAACAAAAAAGATTTTCATACTAAGACTTGATTTTCGACTGATCGTTCCTATGGCAGCTATATGATATAGTAATCCGATTTCAATCAAATTTGATCAGTATGTATGGGACCATCATTTATGCTTATTCTGTCAGTTTGGTTGAAATATCTCAAACAGCAAAAAAGTTTTCCATACTAAGACTTGATTTTCAACTGATTGTTCCTATGGGAGCTATATGATATAGTGGTCCGATCCAAAATCTAAAACAAACTCGATCTGTGTGCAATATAGACGAACAAACATACCAAGTTTGGAGTCTCTAGCTCTATAAGTCTCTGAGATCTAGGCGTCAATACAGACGGACAGACGGACATGGCTATATCGACTCGGCTGTTGATGCTGATCAAGAATATATATACTTTATGGGGTCTGCCACGCCTCCTTCTGCCTGTTACGCACATTTTTTTTGTGACAAAGTTAATAGACCCCTTTACTTTTTTAAAGTACGGGGTCTAAAAAAAAACGAAAAGGTTTATAATTAAATTATGCGCTGCTGGCAACAGCTGCAAATTTTGAAGCCGCCATGTTTTGTGGTGCCATGTTTTGTGGTGTCACTGTGTGTGTGTGTGTGTGTGTGTGTGTGTGTGTGTGTGTATGTGTGTGCGTGGTGGTGCAATTGCATTACATAATTAGTGGGCAGATATTATTGTTGTTCTTGTTGTTATTATTGCAGCAGCTGGTGCATTGTCAGTAGCATATGCCATTAGTCAAATCAATAAATATTTGATTATAATTGTTGATTTACAATTATTTGTCCAAATATTCGGCATAAATTATACATTTGCATGACAGCAGCTAACCAAATGTAGGTAATAAAATCTACTTTGAATTATTAATTAAAGGCCATATACATAATTGCAAGAATATTTAATACGGGCAAGACACTTCTAATATTTCAATTAATAGTATCAAGTTAATATGAATTTAATTCGCTTGCGATTTTACGGAAAAAGTCAAAGTCTAAAATTTCTAGATAATCAAATTTTAATTCCAAAAGAACATCAACAAGTTTATTGATTGAATACATGTAAATTATTTTAGTTAATATTTTTATCTTTATTTTATTATGTGCATGCTAGTTAATATTATCCAATTCATTTTTGTTCAATTCAATTTTGTTAAGCATTTACTGCACATTACTGAGCATTCAATTTCCAATTTCTGCCATTTGCATCAACTTCAGTCCGAGTAGAGAAATGCATGTGGGTCTTAAAATACCAAATTTGATATCTGCCTTATTAAATTTCCGCTTTCAAATTATATGCAAATTTCTGTTGTCCTTGGGCCCACAAACGGAAACATAACCCGAACTATTAGACACATTCACAGCACTCGAAAACATAAATTGAACCCACACGACCTACTCAACCCTTCACTGCTCTATGTGTTCTGAGAACCTTAATAAAACAAACTATAAGAGACTCTTGTAATGTTGCAAATACACTTCATTACATATACAATAGGCAAATATCAATTTACCAGAAATAATTCAATGGCATTTATGCATATTATTTAATAATAGAGAGTGCAGTCCCCTCTGCCTTCTGCTGATGCCTCTACACCACAATTGATGAGCCCTATGACAATGGTAATATAATCATTCAATGAGGATGACAGACCTGAAGAACATATTGGGCGATTTTGTGAACTGCACACAATAATGTGCAATTAAAATAAAGAGTGTTTTGACTCGGGTATGCGATACAAACAGCAGCAACAATAGCAGTAATTATTATTGCTAATATTCTGGCAATTTGTATCTTACTACTCCAACTAATCTCAGCAAATTTAATTACGTTGGTCATTCAGGTGTTAGCAGTAGTCTCCATGTTGTTCTCGACTGATTACCATGATTGATAGTAGGAGCTGACAGCAGACTGTACCAAATACATACATGTATACACACAGTTTACAGTTTAAACTGGACTTCTGAGCACAGTTTGATTCCTAGAGGACAGCAGACTTATGCATAAGATTAATATGGAATAGAGGACAACTTTTGAACTTCTTACAATATTTTAAAAATACTTATAAACTAGGCGAATAACAACAATTTCATGTAAGTCGTATGAAGGAATTCCGTTAAGGAAAACTACTGAGCAAATAAACAAATATTTATTTGCAATTTAAATGCTTACCTGAATGTGGTCAACTATGGGAATTACAACATGATTCCGTTTTTGTTATGCAGACCTAAAAAATGTCAGCATTTTAACTTTATTCGGTGCAAATTGACGCCCACAAATTTGTATGTGCCACATTTAAATGCCTCTGCATATTCTGCATACACAATTAAATCGAGTCGAAAGTGCAGCAAAATCGAAAATGCACCAGAGAAAGAAAAGCCAATAGGGTGAAAGAGATAGAGCATGGTGAGGTAAACGGGGAACACGGTAAACGCATTTAATTGAAAATATTTGCAAGTTTGACACTGCAATTGACCGCAATGCAACTGCAACGAGCTGCAAGCATTCAAGATAAATCCAAAAAAATATCAAACCTAAATAAGCAAGTGTGCACGACCATTAAATACCCTAAGTTACAAAGAATTTTCATTTTATTGAGCAGAAATTTGACATAAGATTGTCAGGAATATTGTGTATGTATTTGATAAAAAGTAGAAAATATAATATATGTGATAATTTTTGAATCTTTGATGATATATAATACGATAAGTCATATTTAAGGAAAAAAAATTAATAATAATAAATAAATAATAATTAATAAATTGAATAAATTATAAATCTTAATATTAAATATTATAACTGATTCAATACGATTTTTACAACTTAGAAATACGAGCTGGAGGGTATTTAAGAGAAAAGTAAATGCCAAAACTAAAATTGAGTAAATATCCTGCAGGCGACAACAGTCCAAATTGCTGTATAACAAATTTTCGTGTCGCTTATTGATTGTGCATTTGAATATTTTATTGCATTTGCTAGCTGACACATTTCCAATGATGGCCAGAGCCAAACATTTTCCTGAATTGGGATCCAGCCGATAAAGGCACCTTGTTCACCTGGTCGGCAGCTGGGGAATTTTGAAGCAATCATTTGTCAGGCAGTTGCATAGTTTAATTAAAATTCCCATTCAGCAGATGAAATAAATTTCCAGGTCTCACAGTTACAGATACAACACAAAATTGTCTTGTGACCAAAAACATTTTTCGCATTTAATTTTAGTTTATTTTCACTTATTTAGCACATTGTTGTACTCGGACTGTAATCAAAAATGCTCTACACATTTGTGCTCTATGGAAATTTCAGTTGATTGCGGCTTGATTGTTCGTTCAGTGCAAAAATGTGAATGCTAACGTTTTTTTCGTAATTAAATCAGATGTGAAAGCTGAGTAAAAACCACGTCAACCACATTCACAGCTATCTTACTGCATATTATGTATACGTTGCGTGTACAGAAATTTAATGCAAACGTGTAGCATACTTTTCGGATAAGCTGCTTATAAATGAATAGTGTATTAAATACAAAATATTTTAAAGGCAAAAACGTTTCTGCAAACACATTCCATTTGCGAAAGTTTACATCTTACAAAAGATTTGTCTACCTGTTTGCCAGCAAAAATAATTAGATAAATTTCTCAGCTTAAAGCCGAAATGAGATGGGCTTTAAGATGTTCTGTGCGCCACGACATGTCGTAGGCCTTCTCCATTGTGGCCTGGCAATTAATTAATGCTCATCAGGTTGGTGGTAGGGGGTAAAAGCGCATTAAATTTGATAAGCATTTAAGCATGTTACTCGGCACTTCCGTTGGGAGATAAAGAGAGTCCAAGGCGCACACACACACACACACACACACACGTGTGTGTACATATGAGCGACAGTCAACTAATGCAGAGGCTGCAATGATTTATTATTAGGTAGCTAAATTATTCATGCGTTCCTTGTTGGCGCAAATAAAGATTAATGATGGCATTTCAGAATTTTGCACGCCCAGCGTTGTCTGTCATCTTGTCTGTTTAGCTGTCGCTGTCGCTGAACCTCCCTCACCTTTCCCTGCCCCCCTCCCCCCCAACCTTTTCCGTGGTTTTTCAGTGCGTTTCAGTGACGCTTTTGTGCAGATTTCCGCACCCAAATCGTTCGTTGCACACACCGCCCTGTCCAGTGCTAACATCAAAAACCAAGCAGCGAACAACCGCACACACACACACACACACACATACCCACATACACTCACAAAAAGAGACACACATACATCAGTGTCAGCATCGAAATTCAGTTGTGCGTAAAATATATGCATATGTATGTAGCAGCGTGTTGTTGTTTTTCCAGCTCGGAAAACGTCGCCCTCCTCGAAATGTATGGCCAACAACAGGGCCAACAACAACAACTAGGCTCGGTTTCTATTTGGTTCACAATATGTAAATTCTGTTCGTTGCCCATTGTGGCTTAACCTTTGACGTTGGTCGGGTGCACGAATGAAAAAAAGAAACACACTCATTACAGGAAAGGAAAGAGAGAGAGAGATAGAGAATGAAAGAAGGAGGGGAGGAGCTGCCATATTGACAGTGGCAACAGGTTTTAAGGCTTAAATAATTTGAGCCACAACGAGTTTATTGTTCTTCACAGAGCAACTCTAAAGCTGAATGCGAATATTAGAATAAAAGGGTATTTTTTAGTGGTATTTTACAGACCCCATAAAGCGTATATACTCCATTGAATCGTAAGCTTTTCCTTTTATTAATATCCATTGATTAACAAAGTAGTAAGACTATTTTAGTTAATTATTTAATATATATAATAATAATAATAAATATTATTTAATGTGTATTGAGTAATGGGTATCTTATAGCATATATCACTTTTACTTGTGGTTTCCGCTGGTTTCGTTGTTAGCTTGCATGGGCATACAAGCCTATTCCATTTGGCTTTCTATTTATAAAGCCTTGGCTAAGACCAGCCAACTCGAATATCTAACAAGCTAAATGTTGACTGACTGAACTGAACCATCAGCTAAGCGAACCCAAAGAATACCTGGGATTTAAATGCTATTTACACAGCTTTCGGCTGCCCAGCAACAAGAGGGGCAAATCCTCAGTCTCTGACTCTGACTCTGTCCCTAGCCCTGTCTCTGTCTCTAACTCAGTGTCTGTCTCTCTCTGTCTGAACAATGGCAACTGGCACACAAAACGACCCCAAAGTGGCCTCCCCGTGTTACGTGGGTTAATGCCCAACTAGTGTTGACCTTTTTGCCATTGTCTGGGCACGTATGAAATGAAAGGGCTAAAAATGTGACACTGGCCCAAAGCTGGCCGAGATTCAACTGGAAATTTTGCACACCTGTCGTCAGACATGGCAGACTGAGATTGAAGCTCAGCCTGAGCCTGTTGACTGCTGGGGAATGGGTCTGGGAATTGGGACTGCAAGCGGGATTGGGATTGGGACTGCGACTGCGACTGAGACTGGGATTGGGACAGCGAACTGAAGCTGAAGCATCGACGGCGGCTCAGGGAAGGTTATTATCTTGACACATGTGTAACGGCTTTTGTATTCGCCTTTCGCAATACAGAATAAAAAAAAAAGGAAACACAATGTATTCAACAAGGAGAGTAAAGCGGCTTGTTCTTGTTGTTCCCCTTGATCCTGCCCCTGCCTTATATGTAAGTCTGTGCTGCGTGTTGCTAATGCATGTTGAGTCAAGCTTAAGACACAATTTGAGTATTTTCCCATGAATTTCCGTTTGATGTTTGCCCAAGCAGCACTCCAATATCCAATATACATTTAACAACTCGTTCGCATTCACTCAACCGGCAACTGAATGTCTGACTATGTTTTCTTTTGAATTCTTCCACTATTACCAACATATGTGATAAGCCAGACTCTGTAATATATAACTCTGTCTTTTACTTATTCTCTTAATTTATATATATTCAAAATCAACCACAGGCATTTCAAATTAAAGCAAATGCTATCTCAAATAGATGCCAACATATTTCAATTAGGAATTGGTTAACCTGAGAAGATTCTGTCACAACTTATGATTGTTAATCTCTGCAATTGAAGTCTTCCACTTTAAATTCCCTCTTGAAACTCTTTATCTGCTTTCAAGTCAAACCGTCAACCAAGCTGCTTTTCTCGTCTTTAATCCAATGTAGAAAACTTACCACTGCATCCAAAGGGAACGGCGAAAATTGATGAAATTGATTTCCACATTGGTAATTTTGTAACGTGGCACAAAGTCTGCAGCGGGTACCTGCCACATGCCACCTGCCACATGCCTGACAATTGCAACTGTCTGACCTCCCACTTAATATTTGGCCATCTATCTTGGCCAAGCTGAGGCTTCCTTGCTGTTGTTGTTGTTGTTGTTGTGGAAGCTCCCCGCGGGCGCAGACGTCGCCATCAACACGAAGCAGCCATTTTCCAGTCTCAGTCGCAACTTCTACGAGGAAGAGAAAAAGAGATTTTCATTTTTTTCACAGCACGTTATTTTGCTTTTCCGTTTGCAACAAATTGTATGACCTGGCACCGTGAGACCGTGTGCCAGCGCACAGTGGGCGGTAGGCGTGGCATCATGCACACTAACGACAGTTTATAAAATATTCAGCTTGGCTGCTTACGGCTGCCTCTTGGCCCCAAACCTGTCTGTCCGTCCGTCTCTCTGTCTACCTATCTACCTGTCTACCTGTCGCTTCGCTAAAAGTTTTTAATGAATTTTTTAGCAAGCTAATCGAAGTCACTTTCAGTTGAAAAATGCATTAACTAACGCTCAGCGTGCATCACTTGGCGTATACGCAATGTGCCAGCAGCTGCTTATCATTTATGGTCAGAGATTCCCTTTTATTTTTTGCTATTTACGAGTGCTAGTTTGATTTAATTTCAGTTATGTGACTTTGTGGCCTATCAGATAAATCAAGCAGGAAATTTAATTTCCTTCAAAAATATTGCATGTCCTGTGAACTAGAGATGGGCACGTGACACGTGCGATGAGTCAAAGAAAAGTAAGAGAACAGTTTATTAAATTTCAATTTATATTTTATCAAGCAGAAGTAATTGTGTTAGTTTTGGGGCTTAATTAAAGCCTGATTCTTATGAGAATTTAATATATTTCTTAAGATTCTCTCGCTCAAACTGTCTGCTGATTATTTATATATGTAGTACAGTGTCTCTTGTGTCAGCTTGTTAACAAAGTGAATTAACTTTGGGCCATCTTCGCCAGCCTGCGTTGGCGGAAGTGTCAACTGTCGTTTACTTAGAGCCGCAGCAACAGGAAGCTGATGCCTGAAAGCTGATACTGTTAGGTGTGGCCAATGAATGTCAGCTGATTTTGACCAAGAAACATGTCACAATGTCACATCTCGCCTGGCGCATGTCCCACATGGCGTATGCATAATTTACTACGAACTGTCACTTATTCTGTTTTCTGGTGGGGAAAGCGAGAGAAAGCTGAAGCGATTATTGACTGAAACAAGACGTAGCGTTTAATTTGGCAAGCAATCTGCCAAGTCTTTGCATACACGTAATTAAGTTTCTTCAGTTGCTGGCTAAGAGGAATTCATGAATCGTGAAAGCAGCTAAAATAGCTGAAATATTTTTCCAATTAATTTCACCTGCACCTAGAAGTGCAGTTGATAGCAACATTTTGCTCAGTTTGCTCACAGTGCTCACATATTTTGCTTGGGTTTCGCTTTGCTTTTGCTTTGCTTTGCTTTCGCTTTGCTTGCTTGGCTGTCGACTATATCTTGGCTCTTATATCTTATTTCAGGCAATTGCAGCTGCCACTGCAGTTACAGCTGCACCTCTTTCTCTCGCTCTTTCCCTTTCTCTATCTCTCTTTCGCTCTTGAGAAGCTCGTCGGCAAATGCCCTGGGTTGTAATTTCAGTTGCAGTTTTCCCTGCTATTTGATTGTTGCTTTCCTCGCTGCTCTCATCCGTTCCGACAACTAAGAGCTTCAATTATAGACTCTGACAGACATCAGCGCGGAACGGGAACGGGAACGGGAAAAGGAACTGAAACTGAAACTGAAAGGGGTTGCAAAGAGTAACGGGCAATAGGGAAACATTTTTTGTGCTATTTCAAGCGCGCAATGCGTGCAACTTGGCAAGTTGCAACCTCGTCTTACTATACTATATGTGTGTGTGTGTAAGTGCGAATGTAAGTGCGAATGTTGGTGATCAGAAGTATGAGTACAAGCATGGGTATGCCATAAGTTAGCAGTTGCCCTCAAGTGCACTTGTTGTCTGCCCTGCAATTGAGCTTAGGTAAATAGTTAGCTGCCAGTCATCTCTATCATTTTGATTGCTAATCAATGCCAATCCTGGCCAAGCCAGAAGGCATCACTTGTTAGCTGTATTTTTAGCTGTAACTGTAACTGAAGCCAGCTGTTATCTTTGAAATAAACACGTATTTATTTTGCCCACAGGGTTTTTTCTATTTGCTTTATTTTAAGGAACTGTTGAAATGATTTGCTATCTTAAATGTTCAAGCTTCATTAATATTTATATAGTTGCACCACATTTTGTGAAACTGATTGCAGTTAAAGTAATGCTAATCGAATTATTGCAACCAAACACACAAATTTGATAATTATGCAGATAAACAATGTTATGAAATCGAATTTAGTTTTATGATGATTGATTGACACGGGCAGATAAATTGTTGGGGCAGACAGAATGAAGCTGAATAACAATATGTTGTTATTTTAAATAAATTATATTTGCATTGCCTTTGATGAGTAGATGATGGCCAAGTGTCAAATGAAGAACATTGTGTTGATAGTTGAAATATCAAGTAAATTATAGATAGCTGAAGTAAATGCTATCGATATTATCTAAAAATAAGCACTCATCATAAATGTATCATCGATCAACTCAACTACTCACATTGATAACCATTTAATCTAATTGATTAGGGCTTTAGGAATTGAACAACTGTTACTTGTAAGCAGATACCACACAAACAACATTTGATTTATTTGTGTTTAGAAAATGCGTAAATGCGCCTAATGCATTTTTGGCCAGCAGCTGAAACGCTGACTGATATTGAAGCTAAAGACAAGTTACCAGTTACCAGTTACCAGTTACCAGTTAGTCTGACAGCAGGAGTCTTTGACTGAGCAGAAGTCTCTGTAAGGAGTCTCAAACGGAGCGGGCAACCGCATGAATGTCGGTTGTCGGTTGTCGGTCTGTCGGTCTGTTTAAATATTTGAAAATCCATTAGGCATATTGACAATGCCAATGTGTTTGTGTGCGTGTCTGGAACTGGCTTCAGTCCCAGTCTCAGTCTCAGTCTCCATCACAGCCTCTGTGAATTTGAATATGGGGTCGCCTTGGGTTTCTTTTCCTGCTCCAGTTGCTCCGCCTGAATGGATCATTAGTGCAGCTAATGGCGCAGTCAATAAATGACGGCTCACGGCCACGCCCACTATTTGAATTTGAATATGAATCGCGTGGGCTGCAAAATGAGGACAAAGTCGCAGTCGGAGTCGCAGTCTGACACTGAGTTGGAGCTGGATTCAGAGTGGAAGCCTTCGGCATTTCCGGGCAGTCGAAAGGCGGCGCCAGGGCAGGACATAAAACGGATTTATTAGGTCATTGCTGAGGGGGGAATCCGCATTGGGCATGTATATCTTAGATGCTGCGTAAGCACGCGATAGATAACAACTCCCTCTGCCACTCCCACTCCCCCTTCTCCCTCTCCCTCTCTCTCTCTTCACCAACATTATTCTTAATATTTGTGCAAAATGCGAAACCAACTTGCTGACAATGAAAATGTTATTTGTAAATTGAAAAGTCCTCGCAGCCCAAGATTAACTGACATGGCATACATATATGTATTGTTCCTTTTAAATATCCAAATTCTTAAAATATAAACTTAAACACACTCGTAGTTGAAATGAACTCAACATAAACTCTATAAAATAACATATAGCACAAAAATTATTCGTTTTCAACAATTATTCTTTATGGAGCTATACAAATATTTTTGGCTCAATTTCAATGAGAATGGGATTGTTAAAAAACTATCTGTTTATTAATTTTCAAATGCAAATGTATTACAAACAAAGAGCAATGCATGTGAGTTCCAATTAACTAAAATATATATGTATATGTATCAAAATAACGACTTATTGCATCCTTTTGTGAGTTATTCAATACTCGCATTTGAATGCAAATTGAAAAGCTTTTGGGTTATAGTCGTATTAGTGCTGCTTCGCTTGTGCCTGTCAGAGCTTGCAACTTTTTCACTTTTCCACAATTTCCACAATTTCCATATTTCCACAATTCCGCATTTTTCGCTTATTGTCGCGGATTTATAAGTATATCAAATATAAATAAATGTATATGCATTTTAGTTTATTTCAATTTATAGTTTTTAATGAGTTTTTGTTAATGCCATCACGTGTATAAGTTTCTCTCCCTCTTTATCTCACTCTCTCTCTCTATCTCTCTCTTTTTATCACTGTATGGCAGTTTTTGCATGGGGCTGCCAACTCGTTTGATGGTCTGAAACTTGGCATTTGTTACGCCTTTGGCAGTCTATTTATTTTCGACAGTTTTTGCATTTTTTTTGCACAGATTAAAACAAATTTAAATTAATTTTCGGCAAACTAAATTCAATTTCCAAATGGACGGGCGATTTATTGTTATCGCTGCGATTATGTTTGCAACAAATCTGTGCCAAAATAGATGTGCATTTGTGCCAGACTTCCACTAATTGGATATTACAAATTTTGAATGATTTTTCGGGCAGTCGAAAAATTTGAATTTAATTACGGTCATCAAATAAAATTGCAATCGTGGCTAATCTATGCAAAATAATTGAAACAATAAAATCCCGTTCTATTTTAAAAATTAATAACAATTTTGTATTCTGTGAGAGATGAAGAGAGAGCCATTGAAATGGGCAACAAAAGGGCCAAGGCAGCAATAAATGGACAACGTCAACTGATGGAAGGATGACCAACGTCCACTTTTAGTGTGTCCATGACAGCGGCATTGTTGGTGGCTTTCAAGCTGGTTCTAATTCTGATTCTGATTCTGATTCTGACGCCACCCGCTGACAGTCATATCGATACAGAGCGGTTTACTCCCCCTCATCGGAGGAGGGGACTGACATTAATGAGCATTGTGGAAAGCTGCTCCTCAATTTGCCTGTCACTCAGTCGGGAACAGTCGGTGCTGTGATTCGCATTGTTCTGCCACTCATAGCGCATTATTTGCCTTTTGGCCATTTTGAATGCTTTGTATGTTTCTGGCTTAATAATGTTGCCACCAAAAATGGTAACAATGCAGCGGGAAATTGTTGCAGCTACTGAAAGTTATCGAATATATCGGATATATTATCTACATATATCTGCAGAGCAATCGGCAATTAAAAGGTTTGCTTTTAAGTTGCTCGCAATGCCTTTGATTGGATTTGCAATGCATATTAAGTATACGCAACGTTGCACTGTAATAGGACCAATTAAAAGTGCAATTAAATGAATAAGAAATAAAGTGCAATTTATAAATATGTAAATTTACAAGTAATTATATGCAGTGTACATTAATACACGTAGCAATTGTATTGATTGCAGTCATTGTTGGTAAATAAAATGCAAATTCAGCCGCGAGACGTGAAATTAATTGGACATTCGGCATATTAAATATCATAAATATAAATAACGTTTGGCAAATTATTTGGCTCTAGCAATTAATCACCAAATAATTTGGTAATTTTAATTTACTGTTTCCAGTAATGTAAACAGTTCATTGAACACACACACACACACACATACACACATGTAT
This sequence comes from Drosophila suboccidentalis, assembly GCA_037043435.1. NCBI lineage: Eukaryota > Metazoa > Arthropoda > Insecta > Diptera > Drosophilidae > Drosophila > Drosophila suboccidentalis. The sequence continues at coordinate 990,125 of JBAMBK010000134.1, forward strand.
GACTCCATGACAGTTGCATAAGCCATTTTGTGTGCACCGTTAATTAAGATTTAATGCGCAACGAACTCCACTCGACCACGCCCCCGTCGTTCATCAGCAGGTCCTTAAGCCACCCCTCCGCCCCACTGTGTCTGTGTGTGCGTAATTAGGCGACAATAAGCATTTAATACACATTTTCTGGAACAAATACACACACACACACAGAGACACATTCACATTCACATTCACATTCACTTGATTCCAATTAGTTTTGGTTCTGTTTACGTCCGGCTTTAATGCCACGCCCGTTAAGTGCACAGGCAACGGCAACGGCAACAGCATCGACCTCATGGCAATTGAGCATTTCGGCCAATTGCAATTTGTTAGCTAATTTAAGGCCAACAACCGCCCCGCTTCGTCCCCCCAAAACAAGCACACTCGACACTTTGTCTCCAGCCCTGGCAATTGACTATATAGTTAAATGTGCGAGTATTTTGTTGTCTATATGGCCAACAAACTGCAATTAAAAATTATCTGCGAATTGGCATCGCCCATTAAATACACTGACAAATAACACTTGAAACTATCGTATTTATATAAATACGAATGCACAATATTTGTGATTTCACTCGGTAAGCCCTTTTAAAAAAATGGTCTTAAATTTAAATAAACTTTTAGCAATTTCTTTCTTATTTTTTAATCAGCTAAAATATGTGAAAACATATAAGAAACCTATATAATTTTTTGTAAATCCAATTTATAAGAATTCTTCTACCAAACATCTCTGTTAACTTACATCGTGAATTGGTCAAATTGATCCTATGTTATGTAATAGATTATTTGCTGTTAGCTTTCTCTTAACAAGCTCTGTTATTGTTTCACTTACCTTAGCACATACTCTGTTATTTTGCTGTTAGAAAGGTCGTTATTTCAATGTAATTACATATTTTGTCAATTAAATCTTATTGAATACATATTTCTTACTACATTTATAGCTAAGTATTGAGTAACTAATCTCTGCTTAAATTAATGTCTCGCAGTGTAATAAATTTGCTCATAATTTTTATACAAACTTGCATCAGATTAGCAATTATATAAGAGACACACATACGCACAGTCAGAGCCATAAGTCCGCGCATAAATACAAATTACAGCGAGACAAAGAGAGTTAAATACACACAAGACACACACATAACACACACACACACACACAATCACACACATCCACTCTGAAAGCAATATCAATTTACTTGGGGGGGCATCGTGACAGTCTAAGGTTAAATAAAAGTACATGCATAATGAAACTGTTTGGATGTCCTTTTTGTGTTTAGTCCTTCCACTCCACTCAATGCTCATTACTTATGTTTTATGACATGGGCTTAGTTTATGGCATTGGCATTTGGCTGCCAAAGCCATTTAAGGCCACCGAGTTCGGCCCCAGCTTTAATCACTGACTAACGAACTTTCCCATCCCATCTCATCTCTCTTTTATTCACTCTTTCCCTCTTTCTCTGGCTTTGCAGACAATCATACGCGAGATGAATCGACTGGGCATGATGGTGGATCTGTCGCACGTCTCCAAGGGCACCATGCGGGATGCCCTGGAGGTGAGCGAGGCGCCCGTTATATTCTCCCACTCCTCCGCCTACGAGCTGTGCAACACGAGTCGAAATGTCCAGGACGATATCCTGCAATCGCTGGCCAAAAATGGCGGCCTCGTCATGGTCAACTTCTACTCAAAGTTCTTGTCATGCAGCGACAATTCAACTGTACAGGACGCTGTCGGTAAGTGGCCCTTTGAATAACCTTATTTATAAAACTGATTGATATCTTACATTTCTCATTAACAATTTAAAGATGTGAAATATTTCGTTATTCAACAAATTTCATAGTTATTGCTGCAGTTCTTTTAAATTTGCTCATCACATCGAAATCAATCAACGCCACTGATTTTCTGTGGTCTTTGTGGCTCCACTGTCAACCACACTGACTGACTGACTGATGGCTGACTGACTGACTGACGGACTGACTGACGGACTGACTGCATGGCTATTGTTTCAGCTAGTTCATTATTGCCACTCAGCTTGCTCTGCCGGCTTTTCTTTTTGCCCACATTGCTTTTGACGTGCCATCAAAATGACGGACGTAATCACTTCCTGTTTCGCTGGTTTTCACACAATTCCGTTTCTTGTACTCTTATAACGGATACAAACGATTTTTATTCCCTCTAAGCTTTTCAGAGAATAACCATATAATACAGTTGTTAATCTTTATGAGTTTTATTATAAAAATTACATAGTAATGATTATTTAAAGATTTTTTAGGATTTCCTTCAATGATAATGATTAAATTTGAGCAAAAAAATAAAACTCACAAGTAATCATTATTTGTGATTTTTATTTTTTCGTTCAAAATAAAACTCACTTTCAAAATAGATCATTTTAAAGATTTGTTTTTGAGTTTTATGGGTCCTCTGGGTTTCTTTTAAAGGGATATGCAAAAAAACTTTGTGAAAATCCCACACAAAAGCCATGAATTTAAAGTGAGTTTTATTGTGAGTTTTATTTTTTTCGCTCAAATTTAATCATTATCATTTCTTTTTTTTTTGTATATGTATTCTTGTCATTGATTTTTTGATGTGAAAATATTTTAATAATCATTAGCAGTTCAATTAATTCCTTCTCAATTAAGTTTAAGCAATAAAGACATTTTTCCAATGTATTAAATTTGAATTAGTTAAATTTTTAATTAAGCTTAAGAAAAAGAAAGAAACTTTCGTATTTGAATTATCTAGAATTTCAAATAATATTTTTGTGAGATTAAATTTCCCACTGAACCAAAAGCTCGTTAAAAATATCGCTAACGACACTTATGCGAAACATCAACGTGCAAAACTATCGAGAAAACACTCGCAAACGATGCGCAAAGTAATCACCCGTCGCTCAGTTTGTGGCAGAGAAAGTTTCGTTCTCGATAGCTCGCGGAAGATTCGTTTGCGAGCCTTCTTCGATAGTTTTTGCGAGCCTTTTTTGATATCTTTTGCGACTCCCTTTGCGTTAATATCATTATTCTCCCTATTCATATATCATATTCAAGCTCGAATTCGATAATTTGACGATACTTTCGCCTCTTGTATCACCTTTGAGCTCGAATACGATAGTTTTACGATACTCTCGCTTGACACTCGCTTCGTGGTGCAGTGGGTTGGGCCAGTTTGTTGAAAATTGTTTGAAAATATTCACTTTGTAGGTTAATAAGGCCGTTACATTTTATTTATAAATATTGTCCTCCTGCGCGTTTCGACGACATTTTTCGCCTTCCTCAGGAAGTCTGGATTATAATAAAAATAAATACAAATATTTTAAAATTTTTCAATTTTTCTGAAAGTGTTTTCATAGAGTATTTGGCCTTTGACTAAACAAAGTTTAAAATTGTCATCACTTTTTTTGGGCTTTTTTATTGTGCACTTGTCTAATGCCACGTGATTTGACGTCTACTCTCTCTCTGTTCTTCTCTTTTCATGCCATTGTCTTCGCCTGGACACATTTCGAATTTGCAAAATTTTAATAACGACGGCTTATGACGATGATGTTGATGGCAACAACAACCAAAACCACATTGCGCTCACTTAACAATGGTCCTTAATGAACTTGACAACAACAACAACAATAACAACAACAACAACGACGACAATTCTGGAAATGATGATGGCGATGGTTGAACCCTGTCATTCGATATCCTGCTGACCAACAACAAATGCAAACGACTTCAACACACACACCTACACACACTCACACACACACAACCGTGAATATATATGTGTGTGTGTGTGTGAATACAGCGCATATTAATCACATTAAGCGAGTCGCTGGCATCGATCACGTTGGTCTCGGCGCCGGCTACGACGGCATTAATTAGTAAGTAAAAGTCATTTATTTCACTTAAATGCGCATTTTCCTCGGCCACAAGGGCTCAACGGTTTACAGCCTCCCAACCCCCACCCCCTACCTTCTCATTGTAACAGTAACTGGAGTTTCTCTCACTCTCCCACACTATCTCTGCCTCTCTGTCCAGGTGCTTTTTAAGTTATTAATTGATTCTATTTAAGTACTGCAGCTTAACATTGGCATATTGTGTGGGTGGCGATTCATATTGCGGCCCGTTATGGCCATTGATTCGAAAAGGGCTGAGGGGGTGTGGCAAGTAGGAATAAGGGAAGCAAGTGCGGAGCATCGTTATGACTTATCCCAAGGCAACATTGAGCAGCTCCAAATTGTCTCCTCAGCAACAAAATTACAATTGTCGTCACAGTCTTAAGACAGTTCTCAACAATTATTAAAAAAATAAAACTGAAGAAATTATAAAGTAATCCTAAAGGCGCTGTTTTTATCTATATATATGTATATTAAACCTGGGCTTTTGAATGTGGACAAAGAAGCGTTATTATTCCATTCAATTTTAATTAAAAGCAGATTGTCACATCTAAAGTATTTTCATATTCTTCAGACGAACTCAATTGAAGTTAAAAAAGCTTTAGACAAAAGAACTGAATTTATTTATATTAATTTTGCGGTCATTTTTGGAGTAGTTAAATTAAATACTTGACCATATCTCACAGTTATAGTCAAGAAGAGTCATGATACTCCTAAATATTCCTATAAACTGTACAAATTTACAAATTATATACAATTTTCTAGCATAACTCTACATTTCGTATTTAAAGCTGTGCTTAATTTGTAGTTTGGCTTAATTGGCCCTGATATGTGCTCGTCCTTCTTTGCATCATCATTATTACCATTATAATGATCTTCATTATCATGTTTTGCCTAGATTTCCGTTTCATTGCATGTCACTCATTGAGGGCACAACATAAACAAACATTGAAACAGCCTCTAAAATTGATAGAGCAGCAAAGTTCAGTTCAGTTCGCTATGGTTGTTATGGGAAAGGGAGAATCTGCCCATTTGTTGTGTGTGTTTTTCAATTAAATATTTTTACTACATGCCACATCTATTGTAGCAACAACAAGCCGCACTTTGTGTTGTTTTCAGCAACAACTCGAACATGTGCATATGAACATTTTCAACAACAATATTCATGTAAATCAATTTTCCAACGAAATGAAGTTCGTTCGCAACGCTATGGAAATAAAAAAATACACACACACACACACACACACACACACCTAACTGAAATTGAGCTTATGAATATTTATAGGCCAATTTCCCAGTCATGTACAGTCACACACAAAGAGAGAGAGAGAGAGAAGAGAGAGAGAGAGAGAGAGAGAGAGAGAAAGGGGACTAGTGACAACACGACACAATAAATAATCTAAAATTCTATGAAATTACAAAATTTTAAATGGCATTTTTCTGGCTCCCTCCGACAATTTTCGACATCGACTGACATTCAATGCGTTAAACAAGGAACAATCGCAATTTTTGTTGTTGTTGTTGTTGTTGTTGCTGCTGCTGTGGCCAGAACAATATTTCAGTGACACCTGACACATTCACATAGTTTTGGTCACGTTAACGCATATTTGTAGTAAATAATTTTTCTTTAATCAGATACTGTCAATGGAGTTGGCAAATTTTGTCAACAAATTTAGTCTGTAAGTAGTGTATTTAACATATTCCAATTCAGTATATGGGCATTTCCAGAAAAAGGTCCACCTTGCCAAAAAACGTAAAATTGATTAAAATCTCACATCTTGTGAAATTTTCTTCCAAAAATGTATTCAAGTTATTTATTTTATCAATATACGCTCAAAGAAATTCAATAGGATGAACATATAGATTCTACATTGGAATAAATTCACTTTTTCCATATTTTTGCCTATTTTCTTAAAAATTGATTTTTAAAATGGACCGTTTGTATTTTAACGATTACACTAAGTCAGGGAGTAAGATTGTAACATAAACCATTTTAATATATAGAAAAATATTGAAAGTTTAATTTAAAACAAGTTTTAAAAGCTGTTTCCGATATATAGAATAAAATTTGATGAACAAACTCTTGGAAAAACTAGGTGGAAATCTTGTCACGTTCGCGATGTCACGTTACAAAATTACTAATAAAACTTGTAAAATATATAAAACGGTAGTTACATATCAAAATTATTTCTAAAATGGAAAACTACATTATTTTATTATGGTTTAAGAGTATTTTCTTCCAAGTTAGACGCCACATTTCGTAGTCTTTCGCATTTGTCAAGATGAAGTCAAAAATGACTTCCATTTTTCGTCGCGTTCGCGATGCATTGTTTTCTATAAATAATTAAAAAACGACAAGTCTTCAAAGATTGTCTTTTATCATAAAAATAGTGTTGATAAAATGCATTAAACACGTTAGAAAACATTTTTGAAAATGTCAATTTTTGCCATTTTTTTTTTTCATTTAAAGTCGTACAAATGTCGCGATTCTGGAAATACCCATATACAAAATCTTACTGAATCTGCCAATTTTTAAACTATTTTTAAATAGATTGGCAGGAATTTATTTCAATGATGTCCACATCAATCCAAATTAAACATTTTAATTAAATATATATAATATACTCCTTGGAGTAATTTATCTACAAATTCTGATATCCTTCAACAATGAATATTTAATAGACCTCCCATTCAATTCACATCACTTACAGGGTATTCAGTCTTTAGCCACCAGCAAATATCATTTCATTGGTGTTGTTAATTTCCCTTTAATGTGTGATAAATTTGGAATGTGAAATGTGAAATGCTAAATGAATTTAAAGTGCCGACCACAGCCACAAATGATTAATATTAATTTGCACAAAACAATGTTGAAATGCCATTCGGAAAATACTAAAATATGTATAAGTTTATATATAGGGCAAGCCACAAAAGGAATCCCAACTAATATAACAACATCGACAACAAGAACATCAACTAAACAAGAGCTGAAGAATGACCAGAAATTACAAAGCAAAGGCAAATGACATGAATTGTTTTCGTTATGGCTTTTTCAAGCATACTTCAAATATATTTTATACCAATAAAATACCCAATATACAGGGTGCCACAGGCTAAACAAAGCTAAAATGCTCTGTAAATATTTGCATCGCAGAACTCAGCAAATAAAATGACATTTATTTTTTAAATTATAAGAGTTATTGATATTATAAGTTGCTGAACATCTCAGAGCACCCTGTATGCTATATTCAATACATGCATACATATTATATAATATTTCCATGTCATTTAAACCGTTGCCTAAACGTTGCATCACACATAAAAGTAAATTATTATTTATTTGTACTTCCTTTCAAACGAGGCCAGAAATATTAATTTATTATTTATTTGCCATTGTTTTGCTTGTTGTTTATTTATTTGTGTATTTTGTGGTTGTGACTTACACAAACTCCTTTCTTGTTGCTGCTTTATTATCCATTTAGCTTCGGGTTGCCATTTCCTTTTTAAAAGGAGGAATATCAAATTTAATTGTGCAGAAATTTCGATATGTGCACATAATAGAATTTAATGGAATTTTAGCATTAATCAATGCAATGCAGGTGACTTAATTACATGGTTAGTTTAGGTACCCGGTAATGAATAGAAAGGGCAATAATGATGTTAAATTGGCAAAAGGGGATTATTAAGTATGTGAGTGTCGATCTGATATTGAATTTAAATATTTGCTTTCTCTCACAGCACACCCAAAGGCCTGGAGGATGTCTCCTCGTATCCGACGCTCTTCGCCGAGCTCCTGGGAGGCGGCTGGACCATCGATGAGCTAACCAAGTTGGCTGGAGGCAACTTTCTGCGTGTGATGCAGCAGGTTGAGAAGATAAGGGATGACAAGAAAGCAGCTGGAGTTAAGCCCTATGAGGATCATCCCAACTTTCGCACTGACGATCCGTATAATTGTACTTCCAGCTAATTAAATCTAAGCACTATATTAAGAGAGGTTGTACAATAGGCCAGGCAATTACTTGGGATTCTGGTCGAAAATGCAACGAAAATAATTTGGTGCATATGGAAAAATAGATACTTTAAGTAAATAAATATTTATAGAAATTTCTAATATTTAAATAAATTACATTCTAGTTAAATAAGTGGCCTAGCTATGCTTTGTATAAGCTTTAAGTATACTAGTATAAATACTTTTAGGTCTTTGGCTAAATTCCTTCTCAGTTCTATGTACAATTTTCGAATTCTTCTTTTGGTTTTTGTGACAATCTACAGACTGCCAAGAAATGCACCCACTTCAAAAATGTATACTTATAACAATTATTTCAGATTAAACGGTTTTCTGTCCTACCCAACAAATCTCCCATATGAAACTCTGACTTTAAACTGGACCAACACAGAAATAGAAGAGAAAATGAGAAACGAAGAAGCATCACAAGCAAATTATCAAATTATCATTTTCGTTTTTCGATTTGAATTTTTATTGAATTGTTTATATGAAAACTACATATCAACCATGTACTAAATATGAAAAAAAGATAATTTTCTTAGATTAATGTTAAATGCAAATAATATTTGAAAAGTGGGAAAGCATACACTTAAATTAAATACTATTATAAATTAAATAAATATATTAATAAATATAAATATATAGTAAATTATTGCAAAACAAAAATACTGGGCATTGATTAAATAATAATTAAAAAATTAGTCAAATTTTCTAAGCAGTTGCGAGCAGTTGTATAAAAGAAATGAATAAATTCTGAAAGAAATGAATATAGCGTAAAAGACACTAAATTAGTTGGTAAGAGAAGTGGGCGTGGCACAAGCTTCAAGTGCATGCCACCTACTACATACATACATACAGACATACATCATCATACATACATATATACTTAGTATAGAGTTGTATATAGGTTGGGTTGAACCATTTCTATAGCATAAGTATTCTATATATTCTATATATTTACAGTTAGACAAATATTCTCCCCGCATTTTCCGTAACCTACAAAAAACAAATACAATAAATAAAATAGAAAATAATAAAAAGTGGAAAACTAATCTGTCAGTATCTCTGTACCTTCTAAACCTACAAAAACAAATGTCTAGTCAAATGTGCATAGTATTAAGTATTAAATGAAAGTAAACAAATTCAATAATTGTACATTTTCTACGCAAATACAAAAAAAAAAGAAAACGTAAGCTATTGTTACAATTTTTTATGACGTATTTTATACGAAGTTTTGTATGTATGTGTAAATAGCATTTTTACCTACACCGTTTTTGCTATAATTTATAGACCTATAGTTTTCTAGCAAAAATTAAATATGATCACGAGTATTATTAAATAATGACATTGTACTTAACTTAGTAAGTTGTTAGTCGACCGTTAGTTCTTAGGCTAAATATGTTTGCCTTTAAGGCGAGCCATAAAATATCTGTAAAGTTTATACATGCATATATATACATACATACATACATATATAGGAACTTGATGCAAATTACATACACACACACAACTACATACATACATACATATGTATGTAAAATGTAACTTAAATTTAAATTCTCAACCAAACGACTTTCATGCGCAAACTGCATATATACATATATGTAAATCCAAATTGTAGTTAAATCTTGAAAATGGTCAAATGTTTAGCAAATAAATTTCAATAAAATGACAAACAGATTGCAGTATAATAAAATTCCCAAGCCTTATTTCATTTCAAAGTGGAACAACGAACAACGCTAAACGTTTAAAAAATATGAAAACACAATCCAGCGCCATCTATAGTTGATTGTAAAAAGACTGACCCAACATGGTAGAGATGGGCATGGGCCGTGCCGTGTCCGTGCCGTGCCGTGCCTATTTAAAAAAAATCCGTGTTGGGCCGTGTTGGGCCCCTTATTAAAAATTGCCGTGTTTTACCGTGCCAAAGTCGGTAGGCACGGTAGGCACGGTAGGCACGGGAGGCACGGTAGGCACGGTAGGCACGGTACAGATTTTGAATTTAAATATGGTAGTATCGATAAGTTGGCGTTGTTTTATAGCTTGTTTGTCAGCTTGAGCTGTAGGATTCATCGATGTATCACACAATTTGCGAACACTTACAACATCGATAGCACGATTGATGCCATTATAATAAAAAAGTGACGCCACGAAGTGACAAAAATGGAGATGGGCATTTAAAAAAATCCCGTGTTGGGCCGTGTTGGGCCTCAGTTTTTACCAGCCGTGCTTGGGCCGTGCCGTGCCTCAAAAAGGAGGCCCATGCCCATCTCTACAACATGGCCGTGTACCCCAACAACTGTAACTAATCATCTGGCAGCCTAAGACTGGTAAAAAAATAAGAAAAGGTGGCAGCCTAGTAGCAACGGTAACGGTAAAAAAAAATCAATCTGGCAACCCTGGCTAAGACTGTCAAAAAAAGGTGGCAGCTCTCGCGTCCCATTTTTTGCACTTTCGAAAGTGCACAATTTTTTCGCCAGTTCAAAATTAATTTTTTCAATTTTGAAGCTAGAATTTTGAAAATCTTACTAGAATTTTTATTGAATTTTTCTCGAACTTCGAATTTTCTTATTGTTTTGATTTTTTACTAACTTCGCCACGCGAAGAGCAAATCGCACCAAATTATTTTAAAAATGAACTTAACTATTTTACTTAATTTTGGATTTAGTTTTTTTTTTTTAAATTGTTTTTATTTAATTTTTAATTGATTTTTGAAAGTTTAAAGTTTTTATTCCAAATTTCCCGCGCATGAAACAAAACAGAACCAGTTGCTCCACACACAACAGAGTTACTCCTCAAGGCGAGTACGCAGCCCGTTAACGAATTGCGCAGTTTCAACGAGTGTCTGTAAAATGTGACGTCACATGTGTTATTTACATATTATATTAATTTAATTAATGTGAAATTAGCAAACATATAATAACATGTTTATGCATATTACGTTTTATTTAAACTTTTTTTAAAAACCCGCTTAAATCGATATTTTGCTTCTTACAGTATGTTAACAGCAAATGAGAGAAATTAAGCGAGCGAGTGATAAAGAGAGAGCGAGTAAACATATTTTGGAGTGACCTTGTAGTAAAATCTATTGCTCCAAAGTCGCACTTTTGTTTACATTTTTGTTTTGTTTTTGCGGGCATGGCATCGGAGAAAGCGGCTCCGGAGCTGTTGGCGCTGCAACCACAAGAGAGCCTCCAAACGGACTGCAGTATCCAGCGATGCGCCGCCAGGGAGCTGACCTACAACGAATTCTATTGGCGTTTTATGTATAACAACTGGCCAGTGATTATAACGGATGTCTCCAACAGTTGGGAGTGCCGAAATTGGGCAAAGACGGAGACGAAGACGGAGAAGGACAACGAAAATGCCAACATTAACCCGTGTGCAACTGGTCAACGGGATCTGATTGACTTCGACTACCTCAAGAGCCGCATCGGCGACTTCCTCGTGCCCGTCGCCGACTGCAATGCGACCTATTTCAACAGTCACGCCAAGCTGGAGCTCCAGTTCCACGATTACCTGGCGCGATGGCAGCAGCGCAGCATGGCGAAGGTGGAGGCGAACTGCAATGATGTGGCCAAGGACAATCTCTACCTCAAGGACTGGCATCTGGCCGCCCAGTTGCCCGCGTACGAGTTCTACCAGGTGCCCAAGTACTTTGCCTCCGACTGGCTCAACGAGCAGCTGATCCACGAGAGGCGCGACGATTATCGCTTCGTTTACATGGGACCCCAAGACTCCTGGTAAGTATTGAGTTGTGCAATAATTCAAGTATCTCAACATCATCGATAATTGGCAGGACCTCGTTCCACTCGGATGTGTTTGGCTCCTTCAGCTGGTCCACCAACATTGTGGGCCACAAGAAGTGGCTCATCATGCCGCCCGGCGAGGAGCTCAAGCTGTCGGATCGACTGGGCAACCTGCCGTTTAGCATCGATGAGAGGCAACTGGAGGAGCACAACGTGCGCTACTTTACCATCAATCAGACGGCCAACGAGGCGGTGTTTGTGCCCAGCGGCTGGTACCACCAAGTGTGGAATGTGACGGACACCATATCGGTGAACCACAATTGGTTCAATGCCTGCAACGTGTCCCAGGTGTGGCGCAATCTACTGAGCAACTTGGAGGCTGTGCGCAACGAGATCTCCGACTGCCAGCAGATGGACAACTTTGAGGCACACTGCCAGACCATGTTGCGAGCCAGCTTTGGCATCAACTACCTCGATTTTATAGAGCTTTTGGAACTCATAGCCGCCCGCCGATTAGCCGCCCTCAAGGACCAAACAGTGACCACCAGCTTTTTACTTTTTGACAAATACCAAATGAACGATTATCACCTGCGATCCGATCTCGAGTGCGTCCGTCAGCTCCTTGGCCACATGCTGCAGGAGCCGAGTGTGCGTCAGTGTCCCGCCCAGCTGCACGACCGTTGCCATCGCCTCTGGCAGCAGCTGCAGCAGGAGAAGGATTAGCAGGAGCAGAGGGAGCAGTCTCAGTCAAGAGCTGGCATATTTTTATACCAAAGTTGTATTCATATACAATAGTTGTACAGTAGTATTTTATTATGTACATACACCATATTATGTACTGTAATGGAATGTAATGTATACATATTTATCTAAAGATCCAGTTGATTTACTCCCCATCGGGCCACGTCACTTCTCCGGTGATGGGTTCAGTTCTCAGCCAGTAGCATTGATCGATCACCTTGAATCCGAGCTTATCAAACATGGCACAGGATACCGTGTTGTTTGGATTCACAAGAGCCATTACATCCTGTCCCAAGCAGCCAATCCGTCGTGTGATTTCCCTTGTGACCAAGCTACCAAATCCGCGTCGTTTGTGTGAGACTCTCACCTGCAATGCGCCCAGGTATCCGCCTTGCAGCCTGAAAGAAAATATCTTTATCAGATGATTGGGGTTAACATTTGCTGGAGCGGATTACCTGATGCACCAGGCCACCAGCTCCTTCGCATCCGTCGTGTAGAGGCCAACACTTGGACACATGCGAATCTGGCGTTGGACAAAGTACAATGAACCCACGTGACGATTTGGCCACTCCTCGTTGACCAAATCTGCATCTACTTCCTTTAAGGTGTCCAGAAAGTAACCAGCTGGAACTCTAAATGCATTGACTGTGGATATATTGAGAGTTTCTTGGATGCCATGCAAACTTACTCAACTTTCAGCTCGGACGCCTCCTGTCTAGTCATATAGTATAGATTGGTGACATCGTTAAACTGCAGTTTCAGCTGTTTTTCTTTAATCACGCTCTCGAGATCCGCAATATGCCGAGCTGGTATGGAACTACATTTAAGACCGGACGACCAATCAATCAAAGCCAAGGCCTCTTTCACAAGCGCTTTCGAGTTACTTAAACAGCCCACAAACAGCTGATAACGATCCTAAAACAAATATATATATATATGTATATTGTCAACTCCCACTCGTATATCCATTTAATTCCAGGTACTAACCACAATTACAAAGAGCGCTTCATCTTTGGCTCTCTGCTCGGAGAGTGTGTAGATCTTTACATTCTTTATCTGCGGATCTTTTTTTAAAAACCCTATAAAGTTATCTAGACAGTAAAACTCTGCGCAATATTTGGGCCAATCTTGTGTGTAAAGCGCCTGAAATCCCTGCAGTATGTCAAGGCCAATTGTTTCCAGTTGGTGCGACATTCTGCACTGCGTTTAATCAACCTTCCGTCAAGCGATGACTCGATCAACTGAGTGTTGTTCGTATCAAAACAAATCTTCGCTGTTTCGCATCGCACATAAAGAGAGAGCAGAGCAACGATATGCGGAAAATTAATGCACTGAGAGCATGCACACATATGTACATGCATACGTACATAAACATTTTCTGCTCTCGCTGGCTGTGTACGTGAACATGCCATTTCCCACCCAGCATTTAGAAGATTTTTTTCTTTTGATGATTGAAAAGAGAGTAATTTCATTGTCGATCAAAAGCAGAGTCGAAAATAACTCATGCATATGCTCAAAATGTGATTGGTAATTGCTGAATTTCCTAGTGATTGGTAATTGGTGACTATTTTGATCAGCAACGGTTTTACACAACAATAATCATATCTAACTTTAACCGATTATCGATAGCCTCGATTGGTCAGATGTTAGATTGCTCTTAAATTATTATAAAATATTTGTTTTGATTCGCATATTCAATAAAATTTTCTCATCAGCCTCTTTATACTCTTTCATTAGCTCTTTGAAAAATTCAAAATAAAACTGAATTTTATTTGGTATATTTAACTTGTAGCTTTACCATGACCTACAGACCCTCGGGCCACGTAAATTTTCCTGTGGTAGGTGCAGTGTTTATCCAATGGCACTGATCAATCACCTGGAAGCCTAGTTTGAGAAACAAGCTGCAGGATGCTTTGTTTTTGGCATATATTTCGGCGGCAACATCATCTCCCAGAGCGGCAATGCGCTGGGCAATGGCCTTGACAACAAGAGTTCCAAAGCCACGTCGTTTGAATCTATTATCCACATGCAAAGTAGCTAACAGACCATCTTGTGTTCTAAGCAAAAATTTAATAAATTAAAAGAATCATAATAAAACTCATTATTTACCTAATGCACCAGGCAATGAGTTCGTGAGTTTGTTCATCATATAATCCCATGCTGGGACACAGACGAATCTGACGTTGTAGAAAGTACAGGGAACCCTCATGACTGTAGGGCCATTCCCGGTCTATCAACTGGGCATCTTCCTCCGACAGCGGTTTCAATTGAAACCCTTCAGGACAGCTGAACAGATGATGGATACCTTGAATAGTGTGTGTGATTGTGTCTATTGGAATTGATAACGTACTCGATGTTCAACTGCAATGCTTTCTCTTTGGACAACTGATATAGATCACTCTCGTCGTGGAACTCAATGTCAAGTTGCTTCGCCCGAATCACCTTTGAAACAGTTGCCAAATATCGTTGCGGCATTGAGGTGCAAAGTACTCCACTGTTCCAGTCCAGCTGATGCAAAGCCAGCTCCAGCAATTCCAGCGATTGGCCAAGACAGCCCACAAACAGTTGATAGCGATCCTAACAATTCAATTTTTTATAATATTGAAGTACAAATGTAAACACTTAATCAATACCACAATCAGAAAGAGACCCAATTTCTTGGCCTGCTCATCTTCCAGGGTATAAGCCTTAATATTCCCAAGTTTGGGCTCAACTTTAGCAAACTCAATAATATTACTGAGGATATAATATTCCTGGCAATATTTTGGCTTTTTTGTGTATAAGGACTGAAAGTCCCGAAGAATTTCAATGTCAATCGATTGTAGCGCTGACATTTTCAAACTCAAAACTTAAACAATTGTGATCTGCGTTGTGGTTTATATAGTACTATACTCTTAAATATGTATCAATTTTATCTTTAGGGTGGATTTCAGGGATTTGATATTATTTGCATTGTGTCTGGTCAGTGATTCGCTTGCCAGCTGATAGAGCTCTGTTTCTCGGGCAAACACATGCTCCAGTAATAGTGTTCTCCCTCTTCGAGGGTAAACGATAGTTTATCAAATAGTTTACAGGCAGCTGCGTTGTTTATATTAACCAAAGCGGTGACATCGTGATTCAGTTCGTTGGCAATGCGTTGACTGATCGCAGCAGCGACGACAGCTCCAAGTCCACGACGTTGATGGCTTTGGAGCACCTCCAAGGCGCCCAAGAAGCCGCTCTGCAGTCTGTCAGAATGGAATCTTTGATAAGATATATTTTTTTACGTAATAATAGATCAATGTCACCTCAAGCACCAGGCACATAGCTGTCCCGTTTCCTTCTGATAGAGGCCCGCACTTGTGTTGTGCTCGATAAGCATTTGGATGAGCTTCAGTGAGCCCGGATGACGTGCTGACCAGTGATCGTTGATGAGCTCTGCATGCTCCAGTCGCACATTGTCCACATAGTATTCGGGCGGGCAATCAAACTGCAGCTCTCTGGCCTCTTTACAGGGCATCCGATACATGATTGTATTCATTTCCCTATGCAGGCACAGCTGCCGTTCAGTCACGAGGCTTTTGTAGATCTTGTGATGCGTCTCATGAATGGCGCTCACTTTGAAGCCGCCCGTCCAGTCAACAAGTTCCAGAGCTCTCAGCAAATCCGGCGTCTTTTGTCTACTTACATTGCTGAAGAACAGTTGATAGCGATACTGAAACCACATGTAGTTTAGTGACTGGTAATTGACTCATTTAAATACAAACCACCAAGATAAAGAATCCATCACTGCGCCAGTCTCCGTTCAATGTCAAGAATTTTAAATCCTTTAACATTGGATCTTTGGCCAGCCATCGCAGATAGTTGTCCAGCCAAAAGAAAGCCACACAGTGCTTGGGCCAATCTTCCACATAGAGTCCCTGTAGCTCCTTGAGCTCGGTCACATCGGATATTGTGGTTAGTTGTGCAAGCATGCCGCTAAAGTTGTAAATGAAAATTAAGTACTAACGTTATCGCCTCACCTGTTGCAGTTGAAAGCATTTCAAAATCAGCTGTTTTAGAAGTGGAGAACTATCGATGGAACTTCGGCACTATCGATGGTTAAGCGCGGCAGATGAAATATTCGGAGCAAACCTTGTCATTCCCAGGCTCACATATTATTTTAAAAATGCCACTCGTCATGATTGATTTTATTTGTTTGAGTTATGATTTTATTAGAAATTAATTTGCTTGTCGCGCGCCCTTTTTTAACGGTAAACAAAAATCATCTGGCAGCCCTGTCTTAAAAAAGGTGGCATACCTGGCTAAGACTGCCCAAAAAAAAAAAAGGTGGCAGCCTCTGGGCCCCACTTTTCTCACTTTCAAAAGTGAGAAGTTTTTTCGTAAAAGTGAAACTTTCTTAATTTTAAATTTAGAATTTTTTAAATTTTACCAGAATTTTTGTTGGAATTTCTCGAATTTTTAAGATTTTTCCAGAATTTCTTACTCAACTTCGCAACGCGAAGACCAAATCGCACCAAACCAATTTTAGATTGAACTTAATTATTTTACAAAATTTTGTATTTTGTTGTTTTTTTGAAATTGTTTTTATCTAATTTTTAATTGATTTTTGACAATTTCAAATTTTCATTTAAAATTTTAGCGCGCAGCAGCTCCTTTTTGCGTAACATGAAGTTAGCTGCGCCACAAGCTAATAAAATGTGCGCGCCATGTTATCGCTAGATGGCGCCAGCTTAAATTAGACATCAGTGCTGCCTTTGTTTGAAAAAAGAGCTGTTTTTGTCGGGAGGAACGATGCAAAAAGCTGAAAAATTAATTAAAAAATGCCAGAAAAAAGCTAGTTCTTCAATCAATAATTTCTGTATAATCTTATTGGGATTCTTATGTGTGTAGCAGCACAATTTATAATTCATAACAAAATATATTTTAATTTTATGTAGTACAATGTTAAGTATCAATGGCAGCCTTAGCCAGGTCTACAAAAGAATTGTTGCCCCCGGAATCCTTATAGGAATTTACTTCAATCCAAAACTTTGTAGTGCTGTCATTATTTTGCCATTTCTTTTACCCCTATACAAGTAAAAGTCCCTCATTTTTAGTATATTTCAAAAAACTTGTAACTTTTTATTAAACAGTGGATGCTTGGTGTCGTTTGTCGCTTTGTATATATACAAAAATACCAATGCTTAAATTAATACTCACATTAAATGATATACATTTGCCAATCTTTCTTTTTTGTACAATTCGATTTACACATTAACATTTAACATACAAATTACAAATTACAAAATACAAAATACAAAATATATATATTTACAGCTAGACAAAAGTAACATATATAAGGTCTGCAAATAGTTTGTGTTGTTGCTACTGGTCTTCAATCGGTTCTACCACACGAATATAGGAAATGTTTGCTTCAGGGTCAGGATTACGGGGAGGGCAGGTCTCCATTAGGGTTCCTGCTTAGGCGTTGGCGTGGGCGTTTCTGTTGCTGTTGTGGATGGTCTCGTATGTAGTATGGATTCCTTAGATTCCTTTTTCTTCTCCTCCTCCGCATTCGCATCCGCATCCTCGTCATCTTCTGGTTGCGCCGCCTCCTCCTGCTTCAACTGGATGGAAAGTTCATCGTTGCTATCATCGCCCGTCTTGGCGCGCTCCGCCTGCAATCGACGCAGCTCCTGCGCCAGCGTCTCCGACGACTCCGATTGCGTGGGCGTATGCGAGGATGTGGGCGTGTGCGAGGCCGAGCAACTGGAC
Organism: Drosophila suboccidentalis; assembly: GCA_037043435.1. Lineage (NCBI taxonomy): Eukaryota > Metazoa > Arthropoda > Insecta > Diptera > Drosophilidae > Drosophila > Drosophila suboccidentalis. Next base: position 1,008,268 of record JBAMBK010000134.1, read on the forward strand.
GAGGCGGAGCTTCGTGATGTTGCCAATGGCAGTGACTGTTGCTGTTGATGTTGTTGTTGCTGCTGCTGCTGCTGTTGTTGATGTTGCTGCTGCTGCTGTTGCTGCTGCTGCGTGACCTTGCCCATGAATGTGCGTATCTCCTCGAAATAGGACTCTTCGCTGGGATTCTCGCAGAACCTTCGGATGCAGTGCATCCGTTCGCTAACTCCACTCAAAGCGCTCAACGAAACCGCATCCGATTCGTGCTTCTTGAGATGCCTGTCCAGATTCGTCTGCTGGCCAAAGCATCGCTCGCAGATCTCGCACTTGAAGGGTCGCTCCTTGTTGTGGATGTTGCGCACGTGCCGCTGCAGATTGGAGGAGATGCTGAAGGAACGTTCGCAGTACTTGCACTTGTACGGCTGCTCGCCCGTGTGAGTGCGCAGATGCCGCGTCAGGTTCGCGGATCGGGGAAATACCTTGCCACAGAACTTGCAGGTGTAGCGATCCTTGTTCCGTTGCTGCTGCGCCGGCAACGTGTTGCCGCTGGCCACCGACGCAGTCTGGGATTGGGATTGCGACTGCGACTGCGATTGCCGCTGCTTGGCCTTGCGGGAATGCTGACGCGACTGGAACTCCTGCAGCTGGGGGTGTGGCGTGGGCGTGGTCGTGGGCGTGGGCGCCTTGCTGGCTGCCAGTGGAGTAGGTACAACTGTTGTCGGCGTCGGCAGCTCCAGTTTCAGCTGCTGCTGCTGCTGCTCGTTGGGCGGCCAGCCGAGCTCGCTTTTCTTGAGCGGATGCCGAAAGGCGAAATCGGGTGGTGCCGCTGCCTGTGGCGTTGGTGGTGCAAATACGTTGCGGTATTGCAGCGGCAGCGTCTTTGTCATCGCCTCCAGCAGCGTCGAGTGCACGCCGGGCACAACGCCAACTGTTGGCGCTGGGGGCGTGGCCACGCCCTCTCGCAAGGCGCGCAACATCTTGCGGCTCATATCGAAGCCCAGATCCGCCAGAGAGGCGGCAATATGATTATTGTTGAGCTCCTTCTCCTTGCGATGCGCTGACAACTCGTTCGCAAACATGATGAGATTGCTGTTCTCATCCTCCAGCGGCAACGGCAGCGGCAGCGGCAGCGTCAGCGACGTCTCCCCCTCCCCCTTCCCGGGCTGTCGACGCTTGTGGGCCAGTCGCAAGTCCAGCGGTTGATCGTAGCTGCTGCGTCGCTTGGCCTTGTTGCCATGATGCTGTTGCTGCTGCGAATGTTGCTGCTGTGAATGTGAATGCTGCTGATGTTGGTGTCGCGCTGTTGTCGTCGTCATGCTGCTGGTGGCTGTTGCCGCCGTCGTTGAGGCGGACAGATCATAAGGTACATGTGATATATACGATGTGGGTATTAATCCTAAGGCAGGGTAAACACAGCCCTGTTTTGGGCTAGGAAGCATCTTTCTTGGTGAGTGGTCTTTCTCTCTCATAACTGTTCGCTCTTTGCTGTTGTTGGCTGCACTGTTTTCTCCTCTCAGTTGCTGTTGTTGTTGCTATCAATTCTCTTCTGATTGTCTTCTTCTTGTTGGCTTTATTATTATCTTAATCGTTATCGTTATCGGTATCGTTATTGTAATTGCTGCTGCCTTCGTGATTTCAGATTGTTGTAGGCTGCATCTTTATGCCTAAAAGTAGAAGAAAGAAAAGTTATATAATTATAATTGCAACTAAAGAATTATATTTAAACTAATTAATTCTTCAATTTTCAAAAACAGGTCGAATTGTCATTTTAAAATTTGACACCTTTTCAGCTGATATTTCCATTTCGAATTATCTGATATAACAATTCACTTTTTAACTAATCCATTTATATTCAAAGGTTGGAATCGGTTCTTTAATAATTCTAAATTTAAAATACAGCCAGTGAATTTAAAACTTTAATATGTTGAATTTCCTTCATCGTATTTAGGGCTAAAAATATTTCAGGGACTGTAATCATTATAAGTGTTATTACAACATGAGTTTTATTATCATTCCTTAAGTTTCATTTTTTTCTCAAAAATAATGATAATTGGTTGCGTAGTAAAGTATAACTTAAAATTAATCATTATTTTGTGAGCCAATTCTAAAAAACTTGAAAAATTATTCAATCATGGTGAAAATGCATTAAGCCATAAAGAATATTGGTATTTTTAAGTGAATGATTTAAATTATAAGTGAATGATTTTTCGATTACAAAAATCGCTTTCGCTTGAATTTCACTTAAATTTCATTCAAATTCCAGTGAAATTCAAGCGAAAGCGATTTCTGTGGCACCCCTGATAGTCATATTTTTGCAGTCCCTGCAATATTTGCTTTGATTTCACCTAAATTGATTTTTTTTTCATGATTATTATGATTAAAAGGAGTAAACAAATAAGAACTAGAATCTATTTGTTGCCTGCTATTCACTCCTTTCAACACATCTCATACAGGGTAACTGCTAGTCAAGCACTCCTCCCCAATTGCTCTACTTGTTTTTCCCTAAGCAGTAAATACTTGTATAGTTTCAGGTGCGTCACAGCTTCATTCTCACAGCTGTTCTAGTTATTTATATTTTTTTTCTCTTCGTTTCTGTTATTTATTATTCGATGTTGCCTTTGATAGTTCAGGGGGTAATTCCCATCTACGTCACGTTTGGCTTTTTGGCGAAGAAGAAACATGAAAACAAATTGTTGGCAAAATTAACAAAAAACGCAAAAAAAAAGTTAATTGTCATCTAAAAAAGAATTTAATTTCTTGACGACAACATATGTATTTTGGTTTTGGTATTATTTTGGTCGAGTTTTTTTGGTTCTTTGTTTTTTTTTTGTGTTTTTGGCGCAATGCCAAAAGCCTCCAACGAATGCTAGAAAAGTTTAAACAATTGTTCTATTGTACTGTTGTTTTAGGACGGAAGAGACGAAGAGAATAATGTTAACGGTATCTGGAGTGACGATTATGTAAGACAAACACTGACAAAAAACACTGACAAACATCTAAGTACACACATAAGTGAATAAAGCGGCAAGGTGAACGGGGGGGGGGGGAGGAGGTTGGAGGAGAGTAGGGGGGTTGCCCTCTTGGAGGTCGTCACTTAAAGGTGCGTGCAAGGCAACTGCGTAGGCTGTCAGCCAGTCAGCCAGACAGTTTGCCAGTTGTCAGTTGACTGTTGGCTGCTTTTTGGCCTCTTGGCAGATGGCACGCAAGTCATGTGAACCAAGTTAACAGCAGCAGCAACGACTAACAAAGCCACTGACAGTCAGCAAATTCAGCTGGCAACTGGCAACTGCAACAAGTGGGCGATCTATGATGTTGTTGCTGTTGCTGTTGCTGCTGTTGTTGTTGCTGCTGTTGAAGCTACAATATCTAGAACAGAATTTTTCACGAGACATTTTCCGTGGGTTTGGTGGCAGCATTTAGCGACTGTTGCATACAACAAATTGCCTTTTGTTGTTGTCGTTTTTGGCCTAAAACTTAATTAGCCACATTTGCTGCTTTGATTTACTGCTTTCAGCCATGTGTAAGACTTGAATTATATCCACCAAAAAAAATATAATAGAAATATTTGGAGCTTGAGAACTTTTGCGTTGGCCGCTGTAGATGTTGATGATGATGATGACATAAGCGTTTCAAGATCGTATCAGTTTAGATATTAATGAGATACTTGCAGCTGTTAAGCTACAAATAGATTCATTCCACTTCCATTGCAATTCAATCGTTTCTCTGACTAATCGGAGCGATTATTGGATGATCTTGAGTGCAAATAGTCGAGTGTGCATCTCAAATGCGATACGAGTAGAATAATCAATTCAAATGCATAGTTCAACTTGATGTGCACATTTTTAATTAAGTTATTACAATAGTTCAGCTATAGATGATCCTAGGCTAAGGTTTATCCATATCGCAAATTGCGCTGCCCATTTCTCAACAAATTAAACTTAATCACGCTTTATCTGAAAGGTTTAGTTTTTAGGAAAACTTGAAATGCTAATGAACTTAGAAGTAAAATGTGGAGAGCAAGAGAGAAATAAGGAGATAGAGAGAGAGTGAAGAAAGATTCTGATAAATATAATAATGTGTTATAGAAACTAATAAAGCGTTTAATCTAAAAAGATTTGTCAACTAAGCAAAAATATACAACTCTATCTAAAATGTCGCATATTAAGGCAATTTCATCAAATTGGTTTCTAAGTCCTCTTAGATGTCTAAGTCCCCAAGCTGTTACTTCTCATATGAATATATTTTGAATTATCTAGTACTACAATCCTTTTTAAGGTATTTTATTGCTTTTCCTAATTTGGAGATGATTTTTGAAGAATGTATGTCTGCAAGTCGCACTTACAGATCGAAATAGATTCGAATCTACCAGTATCTTAGCTTCTTTGGCAAATCCCAAATAGCTGACTTCATTGTTTATGAAAAACAAAAGATTTATATAAGACTGACACGCCTTTAAAAGTCTTCCGAACCATATCGAAGCAGATCTTTGGTAATTTCGCTGGAAATTTCACAAGCTTATGGAAAACTGTACAGAAAATGCAATTGCAAATCCATGTGTTTATAATTTGTGGCTAACGGTGCAAAAGTGGTTGACAATTATGGCCAACACTGGCCACTGCATCATCATTAAAAACGGATGCCTTAAGAAGATGATGGAGGCAAGAAAAAAAAAACCAATTAAAGAGTAACAAAGTTTAAGCGAACCGACAGTCAAGACGACAACGACGACGACGACGACAACGAGAGCAATGAAGCAAACAGTTCAAAAAACGGACAGTGAAGGTACAACAACAACAACAACAACAAAAGCAACATCGCATGTTGCAAAGAAAAGTGAAATCAAAGTTGTAAAACCGCGAAAAACGCAGTCAGGCAGACAAACAGACAACGCGACACATAACAGCAACAGTAACAGCAACAACAACAACGACAACAACAACAACGACAAAAACATTGACAACAACAACAACAACTCAAGCGCTCCAGATTGGAAAATGTCCAGTGGAAGATGTCGACAGCAAATGCCGCAAATGTTGCTATCTTAGGAGCTGCAAAGCTGCATAGCTGGAGATGGAGCTGAAGCTGTTGGAGTTGGAGTTGGAATTGAAGTCAAAGTTGGAGCTAAGCCTGCATAATCAGCCCCCACAAAAGCTGTTGACAATACGCTAAAGCTGGCGAGATTAAGTTGGTCATGCTCAAAATGGATCACACCGAGCCCATCATCAAAGCCGGCCAGAGTTGCCCCCCAGCCAACAACAACAACAGCAATATCATTAGTTTACCCTGTAAAAATTCAATTGTAAAGGGTAAACTTATTTAATTGAATATGACAGTAATCAGGTACAGGTTATCTGAAATTCAAACGTATCCTTAATTTAATATCTCTCAATTCTAGTCTGTTGAATATGTGTCTAATATAAGCTAAGAAAATAATTCTACTGGAATCAAGAAATATAACTAAACGTTGACTACAGGGTGTCTGCTAGTAAGGCATACTCATATGAATGTAAGTAGATATATTGGTAAGTTAACTACCAGTCGAGTGTATCTATTAACTACAGGCCAACTACCATTAGAGTGTATCTATTAACTACAGGGTAACAGCCAGTCGAGTGTACCCTGTGGTATCACTCTTACTTGTTATTAGCCACTGCAGCTGCATAATTATAACGCCAACAGCATAATCATCTTCATCGCCATCGCCATCATCATTATCATCATCATCAAACTCATCATCAATATCATCATCATGATTGTCATCCGCATAATCAACGAGTGGCTTCGACTTCGGTTACGGTTGTGATTGCGGTCCGAGTGTCGCACGAGCAGCGCAGAGATGAGGAGCATAATCAACCGCAACCAGCTCTGACTAACAGTTAAACTATGGCTAAAGTCGAGTGACGAGTGACTAACTAAACTAAACTAAAGCAAACTACAACTAAGACCGAAGCGTCGCACAATGGAAAACGAGAGTAAAAATCCAAAGCGCAGCCGCCGCGCATTGAAATGGAAAATTAAACCTTGTTACATCAGTGCTAAAGCAAAATGCAACAACAACCATTACAGCAACAACAACAAACTGACAAGCAATGCGGCGACAAAGTTTGTTGGCAGGATCTATACACACACACACACACTACACACACAACACGCACACTAAGCTCATTCACTCTCTCAACTCGCATCTATCTCGAACTCTAACGAGGCAACCTGATACCAAAATCGTCACAACAAACGCCAAAAACAACAACAACAAGCAAACACGCAGAGTCACACACACACAAACAAACACACACACACACACACTCACACACGCACACACATGGTGTTACTCATATGTGAAGTCAAGCGCAAAGTTGAGGCAGGTAATGAAAATAACATGAGAAATTTCGTTGTGGAGTTCATCTGGAAAATCATTCACACATGAGTTGAAGTTAAAATGCTGCTCGTAAATTTACAATTAATTATTTAGTTGAATACTAAATTTCTTGAAATTTATAACAACAGAGTATAATAATATTGTCATACTTATGAGTAGTTAGTAAAATTCTTTAAATAATAAGATTATATTTAGGCCTGTTCCGAATTTCCCTTTCGATAAGATTTGTCGGTATTGAATTTTTTTAAACTGCTCTAATACCATTTTCAAACACTTAGTCTAAAGTCAAAGTGAATAAATGCATATCGCTAAATGCTGAAAAGTAAGAAGTGAAAACCGAAACAGGCCTGATTAATTGTCATTTAAAGATTGACTCAAATCTGCTCAAATTGCTCATAGGAATTGAAGGAATCAGGTGTCTTATTAGAGTTTAATATCGAATATTACGCACTGCATCTGTTTTCATTGGTTTATTAATATATTATTCAGTATAAGAAAATAATAAAAAAAAACATTTGAAAAATTATGTATAAGCTCTTTGAATTCTTGTAATCCTAGATATGGATTAAACAAATTAGCTTAAAATATAAAAATATATATGCCTTATGTTTGTGTGTATAGAATTTAATATTAATTAAACATTATTTTAAGCTCTTTATTATCTATAAGAATTCTTTTTGAATTGTTTTCTATCTACTAATTAAAACTAAAAGTATTGGGCTTAAATGTTTCCTCCATGTTTCCATGTTTGAGATCAACTCGTTTTGAGTTAAAAATTTTAAAGTAAAATAGTTATATTTTGAATTTACGTAAAGAAATTTATTTAAAAATGTTTTATTCAAGGCGTTAAAACTGCATTTTGAAGCTATAATTAATTTAGGCAAGTTTCACCTTTAGACGTGCCTGCTCGACTGCGAATGATCAAAGAAAATATGGTTGCAGATTAAGAGTTGTTGAAAAAAAGTGCAGTAAATGCAACACATCAACAAGAGCAACAGCAGCAACTGCAGCAGCAGCAGCAGCGACAACGACGACACTGACAACAAGCGCAGCAGCAGCAACAACAACAATGTTGCAAGTTGGATGCGTTTGGCTGCTGTTGATGTTGATGATGATGATGATGCTGTGACGGCGCAATCTGTACCACTTTTTCCTCTACTGGACACAACAAGTGTAGCAGCAACAACAACAGCAACAGCAACAACAGCAACAGTTGCAGTTGCAGTTACAGTTGCAACACGGCAAACAAACACATCTCCAAATCACGTCTTTGGAGCGTTGTCGTCTGCGTTACATATCTCGTTGTCTAGATTGGCTGCCCGACTGCCTGCCTGCCTGACAACGTATCTTTGTATCTATGTATCTATGTATCTATAGCTGACTATGGCTATAGCTATGGCGATGGCCTGGCCTGGCCTGGACGGTCGTCAGTGAAATAAAAAGTGAGAGTGACATCGGAAATTGTTTCAATTTTCCCAAAACGAAACCAACACAAGTTGCCGCATTTGTAGCAGCCTCCTTTAGCTGAGTCTCCATCTCCAGCTCCATCTCAGTCTTAGTTTCAGATTCAGTTTCAGTTTCAGCTTTTTAGTTTTTTAGTTTTAGTCTCAGTCTTAGCCTCGGTCGTTGGTCGCTAAATGAATGAATGTCGAAAACTGTATCGGCAACAATTTTTCGTGTGGCCTCCGCGACTCCTCGGCGCTGTGGCAAGTGCTTTCCCAAGTGTTGCTGCATCCTGTTGTTTGTTATAGTTATCGACGTTTTATTTCTTACTTTAAGCTTTATATAACTAGCACACATGCAGACGACCAGTCCACGCTAGGAGCAACAGACTGTTGCAAGTTGCCTGTAGCCTGTTGCCTGTTGCAAAGTTGCCTGTTGCACGTTGCAAACGCTTAAATAATTGAAATTTTTCAGCGCATTTCATAGGTGCAAAATTGGTTCGCTGCCCACAGGCTCTTTCAACTATTTGTTAAGCAATGCTCGTGGCGCATTTTAATGCTCCTCTATTTAAAGCACTCATTTGTTAATGACAATCAGGCCAAGACTGTCTTTTGGCCAGTTGGCCCAGCACACACACACACAAGCACACACAGTCACAACTTAGGCAGCAGCAGCTGCACTATTTGACAGCCTTCCTAATGCTTAAGCTTAAACATATACGATCCATCCATCCGTCTGGTCTCTAACTCTAACTCGACTTGTGGGCGGTGTTGTTGCCAGCCTTCTGTTGAGCCATTTGGCCAACAATTAAAACGGCTAATACTCGTACCTAAGCCTGACACATGCTCGTACCTCGACTTTAGTATACTCGATTTATTGTCGATTTTATATCGGCTTTTGTGCCATTACATCTCTATTATGTTTACTATTCGTCCTCCCAAAAGTGGTTAAGACCTTGAGTTCAACTTGTCTTTAAAAAATTAAATTAGTTTGTATTTATTTATTTTTAAATTTATAGCTACATTTCTGCTAATTAAACTCATTAGCTATAGTTAAAAAGCTGAATTTTAACAAATATTCAATATATAAAGTTTGATTTATATTTAACAATCATTTTGTATGAAATTTATTCAAAAATGTATTTATAATTAATTTAATATATATCAAATATGCAGCACTGTGTTCTCAATAAAGATATGTTAAAGAGCGAGCCTTTCTAAAAAAGCCTTTAAAATATTACGTATACGCACACCACGATTCTCAAACGACTACATATGTTTTCATTTCATTATCTTGCCATTTATTTCAGCTAAACTTTCATTTTCTCGTAGCTGCATTTTCTTTTTAGAATTTGTACATGTACTTTGTTAGTATAAGCTGGAAGATCTTTTATTTTTTTGGACACACAACTGAATCCATGTGACATCCACTTGAGGCTAGTGAATGTATCCAAGCGAAATTTGAAAGTATTTACGAGTTCGAGTCCGAGTCAAGAGCACAAACATAAATGAACTTAAATTCAAATATTTAATTGAGCAGAAACACTTTAAAGTACGAAAAATAATTGTGAATTTCACGACTTCATCAAGACAGCAACAACATCAACATCAACATCAACATCCAAATCAACATCAACATGAGATTCAACAAATCAGCGCCAAAAAAGCTGCTCCATTTGATTGCCTAAACGTTTTTCAACAGCTCAGCATTTTTGATGCAATTAATTAAATTTTTATTTCTTCATTGAGGCTTAAACTACCTTGTCTGCTACCAAACTGTTTAACTCCAAGAGAGTGTGTGTGTGTGTGTGTGTGTGTGGAAGCAGCTCATTTGATTTCGATTTATTACCACATATTTCTGTTAAGCTCCGAGTTCAGTTGAGGCGAGTGATACAATTATTTCAATAGCCAACTCACTTGTCGGGGAGCCAGTTAAGCTTGTTCTAGCTGAAAGCGATAACCCGAGCCTCCATCTGCACCTCCTCCCCCATCCCTCTCTTCGCTCTCCCCTTCTCCACCCTACTTTTTGCTGGCCAGTTTTGTCGCCAGCTTTAATAACGAAATAGAAGCAAATATAAGAAAAAACTAAATAAATAAAATTGAAAAGAAACCGTATCAACATTCACATCATAAGTAAACCAGTTTGCACCTGAGAGAGGAAGAAGAAAGTTGTCTTGGCCATTTTGGTGGTACGGTACACTCGGCAAAGCTTTATAACTGCATCGGGTGCATACCTCAATCGCTCTACCTACATATGTACATATATATGAATCTGAAGGAGCCCCCAACTCGGCTCCTTCTCCAGCCAAAGCAGCCATAACACATCCAACTGCCCCAACTGCCCCAACTGCAACCTGTGCCTGCACCTAGTTAGCTGGCTGCGGGCGTCGAACAATGGCCAAAAACCTAACTGTAACATGCCAGGCTTTTCTTTTTTTTATTTTCTTGGTCATAAGCATAAAATATTGCGCACATCCCAACCAACAGTTAACAAAAAAACAGACAAAATAATAAAAAGCAACACATGGAGCAAACGTCGCATGTCCGAGTCCGAGCCTCTCGCTGCAGGCCTAATTATATTGCAGTACGGGGGCAGGCAATTGTGACCCCCTCCCCCTCCTCCCACCACTCCACCATACTCCCCCAACAACAACAACAACAACCTATCATTGCTTGACACATGCTGCTGCAGCAGCAGCAACAACAACAACAACTCGGCTACCGTTGCAGCCACGTGCGCTGCCAACGTCAGTCGCCAATGGACAATGGAACAACGACGGCAACCACATGCCGCAGTGGGTGACTTCAACATACCCTGCAAATATTTATATTTTTAAATATATATACAGGTGTGCTACAGAAATCTCTTCCACCTGAAAAATGACATAAATTTCATACAAATTTAAGTAGCACCCGTGATATATAAATACAGAATCAAACTTTATTATTTTTATTTGTGACAGAATTTAATTCTACTTTGAGTCTAATACGTATTTAATGTTTGACTCTATTTAAAAAATATTTGTTTAATCTTGTTTGGAATTAATTTTAACATTTTGGCTTTCTGTCTTGCAGCTTTCATAATAACTTCATGCATTTCTTTTGTAAGTACAGCTTTTCAAATTTTTTTTTTATTTATGTTAGACCTTTATATTAATCACTTTTTCTTCATTCTCTTACCAAGTGCAGAGCTTAAATTTTTTATTTTTATTTATTTAAAAAAATGAAAAGCAAAAATAAAATGTTTTTATCTCAAATATTTGTAAAAACATAATGTACATTTTATTTAAAATATATTTCTTTAAATAATCAGCTAACTGAATGGTAGAAAATGGTAGACGATTTATACAGAAAATAAAGTACAAAAGACCCAATTAATTGCTAAACTAAATGAAGCTTGTGTCGAGCAATTTATCTAATCATTAGATTCATTAGATTCTAATGTAATGTGGTATACCCTTTCCTTGCTGCACAGGGTATTCTAAAGACGACAAACAATCAATGAGCAAATTCCATTTGTAGCTGCCGCTTGGCATAAAGTGAAAGTGCTCCAGTTGCCGCGTCCAGTTCAGTCCGCGGATGTTGCCAGCAATCGCCAAGTGCTTTGACTCCTCCTCAAAATCATGCCCCATACAGTGGCAACTTATCCCATCCCAACCCGATTCGATGCGATTCGATGCGATACGATTCGATTCGATCCCATACGATCCGAGAGTAACGGCTGCTGCGCACTTGCTGACAAGTTGTTTGTGTCGCACCCTCTTGGCTTGAATGCCATGCGAATGCCACGCCCCGCCCGCCCCGCCTTTCTCACCACGTTTGGACGAGGCTGTTGCCATGTTTATGTGCACATTGCAGAATAATTGGCCCCGACTGGGAGCTCAATTAGCGCTGCCTGGGCAATTACATTTGACGGCTTTGCACACATGTTTTCAGTGCTGTCGGTTGCCAGTGTTGGTAAATTGCCCAAAAGCATTAGCCGCATTCATCGCATTTGGCATAAATGGCTTTTCCTTCCGGTCAGCAAAGAAGATTGTCATCAACTCTCGATCACTCACTCCCCGCTCCCCACTCCCCACATCTCACTCCTCTCAATCCCAACTCAATTCTGCAAAGTCAGTTCTTCGCTCTCCAACTGGTTAGACATTTTAATTGCATACATTCAGGCATAAAAGGCCGGGTTATAGCCTCGTATAGTAGTTAAACCAGAATACGATCTTGCAAATTTTCTATAATAAAAAATGCATTTACAGTTTTATTTTATTAGTTTATCTGTACGCCGACTATAAACAGGAGAAATGTGAAAGACAGTTGATCTCTGTTGGTTTCTTGATCTGGAAATGCATTTTAGGAAACTTGGAAATAAACCAAGTTTATTATTATACCCGTTACTTAAAAAATATGTTAAAGGGGATATTGTTTTCGTTGATCCTAGATTTCAAAAACCATAAGAGCTAGAGCAACCCAATTTGGCACACAGACTCCTATAAACCCCAAGCAGTTAAAATTTTTGCCACTTCCCTTCCCGACTCCGCAAATCGCGAAAAGCCGCAACATACGTTTTTAGAATATTACGTATTTTTTGTTAATTAACGTTATCTATTAATTAAAGATATCATCCTACTTGAACGCAAAAACATCGGACAAATAGAAAGGTCGGAATGGCTGATTTAAGTATCAAGCAATGTAAGTGCCTAAAAGCATGCAATAAAAAATATTTTAATTTTTTTTAAATAAGTAACGAGTATCCTACAGTCGAGAGCTCGACTATAGCCTTTCCCACTTGTTTATTTTATGTTTTTCTGATTTGTTTCAAAATACAGTCATGGAAAAAATAATAGAAACGGCATTTTTTTTTCGTATTTTTTTAAATTTTGTTCAATGAACATGTTTTTTTCTTAAGTTTCATAATTTATATATAAAGCCTATCCAGTAATGTATCAAAATATAACAAAATAATATTTTTCAAAAAACTTAATGTAGCAGAAACAATTTTTTTAATTAAAAAAATAATAGAAACGGCACGCCCAAAGTTAAGAAAAACAATATTTTAGTTACAAAGGCATAAAGATTAACCTTTAATTTTACTGTTTGGTTGTAGCACGGCGATTTTTAGTGACTCCGACGAAATATTTGGTCCCAAATTTGAGCAGCCCTGTCGTCTCTATTTTTATTTTCCATAACTGTATGTTTTTTCAAAAATCATTTCACTTGGCCTATCTATCATTTATAGATGATCCAAATTTGTAAATCTTCGATAACTCAACCGTTAATCTCATTTAACAATATCTCAGCCTTGCTTGCATAATCTTCAGATAGTGTTCCATATTTTACAGCCACTTGTTGCTAACGACTGCACAAATGAGCCACTGTCATGTGAAGCCACCATTTTAGCCACACAGCCCACATAATAGGAGCACTCATAATGTGGGCAAATTCTTCAAAATTGCCCACAAACTAGCCCACTTTGGGAGTCCGACAATGGAACCAGACCAGAGACTCAAGACCCAAGACACAAGACACAAAGCCAAGTATATTTCGGGCAAATACTCGTAAATTGCTAGCCCAAGTACACCTGCTCTTTGTGGTTTCTCTCTCTCTCTCTTTATCTCTCCTTTTCTCTCTTTCTTTCAATTGTTGGCCATATATCAACAGGCAAGCAGGCCAGACCATATACCATATACTAAATGCGATACAATTACGATTATACGTATCAAAAATGCGAAAAAATCTAAAATTTCATTCACCGAGGCGAAGGGAGTTAAGATTCAATGCGATGATTACATATTACTTGACTCTCTTTATTGTTGTTGTTGTTGTTGTTGTTGTCTGCAGAGTTTTATGGTCCAAGGTTAAATGCTTTGACTTGAAAATGGGAAGCGACAGACGAAGAGACAAAACGAGATACTTTTGCGACTTTTGTGTTGTTTGTCGCTGAAGTTTTTTGTGAGTCTCCATTGTGAGACTTTTGAGACTTGCGGCACAACTTCATTTGATTTGCAGTGAATATTAAAGCAATTTGTGGGATTATTTCCTATTGTAATCAACGGTTGTACATATGTACATACGTATGTCTGTTTACTCATCAGACCCGCCGAGTCTTTCGGCAAACTCAGTTTCAAGTACAAATCTCAAGCGACAACGATGACGTCTCGTGGTTCGGTTCAATCTTTATGGCTATTACTTACGGTCTCTGTCTCTGTCTCTGTCTCTACATATATATGTTTTTTATTTTGTCGCCCTTTGGCAAAATGACGTTTATTTATTTATGTGTAGTTAGCGTGAAAATTGCTCCAGTTTTTGTACCCTCTTTGCCTCACTTCTCCCTCTCCTTTTTCAAGTCTCTTTTCAAAGTTGATCAATGATGAGGCGTATTTATTATTCAATCTGGGGGACATAGAACATTTTTTTTTGTTAAAAGACCGGCTGTTGGCTTAGTTGTTGTTGTTGTTGTTGCTTTTTACACCTTTTTAATTGTGAACACACATCACACATACACACACACACAGATAATTAATTAAAGCTCTCTCATTGCATTCAAGGTTATCAAAGGCCTGAAGCGCTCTTGGTTTTTGTCTTGTTGTTGTTGTTGCTGTTTAGTTGGTTAATTTACAGCTTTAAATTAGTGTAGTTGACTTTCAAAACACTTTACTTTTGCTTTCAAAATACGCGTACGTTGTCTTCATTGTTATTCTTGTTTTTATTGTTATTGTTATTGTTGTTGTTGTTGTTATAAATGGGTGGGGCAATCATTAAGTTAAATTCAGTTTAAGTAGATTCGCTTAGGTTTGTCTCACATTTTATAATTGATGATGGTTCAGTTAGAAAAGCAACTGCAGAATCTTAACAATTTGCTAATGAATGTGTTAAACGCTTTGAAAAGAGGAAATCATAATAACAACAATAATAATGATGCTCGTAATGAGGTGTGTCCGCTCCTCTTGAATTGAGATTGAGATTGAGATTGGATGAGTATGCAAATTGGGTTCATTTGAGACAGCGGCGCGAGGGATTTTGGATATGCGAATAACTTGCAAATTATCCAAAGTCTTACATATTTATTAGAAATAATAGGAAACGTGTATGCATAAAAAATCCAAATATTTGAGTGGGAAATTCATGAAATGAAGATAAATGAATTGCAAACTTTTGGATCTTTTATAGAGTGCAAATAAATACATAAATCTACAATGATCATAAAGAAGGATTGTCATTCGATTTTTTCTTATTTTGATTTAATTTTGTAGTTGGGTATCCAATCTACTAATTATTGTTGGTATATCAAGTTAATTACTACTCATCAAATACTCTTCACATTCCTTAAACATCTTCAGATATCATTTGGTATCCATTATAAAGTATTTAATTTACTATATTAATTAGCTACCATAATTTATAATTTAACATAATAATTGAGTGTTAGAGCTACAAATTGGAATTAGCTTCACATCATCTGAATAAAATCCGTATTAGCTGAGCTATTGTAGATAAATCGTCATACCCTGAATTAATAAGATAATTATTTGAGTACTCAAAAGATCAGGTAATTCAGGTAATTTATTTTAAGGTAATTAATTTACTTTTGCACATTTAACTGCCTAATTTGTAGTCTGATAAGAGATCTTTAAATTTAAAAAAGAAAAAAATTAAATGCAATTACTGCTTCTACAATTATTTGTTCCAGATTCCGTTTAAGTGATGCAGATTCTTTTAAATTAAATTAATCTACAATTCTACAAATATATATCTACGATATTTGGTATTTCCATTCGCAGTCGGATTCACATTCTGGACTGCCCTCAAAATAGATTTGCATTTTGCCACAATTTCCCAAAGCTGCGGTATGAATAAATAATAATAACAACAATCGTTTTTCTCTGCAGCGACAATCAATCAATCGAATCGAATTCTATAAAGATCAGAGGGAGAGAGAGAGAGAGAGAGGAAGTCGAAGTTCCACATTCTGTTTAATGGAGGATGCTCATCATTATCTATCGCAGAGTCGACACTCGCTACTTATCTAAATAGAACGTCATAACATTTACGTACTAACCGCATTTCAGATTGCTTACAATGTATCTCTGTCTGTGTATCTGTATCTTTATGGAAATGTAACCGTGTATGTTGCTCCAATTAAAATACAACTCATCTCCTGTGCTGCATTGCAAATTGTCTTACATAAGGCCAAAGCGAGGGCACCTATATAGTATATATAAATATATATGTCTATATATATATAGAAAAGTCGATCGAACTATGAATCTATCAGTGGAGTGCTTGGGGCGTATTTTCCTCATAGCGAATGCTTTTCATTTAATCGATTTGCGTATTTCGGGCAGCGGTAATTGCAGGCAACTCGGCCAAACTCGGGCAACTTTCAACGGCGAGGCCGTTTGTCTACCATGGAGCTCCCCTTTGGACACTCCCCAACAGTTGCAGCTCAGTCGATCCCAACCTGAATGTGGATTAAGTGTATGCCAAGGCATTAAGGCACTCTTGTTGCTGTTGTTGTTGCTGTTGTTGTTGTTGTTGTCTGTTGATTTTGCAGTTGCTGCGTAGCCTAAAGTGATTTGTTTTTTAGATTTTCAAAGTGATTGCGGTTATCGTTGAGAGAGTCACAATCGCAGTTGGCATCGAAGTCATCGTCATTGCTCTGCTTACAACATCAAACAACAACAACAACAACGACAACGACAACAATAATAATAAAATGAAGCTGAAATTGAAATTGAGAAAAAGAAAAAAAAAATCAGCGCACATTCCAGTACACAAAATGTGTAACGCAATCAAATCCATCGCTTCCGGTTTAAAGGCGCAATTAACTGCCTTGGATTACGTACAACAGTGGGCACATCTCAATGCCTCTCACCTTCCTCACTATCTCTCTCTCCCTCTCTCTGTCTCTTTCGCTCTCACTCTCGCACTGTTGATCTTGTAGTGCACTTGGCTCAAAATGCTTTTTATAGTACCGCCACATCTCAATGATCTCTCTCTCTTTCTCTCTCCTTCTATCTCATTCTGCCTCTCTCTATCTATATATATATGACAGTCATCAATTCGCAGATTATCCACAGCATTTCACTTATTTTCCTAGTTTCAGCCTCGTAATTGGCATTTTGAATGCTGTAAACAAATTTTGTTCGATAGTTAAAATGATGAAATGTCATAATTTAGATGCGTGTGATTTTTTCCAAATCGGGCTAACGGTTAGAAAGTTGCTCGATTTTCACATGCTCAGCTAAATGTAATGAATGGCTCTGAAATTGCTTTATTATTTTGCACAAAATATCAACTGCTTTTGACCATTTAATCTAATGTAATAAAACGATTTTATCTATAGGTTGAGAAAGTACCTAACAGGGAGTGTAAATGAAGGAGATACGAGTATAGAAAAGTATATAGAATTTACTCGTATTCAATATTAGTATTAAGAAGCATTTAAATATAAGCTAATATACCTCTCAAATAAAAGATATCCAAGATCGAGAATAAAATACTAAGAATGCTTAAAGCATCTTGAAGTCTTTTACATGGATACATTTCTTCACATTCTAAATTATATCTAAGATAGGAATTACTTATATCCAAGACAAGGAATTGCTTCAAAATAATATCTTGCTCAACAAGTAAAAGTATCTCAAAGATATCTGCTAAGCTGAGGAAGTTCACATTCTAAAATGTACTCACATTTAAAATGTTTAGCTGTAGCTAATTTATTTCTTGGTTCACTTTTGGAACATAATTGTACGCTTAATGATGTTCACATCCAGCTTCTAGCTTCTCCAGCCGATCCATTCATTTTTAGCGGAACCTGTCTGGGTGAGCCACTCACTCACACACTCACACACTCATTCACTCATTCACTCACTAACCTCCAAGATCATAAAATTAATGATATGTTTTTTTTTGTTGGCGCTTCTTTTACGCCCATCTGCCACTTGGGACTGCCACTGCCACTTCCAAGACCAAGACCAAGACAAATCAAGACAATTCAAGACAACCATCAACTTCTATTTAAAATTAAATTAACCTGCTTAATTTGCCCCCTCCCCAACCTCATCCGATCCCATCCCCTCCCCATTCGAAGAGACGCGCCCAAAACATTCACTCGACACAAATGAAAATCGAAAGGCGCTACTAATCGCTTCAATGCCTATAAGTAAGTAAATCTACCGCACAGTTGTATCTGCATCTGCTGGATACATATGTATGCTTGTATCTAAACTGTGGCACGTTCGAAAATTTCGTGCATTTAACGCATAAATGAACTCTTTGGATACGGCTCGTTTTTTTCTTATTACTTATATATATTTTTTTGTGCTTCTTTTTGGATTGAATTCGAATTCGAATTCAGATTGGAAGGCGATGCCGATGCCGATTTCGACCCTTTCACCCTTCACCGTGAAGGCTGCTGTGATGGCCAGCTGGCTGCCAAATTTAGCAAATTCGATTTGATTTTGATCGCTCAATTAGCGTAAAAGTAACATGTCAAACCTATTAATCACTTTCGAAAATAAAACAAAACGCATTAAAATATTGTAAGGCACAAAATGAGAAAGAAATGAGTTACTTAAGAAGTGAAGAAAATATTTAAAAAGTGGACACACTTTGTAAATACCCTGTTCTTTAGGTAATGACCCAAAATGGAAACTAAAAAGCATGAAATACTTTTAAGTAATATACTTGAAATATACATTTTAACGTTAATCATACAAATTTTTCTAAATTTAAGCAATTTTTTCTAATTTAGCAACTAAATTCAAAACTGAAACTAAAAATCTATTCATTAACTATTAGTCACATTTACCTTTAGGTGCTTTTTTTTTGCCCTTTACAAGTAAAGGCCAGAAAGAAGAAGAAGGGCAAAATGTTTGCTCGTGCCGTTGGCGAAAAAAGTGCGTGAATTTAGGCGTAACCCAAAAATTATATAATTTATTATTTCTTTTGATTGGCAAAAATTAAAAAGTAACTTCAGCTGTAAATGTATTTGTATCTCCATCTCGATTCGTTCGTTCAACAACTCAATTCGAGCTCTGTTTTTTTTTTTTATTTTATTTTGCAATGAAAATGCTGCGTCATTACTCGAACTTCAATTTCATTCATTCATCAATTACAATACACAAAAGTCGAACGAATGAACGAACGATGAAGCCTTGAATCTTGCAGATACATTTTATATATATATTTGTCTATATCTACATATGTAACTGTATCTGCATACGAGTGAGTGCGAATGTGTGTGTGTGTGTGTGTTTGATATTGCATAAAATGCTTGTGGATGACATTAAGTTTAATATTTGTCAAGATCCTGTGATTGCGCTTATTAAATGTATCTTTGAGTTACTTTGCTAGCTACTTACATGCTTGTAGTTGTTTGTGGTTGTTGTTGTTGTTGTTGCGGCAACAATTTGCTAGCCTCTTCTAGTTTAATTGTAAAGTGTTTTCTTGATATTGTTGTTGTCGCAGTTGCTGTTGTTGTTGCTGTTGTTGTTGTGTCTACTGGAACTATAAAATCCGCACGGATATCCGTTGGCCGGCAGGAAGAAATCAACATTTGAACACCGTTGGCTATTGCAGCGTTTTACGGATGTTGATAACCTGCATTGGCATTGGCTAAAGCAATATTGACTTGATCTTGTTAGTGTTGTTGTTGCTGTTGCTGTTGTTGTCGCTGTTGTTGTTGTCATTCTGCATCCCAAACGTGCAACAACAACAACAAGTTGCCGACGGCGCGTGTGAAATTTTCTTTCTTTGCGAATTAATTTCACGATTACCGATTTATATTCCGATAATTTGAACTCATTAAATATCGATTTGATAACAGATTGATTTTTAAGCAAGCACAGAAAACTGAATCTTATTATGATTATAATACAAAATTTATGATTTTTTTATATTTATTTGATAAGTATTTGATGTTTGTTTTAATTTGTAATAGTTAGGAGCTGTTGAGTTGTTTGATAGTAGGATAACAGTGTCTATATAAAGTTTCACGGATTAGCGAACGATCTTAAATTATAGGAGCTAGAGTTATAGACAGTTATTAGAATTGTATTTATTTTTTGTTTAAGTTAGGATATGTTGAGTTTATTCTTGTATTTCTTTATACACTTTGTACAATATCTTTAGACTTTCTTTGTGGCTGATTTATGGATCTAGTCATTAATACTAATTAACTGTAATTGTCGTATTATTCTCGATGTACGCGTTGACACCAATCCCAAGTTGAGAACTTCCCAGTTTCGCTTAATCGGTTTGGATTGGCTTATTTACATATAGACGATATACTATATAGGATATACTGTATACTGTATGTAAATGGTGCATTTCTTGGCCATAATCTTTTTCATTATATTTTATAATTTCATTATGGATTGTCTGATTAATGCCTGCCCATAATCATCATCAGCCTGTACACATGTGGCTCAATTTCTAGTTGTTGTTGTTGTTGTTACTATTATTTGTTGTTGTAGTTGTTGTTGCTTTTCCACAGCTTAACTCACTTTGCATTTGCGGCTGTCACAATTTGCATTAATTGCATTTAAGTATGCAGTTATCATTGATTTAGCACCAATCTTTATACTTATATATAGTTCAGATATCTCTTATAGCAGCTACTGGGCGCGTCTGAATCTTGCATTCAAGATTTATGAGGACTCGGTGTTATTAGATAGGAAATTCATTGAAAAGTTTGTAATAAATGTTTCCGAATTTTAAAATTTATTTTAGGAATATTTTAGGCATTTTTATTGTTTAAATTTATTAATTTTAATAATTTGTTGTTTATTTTATTCAAGAAATGTTTAAAATAGCACATTTTAATTTAAGTTTATTTCCCGATTTTTGTTTATAATTATTCAATTTTTTTTACACTTGCAAATAATAATCCTTCGCACGTTATTCGATTTTAATTGTAGGGGTAGAATTATATATTGTACCGTTATCTTTACGTATTACGCGAGCACACATCGCGTGAAATTCTCTTACGTTACGTTACGTGTGACGTTAGATGGGATCTTACGTTGGGTCGATCGTCTTGGATGTTGTTTTGGGCTGTTTAGTATGTGGCTCTTGTGTTGCGGTGGTGCTGGTGGTGCGACCGACAAGCGACAACACGACCAATAGCTTTGAGACCGTCTCACGGACTGATGATAGGCGGCCAGCGAGCAGCTTCACAGTCAGAGTCAGACACAGACTCAGAGTCAGAGTCAGAGCCAGAGCTAGAGCCAGAGTCGAAGCGTCAGAGCCACAACAGTGCAAAGCGTTTTCGATTTCCTAATAATAAACGCAAAATAGTTATACGGGGCCGCAGCGACGTCTTCTGTCTATGTATGGGTGCTCTGAATGAATACACAACGAGCCGCAAGACGAGCGGAGACGATGAGATCCACACAGAAAAGCCAAGCCACATCGGACATCGGATCGAACGAAACGAAGCAAAGCGAAGCAGAGCTCAGCCAGAGACAGAGACACGGCAGAGCCAGAGCAGAGGCAGCGCAGCCAAGAGCAGCGTCAGAGCAGAGCCAGAGCAGAGCAGAGCTGAGCATTTTGAGGAAGTCTAGAGACGATGCAATAAATCGAAGCTAATACACTTCTTTCTTAATGTAGAGCACACACCACACACAGCTCGTGCGATCCACAACTCGCACACACACACACACAGACAGCAGCAACAATTGCTGCCTAGACAAGTTTAGCGGCAGCGACGCTGGCAGACAAACAGCAACGGTAAATGAGGCAGTCGTCGCTTGCTTGAGACGCGTGCATCCTGCACAGCTGCAGCTGCGACTCTTTTTTACTCAATGAATATCGCAGTCGCTGCGCAGTCGACAGTCGCAGTGGAACAGCATTCCAATTGCATCCGAAACTGGGTGGAGATCTTCCGCCCCAGCACGAGGCGCGCTTCGTAAATGCCGAACGAGCGCTGTCGGCACGAACTCTGATCCGAAGCTTGTTGTTCCACATGCGTTCCACAAGCAAACGAACAAAATGAGAAAAATGAAACAAAATAAAAGTGAGCGTGCTCAGTCGCGTTTGGACCGCAGTCGCAGCGTGCAGTTCACGGCAGCAACATCAGCGACGACAGCGACAACAACGACAGCAACAGCAACAACAACTACAGTAGCAATAGAGCGATTGCTGGCTATTTTGGCCATGTCCGATAGACCAAGAAGAGCAAGTCCAGGGCAGCTGGAGCTCGTAATTAAGCGGCAGCTTAAGATAAGTCTTAACTGACTGACATGGAGAATGGAAAGTTCAACAAAGTCTTTCACTCACCAACAACAACAACAGTTGCTGTTGCTGGCGTTGCTGATGTTGCCGCTATTGCTGCTGCTGCTGCTGCTGTGCTGATGGCGATTAACATACGAGACACATGTGGCGAAATGGGAGAAGGGTTTGGTAGACTGTCCTACTTCCACAATGGACTACCACCATGTCCCTGTCCATGTTCAAGTCCATGTCATGTGCCTTCTTTCGAAGCACTTCATGTCTGCGGTTGGTTGCTTTTAGCCAGGCCTTCATCATCAGCTTCTGCTTCTACTCCTGCTTCTACTTCTTCTGCTTCTTCTTCTTCTGCACGAAATCGATCAAATCAAAAATGACTTTGTGAAGTGACTAACTGCCTAACTGCCAGCTGCCTGCCGCCAGCTGCCTGAATGTTGCCTGTTGCCTGAATGTTGCATGCAACATGCCCCTATGCTGTCTAACAGTAGCGGTCGCCTCTCTGATTTCGGCTCGTTCGTTCGTTGTTTAGATTTTTGAATGGGTTGCAGTCCAAATCCAAGTCCAAGTCCAAGTCCATGGCTGAGGCTGAGGCCGTTGCAAACACAACACTTCAAAATGAAAGCACATTCCCTTGTAGAAATTGTACCGTTAGGCGAGTAACTACTAAGGCTAACAACAGGTAGTACCCCCAGATCGGTACCTGCCGGATCGTTTGTCCGTTTTTTATGGCCAAGCAAACCAAAACTGACTGACTGTTAGACAGACAGACAGACAGACTGACTGACTGACAAACGAACCCATTCGCATCGTCCTCCTCGTCAGCAACATCGTCATCATCATCATGATGATCTTTGAATACATCATTATCGTCGTGCAACATCATCCAACATCATCCGACACTTGGCAGCTTATGGCATAGATTTGCAAATCGCGGTTCCTCTATTATTGTAGCTGTTTGTTGTGGTTGTTAGTGTTGCCACAACAGCAACTGTTGCTGCTGCTGCTGCTGCTGATGCTGCTGCTGTTGTTATTGTTGCTGATGATCTCTTGCAGCTTGGCCGCGTGCCATGCCGTCCTCTTATTTATTTGAGTCAATGAGTTCACAACTATTTTTTTATTTTCTTCTTCTCTCTCTCTCTCTCTCTCTCTCTCTCTCTCTCTCTCTGTTTCTGCGATTCCTTCTCTTTCTCGCTTAATGACTTTTTGTTTCTCTACTCTCCTTGAAATGAGATTTTGTGTGGCTTGTGTTGCATGTGGCAGGGAAGTCGCTTCTTGCCTCTTGCACTGATTGATGGCTTGATATCGCCTAAGTGGCAAGATGCTGATATGTGCTATGACTTTTCCCTGGCCTCGAATCAAAATTTACTGCACGGCTTTTAATGAGTTGCAACTAACGACAACCTATAATTAATTTTTGTGGCAATATCTGCAACGTCTAGATAATTAACCGTAGCTCAATAACAAACCAAATGCTTTCTTATTTTATTGTAATTTCAATGGTTATTCTTTAGTTGGTAGCAAGGAACGTCTATACAAAAGAGTAGAGAGCAGAAATCTGTAATATAAAAGATATGTTCAAAAAAATCAGTTTTTAAATATTTTTGTAATAATATTAAAATTAACTTATTAAAATTTAAAATAAAATATTTAGTTTCGCTTAAAACTATTACTCGTAGTCGTACTTTTTGCTTTTTTATTCAATTTCTTTTACTATATAACTTACTAGTGTATATTGCCTATATATATTTATTTTTTTAACATTAAATAAAGTCTTAATTTATTAGCCAGATTATAAAGGAACGACTTATCAAACAGTCAATTGTCAGCTTCCCATGGAACTGACAAAAATGCTATAACTAATGACAACTCAATAGGTAAAGTAAAGTCAATTGCCAATTTTCCCTCCATCCTTTCTAATCTAAAACGCTCAAGATCGAGGTCAAGTCAATATAAATCATGTGGAGAAAGATTAAATTTCCTGAATGCAATAGCAATAACATAAAAAAAAAATAGCTAAAATATTTCGTTGTTGTGAAAACAAATGGCGATTGAAATATTTACAAGCATAAAAATTAGCATAAAAGCGACTTCCATTCCCATTTAAATTGTGGCTCTTATGCATAATTGATATGTTCAATATAATTAGCCATACAAACTAACTAGCTAACTAACTAACAACAACAAGTTGAACAACTTAAAAATTGTTTAGTTTAGTATGGTTTAAGCCTTTTACTAAACGAGCTAAAACGAAATCCAAAGTGAAGCATGCAAATAAACAATTTGATAAATTTATGCGCAAAATGGAAAACAAAACTGAGGCAAACACAACAACAACAACAACAACACTACAGCATTAGCAATGGCCGGCAACAACAACAACAACAGTGACAACGACAACGTTTAGGAGCTTTAACACCTCTGCTCCGCGTCCCCACAACGGCAGCTGCTGCACATAATTGGCTCAAAAAAAAAAAAAAAAAAATTAAGAGAAGCAAAAATAACAACAAAATAATAAAAAGCTCGTAAAGTTTTGTTGGGTTTTGTGTGTGCGCGCAGAAGACCCGCCCGCCAGCAGTTGTTGCTGTTGTTGCCAGTTGTTGCTGTTGTTGTTGCTGCTTGTTATTTAAACGTTTTCAAATCGCACAGCGAATGAAAACGAAAGAAAAAATGAAATACATCGAAAGTGAGCATATGTATATGTACGATGTTGTCGACGTATCAGCGACGCGCGCTTCGATAACTTTGCATGGGGCCGGCAAAGCTCGAAGCTCAGCGGTTCGAGAGAACGAAGCCACTCGGTTAACTGTCACTGCCGAGGGGAACAGAGAGAGAGATAGAGAGAGAGCATGCGAGAATGTGTGGTGAGAAGAGGGAGGGGTCTGTCAGTGAGTTCGAATTGGAATTCAGGGGTCGAAACGAAGGCGAATGCGAGTGCGATATGCCCACCATCCACCGTCCACCATCCACCATCCACTATATTCACCATCCACCATCCACCATCGCTAACATCATCATAATCGCATGCCAAACATTGCGACGTTGTCGTCTCAGTTACAGTTGCTTACAGTCAGCCCCCAGCTAAATATGTACTTGTATGTAGAGATTTCTTTTTTTTGTTTTTGTCTTTTAATAAACGTGGCGTAATATGCAATCAATGTTGTTGTTGCATACCCTTGCTGGAGGGACTATATGGTTGTTATATTTAGAAATTAAACACGATCATGATTATTCCTATGCTTATTCCTTATTGTGGTAACTTGATGATTGTAAAATAATTTTAATATTTTATCTACACATATTTTATAGATATGCATTTTCCTAATACCTTCTTTATTGCTTATGTTTTTGACGATTTTGGTGTTTAAATCGAATTTTTGTGAATAATTTTTATTACACTCAACTCAAGTCCGCTTTCCTCACAGAATGTCAATTTTATCATTGTTTATTTTAACCTATTTATGTCGGAACTGTCCACTTTCTATCCAACACCTTAACACTTTTTCAAAATCTTTAAATTTCCATATCTTTATCAAAACTTAACCGGTTTTCTTGCGAAATGTCAATCATGTCATTGTATATCCTGTAATTGGAAAATTTTATACCTTTGGAAAACTTAATTTTTTTCCAAAACTTTTTTTTTTCATTTTCCATTAACCTCATTTTTTTCAAAAACTTCATAGCTTTATCGAAAATATTTCTTGCAGAATGAAAAAAAAATTATCATTGCTTGACTTCTAATTTGAATCTGCATCCCATAAAATTTGGGAAACAAGACAGTATTATATATGTATCTGTAGTATTTGCTGATTGATCGACAACTCGATTATTTTCTTGTCGCTGTTTACATTTCGATTTTAAGCTCGATTCACAGTTGAGATTTACAACACTAGTATTAAGAGCCACTATAAAAATTAAGTGTTTTTAAATAACAACATGTATATTTCGAAGCATATTATTAGTGCTATTTTTATGGCCATTGTTGTCAATATAGAAATATAGTCAATATAGTTTCAGCTAGTGTATTAGAAATTCGATATTGCGTAGATTCTTCAATGTTGTATATTGTTATTGTTCTTACTGGTGTCTATATCTGTATCTGTATCTCTCGCTCTCTTATGTATAACACTTAGCATTCTACAATTGGCTCATTTAGCGGCCGTCTTGACGACTGCGTAGCGCCCCGCTCTGTCGGGCACACACACACTCACACACACTCACACACACACACACACATGTTGTTGTTGTCGTCGTCGTGTTGTCGTCGTTCGTTTCGTTTCTAATTATACGATAGGTGCGCTACGAGCCATGAAACGTGCGGGGTCTGACCTTCTCTCCAACGTTTAGGAGCTGCCCAACTCCAAAGCTGCCTCGGAGTCGGAGTCGAAGTCGCAGTCGCAGTCGAAGTCGAAGTCGAAGTCGGAGTCGGAGTCGAAGTCTATGCCCAACTGCAGTCTTGCCTTTGCCTCTGGGGCATGGCGTCTTAAAATAGTGTTTTTCATTTAATTTTCTTCAATATTTTGCAGGGGATTATTAAATATTAGTTGGCAAAAGGCTTCTGTGGCAGCAGCTGTTATTAGACTTACTGATTATTTTCCATGTACGAGCAGAGGCGATTTAATTATTGCATTTAGTAATGGAATTCTAAATGTTGGTCACATTATTTCCTTGAGCTATTCGTAATAGTTACTATATATGAACAGCAATCGCCTCAGGTCTCTACAGGGCGTGGTCAAACACTTGGCTATTGGAAGTGATGGATTTGTCATAGAGGTCACTCTTCAACTGTCAGTTGGGTTGGCCAACAATAACATCTCTGACATAAGCAAGTGCAATTCTATTCTAATTGATTGTGATTAAGTGCTGTAACAATGCATTAAATGGTACTTAATTATGTGGTACGTACCAATTGATAGTCATTACTTTGATTTCAAGTAAGTCGTGTAACGGGCGACATTGCTCTATGTTGATGTAACTCTTAGAGATTAGTTTTCATAGCTCCAAAAAGACAGAGATCCCAAGAACTCATCCTAAAGAAGACAGAAATTGCCTTAAATATCACTTATTTTTAATACTACTATTACTTTGCAATAGTTCATTTGGAATTATTAGCTAAAAAAAAATAATGAGCCCCGACTGAAGAATAAAGTGATAAAATGCAATGAATCCTTGAAAATTTCTTCAATAAAATAAATGACTGAATACTTTATCCCATATTAAAGCAAGTTTAAACAGAAATATCCCCTTCAACTCATCAACAGGTACACTACGAGGTTTTGTTTTCCTTTTGAGTTAATGTCTACCTTTCAGGATATATTTTACTCTTTTAGAATAATTATTGTATTTTAATAAGGTGTTTGATAACTATTGAAAAGAGAATTTGACGTTAAATGTATAGAAATTAATGTCAAATTTGAAATTATTTGTTGAATAAAACTTACATACACTCGTATGTAATATTTATTCTACAGAGACAACAACCACAACAAAATGCACATCAATATACTTTCCAATGACACTATCTCAAGTTTTATAAGTCCATCAGGTTGTCTCATTCATTCGTTGTTCATCTGCCTACTCTATTGATCTGAAATGATTTCAGTGTGTTTACTTTTCCGATTTTGTGAAGTAACCAAAACAAGTAATCTGATATATTTATTTTGGTGTCGAACATCGTTGGCATTAAGCTCTGGCAACATTTCCGCATTTGAAATGATTTTTAATTATTATTTTCATACGCCTACACACACTGAGTACTGAGCACTGAGTACTGAGTACATCGAAGACTGCGATGGATGATGCTCTCCTCACACTGAGCTCAAATGTCAGGCTTACGACGAGTTAAATTTCCGAGCACAAGAAAAGCCCACAACAAATAGCAAAAAAACAGTCTTATCAAGTGGATTTGGATTTAAGTGTGTGTGTGTGTGTGTGTGTGTATGCATCTTTATGTGGGAGTCTAAGCTCCATTGATGACACGTCATTTCTGGCACAGACATCTTCGTCAAAAAGTGTTAAGTCGAGTGAGAAACTGAGCCACGAATCGAAACTGAAACCAAAAACAGGTCTGGAGTCTGAACAAAACCAAAAGCAAAGTGTCAATAAAATGTCATGGAAAGCCACTTAGCTTCGATCTGGAGCTGGAGACGAGGAGGCCTCACCCAGGGCACTTTAAACTTTGTGCCACATCCGCTGTGCCAGGTGGGGCATTTGGGTGGTGCAACCCACTGAACATTTGTCAATTTTTTATCGTCTACACTTTTTTTGGTATTTCGCCAATGTTGTGGTTCTCGGATTGTTTTTGTTTTTTTGCACAATTATTATTGCTTTGATTTAAATCAGTCTACTGACCCAAAAGTTCAGCTACGGAAATTGCAAATTTAATAATTGACTAGACGCCAAAAAGCCGAAGTCAAAACCAAAGCCAAAGACTTGAGCTTAAGATTCAAAGTAAAACCAAAGTAAACCAAACCAAACCAGGGGGCTTATTAATGCGATAACCTTGGCTGATTTAATTTCTTGTTCGCGAACTGTGATTACCAGAAACAACAACAACAACAATTACAACAACAACAATAACAATAAACTATAAAACGGCAGCAGCAACAACAGCAGGAAAATCAAAAAAATTGCACAATTTCGACACTAAACGACGATCTTTGGTTTGTTGTTGTTATTATTGTTGTTGTTGTTATTGATGTTGTTGTTGTTGCTGTTGCCTTTGTAGTTCAATAGCCAAGTCTGACGGTTAGTTAGTCGCATATTTAATTAAGAGATTGAGCCTCAAATAGTGTTGAACAATGGTACATGCTGTTGGCAGCACGAGTCTGAGTCTCAGTCTCTGCTTCTGCTTCTGCCTCCGCCTCTGCTTCTGCCCCCTCTACACTGAGCGAAAATTCGTTGGGTTTTCATTTGGCACTGCCTTCACTTCACTAAATTGGAGTTTCGTTGGGCTAGATGCGATCATAAACCAAGATAAGAATATATTGATTTCCAAGGGCGCCGCCACAAAATCATCTTTATTGAGATGGACCCAGCTCTTGACCACGTTTAGGTTTTTTACGGCCCCCTCCATGACGCCCTTTGCATGGGTTCTGTCCGAGGAATAAATCACATAGCCCTCGACTTCATTTTCGCGACAACGTTTCAGAAGTTGTTTGGAGAATTCATCGTTATTGATACGCTTGATCTCGAATTCTATCATAAAGACTGTGTCCTTTGTAATCCGGTACTGCATTAGATCCTCTTCACTTGTTGTTGTTGAAATTGTGGGAGATTGACCCTCAGTTAGATCGAAACTGGTCGTTTTATTTGTGAGTTCCCTTGGGCACGATTTAGTGGCATCCTCCACTCCTGATTTCTGCTCATCACTAGAAAGAAGTTCGGGGGACGTGTAATCTTCGCTACTTAGCTCGCTGCTACGTTCTTCGCTCGAGCTTGAGCTTGAGCTAAACATTTTGGTAAATTTATTTGTATGTATATTTTATATTTTTTTAGTATAGTTTGTTTCACAGCTGTAACGTTATTTTCAGATGATATGTAGCTATTGTTATTTGTTTGTTTGTTCTACAACTGTGAGGAAATTTCCAGAAGCTATGTAGTTACATGAATTTTTTATAAATTCAGTAAAATATTGGACTACTATGATATAAGCAAAATTGAAATAAGTGTAATGCAGAAATATATTGAAAAATTCTCTAGTAATTGAAAAAATATCCTATTTAAAAAATCGATAGTAGAAAAAAGATATCAAGTCAGAAGATAAATGAAAAAAAACTGGAAAAATGGAAATAAATTTTAAAGAAACTCATCATATTGAAATAAAAAAGATATAGTAATTTTGATGCATTTAGAAAAATTAATGACTTAAATTCGAATTAATAATGAAGTCAAATTACATTTAATAATAATAATTATTATTATAACATTTCGATACTAATCGAACTGAATGAAGTGTTGTAAAACGGACATAATTTTAAAACTGTTTCTGTATATTTGTCATTTTGTAATTGAAATAAAAAAAATATAGTAAAATTAATGACTTAAATTCGATTTTATAACGATATAACATTGCATTTAAAAATAATAATAATTATAATAATAATTCGATACTAATCGAGCTGAATGAAGTGTTGTAAAACGGATATAATCTTAAAACTGTTTCTGTATATTTGTCATTTTGTAATTGAAATAAAAAAAATATAGTAAAATTAATGACTTGAATTCGATTTTATAACGATATAACATTGCATTTAAAAATAATAATAATTATAATAATAATTCGATACTAATCGAACTGAATGAAGTGTTGTAAAACGAACAAAGTATTCATTGTCATTTTGTCATTGTCAAGTCGAAATTCTAGTCTAGTAGTCTAACCTATCGGCTAGATTATTATTCCACATATCACCTGTCACCACCGAAAGCAGCCTGAGAATTGTTCCTTCCCAGACTTCAACATGTCGCAGGATTATGATCTGACTGAACCAAGTGCCGTTTACCGAATGTCCTACGTGTTGCATGTGGCAGAGGACAAGAACCTGTTGCCACGGGCTGCTCAAAAGGCCACGGAGCTGAAGGTTTGCGGCTACATGATGTATACGCACAGTGGACACGCGGTGAGCGGGGAACTGGAGGGAACGCGGGAGAATCTGAAGCAGATGCTGACGTGGCTGGAACAGGAGATGCCAAAGGGCAGTGAGAAGCCACGCCTTGGCCACTATCAGCAGCAGTTGAAGGCCAAGTACGATGATTTCTTTTGCTGTTAGCCCATAAATCTCAGCTGCTGCTGCTGCTGCCGCTGCTGCTTTTACGAATTTACTTGATTAAAATTTAGCTACAACCACAAAAATTTGTTTCGAGTGCATTTGCAATAAGTGACTGCCATAAACAATAACAATATTGAACAATGGATCACCGAACTGGCTGACGATGCAACCAAACTGACTTTTCAAAGTCAAAATCGCGATTGTATCATCCGTTTTTTTTCTTCTCTTCAACTTGTGAGGCGACGTCGAGGGGGAGGAGATTGAATGACTGTGATTTTTGTTGTTGGCCAAAAAAGTTGGCAGATAAAATGGTCGCACAGTGCAAAAAAAAAAACACAATAAGCCAAGTTTGGCCTACTGAGCCGCAAACAATCGAATCAATTCATTTTTCTAGGGCGTACTATGCCACTTGAACGTTGAACTGCAGACGCCCCAATGCTGACTACTGTGAAGGCCCCCCAAAATGGACAAAAATAAAGCAAAAAATACAAATAAAAATAAAAATAATATACTGATCGTAACTCCCCAGCGTTCCATTGTTATTGTTAACGGCAAACGGCAAACTGCAACTGCAACTGCAACTGCAACTGCAACAGCAGCTGAATTTCAAGCTGGAAGTTGCAACTTGGTCTTGATCGTGCCACGGCACTAGTCATTTTAATTTTACTATTTTAGTTGCAGTTTGTTATTGTTTTTTTTGTTTTCTATCATTTTGTATTCTTCTGATTTGTTGTCGATGGCGCTACTTGGTGCATTTCGCAACACTGGTCGCCTGTTTGGAGCCCCCGCCATAACTCATGCTGTGTGCAGCTGAAGATTTATGGCCTTTGTTCAAATTGGGAGCAACTTGGCGGCAACTGGCAGGCCCGAAAAATGTTCTTAGCCTGGCTAAGGCTGGGATGTCAACAGGATTACGTCGTAACATTTAAGCAGGCAATGGCAATTCAATTAGACCTAAATGCTGTCAACAGCCAGGCACTAATAACCAACAACAACAGCAACAACAACAGCAACAGAAAGAGACAGAGACAGAGAGACTGCCAAGTGTCGTCTGGCCTGGTGTCTGTCTGAAGTCTTGAGTGTCTTGGTATCTTGGTGTCTTGTGTGTTGCATAATCTGTATATATATATTTTATGCATGCAGAGCGCTGGCAATATTGCAACATGTTGCCAATGTGCTCTGCTGTTGTTGTTGATGATGATGCATAGCCTCCAGAATTGCAACGTCGCCCCTCCCTAAACTCAACTCGAAGACAGAGCTGAGCAGACCAAGCCAAGCCAAGCCAAGTCAAGTCAGACCAGACCAGACCAGGCCAAGACCCGACTCAACTTGGCCAGACCAAAGCGCGACAGTCCTGCGCCAAGGCATCCAGCTGTGCCTCAGACTCAAACTCCAACTCCGACTCAGTCTCAGTTTCAGTTTGTGGCGTCTCTCTCTCGCTCTCTGTCGTTCTCTCGCTGCCTCTCTTTCTCTGGCGTGGTAAGTGTGTCGAATATTCAAGTGAAAATTTCCCGCATAGATCTCAAGTCAGTCACTCAGTCAAGGCGCAAAAAACGCGAGTGCGGCGCTTGTCTTACACACACACAAACACACACACACATATGTACTTCTACTTCTATCTCATAGGCTTTGTATCTGTATCTGTTGGATATGCACATGGCTTTTATAGGTGGGTAGCTCGCCAGCCTTTCGACTGGTATTCATTCCACTCGCATTTGATTAGAGACTTGGGCGCTCAGCCAAACTTGTCGTTACAGTTGTTCTTATTGTTGTTGTTGTTGTTGTTGTTGATCGTGTTGTTGTTATTCTAGTTGTTGCTGTTTTGGCTCTTTAAGTCGAACAATTACATTTTAAGCGTAGCACAACCTTGGATACCGTTAGATTTGTGCAGTTGTTGGGCGTGTGTTACGTCTAGAGGTTTTTATACTATAACACAGTGAACATATTTCACATCAGATCTTAACTAAGAAGTGCTCAATGAAGTACTGAAAATGTATTAAAAACTGTTTGACATTTAATATTTTCTGAAATAAAGGAATATCTATTAACTGACTTAATATTTTTATTCATTTTTATTAATTCTATTTATAAACAAGATTATTATATTTTCAATATATATATATTTAATATATTTAGTAAAATTTAAAGAAATGTGTATTAAAAATATATTCAAATTATATTATATTTAAATAATAATATATTCAAATTAAGTTTCTACTTTTAAGTTATTGGCAAAAAATATAATAATATTAATTATATTGATATTGATCATATGAAAGTGATGAAAAAGTGATGATTAGCTAATTTAGCATATACCATATAAATAATAGAAATTGCTGCATTATTTTTCAGGGTGCAAATCATCATTTAACAGTTTTAAATTGTAAACTTCGATTTATTTTCATCTGTACCTAAAATAATGAACATATATTTAATTTACTTTATCAAAACATAAGAAATTAAATACGGATTAGTTTTTGTAGATTGTGATTTTGAAATGTGATGTAAGGCCCACAAATCAATTAATTTCCAGACATGTTTATATGTATATTTAAAAAAAATAATCTAAAATATAATATATATCTCATCAGTTTCTAAAAATTGCAGGAAATGTTCGCTGGGTTGATGGCGAAGCACACCGCTGGGCTAAACACGATTCAGCAATCTGGAAAACGTCTCGTTGGCTTCGACGTCTCTTTGGCAAGAGTCAAGAAACAGATCGCCAGCTCAGCTTGGGCCATAACAGACCCGGCCAGACCACAGTCCCCTCTCCACTCTATCCACTCCACTCCAATCCACTCCACTCTCCCCGCTGCCCATTTACGAGCTGTAACTGACAGTCAGACGGGGCCAAGCTAAAAGCGAGTCGACCACACCCGCACACTTCATTATTTTTATGTCGCCTGTGGTGGTACGATTTAAACGACAACGACGACGGCTCTGGAGACTGTAGACTGTAGACCAGAGACTGAGCTGAAGTAGAAGCAGAAGGGGAGAGGAAGAGGACGAGGCAGAGACAGAGACAGAGACAGAAACCGCGGCACGACATTCAGTTAGAGAACCCCAAAAGCAAACTCAAGAAATTAGACGCATTCGACGTTTTGGAGCGAGCGACAAGTCAAAGAGTAGCGCCCAGTTCCCGATCCCAAGCCCGATCCCGTGCCCGATCCAAAACCCAGGCAGAGACCAAGACCCAGGCACGGGCTTCAAAAAAGAGACCCAGGCACATCTCATGTTGATGGTACAATTGCTGGTTGTACGCCGTCTTGTGCTTGTGCTTGTGCTGTGTGGATTTGGTTTTGGTTTTGGCATCGGGATCGGGATCGTGCGCCAGACCCAAAAAGTGCCTGGTGGGGTTTGGAAATTTGTAGCGCCAACTGCAACAACAGCAACAGCATCAGCAACAACAACAATTATCTACAATTACAACAACGGCAGTCAGCCAAAAAGTCGTTACTGTTGCTGTCCAAAGTGGTTGTTGTTGCTGTAGTTGTTGCTGTGGTTGTTGCTGTTGCTGTAGTTGTTGCTGTTGCTTATTGTACGCCTTCTAATGCGATCACTGACTCTTGGTCTAAGGCAGACTTCAATGCAATTTATCTTGATGTTTAAATCAATAATACGAGTAACGTCATCAAAGCAAACTTTGCTATTTTAACTACATATATATACAATATTTAATAGTTGTTGTTGTTGTTGTTATTGTTATTGTTGCTGTGGTTGTTGCTCGATTATTATTGAAATTTTCAATATACAGCTCCGCTTGCGGAGTTTATTAAGGCACGACGACGACAACAACGACGAGTGTTTTCATAATTATTGCTATAGGCTTTGCTCTGATTTCGTTCTGCCAGCTTAAGATACATTTGTATCTGCCATATTTGCAACTGTATCTGTATCTGTACCTGTATCTGTGAGCTTGGCATGCGTTGCATTGCGGGCATCTGAGGGCCCGGTTCTATTGTGTTTTGCAGCGTGTGGCCCGAAGAGCTGCCGGGTTTCTCTACTTAGCAGTGGGCGGAATTGTTTCGTAATTGTGAAATATGTTGTCATGGTCTAAGTTATGGTCGGTGCTCGTTTAGCTGCTATTTGATTCTTGTATCTATAGAATCAGCTAATTGCAAGAGCTTAACTTTTAGAAAAGCAATAGATGGGAAATAAAATACTTTCAATGAATTTGGAGACTTTTCCAGAACTCTACAAATTTGTAGAGTTACTGCGGAAGCTCAGAAATAACTACAGAATAGTCAACTGCTATTTTTACACTTTAAAGTACACAATTTTTATGTGTTGAGCAACTCTACAAATATGGAGAGTTATGCAAGTATAAATTTTAGCTCAATTATTTAAACTACATCCTGCCATCCTGGACTATCTATTAGTATATATTCGATTGTCCATTAAAAGTCTCCATATTTGATTATTTAGTGCACTTTAAAAGTCTCCACTTCTGCATTTACACTTAATCAGTATTTTCTACTATATTTGCGTGTTGGTTTACTATAAATTTATTATTTTAAATTGTCAGTAGAGTTTTGTTAAAAGTCTCCAATATTGTAGAATTTATAAAAAATATGGAGAGTCGTGCAACTTTATAATTAAGCTTAATTTTTTTTTAACTGCATCCTGTAATGTTTACCGGTAATGATTCTATTAAACAGTAAAAGTCTCCATATTTTACTATTAAGTGCGCTTTAAAAGTCTCCACTACTGTATTAACATTTAATTAGTATTTTGTATCTAATTTACGTGTTGGTTTCCTATTAATTTATCATTTTATATGGCTTGTAGAGTTTTTTTGAAAGTCTCCAATTTCGTAGAGTTCATAAAAAATGCTATATTTGTGAGATTAAACACTAATAGTGTTATTGCTTGGCCATCATTAGTACAACATGGCAGTTGTAGACTGGCTGCTGCTGCTGCTGTTGCTGCTGCTGTTGCCGCTGGCACCACAGTGCGTATGAGTGCTGCTCGGCATATTGCGCATACGCCGTCGCGCACGCCACACGCCGGCCATCAGCGCTGCTCGCTGCTCGTATTTCGGGCTATAAAAATATATATAAAACGATGCAGAGCCGAGTGGCAACTGTTGGTTGGCGAACCAACACATGCGCAGAGTCACATCGACACCGGCACGTTTTAGTGCCCATTAACGAGCAATTGCAATTTAAACTGGATCGCTCAGTTAGCAATTTGGAGCGTTGCTTTTATGCAACAGCATCGTCGACGTTGTTGTTGTTTGTGTTGTTGTTGCAGTTGTTGTTGTTGTTGTTGCAGTTGTGGTATTTTGGACAAATGTAGATTTTTTTTTCTTATACTTGCAACGACAACGACAACAACGACGATGGCGATGGCGATGGCGAGTTGAGTGGCCTGTGGGCCACCGAGCAGATTCGACGGGACGGCAACGTCAGCAACGTCCGCCCCGACAACGCCACGTACGCGCCAAGGCGTGCATGGATCGTTGTTGTTGTTGTTTGTGTTTGTTGTTGGTTGTTGGCTTACAATGCATTTCATCAGGCAGCAGCTGCCTGGCCTGCCATGGCTTAGACACACTCTTGATTTTGTGCCTCTTAGATTATACGTTACGTTTGCTGCGTTCGCTTGGACCAAGCTCAGATACATAGATACAGATACTTATTGCTGTCTCTGTGTGTGTTGTATATTTCTTTGGCTAATAGCAAAATGTTGGCTATATGGCCCTGCTTCGTTAGATATAGATAGCGTTCGATTTTTTAGCTCAGCCGGCTGCAGTTGTTGCTGTTGTTGTTGTTGTTGCTGGCATGCCTTCCTTGGCAGATAATCAGGCAGGCAAACCAGGCAGCAGCAGCAGCAGCAGCTTGGGCACAGTTGGTGCTGGCCGGATGGCAGTTGCCGCTGCTGCTGCTGCTGCTGCGCCTAATGCAAAAATTCGATCAGCTGCATTTTCAGATCTCGACCCATATTTTGCTATATTTTTGCTGCTGCTGCTGCTGCTTCGGCTGTTTAAACTGGTTTCGATTTGCATACACGTTGGACGCAGGAGTGCGATGAGTGTGCTTAGTCATATTGGGCGGCCATTAGAATGCCGCGTCGCTGTTGCAGTTGCAGTTGCAGTTGCAACCAAATAGCAGTAAAAGAATATCCATTGGACCCACCTAAACTAGTTTTCTTATATATTTTTAGTTTTTTTTTTATTATTTGTATTTTTATTTTTGTAGAGCAAGACAGTCTTTTGCTTGCCACATTCGTTTCGTGTGTTGCCACTGCCATCGCTGTTGTTGTTGTTGTTGTTGCTGCTGCTGCTGCTGTTGTTGCTGTTGCATGTTGCAATCGATTGCGAAACGAAATGTGCGACCCACTGCGACTAATCTTCACAACAGCAACAGTTGCCACAAGAGCGCGCGCTGGGCAGGCACCATCAAAAAGCCACAGCCTTTAAGAGAAAAAAAAAGTTGTTGTTGCTATTGTTGTTGCTGTTGTTGTTGTTGTTGTTGTTGCTGGCATTGTTTCCTTGCTTGTTTGTAATTAAGCATACGTCGTGTGGCACATGGGATGCCAAGTCAAAGCAGCGCCTCGTCGTTGCCAATAGATACTTTCACAATTCGCTGCTTGCAGTTGGTCAGCAACAGCAGCAGCAACAACAACAACAACTGCAACAACAACAACAACCACGGCAACAACAACAACAATGAGAACAACACTCGTTGCCATTGTCGACAACTTCAAATTGTAACACACTCAAATTCTAAGGTGTGTCGAGACGGCCATTTAGATTGTGGAACAAGCATTATCTGCCCCGTTCCCCCTTCCCTTCCCTCCGATCCCCTGCCCCTTAAACACCACCCTAGCTGCATGTTGCCCCTACCCAGAGCTGAGAGAGGTGTCCGCTTGAGCGACCCGTGTTGCGCGTGTTGCGGCTGCTGGCCAAGACAGGGAAGGCCAAGAATTTGTCGGCTAATAGAGAATGGCGAGCGCACTTAATGATGCCAACTTGTGTCGCCCTGGTATAAATGTGTGTATATAAATAACAAACGAAAACAACGTCAAGTGAGCAATGCTGCTGACGCAAGCTCTGATCGACTAAGAGTTACCCTAAAAAACAGAAATGAGTTCCTATGAAATGTGTATTTCATAGTTTAAAGTTTAAGTTTAACAAGACCTTCAAATAATCGTTAATTTAAATTGTTATTTTTTTTGTTATTTTTACTATATATTTGTTTAATTTTTTAGATTTAAAAGTTTTTATTTATTTGGTTTATTTCTTTACTTCTTTGCATATACGTAAATTTTAATTAAAATTGTTAATGATTGTGTTTTTACTATACATTTAAATTTTTAGATTTATTCATTTTTGAACAACACATTTAACTGTCAAAATTACAAAATGAACATAATACTTATATTTTGATTAATAACTATTAAATTTAGTCTAAGATTTTATTAACTAAGCTATCGTCAGAACTAAAAATTTGAATGTTAAAATGACAAAATAGGCATTATATATTTAAAATGATTACTTTTTTAATTTAGACTAAGAGTTAGAATAAACAACAAAATAATACAAATATTTTGATAGTTAAAAAAATAAATACAGGAATCTACATATTGTACTTTGTTTTTATTTTTAATTTGGTTGTTAAATCAACTTCATCAATTTAAATTTGATGTACATAACAGACAACAACCACTCAACAACAATCATTGTTGTGCCCTAAAAGACTTAACTGCACTGTAATTGGCAAGAAAGTGAGAGTAATCAGTTGATTTATTGTTAATAAGTTAATTTCATTATTATAGGTGGGCTTGAGCTCTGATTAGTTAATAAGTTACGAGCGAGAGCCAAAGTAGAATTGCTGTGGACACACTTAGCACTGGTCATAATAAGACAAGTTTTCTGACATTGACATGCAGTCTAAGAAGCTAAAGAATGCCTTTATCTAATCTCTAATAAGAGA
The DNA here is from genome assembly GCA_037043435.1 of Drosophila suboccidentalis. Taxonomy (NCBI): domain Eukaryota; kingdom Metazoa; phylum Arthropoda; class Insecta; order Diptera; family Drosophilidae; genus Drosophila; species Drosophila suboccidentalis. The sequence goes on from JBAMBK010000134.1 coordinate 1,046,993, forward strand.
AGTAAGTTGCGACTGCTCGACTGCGAGATACCCTGCGAGCAGCTGTAAGATAATATTATATTTGAAAAGATAATATATTCAATATTTAAATGTATCTTTCTGCAACACTTTCTTACTGCTGATTTGTTGCAACTTAAGCCAGATCTCAACTTATATAGATTTATATAAATACATATCATCACGTAACTCCAACAATCTGTCATAGTTGTGGCTATAAGATACAGAGAAAGAGGAATACTCGCATAATAATCTAATAAATAAATGTTGTTAAGTTATAATTTACACGCAATGCATAAATCGAACGCAGAGCGGCAATGATGTTATACCCCAACAACATCAACGACGACAACAACAACAACCAACAACCAAACTCAAGTTAACTGAAGTGAACTGAATTCGCGCCAAACTGCTGCAAATCGAGGCGTATAAACAAGCCATAAGCATTTTTATGATCGCTTCTCAATTAAACAAGCCTAGCACTTGTTGTTGTTTTTGTTGTTGTTGTCGATGGTAGTGTTGTTGTTGTTGTTGTTGCTGTTGGCAGACTGTCGCAGACAGCATCCATGAATATCTGTGTATATATACACGTATATATGTACTATATATCTGTAACTGTCTGGTCAGGTCTGTACGTCTCCACAACTCTGTCTCCCTCTCTCTGTCTCTGTCTCCTTCTCTCTGTCTCTGTTTAACTAACTCTCAAGTTATCGCTGCCAATCGAATGCTGCGTTTGACGCAATTAAATTGTCACTTTTCGTTTTGTTGAGGCGATATTTAAGTGCACTGGTTTTACTTGAACCGCCTTATAGCAGTTGTTGTTGTTGTTGTTGCTGCTGCTGTTGTTGTTGCGTGGGTGCTGCTGCGAGACATCGTCTAAAGTTTGTCGTTGTAGACAATCGAGCGTATGATCTGTCCCCACTTCCATACAAACACACACACACGCACAGTACAACCTCAATGATGACAAATGTGCTGCAAAAAATATGTGACACGTATTTAAGATCGAAAGCCGAATTATTCAATACCTATAAATATCTAACGTATGATTTTCTATTCTTTATTTTAACTCATATAATATCTATTATGCATATAACAAGTATTCTGTTTTCTACACTTGCCACTAATCAAATTAAAGTTCAATATCTATAATATAATAATAATATATAATAATATAATTAATAAAATCTTACAAATTTTTAAAGTGTTCTTTTCTTTACAGTTGCTAGAAATCTATTCAATAATTTTACATCTCAAGTCAATCGATCTACGTTTATCTGATTCTCAATTTCCCAACTGTTCGTTTTAGCGTGTTCTTACTGTGCCTACACACAATTTGTCGCCTTCCCTAATTCTTATCGCTGAATGTACATATAATAATTTCACATTGGCAAATTCTAGCTAATTAGTTAATTGGCTTACACAAAAACACAAACTCAGCCAGACATGAAATAAATATTTTAATTTTATGTTAACAACGCGTTTGCGGGCAATAAAAATTTGTGCAATCTTATGACCAACATCTTAAATCTTGGTCAGTTGGTATTGGATTTTGTTAGCCAAATTGTTGCATTTTGGTCATAAATTTGATTCCTTTGCATTCTTCTTAATTTTAAAAGGCAGCATTTAAGAATGCTGACTATTGAGTTCAACTTTCTATTTCAGTTTATTTGTATTTTATCAGCATTTAAGTTAAGTATTCAAAATGAAATGTCAGTAGTTTTGGAAGTGATTTAAATTTATATAGACTTTAGTGTATTTAGAACCACTTAAGGTTGAAATATACACACCTGAGTAAATTTAATAAAACTTAAATAGAAATGTAAACAACAATCTAAAGAGAGTATAAAAATAGCACAAATTCAGAAAGTCGTCTAATTATTCTTCCTTTTATAATAATTTTTAATATCCGATTAATATTTTATTATAAAAAAGAACTACATACTTAACAAATAATCAGTAAGATATAATCCTTGGGTATGCTCTCTGGCTAAATGCCGCTTATGAGTATTATAACCATAATTATTATCTTGTTCTGAGTTGTTACAGTTAACTAGTTCTCGCACATAGACAGACTCATGTGGAAAACCCTAAACACAGAAACTCACACACACACACATACACACACATACACACACACACACACATGGACAGACACACACTTGTTGGCACATATTAAAATGCAATAACAACAATGGGCAAAGCTAAAAACCAAAGCAGCATTAAAAAAAATACCGTCGGCGATTTTGAACGGAGTGGAGATCTCTTTTTGTTTTGTTTTCTTTTCCTTTTTTCTGTGTTTTTTGTAGGCGCTTTTTATGGGCGTACAAGATCTGCAGTTTTTATGATGCGGCGCTGTTAAGATCGTCGAAGATCGCCGACGGTGGCTTTAGATGCGATTTTAACGACTACCGAATTCTGTCCAGACAGACAAGTGAGAGGAGGAGCAGGAGGAGGACGAGGAGAAGGAGGTGGTTGTGGTGGAGGGTAGGAGCAGTTGGAGTGGGCGCAAGTCATAGAAGTCGCGCCGTGCGACACGATGAATCATTTAGCATTAAATTTAGCTTCAGCTGGTCTTGGCCATATTGAACTTTGGCTGCTTCTCAGCATGAAGCTGTTAAAAATTTGTGCGAAAATTAAAGTTGGCCTAATGACAGTCGCGTTGTCTGGCAATTACATAACAACAACAACAACAACAGCAGCAGCAGCAGTGACAATTGGTTAACACACGTGGCCACTTGGCAACTCGATAAGAATCGAGTCAAAGTGAATTTGCGTTACGTATACGACACGTGTGCGCACCCATTGTGTACATTTTGCATCTGTCTGTCTGTCTGTTTGTCTGTCTGTCTAACTGTCTGTCTCTCTCTTTCTAAGCTCTGGCTATATGTAACGGACATATATCAGGCCAAAGCCCACGGATTACTCATTCATATCCGCAATTGTGTAACAACAGAGCCACAGCCTCCGTCAGAGCCTCCAACTCCTGGTGTCCGATCTGGATGTGGATGTGGCTGTGGCTGTAGATGTGGACACCAAAAGCAGCACGCAGCCATTAAAAAGTGAATCCAGTGCCAGCTGTCCCAGAGCCAGAGCCAAAGTAAACCAATTTTTACAAAATATTAGAGCAACAAATTAATGACAGTGCAAGCGGCAACAAAATGTGACATCAGATGAGAGCACGAAGATCGAATACTCTTTATAGGTCAAAAGTAAGTCAAGTTGTAGTTGATAAATATTTAAAGATTTTAGATTATTATGTTTATTATAAAAATCACACTGTGAAGGACAATTAAGGATAATTTCCATCTAGTTATCATTATAATTTTCATAACTGAGATATAAATGAGATAGTTTTAAGGAAGAGAACTTCTCTCATATCCCTGAAGACATATTCTTTGGGAATTTCTTAAGTTTTCTCCATGCAAAATGATGATAATTTAAATAAAAATCCATCGAAACAATAACATACAATTGATACTAAAACTTATCCTTAGCTTTGCTAACGATTAAGAAATCTTCTTCTGACAGCTGTGAAGTCTTTCACGAAAGTCAAGTTCATCACATTAAATGATGTTCTCAGCTACAAAGAAAGTAGAATAGCTACAGCTGCCAGCTGGTTAGGGTATGAGCAACTACGCCTGGCGACTTTCAATTAAAAAAGAAGCAAAAAACAAGAATGACAATCTGATGTCGTCGTCGTCGTCGTGGTTGTTGTTGTTGTTGTGGTTGTTGTTGTGGTCCAATGAAAAGCAAAAGCTGCTGGCCTGCAATGCACTCGTTGTCGTTGTTGCTGTCGTTGTTTTTGTCGTTGTTGTTGCTGTCGCTAAAGCTGAAGCTGAAGCTGCAGCTAAAGCCAAGCCCGAGTTGGAGTCTGAGCCCAAGTCCGAGTTTGAGGTCCGAGCAATACAATTTACTAGCTTAGATGCTTGGCATGAATAAATAAAATAGCAAAGCACATTAACGCCCCAATGCAGCTGCCAACTGGCCGCCTTCGCTGTCGCTGCTGTCGCTGTCGCTGCAGAGCAGAGACCAAGACCAAAGACCATCCAAAACACAGCCGCCTGGCGAAACTTGAATCACCCCAAAGAGTCGAATAGAAACCGGACCGATAGATAGCACCGCAGCCGATCAAAAATAGCAAAGGCAGCGCCAACTGTGACGGCGACTGCGACGGCGACGGCGACTGCGGCTGCTGCGCACAATTACAAAAGGAGCAAATGTTCGTCCAGTTGTCCAAGCGGGCGCGAAATGGCTTAAAGCAAATTGACGCCGCAGCCAGAGTTAGAGCCACGGCAACAGCAAATGCCAAAGCAGCTGAGGAAAACACAAAACCAACGCGGCCAACTTTTTTCTTTTTTTTTTTATCTCTTTTATTATGATTATTTTGTTGTCTTTTTTTTTTTGTTTTTTTGCAATCCAGTCAAGGGTGTGGTGACGTCGCTGCCGACGTCGCTGCTTGCAGTCGCCAGTGGTCGGTGGTCGGTGGTCGGCTGGTCTCGTGCACGTCGCCAACAACAACAACAGAAAAACGAGTCACGCTCAATGCTAAAAACAAAAGACTTGGGCAACGAAAAAATCTCTCTGCTGCCCGCGCTCTCTCGGCAGCGGCCTTTGATACAATTTCTGTTGTTGTTGTTGTGCTGACTGCGCGACTGACTAAGCGACTGTCTGTCAGCTGCAAGCATCTGTGTGTGTGTGTGTGTGTTGCGGTGTGGGCACCCGCCCAGGCAACTGACTCTTGCTGCATTGGCTACTGCCCATAACGGCGTTGTTAGTAAAGCAGCGTCGACGTCGACTGCGCTGCCGATTACCGTTAGCGCCAGCCAGTGTTGCGCTCTCTCGCTCTCTCGCTCTGCCTGTGTATTGTATTGTTGTGGACTCCATTTGTCTTGGTCAACGACTACACGAAGTTACGAGCATAGCCTCGGCTCGCTTGCTCTTTGCCTCCCTCCACACACACTCTCTCCGCCTCTCTCTCTCTCGCTGTGTGTTCTGTGTTCTGCTCTTTGTGGTTATTGCTGTGTCGCTATTAAAAGCAAAAGTTTGCAATTAACAAGCGAGCGAAAATTGTTTTGTGGCTTGAATATCACATGTTTGTTGCACGAGGCTTTTGGGGCTGGCCTTTTTTGTATTTATGCAACACGACATATAACATGAAATATTAGCAATAAATTTGTAAATGATTTCCATTTCTTGTTGCTGTTGTTGTTTCTGCACAAACGGAAAAGAAAAACGATATGTGGGCTGGCACTTGTTACAATTTAATCAAAATGGAAAATGAATTAAAAAAAAATAGAAAACAAACCAAAAAAGAAAAAAAAAAGTACTTGCAACATTGCAACGTTTGTCTGCGCAGAGGCAGATTACGATTTGTTGAGATTGGCTTTTCAGATTAGATGATATATTTATGTTTGTTTGTGTGTCCATATGCGGGCTTTGCATTCAAATAAAAGGTGCTCAAAATGTATCTCAGTGTATGACTCTTGTGGATGTTGAAACGGTTTATTGGGCGAATTCAGAGATTGACAATGTTTCAAAAAGTGAAAGACAATCATTAATGACTTTTACTTTTCATAACATTTGCAAAAAAGATAAAATTAAATCAATAAAAATGTACATTAATTGTATAACATTATTAATCTGTTTATAGCACTCTAATAAAATATATGATTCATATTGTAATAACATTTATTTAAGCTGTTATTTTGAAAGCAATCAAGCAATAATTAAATTCGAATAAATTGGAGTTTAATAAATTAATTTGAAAATGTTTCTCCTTTTTTGTTGAGAAAAGCAAAAAAATGGATAATTTATAGATTTTAAATTACCTTGTTAGAATTTTGTACACATATTTAACTCCGATTTGACCTATTTTTTAACCATTTTGTTTTTCCATCGCTCTTATATGATATCATCTTTAATTTCTCTTAAACAATTCTGATTAAATATTTAGCTTTCTCTCTATTGTCGGAAGGATTGATAACGGAATTTGCCTTCAATAATAATATTTAAGAAAAGAAAGTTAACTAAAAATGTAAACTATTTCATTCCAAAATATTCCAAAAATATATATCTTAAAAAAATAGCTATAATGATCTTCAAATACTTTTACAAAGTTTTAAAAAAGTTTTCCTTTATGAATATAAAATAAATATGGGCATTTCCAGAAAAAGGTCCACCACGACGAAAAACGTAAAATTGATCAAAAACTCACATCTTGTGAAATTTTCTTCCAAAAATGTATTCAAGTTATTTATTTAAGCAATATACGCTCAAAGAAATTCAATAGGATGAAGATATAGATTCTTTATTGGAATAAATTCACTTTTTCCATATTTTTGCCTATTTTCTTAAAAATTTATTTTCAAAATGGACCGTTTGTATTTTAACGATTACACTAAGTCAGGGAGTAAGATTGTAACATGAACCATTTTAATATATAGAAATATATTGAAAGTTTAATTTAAAACAAGTTCTAAGAGCTATTTATCGGAATATAGAATAAAATTTGATGAACAAACTCTTGGAAAAACTAGGGGGAAATCTTGTCACGTTCGCGATGTCACGTTACAAATTACTAAGAAAACTTGTAACATATATAAAACGGTAGTTACATATCAAAATTATTTCTAAAATGGAAAACTACAATATTTTATTATGGTTTAAGAGTATTTTCTTCCAAATTACTCGCCACATTTCGCAGAGTTTCGCATTTGTCAAGATGAAGTCAAAAATGACTTCCATTTTTCGTCGCGTTCGAATTAAGTAAGTAATTAAGTAATTAAAAAACGACAAGTCTTCAAAGATTGTCTTTTATCATAAAAATAGAGTTGATAAAATGCATTAAACACGTGAGAAAACATTTTTGAAAATGTCAATTTTTGCCATTGGCGATCCTGGAAATACCCATATTAGATTTTTCGCACTTTTCTGGTGACTTAAAAACTTGTGTATATTTAAAAACGTTGTCAAAGGTTTTAAAAAAGAAATAATAACCTATTTATGTTGGGGCTTAATTAAAAGTTGCTTTTGTTATTATGGCTTGCGATCGGCGGGCAAATTGAATTAGATTCTAATTCTGAAGGCGTCTCTTTGGTGGCGCTGCGAGGCATTTGAAATCCATGCCAGATCTGGCCAAGTCTAAAGCACAGCTGTGCGACTTGTTTGGGCGTGTTCCTTGGTGGTCTCGATTCCACTCAGCTCAACTGCAACTTCAGCTGCAACTAAAGCAGCAACTGCAGCAACAGTTCGACAATTGTTGAAATTGGGTGTTGCCTGTGGACAGACTGCGTTCTATTGGTAGTACAAGTTGGCTAGTCATCTAGTTAGCCAAGTTAGTTACTTAATCAGAATGTGGAAGCTGCTCAACTGTTATCGGTGTGTTGGCAACGCATCATGACATCGATCGTTTGAGTTCTGGCCTAGGAACAAAATGGCAACAAACACGACGAAGCGTCGCATAAATAAATTAGAAAGTCAAAGTCGACCTCTAAACTTTATCTAAGTATATTGCGCGCCTCTGTGGTAGATTATTGCATATTTTATGAACAACAGCAACAACAGCAACAACAACAACAGCAACAACAACAACAACAACTTGCAGTGCACAATGAGAGCTTTGAGTGCGGCCAAGCGACCACGCCTGTAATTTAAATTAAATTTGTTTTGCTATATTAGGTGCCGCCGCAATATGTTGCCAATATACATATACTTATATATTTACCTTTATATATGTATATACAAACATATATATATATATATTTATAGAAATATCCGTAACTAGGCGTTGTATTTGTTATTTCTTACCGACTGACCGCTTCAATGATGAGTTGTTGTTTTTATTGTACGACTCACAGCTTTTGTATAAATGAAAAAAAAAATAAAAATGATATACAAAAAAATTGATATATCTATAGCGTTTTTTCCGGCTATTGGTTTTTTTTTTTTTTTGTTTCTATTTTCTATTTATTTTGCAATTTATTTATGACCCTCTCAATTTACGTAGAAATGTTATTTAATGGGCATTTCGACATGAAATCCGACAACGACAAATGATTTATATCATTTTGCGTGCAGAGCGAAATGTGTCAGACTTCCACACACACACAGACACACACACACACACACACACACACACACACGAATAATTTGATTGGATGGGGGAGTTGAGATCCGTTGACATAGCCGGAAAGTGTCGGACAGTAAGCATTTGCAATTAACCAGGTTTTGTTAACTGGGCTTTTAGTTACGGCCACTTTATGTGGGCGACCCCCGTCAGCAAACGGATGCAGGAACTTGGTCAAGTCAGAGTCACAGTCACAGTCGGGACATTTGCATATTTGCATTCGAATGTGTTTCTGGCCCTATGACATTGATGAATATTCAAATTAGTTCACTTTTCAGCAAGTTTTTCTACAGAGTAATACGTATTTTAAGAGTTATTTGTAAACTATTTTTATTTAAACGGATACTGAGAGAGCTTAACAAATGGGAAAAGTATGAGTAACTATTTTAGCGAAAAAAGTGCATCATCCCTTACTTTATTCATCTCTAATGGTATTTTAGTAATATTATAAAAATGCAAAATTTAAATGAAAAGCATTTTACACAGTAAGTAAATTCCTTTAAAATTGTATATATATGTACAATTGTATGTATACATATTTTACTTTTGTTTTAAAATAATATTTGATTATTTTTCGGCTCTTTTTCTTAATCACTGGATCACTTTTATTTATTAAAGATTTTCATAAACATAAATCTCTGTTGATTTATTTATACATAATTTATACATAATATATCATAATTTGATAAATAATAAAACAACATATTCGATATGAACTGCAAGTTCAACCATAATTGCCCTTTATCGACATTGAGTTTATTCGCAATCATTTCAATACCAATTTCTGCATTCGCATTCAACTGCTGGCCAAAAGAGCTGAGATGAAGAAAGCAATTTCAAGTATCGTTTACAGCTATGTTCATTAGGTTAGTTAGTTCCTAAGCCAAGTCGATATGTTGAACAGACAGAGTGCATATCATAAGTGCAGTCCAATTGCAATCGATGCAGATGGAAGAAGAAGCCTCCGCCACTTGGTCAAAACGGAGCGAAGCTGGGCAATCATCCAAGACAAGACGAGTACTTGGAGTTGGATTCGGACTTGGACTCGGACTCAAACTCGGCACAACTTTAACTAACTAAATAAAGAAAGAGGCCTTCGAGAGCATTTTGGGTACTACATAAACACACACATACACACACACACACACACATAGACACACACACACACACAGATATTGAGAGGCAGTCAGTTGGAAAGGAAAGCACAAATTGCCAATCCGATGCGATTTCAGGAATTTAGCATAGTTTGTGGCTTTCATTTGCATTCAATTTGGATTTGGCATTCGCCTATTTTTATTTTTCTTTCCTTTTTTTTTGTGTTGTGTTGTGTTGTTTTGTTTTCTTGCTTGCATTTTATTGTCATTTTACGTTGTTGTTATATGTCTGGCAACAACAACAACAACAACAACGACGACAACAATAATCGACAACAATAATGGTAACAACAACACACGAATGCCACGCGCCTACTTATGTTGCCATGTGGCATGTGAAGTGGAGCTCGCTCCGTTCCCGTTCCCGTTGCCGTTCCCCAAACCCCTCCCCTTTACCAGCCCCCCTTTCTCCCCAGTTGGCTTAAGAAACCACACAGAAATAAACGAGCAGAGGCAGAGTCGAAGGCCCAGCTAGTGTGCCTTAGATAGATCCACAATCCACATCCCAGGCCACGAGCTGATGCTTTTCGGCTGCTGCGGCGTTGCCAGTTAAATTGCAAAACACCTTTGCAGCGACAGCAACAGAGCCAAAGAGTAGAGGAATAGAGGATGGAGATGGAGATGGAGTTGCTGATGGAGTCGCAGATGGGGGCCAAGCTGCAGCCAAAGAAGCTGAAGATGGAGATGGAAACAGAGACAGAGACGGAGACAGAGATGAAGATGGAGAGGAATGGAGGCTACACTCTGTTACCTATGTGTGTTTGTGTTTTTGATCCGTTTTAGTTTGTAGCTGTTGTTGTTGTTGTGGCCAGATATTGCACTACATAAGGCCAAATACACACATGATGATGCTAACGAATGGGGAGTTTATAAAGTTCTGAGAAAATTATTGTTTCTAATAAAACAAATTTTATAAAAGAACAAAAAAAATAGAAAAAATTTGCGAAGAAACAGAGATAGATAGGGCAAAGAATCAGAGGAAGACAAACAAAAAGACAGAAATAGGGAGAAAAAATGTGGTAATAAGAAATGTGAGTATTGCAGATGTACAACATAAGAATGCAGAAAATATAGCAGACTATTGCTCATAAAAAAAAGAATAAAAATAATTGGAATATTTGTATATTGTGGTTTATCAAATCAATAGTTTTTAAATCATTTAAATTTATAGAAAGCTGTAAATGGTTAAAAAATAACTCGGTATTGTTTGACTAAAAAAATAAATTGAAAACATTAATGAATTATTAAAATTGTATCTATCAAATCAATAGTTTTTTAAACTCTTTTTAAAACAGCTGCTCAAATTAATGATGATTGTATACCAAAGATATGTTAAGGATATGCTAAAAATTCTACTAACACTAATGCTATGAATTTATGTAATATCGTAAATCTTAAATATTTATTAAAATTTTTGCTAGTAAATTTGTTTGTCTTTTAATTAAATAAACAAATGATTTATTGAGCAAAATTCATACATTTGAAACCTAGCTTAGATGTATTTAAATTAGTGTATGGAAAAATATGGAATCAAAATTCACAGTCACATTAAACTACTTAAAAGGCGAAAGCATTTCCTAGCTGAGATTATTATTTATCTAGATAGCTGAATAATCCTTTTAAGGGAACCACTTTTATTATAAATGTTTTAAGCAATCAATACTTTATGTTAAATAAATAATTATAATATTTTTTATTGAAAATAAGCTTTTATATAACAATTTATTAATGTGACTAATTAATTATCAATTGCAAATTTAATAAAATATTAGGTATATCAATTGATTTATAGTCGTTGCAAGTCTCAAGGCAGCCTTCTCATGTTGCATACGAGTATTCCTAGATGCGCGGCTGCCTTATGTCCGTCATCGGCGTCGTCGTCGTCGTCGTCTTGGAGTCCGCCTCCTCCTTTGCCAGCTTCGAGTTTGGCTTTGGCGCGCAATCGCGGAGATCTCAACTGATAGAGCAATGATGTGTGTGGAGTTGGAGCTGGAGCTGGAGCTGCACCGACTGACTGAGGCGCAACCTTAACTTGGCCAGCATGCATACTCTAGTTTGCAACAACAACAGCAACAAAAACAGCAACAACAATGAGAGCTATTGCCATTTTTGGTGCTTGGATGCGAGTGTGGCGCTGTAGTTGAAGCTGAAGCTGAAGCTGCCACATCGCGTCGCGTCGCGTCGTTCATGTGGCAACATGATGTTGGTGGAAATTTATGTCATCCCTTGTTGTCGTGTTGAATCTTACGATGACATTTCCAACATAATTTAAGCCCACGCATCGCATCGCATCGCATCGGAGCACACACAGAAAACAATTCAGGCTCGTAATGGGTGTTGAATGGCGTGTGTTGGCCCCAAAAGACATTCTGTTGTTGTTTCTACAGTTGCACATGTGTTGTCATTCTATCTCTCTCACTCACTCACTCACTCACTCTGTCTTTTGTGTCTTTTGTGGCATGGCATTTTGGCAAAAGCTGCCACATTGACGATGACACCAGCAAAGAGACGACGACGACGACGACGACGTCTGGTGATAAATTTGTTGCATTGCGTGGACGTAGTCAGAAAAGCAACAACAACAACAACAGCAAAGAGAACAACAACAACAACCACAACAACAACGAAATGGCAACAACAAAAATACATGAGGCGTGGAATCGTGAACAAATCGTCTGCATTGTAATTTAATGTATCAATTGCTTTGATTTGCCAATTTCAGTGATCACTCGACGCGTCTCGGGGGCGACGACAAGCGGCACGAGCAGCGCTTCAGCTGATAGCTGAGAGCTGAGAGCTTCCCAAAAACACGAGATTCCCCTTCCATCGAAGCTCCAACTTCAACTCGAACTCGAACTTCAACTAAAACTGAAGCTGGAGCTGGAGCAGCACTTGGGGCTTGATTAGTGTGATTTAGTTACAGGCCGTGTGCCAGGCGCATGACACAGACATAGAGCCAACAGCTAGTAGAGTATTGCACTTCAGAGTGACTGACCAACAAATACCCTGTAAATTAATTTTTTTTTTTTTTTTATGTGAAATTTAGCTATTTTATTCAACAGCTAGTTTAATATAATTTTCGAGAGATTAAGGCTTAAATATACCCTGTAAACTCAACTTATTAGCTGTTAATTGCTAAGCAAATTTCAACTCTTTATGCAAGTTTGAAAGTCTCTATTACAGCCTAGGAAACGTAATCAATTGGATAAAGTCAAATAAAGATTTCATGTTAATAGAATTTGATTTATCGATAAAGTTAAGAACAATTGAGTTTTTTAAGGTTTTTAAATCACTTAATTCGAATAACATGTTAACTTTAAAGGGCATTTGCTCAGACACTCTATTTGGATCTTACATATAACTTTTGCATTTATTACTTTTGTCAATTAAACTTGATTCTGAGCTCATGTTATTAATTATATTAATACCTGTGGCTTCTATTGATAGCTTTCAATTGATGTAAAACTTGAAGGCAATGTTTACATATTTACAACATACATACATACCTATTTATCATACACTATTTTTGTAAATTAACCTAAATTCTAGCTCAAAATTATAATAAACTTTTCAAATAAAAGGCTAAATTGATTTTCAATAAAACCTAAATAAATTATTTTAAAATTTGATAGACACTGTTTAATTTTTTGTTTGCTTTGTTTGAATTAAATTTTTGACAGACTGTGTTTTGAACTAACTGAAAGTCTCACAAAGTGATGCTGTCTAGCAATGGATATACCCTATCTCACATTTAAGAGGTATTCACAGCGCAGCTTTAGTTCAGCTACAGCTGAAGAAGCAAATGAAAAATCTCCCTCCCCCTGTTTTGGACTTGAACGACGACGACGACGTCGCTCTTGTTGTAGTTTGCACAATATTTGATTCCATCTGCAAAGCTGACAAAGGAAGCGAGGGAGGGGCAACCCAGAGGAGGGTGGGTAGCAGGGGAAGAGGGAGGGGTAGCGATCGAGTACTCAATACTGGGGGACCCGGGGCCGGCCCACTGTGCGCAATTTGCTACACGAAACTGTGCCACAAACGGCAACAGCAACAGCAACAACAACAGCAGCAACAACAGCAGCAACAGCAACAACAACAGCAACAACAACAAACATCTGTGGTACCTTTGGGTGCTTTGGGTGCTCACTTAGTTCGTTTGTAGGAAATGAAAACATCTGCTGACTGATTGCCCCCTGGTTGCAGTTGCAACCGCAACAACAACAACAAGAGTTAGAAAAACAAAAATAAGAAAAAAATCTCTGCCCAATCACTCAGCCAAGTTATGAACAACAGTTAGACGATGAACTGGCAGTGGCAACTGCTGCAACTGCAACTTCTGCTGCCACAAATTCAGCATCAGCTGCAACTCCAAATGCAACTGCAACTCGAGGGCTATATATACTATAGTATAGTATAGAGTGTAGGTCTTCATGGATCAATGGGATACGCGTGATATCCTTCGGCTAGATTCCATGGCAGTTCGTTCGCTATTCACGTCTTCCGTTGGCTGCTTTGATTTGGTTGCCATAATTGTGCCATTAGCTTGCAGCCAGCTGAAAAGAGACGAAGACGGAGATGGAGAGGAAAAGGAAAAGGAAGAGCAAGACTCATTCCAGACTACTCTCCACACTCTACAGTCTATAGTCTAACAGTTTACAGTCTACAGTCATCTGCCGTATTCGTCTTCGACTATCGACTCTGGGCCACCTTTGGGCGCCTTTGGCTTGTGTCTACATTTGCATCCGTTTGCCTTTCGAAAGTCACCACATAGATAGATGCTTGCCACATAGATACAAGTTTCAGTCTGGCAGCGTTTAACGGTTCTCGGTACTCGGATACTCGGATACTCGGTTACTCGCCTAATGTGCGCATTGATGCGCATTTTCTGGGCCTGCCACATTTGGGGGCAGCAACTGGGACTCCAACTCCAGCTCCAAGTGCAGCTGCTGCCGCTGCTGCTGCTGTTGGGGCGTGTAACTGGGCCATTTGTGTAACTGGCACATAATCAACAGTTGCTTAGCCATGGCTTACACTGCATCCACTCGTATCTACAAGGGCCAAAAACGAGTACTCGCTTATCCCAGTCAAGGTTTTCATACTCTTAAGCATGCCTCGTTATCATAATGTGTTGCCTCATTTCGATTCGGGCTGTGCCACATTTCGCAAATGCTCAGCACATGCACCACAACAGCAGCAGCAGCAGCAGCAACTTGTGGCATCCACTCTATAATCAGTGCGGAGAGGTGTAAGTGACCTGAATAGGCCCAATTATAGATCAGGTAACTGCAAAATATTAGTGCTAGTGATTCGCCATTTGAGCGTTCTATTCCTTGCCCAAAAACTGGAGTAAAGGTTACGATCCGCGAGGATCATCGACTGCGATTCAACTGCGAAGTCTCAAAAGAAATATTGAATTTTCAATTTTTTACCCATGTGACTTACTTTGTTGGTTTTCCCCAAATTTAAACTAGATTAAGTTGCCCCAAAGGTAACAGAAAACCTGTTAAATAAAAATAAAAATTTAAAAAAAAAAAAAAAAATATTTAAACTGTAGAAAATAGCAAACTCTTTATAGGTATTCTATATAACTACTTTGCTATTGTATGAATTCTTATTTCCTATTATTTAATTGATTTAGTGATGTAAAAATACATCAAAAAATCGACAACTCGATATTCAAAAATTAAAAAAAAAAAATTCCAATTGCCTTTACATTGTCTAAACTTAACCGATTTCTATACGCAATGTTAATTTTATCATTGTTTGATATTAAATTTGATTCTGCTTAAATTTCGTATTTTTATAGAATATCTTTTTTTTTTAACATTGTACACTTTTTCCATATTTGTCACCTCTTGCCACTTTTTCGAAAACAATTTCATTATAGTTTGACCTCAAGTCATTTCGATAATTTAAATTTTTTCCAACACTGACCACATTTACCATACCTACGCCTTGAAAATTTTTCAAAAACTTCAAACTGTCTGAACTTTGACAACAACTAAGCCGATGTCAATTATATTATTTTTTGACCTCAACTTTTATTCCGCATCAAAATTTGTATCTATAAATATTATTCGATTTTAAATCATCTACTTATTATTTCTACCAAAAGTTTCCTAATTTATTTTTAACAATACAAGCTCATCAATTATTTGATCAGCTTTTGTTTTAGCCTTAGATCAGGCATTCCAAATACCATTTTATAGTTATAATATCGCAACAGTTCAAGCCAAATGCCATTGACCAAGTGATCAGGCAACACAAATAATTGACCAACATATTACACGAAATATTTTGTGGCTCAAATTATGCCTTCTTCAATTAACGCCCAAAGGCCACAATTAGCCACAAAGCCAACTGACTAATATACAGTTGTTCATCTAGATTCTTTGCCAAAGGGGGCTATCAGAGGGGAACGGAGGGGAGGGGGTATCATTGGAATGAAGGCAATTACCAATTATCTACTGTTTTCTACACAAATTTAACATAATTTGGCCAGTTTTGCGTTCAAATTGTGCCACAATTGTGGAAGTTGGCTGTGGTCAGGGCCAACCACGCGCCACCAGCAGGTGGAGGGGGGAGGTTACTCAAATGGAGACCAGAGAAGAGGTAAGGCAGGGGAAGATTGGGAACGTAACTGGCCGAAGATTATTATTTTGGCTACCGACTGCCAAATGTATTTCGCATAATCGAAAGTGACCGAACCGCAGCTATTTGACTGATCTTTTGTCTTTTGTCTTGCCCCAAACACTAACGGTGGTGCGGTGGTGCTGTGGTGCTGTGGTGCTGTGGTGCTGCCTTCTGCGCACAGGTTGAACGCAGAGCAAAAAATAATGATTGATGCCAACACACAGAGTTTGGCTAATACAACTTAAAATTCAGTTAAAAAAAAAAAAAACAAAGCCAAAATATAATGAAATAGAAACAAAAGCAAAAAATTAAGAAAAGTATTGGTAGTATTGGTAATACAGTTAATGGTATTGGTAGTGGCATATTGGTAGTTCATAGTCTTAACCGCATTTCGCCGAAGGCGTAACACACTCTAAACCGGAAGGGTAATTAACTCGCTTTGCCGATCACGCCTTTGCATTCAGAGCAGATGGATGACTGGATGGATGGATGGATGGATACAGATAAAGATACAGATACAGATACAGGTACGAGATAGATATGAATAGATGGATGTATATGTTAGATGAATGAATGGCTCCGTAAAGAGTTGCGTTCGCTTTACCTTTTGCTGTGTATATTAAAAAGCTATAAGTTTCAAGTTATTTCTTTTCTTTTTTCCCTCTTTTTTATCTCTCTTTTTTGGCGCTATGCGAATGATTAATAATAAAGCCAGTTCGTAGGCAAATGCGTTCAAATTATGTTTTGGGCGCTGCCAGGATTGATGGCTGTATAAAGTCTTCTTTATGCGCTCATTTACAGTAGATGAGCATTTTAATGGCTTTATTAAGTGCTCAATAATGTGTGTGGTTTTGTTAGGAAATAAATTATGCAACTGCTTCAATTAAGTTATTTGTTACAAATTAACAAACATTTCTTAAGAAGTTGTTTACAATAAATTAAAATTATTGTCAAAATTAACTATGAAACTTACTTTGAGCTGTTGCATTTTTGATTAATTTTAATTATTGTTATTTAAAGTTTTTATCAATTCAAAGTCATAATTTATAATATTTTATTCATTAAATCCCTCTTTCCCAACACGACAACACAATTTTCCTTTGATGTGATTGTTTTATTTATTGATTTTTCAATTTTCCATAACGATCTTTCATTTTGCCATCATATACATGTATTTATATATTTAGTTAAACGTTAAGTAAATGTTATAAAATTTATTTTTGAGAATTGCAATAATTAGCACTAAAAATATTTAAACTTATTCGCACTGAATTATTATTTATATATATATATATATAGCCTACAGACAATGCAAAGATGTGCTCGTACATACATTCAAAATATCCTTGATCCTGCAATATGTATATAATCTTCATATTACTCTCTAAAGTAGTCGGATAGTGCCTCTGCCTTATATTTACATACGTTCAATTTACAGCTTAGTATATTGTTATAACTATATATATGTATATAGATGTATATAGAGGATCATATCGAGTGTAAGCTAGTCTACATTTAAGTATGATCTGGTGTATAGAGTTATAAAGTTTATCGATATATCAGCTTTTTGAAACTTGTTGATTTTGTTATTATAAATTATTTTTAAATTTTGCATATTATTTTTTTTTGTTTTCATTATGTTTTTCCACCGTCTTTTCCATTGATTGCATAGCTACGATTTGGTATTTTTCCATTTAATCGTAAACTAATTGTGTTTTGTTTTTTAATTTTATTCTTTTTTTTAGTTACATTGATAAATAAGTATCTAGAAGGAAAATGCGAACTACTTAAAGATTAGTTTCCCTCTTGGAGGCACGCTTAAGTAATGTTTAAAGTAAGTTTTGCAGAGTTTTACAGTTGAAGTTGGGATGATACCCTTTTTTTTAAGATTTGTTTTTTAATTTGAGCAACAACAGAACAAGAACAACCTTAAGTGCTAACGGCGATTGTTTCGGCCAAACCCGTCTGATTGTTGTTGTTGTTGTTGTTGCTGCTGCTGTTGCTGTTGTTGTTCTCATTGCTGATGTTGTTGTTGTTGTTGTTGTTATTGTTGTTGTTGCCATGTGTCAGCAACTCCTTATCGAAGTTGGCCGATTGGCGCGTCGACACCGACAACTGATCGTCGCTGCCCGCGTATTCCTCGGTATCCCCGTCGGCCCCGCCCAGACTGCTGGGCGTGTAGACGCCCTTCATGAAGGACCTGATCTCCTCGAAGTAGGCCTCCTCGCGATCCTTGGCCTCGTTGGAGCTGGGCGAATCGTTGAACTCGATGCCCCCGGCGTCCGCCTCGTGCTTCTTCACGTGCCGATCGAGATTCGTCTGCTGGCCAAAGCAGCGATCGCACAAGTGGCAGCGGAAGGGACGCTCCTTGTTGTGGATGTTGCGCACGTGGCGCTGCAGGTTGGACGAGATGCTGAAGGAGCGATCGCAGTAATCGCACTTATACGGCTGTTCCCCGGTGTGAGTACGAAGGTGTCGGGTTAGGTTGGCGGATCGAGGGAATACCTTGCCACAGAACTTACAGGTGTAGCGATCCTTGAGCCTGCCAGCTCCACTGCTGTGACTGTGGCTGTGGCTCTGACTCGATGTGGTGGCTGCCACATGGGGACGGGCGGCGGCGGGCAGGCCGGCGGCACGGAATGCCTCCCGGAAGTTGTGCTCGGGCGGAAACGGCAGATGACGCGAGCTGCTCATGGGTGCGAGGGCACCAGCAACTGGCAGCTCAAAACCTGGCCGTCCGCCCATTCGGCCTAAAAAAGGCAACTGCTGAGCGGAGAAGCGCGAGCGGTAAAATTCCTCCAGCAGCAGCTGTGGCGGCAATGGCCGCGGACACGTCATGGCCGAGACCGCAGCCGCTGCAGCCGCCGATGCCGCCGAAGCCGCCGATGCCGCTGCACTCTCCGACATGCTGCTGAGATCGCCGCCCGTGCTGATCGGCGGCGAGGGGGAGGTGGTGGGTCCCGGCGAGGCGCTGGCACTGTGCGTCGGACTGCTGCCCTTGTAGGACTGCCGCGAGGTCGACGACTCCCCCGAGCTGTGCTGCTTCGCCATCTTCGCCGGCGGCGGCTGCAGCGGCAGCTGCTCCGCATCCTCGTCCGCCTCCAGGTCGGGCGTGGGCGTGCGACTGGACATCGATATGGAGAGCGGGGCGGGCGTGGAACTGTTGCAGGCGGAGCTGCGACGCTTGCGACTGATCGACAGATCCAAGGGCTGCTCCGCGCTGCTCTTCTCCGGCTCCAGCTCCTCGGTCTCCGTCTCCGTTGGCGGCGGAGTGCTCACAATGTCTATGGATTTCTATAATAAAAGAAGGCAATTAATTAATTTCTTTCCTAAATTATTTAAGGTCAATTAGAATAAATAGTCGAGAATTCGAAATTGATAAATGATTTTTTTAACAATTGAGGTATTCAAAACTTAAAAAATTGAAATTAATAAAATAAAATAAATACAAATAAAACTGAAAAAATTGAATGTAAGGATATTTAAGAAATTTAAAGGGCTTTAATATTTAAAATAAAGAGTTAGACATATTTCAAAAATATTAAACTTTTAAGTTTTAAGCTGGGTATCTGGTGTTTTAAATAAATTACAGTTGATTAAAGATGGAAAATGAAAATGAAAAACATTAAAACATATAACAATTTAAAATTAAAACCTTTAAAATTATTTTCAAATTAAAACATTAAAATCTTTGACACTATTCCAAAATTGTATTTTAAGTTTTGAAATCAAATATCAAATATCGACTAAGTCTGTTACGTTCGAAAGACACAGTGTCCTCTAGAATTAACTTACCCTGTCGTTATCAAGGTCGTTCTCCTCCTCGATCTGCTGGGCGGAATTTGAGTCCGATTTGAGCTCCCTCTTTGCCTTCCCCGAATCCTGTTTCAGTTTGCTTGATTTCGGTTTGACTTTGCTGGACTCCAGCTCATAGCTGGACTGTTCCTCTTCCTCTCGATCTCCATCTCGATCCTGCTCCTGATCGTCCTCCTCCTCCTCGTCGGATGCGTGCACCTCGGATTTGATGGGCTTATGCTCCGGCGAACTGGACTCGTGTTTCAATGGCGGTGACTCCGACTTGATGCTCATGGCCGCCTGCAGTTGCTGCTGGAACGCGGCATTGGGAAAGAAAGGTCCCAGGCCACGTCCCATGTCCGCCAGCTGGGGATTGGAGAACATGTGCGGCAGGGGGAAGTTGCCCGCCTGTGGAAAGAAATTGGGCAGTCCGTAGTGGGGGAATCCCGGAAAGAACGAGGCGTTGGGTCGCAGCATGAAGAGGTGATTCGGTGGAGTGGCCATGGCAGAGTTGTTGGACTCGCTGCTGGAGCTCGAGTTGTTGTTGCCGGCGGCAAGACGTTGATGAGCTCCTGGTGGCAACAACAGTGGAATTGGTTGCTGCTGCTGCTGTTGTTGTTGCTGCTGTTGCTGCTGCTGCTGCTGCTGCTGACTATGATGATGATGGTGATGGTGGTGATGTAGCCGACTGTGCTGACTGCGAAAGCTGTCCGTTGTATCGCAGAATTTCTTGTGCTTGGACAACGAGGTGACCGAGTTGAAGCTCGTGTTGCACTTCTTGCAATTGATTTGGACGCGACAGTCCGCGTGCATCCGCCGGTGACGGCACAGATTGGAGAACTGCGTGTAGGCCTTGAAGCACACCTCGCAGGCAAAGGGCTTCACCGACGAGTGGATGTGCTGGTGCTGCTTGAGTCCCGACGATGTCGCGAATGTTTTGCCGCACTCCGGACACGGATGACTGCGGGCTCCGACGTGATAGGCGCGAATATGGCGCTGTAAAATCGATGGGTCACGGAATACCTGCCAAAGACAACACAAAATCAAATAATGAATAATCTACGAGTGATATTATATTTATTTTATTTTTCTTGTCTGTCTCTTTTCTTTTCTGACTCGAAACTGACTCGTTGTTGCTCTCGTTCCAGTGCCAAATGAAATGAAACTGAAATTAATCAATCATCTCTAGCTGCTGCTTTGCTTGGCCGCTAAACGGATCTGTTGCGAGTGCTCAGCGGCTAGACAATGCTTCCAGATCATAGAGCTCTAAAAGATTACGCAAAGGTAACAACAACAACAACAGCAACAACAACAGCAGAGCGACAACAACAACAATCTACACCCACTAACAGCAGCGACAGCGGCAGCAGCAGCGACACCTTCGTCAATTATTAACATCAATTGCTACAGTTGTCGTAGCCTGACCATCCCCCTTGGTCCCCTCTCTGTAATCCCCCCTCCAAAGCGTGACCAGAAATGCTCTATAAAAAGTGTGACTTGTTCATCAAAATGATGATCGAGTTTGGAACTTAAAAATGTCATCTTAATAATTCCCAATAAATATCACATAAAGGAAAAAGAAGAACTTAAAATAAAGAATTGAATTTTTACACAATACATAAATTTTAAATTTTAACAAAATTAAAGTTAAAGTCAGAGATGCAGTCACAGTTACAGTCGCTGTTACAATTACAGCTACAGTCACAGTTGCAGCCAAAGTCACAGTTGCAGTCAAAGTCACATTTGCAGTCACAGTCACAGTTACAGTCACAGTTGCAGTTACTGTCACAGTTACAATCACTGTTACATTCACTGTTGCAGTTACAGCGACAGTTAGAACCATAGTCACAGTTAAAGCTACAGGTATAGTTACAGTCACAGTCACAGTTACAGTCACAGTTACACTTTCAGTTAGAGCTAAAGTCACAATCACAGTTAAAGTTACAGTCACAATAAAAATCACAGTTACAGTTACAGTCACAGGTGCAGTCACTGTTACGATTACAATCACAGTAACAGTTACAGTCACAGTTACAGTCACAGTTACAATCACTGTTACATTCACTGTTGCAGTTACAGCGACAGTTAGAACCATAGTCACAGTTAAAGCTACAGGTATAGTTACAGTCACAGTTACAGTCACAGTCACAGTTACAATCACAGTTACAGTCACTGTTACATTCACTGTTACATTCACTGTTGCAGTTACAATCACAGCTACATTCAAAGTTACAATCACAGTCACAGTTATAGTCACAGTCACAGTTATAGTTACAGTCACAGTGACATTCAGTTCATGTCTAGGCAAATTCACAGCTAAGGCAGCGTCTGTTTTTTTGGGAAGGGGGTTAACGCAATGACAGATCGAGCCATTGAGGCCCAGGCCAAGTCATACCAAGCCAGGCCAAGTCAGGCGATGTACAAGGCATGCGGCACGGGGCAGGGGGCAAGGAGCACGGGGTATGCGGCATGGGGGCAAGGGGCGAGGTGTAGCCAGTTTTTCAGTACTCGGCGTATCCACTTCAAACTTGATTTCGGTCAGCCTCCACCCGCGCTGCCTTTTACGAAACTGTTATGCCTAATCATGCTGTCATAATGCGCTACGAATTCATATCAAACGATGATCGAGTCAGCCTGTTTTTTACTGCCTTTTTTTATTGTTATTTCTATTTTGTTTTTTGGTCTATCGCGAGTTGAGGAGACTGAAGACTGAAGACAACAACAACAACAACAACGACAACGGGCGACACACACAAGAATAGCTCGTGCTATAACTACATCAAATGGATTAGATTCAACTACTCTCCAAAAAGGCAAAAAGGCGAAAAACGCCACAAAAGACAACGACAACGGCAACGATGGTGTTACAGCAACAACAACAACAACAACAGCAACAGTTGAAGACTCATGGATTAAGTGTAGGTGTTTTGGCATGCAGGCAGCGACGTCAGCTGCGACGGCGACGGCGACAGAGACGCCAACTGCGACAGAGAAGAGCTTGAAGCTTGCAAAGGTTGGACTATGGAATGCGATTGTCTGCGAAGTTGTTGCTGTTGCTGTTGTTGTTGCTGTTGTTGCTGTTGTTGTTGTGTGGCGTTAAGAGCGTACGTGGGGTCAGACCAAGGCGTCTTTGAAAGGAGATCTAGAGCTGGCAGAAGAGTAAACTGGTTAAAATAATCCCAACCAGTTGGCAGGCTTCCTAACTAAGCCGTATTTTGAGATACTAAAGTATCTAAAAGGTTGCAAGCTAATTACAGACAACGCTTGTGCTAAATTTAAGAGCTAAGGTTAAATAAAATGTAAGCAAGAAAGATATTTAATGTAACCGTAAGATTGCAAACTAATTAGATCAAAGCAAACGGAAGAATAAAAAATACTTCTAATTTCTAACTTTCTCCAAATAAAATGAATAAGTATATAACCCAGGTAACTATGGAGTAAACTGATGTTTTAAGTTTGTAAGAACTAAACGTAAATGAAATGTAAGCAAGATAGATTTTTAAAGTACAAAGGATATTAATAAACAATAAATTTATATATTTTTTCAAATTAATGCAACATGTCTAATAATCTTTTAGCATAGAAATAATAAGGATATGACTTTAGCCAACTTTAGAGTAAACAGATATTTTAAACTCCGTTTGCTAACTAAGTACACTAAAAGAAATGTATCTTGTGGATTGTGAAGTGAAGTGTCAGCTACTTCACAGCTCGTAAATCTATACTAACAACTACTGCCAACTGCGAGTACTCGCACATTTAAGAGTTCAGGTCACTTAGCCCCCAAACCAGATGAACTGAACTGAGCGGAGCGGAGCGGAGCTGAAGTGCAGCTAAGCCGAAATGGAAAACATGGTAGATCCGTGGCAAATCCCTTTTGAAACGCTTTAAGCTGGCCTGCTTGAAACAAACAAACAAAGCTGACAGCTGAGACCCCGTTATTTTGTAGCTATGTATTCTTTTTTTATTTTTGTATTTTCTTAGAGGGCCTCAGCGAAAGTATTGCCCTTTTATGTAGGCACTAGGCAAATGGCCTAAAAGATCGATCATCATTTGTTTGTAGCCACAGTGGCTCCCGTTTATGTCGCTGTCCAAAAGATGGTAAAGAGAGGGGGGAGGGGAAGAAGGGGAAAGGGGGAGCCCCACCACAATGCGTGCTACTTACATGCCACCGAAACAATTACAGAGCGCTAAGTAAACTAACTGTAATGCAACGAGACGTTGCATCGATTGAAATACCGTTCGAAATGTAATGAAATGAATTGAAATGGAAGAAGAAATGTAAGTAGAAAAAAGGGAAAATCGAATAGAAAAGCATCTGTAGACAGAGAGAGAGAGAGAGACTGGACGAGAGACCGACCGACCACAAGATTGTAATCAACATGCCATTAAAACATCTTTGCAAGATGTCGAAGTCGTCGATGACAATGACGAAGTGTTGGATGTAACGAATCGCTTCGATGGATGGACGGATCGATGGATTGACTTCAAGACTCTGTCTTCTGTCTTCAGTCTTCTCTCTTTTCTCTCTCTTTTGGGGCCCTTTAATTTAACATTGGCATTCAAATGCAGCGCGAAGATGAACAACAACGAGTTGGTAACAAAGTTTCTTCATTACCGAAACGCGGCTCAAATGGTTTTTGGCCTCTTAAGTGTTTTGGATGAGTACACGCCCTAATTTCGTATTACCCCAGCGCGTGTGCCACCATCAAAGGGGGCGGCCAGGGACGGGCGGAGGGCAGGACAAGCAACTGGCAAAAGACAAGTAACCAAAGAGCTTTTTTTTAACTTTACTATTTTTTTTATTATATTTATTTAATGCCAAGTTGAAGCGCCTGCGGCTATTGATCTGCTTGAAATCAAAAGTCTGATACAATAATTAATGATACGATCATTTAATGTGCTCACACCTCATGGCGATCTACGGGGTGATCAAAGGTTCGGAGCTAGTTCTAAAATAGACAGCAACTTGTGATCTGTGATCTTCTGTTCTCAGAGAACTGAATTTTCTAAAATAATTGCAATGTTTGCAACTTCTTTGAATATTCATAATGATCTTGTTTGAGAAATATTCAGATTTCTTCGGCTAATCAGATAACAATTAATTTCTATATATTCTTCCAAATATAATAAATTATAATTATATATAATTAATTAATATATTCCCCATAATTACTTTATACTTTGACATATTATTCCATAACATTTCTGTAACTTTTCCCTTCCTAGCCAAATTAAATATTATTTTGTAGTTTGTTTCGTTTTCGATGATCTTTTTGTATTATAACTGAGATATTTGTTTTTCCTATATTTCCTTTATATCTGTAAGCGAATCTTGACAAATTTTTACAATAAAATCATTATAATAACAATTTTCGATAATGATTTCTATATTCTTCTAAACTTTTTTTTTGCTTTCCAATTTTAGTCTTATTTGTGGAGTCTCTAGTTTCGTTTTCGATTCGACTTACCTTGGAGCAGTTCTCGCAGGAATATTTGCGTGAATTATTATGTACGATGGCCCCGTGCTTGATCACCAAAGGACGATGACAGAATCTCTGGCCACAAAGTTCGCAGGCGACTTCTCCGCGCTTGAAATGATGAGCGTTCACCAAATGATCATCCAGACTGAAAGAAAGGAAAGGAAAGAAAGGAATGAATACAAAATTAGTTATAAAAGAAATTAAGGTTTTGTTGTAATGTTGATTGTTTGTGTTATCGGTGTCGCTGTCATCAGCAAATGAAATTAGCAGTTGCGACGGTTGAGACGACGACGTGGGAGGTGGGAGACGTCGAGACAATCGGACAGCCTCAATCAGAGTCATGTGCGCCGGTTCACACGCCTCCCTGAAAAGGGACAGCTTTGTTTGTTGTCCAACTGTGGTTAACGCCCACGGCAATCGCTGGCCACATTGGAGTACTAACTTGGCCCATTCCCCTCCTTGCTGGCGTCAATTAGTCAAATGATGTTCAATATTTAATATGCGCGCCTGTTGATAAGCGATCTCAACAGCTGCGGCCAATGAGTGTCCTCTACACACGCACAGCTCCCCACTCCCCCCGCTCCACCCTCTCTCCTTTCCCTCCTGCTGTTGTCCTTGGATTGTGGAGCAGAGGCACAAAGTGCGATGATTATCGCGACCAAAGCGTGGGAGGAGCAACTACGACTAAAGGCGGCCACATTTTTAGCATTTTCCCTCGACTTTTTTCTTTCTGTTTTTTTTTGTGATTTTTGTCATCGACATGGAAGAGTTGACGGCACCAGAGGCAGCGTTTGAAGTGTGGGCGTTTGTTTGCTTACAACAACAACAACAACTAGAGTAACAACAACAACCACAACCAAGTGTGCATGTTCAACATCAGATAAAATTGCAAAAGCGCCTGACGGACTCCAGAGAGAGAGAGAGAAACACACAGACTGAGGACAGACAGACACACAGTTCCGTCTCCTTTCACTCAACAGTTTCTCATCTAAAATTCAATAAATCACACACACAGTGACTGATAACTGTAGTTGCATTGACCACCCACAAATCTCCTGCTTTCCTTTCCATTCCTCCCACCATAAAAACACTCGAAATCAAATGAAAATCAAAAGCGCACTTTAGCACTTGTAACTTGCGTGTTGTTGTTTTTGTTGTTGCTGTTACATTTGTAAATATTGTACAAAAGTTTTGCATTAACTGTAGTAATTCGAGTTGATTAGAGATCTTCTGACCACAATGGGAATAATAGATTTAATTACGGATGTCATAGAACATTTCCCCCAATGAAAATTGAAAACTAAATTAGTTCTACGTAAACATTATAATAAGCTCAAATTAGAAAAAGTTTAAAAACAGCACGATTTAACAACCTTAGAGATAAAGTGAAGAAATAAAATTATATTTTAATTTTAACTGAAAAATATTTTTGAATTTCGCATTGATTTCTAAAAATTGTTCATTTAAAGTACTCTGCAGTTAATAAATTTTCAGTAAAAACTTTTAACTGACGTAGAACTAAGAGCTACTTTATATCAAGTTTACAGCAAAATTTACTTCTAGTTATTTTATTATTTATCATTTTAATATATAAAACAATTTATTGATTCTTAAGAAATCTTCCTAAAATTCTAGATAATTTGACGTTAATTAAGTACTCGAATCTTCTTATAAATATAAAATTATCAATTCATATTTAAGACCTCGTTCTAAAAGATGCCTTTAAAGGCAATTTCTTGAAATTTAATTTCAAGTA
Organism: Drosophila suboccidentalis; assembly: GCA_037043435.1. Lineage (NCBI taxonomy): Eukaryota > Metazoa > Arthropoda > Insecta > Diptera > Drosophilidae > Drosophila > Drosophila suboccidentalis. The sequence goes on from JBAMBK010000134.1 coordinate 1,073,939, forward strand.
CACCCTTTTAAAAAAAAAGTAGTTAAATTTATCAAGAAATGCTCTAAAATCTGCACAACTTCAGTCTAGACTCTAGAGATGCCAATTGGGTATTAAATAATAAAATCAATAAGAAATCTGGAATTAGCCATTTCATATCATGGCTAACTCTCACTTTCAACTCGTTGAACTGACCGCACAACTCTCAGTTGGGTTGGCGTTTTGGCCACTTTAATGGCGCTTTTATTGGCCACACTAAATATTATCGCTATCAACTTTTAATTAAGATCGCCGACGAGCAGCATTTAGCAACAATTGGGAATTGTTTTGTTGTTGTTATTGTTGTTGTTGTTGTTGTTGTTGGTTGATTGTTGTTGTTGTTGGTAGTCAATAGCTTCGGCTATGCACACCCATAATTCTTTGGGTAAGTTGGAAGCTAATTGGCAGCTTGTTTTCAGTGTGATTCGATTTAACCATTTATAGTTTTTGGCTAAAACAAAATTTGATTTAGATTATTGTCGCTGTTGGCAAACTGTTTAAATGCCAAAGCAATTTCAAGACATTCTCCCCAATCGTTTAGTACGAGTTTTCAGCAAGTTCATGTATAATCGATTTAAGGCTTACCGTTCTAAATCCGTATAGACATTATCACAGACCTCACAGCGTATATCGATAGCGTTTTCGTCGTCTGTGAAATCGATATCGCCCTGCGATGAGTTTTTCTTCTCCTTGGTAAACTCGTCGCTGCTATAATGGGAACCTGTAAAATAATTAAGATTGAGATCGAGTTAAAATTAAATATTGTAAGAAAAACTGATTTCAATTAAAATTAAAAAATTTTTAATTAATTTCTAATGTATAACGTTAGTAGCAGAATCCCTTTTTACATAATAGACTCAAATTTTAAAAATATTTGTCAAAAACAAAGATTTATTACAATGGATTTTATATTAAATATTTAAGAAACCATTATTAAAAAGTAAAACATTAAATTTCAATTTGAAGAGATTCTTTTAGACATTCTTTAATGATTGACCACACTTTGATATGACTGCTAAATTAAAATTTAAAATGAATTAATTTACTAATTCATTTTATTTTATTTTTTTAATGAAGAAAAGATTTTTAGTAAAAATTGAAGCGAATATTTTAGGAAGATCTTTCGAAATTTCACAGCACTCACACTTTCTATAATATTCTGCACTTAATTTTGGGTTGATCTATATTAATATTCAGTTCGTTTTAGGATGATATATGGTGTATTTTTTTGAAGAGTTGTAGGTAGCACTTGACACAACCGTTCGGTTTCGCGTTTGAGGAACAAGTGTGTCGCTTTGGTCGCTAATGTTAATGTTTTGTTTGCTGGCTAACAATCTGCGGAGGACTCCGACTCCGACTCGGCCAGGACGCACTGACATATGACCAACAACAGACGCACACACACACACACATGGATAGATAGTAGTAAACACGCAAACACTTAACACAAAATTGGTAGCAGCAACCAAATCGTGTGCACTCATATATAGAGCTCTGGGTGTACACATACATACATAGCTTGACGTTGAATAGATAATTGTTCCGAAATGAAAGTAAAGCACCCCCCGCACTACTCTAGAGTATACTGAGATACTGAGAGGTCCTTAGGTCCTCAGTTGCTCAGTTCCTCAGTTGCTTCGGGTCGCGGGTGCCAAGTACACAAAGCCCAATGACAATTCCGAGGGGAAATGACTATCGAAGCGACTTGGCACTTGGACAACCACCAGGTGACACACACACACACACATACACACACACACGCAGTTGCTCACACAGGTGCTCTCAGCCCAGCTCAGCTCAGCCCTTAACCCTGTGCCAAGAATGCAACCTAAGGGATGACAATGACCAAAAGATTATGCATGCAAACACATCCATCCAACACAGAGAGAGGGAGAGAGGGGGAGGGGTGCAAGGTTGGCTGACAGTTAGGTCAGTTAGGGCAACAGGGGTCGCTCTTGGCTCGCGGTTAGCTTCGGTTCCGTTGGACTGATTTCATTCAAAAGTCATATAGCACCTTACCAAACAGAGAAAAAATACAAAATAAAAACATAGCACAGGTGTTGCCTCTCAAGGCACACTCCCTCCATCTCTCTCTACACCTCTCTCTCTCTCTCTTACTCTCTTTCTCCCTTTCCCTTGGTAAGGGGTGACTTCGGTTCCACCCGCCCGAGTCTTGATGATGAATATGTATGTGCTTCTGTCTGCATAATTGCGGGGTCAAAAGTTAATTTTCAGCGTGTGCAATATGCTCGGAAAAACGAATTATGGACAGCCAAAGATTCCCACGTCAGTTCCTTCTCGATCTGTAGGCGTTTGCCTGCCGCCTTATGGTCGCCTCGAGGAAAGCGTGGGATAGCTGGGAGGGAGGATTGGGAGGGAGGGAGGACCAAGAGGAAGGTCTGAAGGGTCGCTTCTCTAGGCAGGCGCAACGTCAGCTGGCCCACAGATAAGAACAGCCTGAGAAAGTTTGAATTAAAACATGAATAGTTGCTCAAGTTACAGAAAAAGTGCATTTTAAATTTCTAAAATTAAGTAGGGAAAATTATCAGACAATTTTTAAAGGTCCTACTTAAAGTATATAGAGATGTACGATATTAAAAAAAAACCGACTTCTGTTTTTTAAGGCTATAATTTTACCATACTCTATATTATCAAAAAAAATATGTTATGATATTTGCTTGAAAACATTTTTGAATTTAGAGATACTGAATAAGATTTGTTAATTCTCGACAAAATTACAAAAAAAAAAATTTGTTTAATACAAAAAACTCAATTTCTTTCTTTAATTATTAAACGTTAAAAGTCAATCTTATAAATTATTATTTTTTGCCCATTTCATTTTATAGGAATTTTTAAATCCACCCCACTTATATTTTACGAAACTTTATAATACTATTGCTTTATATTTAATTATCTCATCCATGTTGTGCGAAAATTTAAGCTTTCTATCTTTTACCGTTTTGGCTAGACGCTGATTCTCAGTCAGTCAGTGAGTCAGTCAGGACAAAGAGTTTTATATATATAGATAAGCCCCTCTCGTGAAGTAATAATTCCTTGTTAATATCCAACTAATACATCAAGGTCGATTGAGGCTCAACACCTCCTAAGAGTAGTTACGCTCTCAACAATACCTCCTCTGCTTTCCCCTGGGACACCTCTGGCAACTGTGGCAACTCTGAGGCAAGTGAAGCACATGCAACTCAATCCTCAATCCTTTCACGCCTTTCACCAGTCGCAGCTGTCGCTTTGCCGGCTCTCCAAATGGTCGAGATTGATTTACTCCTCGACTGGAACTCGAATTCAATGGTGGCATTGTCAGAGTTTTGCCATCAGGATGGAGATGGAGCTCAAGTTGGAAGGGAATGACTGTAAAGACTGCCAAGTGGTAATGTCTACATACATACATACATATGTTGACCCTGAATCAATTTTCAAAACTAAACGGAAGCCGAAAACTGTTGACAAATGATTGATTGAATTATTTACACCTTACAACTGCCGTGGCAAAATCAAAGTTAGATCCGCCTGCTAATCGATTTGCCAGCTTGTCGTAAAAAAAGGGTTAGGTTTTGCTATCTATCGCTATAAAAAAAAAACGAAATATATAAAAAACACACTCCTAATGATGCCCAAATTGACACACGATGATCATTTAGCCGAAGACGCGACATGGCAAGTTTAAATTTTCAGTTTCAGTTGTCGTTTTACGATTTTCAAGCGTATTTCTATTATTTTTTTTGTATTTGGTATTTGCTTTGGTAGTTTGGTAACTCGGCATAACATGCCAGCTCATTAATCATCTATCAGCTTTGTTGGCGACAATGTGTCACTGTGCGAGTGCTCGTATGTGTGTGTGTGTGTACTGTCAGTTAGTTAGGTTGTTTTTTCGATTTGGGCTTGGTTTTTGGTCTTGGCGTGTGCTTCCAGCTCTGGCTCTGATCACAGCTCGTGGTACTCAATCGCTATCTGAATTCAATTGTTAGTCTTTGATTGGTCCATTGAAGTCGCACCGCTCGCTAAGCTGAAAGGCATCTCAAAAGTGGTTTAGCCTTACACTTTTGTCTCCAGAGAGGGCCCTGATGAGGTGCTCTATAACTCTTATTACTTTATTACTCTATGCTCTCTGTACTTGCTCTGTTTTGTCAATTGCACACAACAGGTCCAACAAAATCCAAGCTAAACTAACGATATTTTAAATGTTGACCAGTTGACAATAACTCACTTTCAAACTATTACGAATATTAAAAAAACATTTTTCATTGGATGAACAGACAGACGAACTACTTAGTTTTAATTGAGTAGTTAGAAAATTTCCATAAAAATATGCATATATTTTAAAATGTAATCAGATACTTACTAAAAATATATGAATAAACAGACACCGATTAAAACATCAAAATATTATAAATATCTGAATTACTAAGCAAGTTCTCAAATAAACTTGAATTCTCTTTATCATTTGCAAAGTCGCATTTGACACTTTTTGATTATTACAGAAAACCTAAAGTTCTAATAAAACTTATAAATTGTTATAGACAATGTATCGTTTACTCTAGATTTATCAGAATTGCTAATTCAATTTTTTGTTTGCCTCATTACAACTATAATTTTCATATATACAGGTATGCCACAAAAAACACTAGTGAAAGTGATTTCAGAAAAAAGCAATTCCACTTCGAAAATTTCTCCGTGCCACAGAAATTCGTGTGATTTTGGTTTTTAAGCATGTTCATCAACCTTTTCGTACTAGGCTGCTAGGGTTGGCCCCTTCTCATATTAAATTTTCCAAGGGTTTGTTTAGCAAATTTTTTAAATTTATCATTGCAGAATATAAAATTTGTATTTTATTTCTTATTGAATTTATATAATTCAAATTATTTATATAATAATTGATATTGTATAGCTTAAACAAATTTAAAAGTTATTGGCGCGGCAAACAATACAAACTACTCGACAACTCTAAATTCAAAAATTCGGACAAAAAATGTGACATTATTCTCATGGCATCGGATGCCAGTGAATTGAGCGATGATTTCGTCTCACCCAAAATTGTTTAGGTGATTGGACTGTGGCACGGAGAAATGAAATTGACGTGAAATTCAAGTGAAAGAGATTTATGTGGCATGCCTGATAGTTATTTTATTCTATATCTATTTCACACCCAACAATCTTAAGCATCCTTTTCTAAAATGATGTTATGTTAAATGTTATCTAAAAATGTTATGTAAAAATAGGATTTAAATACTCATTATCAAATGTATTTTTATATGCTGTACTTTAGTTCAATTAAATCCTTATCTTTTTCCCCTAAAATCCGTCAAAAAACTAGTTCATTTACTTAGCTCTGATCCTTATTCAACCATTATTTTTGGAATTTTATAATATATTCTTCCATTTGGAAATGTAACGGTCAAAGTCAAGTCTTTTATTCCTCCTTCCGCTTCTATACCTCAGTTAACTGAACTCATGCTTAGCATTTTACCAAGTCGTTTGTTACCATTTCAACCACAGTTGGCCCTTTTGCTACCCTCTCAACACTAAGTGGGAAGGTGGAAGGACCCTGAAGGTCCTGGGTCCTGTTCTCCGTGTCTTACCGTTCATTGAGTTCGTGTGGTCAACAGGCCGTGACTTTTCACAGTGAAAACTTGCACAGAAATACGTTAAAAATTAAAAAACAGAACAGAGTCAAGTTAAGAGAAGTTACTTTTAAACAGGTGGTGAGAGTCGTGTATGGGAAACTGAACCATAAGGCTCTCTCCGGCCTTAATTGAAAAGTAACGTATGTCGAGGAGTGTCAGGGATATCCATTAAGTATGCAAATTTTAAAGCTGGCATTAGACCAAAATAAAAATAATTTTTGAAAATGATTTGACGCGTGATAAAAAGTTGAAAAGCCACTAAGACACACAATGGGAAATGGGGAAATGCATATTCAATATCAATGGCAACTGTTAAATGAGACGTTCATAAATCCCACATGTTTATAATCAAACACGATCGGTGCGAACGAGGCTGCAATTGCAACCCTCTCCCAGTGGATTAGGATTAAATTAAGCGTGTGCCATTTGCCAGGACGACGACAGGACGACAGGACGACGACTGTCTGGCAAGGATCATGCGTGCGTGTTGATGGATCTCTAATGAAATTATCAAACATTTTAATAACAAATGAAAACATGTGCGGTTGCCGCAGATTGCATGGGCGCATGCCCAGTTTGAGTAACAAAGAAAGCAAGGGGCGCAAACTACCCAAAATAATAGTGTCATATATACGCCCAACAAAGGGGTGCAGCAGCCCTTATAAGCTGTCAGTCGTGGTTGATCCTGGTGGATGCTGTTGTTGTTGTTGCTGCTGTTGTTGATGTTGCTGATGATGATGATGATATCATGTTGCAAGGCTCGTGCCAGCTTCATTGTCACGCGCATTTTCAACACGTCAGATTTTACTACCCCTACCCCCTACCCACACCCCTACTCACTGCTGACCGTGCCTTAATTTGTTAGCCAGCTGTATTTGACATTATTCACAGAGCCAGCATCTCTTTCTCCCTCGTACTCACCATTATCTCGATCGCTGCGATCATCGTTGCTTATTAAGCTATTGTTGTTGTTATTGCTATTGCTACTGTTATTGTTGTTGTTGTTGTGCTTGGCCACTGTTGCCACTGCCGCCGCTGTTACGGCCGCAACAGTTGCCATACTATTCTCACTGATATCGTAGGGCGTTTTGGGACGCGCATCGACCACAATTTCAGCGCCAGCATTCACATCCCGTTTGGTTTCGTACCACAGCTAAAAAATCATTAAAAAATCAACAATAAATAGTTAATTATTATTTTGTGAAAAAAGAGACGCGTGCGCTACTCACATAGCCATCAAATATGAAATTCTTTAAATTAGCCTCTTCAATTTCATCGATTTGCACGGCGCGTATTTTTTTCAGCCATGTGGCCACATCCGATGAGGGTTCCATCCACCCATGAAAAAGTGGGCCGGCAATTACCTACAAATTCAAAAAAATAAATGATTTTAATTACAAATAATGTTAAACTTATTTTAATTCAATTTTGTCTTTAATTCAATTTATTTAGCATTAAAAGCAACTGCTAGCGCCATCTGTTGTCCGCTGTATCGCATAACTGTGCTAACTGTCATAAGGCGCGCAGCTTAGCACAGACACAAACCTGCTTAGCAGCGACAACGGCAGCTAAAATGGTAGCAAAAGTTTCTTACAAACAGTAGTTTCTGTTGTAAAAAGGTAGTAAAATTGTAAAAGGTAGTAGATTGTAAATTAGTGAAAAGTAGTTTTAATTATGATTAAAACTAAGTTAAATTATTTATTAGTGCTAGGTCAGTTATTCTCAGCTTTGGAGAAATCGTAAGTATTATCTAAACATTAAGATATTTTCTGCTGACATTTTCCTACCATTTTAATCAAGTTTTACTTCACTAATCTCTGCAATTTCTATGCTTAAAAATTAGGCCATTTATCGAAACAAAGCACAAAGGCTTCTAGAGTCTCAGATATACAGCTGCGGTCAAAAAAATAGTAGTGCTCTTTCTTTTACTATAACAGCTATTGTAAGTCATGTATTCAAATTTAAAAAATATATTTGGAAAGGTCATCTAAATTCCGTTTGAATGATGTATAACTTTCCTTAACCCATTAAGTATCCATTGAAATATTCGAGTTTTAAAAAAAGTCAATTTTCCAAACTTTTTTCCTCGATTTTTTCCAAAAAATGTTGGGATGCAAAAACATTCTTCAAACAATATTAGGAGTGACTGCAAAAAAAAATTTTCAAAAATATTTTTGCTAGTATTTTTTATAATTTTTTGAAAATCCTAAAAATGACCATTTTAACCCATTTTTCCTCATTTCATGCAAAAAGTGCCTTTTTTGCAGTTTTCAAAATATTATAAAAAATACTAGCAAAAATATTTTTGAAAATTTTTTTTTGCAGTCACTCCTAATATTGTTTGAAGAATGTTTTTGCATCCCAACATTTTTTGGAAAAAATCGAGGAAAAAAGTTTGGAAAATTGACTTTTTTTAAAACTCGAATATTTCAATGGGTACTTAATGGGTTAAGGAAAGTTATACATCATTCAAACGGAATTTAGATGACCTTTCCAAATATATTTTTTAAATTTGAATACATGACTTACAATAGCTGTTAAAGTAAAAGAAAGAGCACTACTATTTTTTTGGCCGCAGCTGTACGTCATCCCCCCTCCCCAACACTCTCCGCCTACCGATTAGCGACGTCTACCTCACTCAAGGTCATTCGCAGGCCGCAAAAAACTTGCCGCAAAACCAAAAAAAAAAGTAAGCAACAACAACACCGCCTACAGTTTTTGTATGCAAAATAAAAGCAGCGGCGATACAACAACAACAGCAAAAACAAGGCGCAAACTAAATACGCATAATTTACACAAATCGCCGACTGCGGTTTGGCAGCCCAACAAAAAACAACAGCAACAAAATGAGCAAAACGCCTTAGACGCTGTGACGCCAACGGCAGCAGCGGCAGCTACAACAACTCGAAACTGGGCAATGCAACAAAAACAACAACTGAATGACTTTGCGTATGCCGTTACGCTGCCTCAGTCGACGTTGCTGTCGCCGTCGCTGCGCTGCGCTGCCGTCGGCCTCTTGTCTGTCAAGTCATATGGAAAAACGGCGCTTTACACTTTTTTTTTTCTTCTACTACTTTTTTTCAGTTTCATTAAGTGGCATGCGTCTGCATGTATGAGTGTGTGTGTGTGTGTGTGTTGAGTGGGAGAGTCTGCAGAGTCTCGACTGAGAGAGAGAGGAGAGAGAGCGAAGGATGAGAGCATATGTTTGTGCACGCTCCAAAAATTAAGTTAACAACGCTTCGAGTGCTCGCGCCGTGGCGTATGCAAGGAATTATATAAAATCACACACACACAAACACACATACACACACACATGAACACACAAATATGCAAGTTTATTTTATAAAATTAAACTCAAGTTGCGGTTTACACATGAGCAAACAGTGTGTGTGGTCAAGTGTGCGTATATGGAGCGACTGATGCTGCAATGGGAAGAGAGCTGGCTTTATTTACAGGAGTTATAACAGGAGTATAACAGTTGCAGTATAACAGTCGCAGTATATCCATTTCATGCATCACTTCTGTCATATTTCGATCAGTTAACTTTGAAGTTGCTTTGAAGAATAGTTTAAATTTCAAAGTTAACTTTAAAATACAGTCGAACTTCCCTAACTCGAATCACCATTATCCAAGAAAAAAGTTCGAGCTAGGGAGACTTCGAGTTAGGGAAGTCTTTTTGTTCGGTTTAGTATACGCTATTGCCACTCAATTTAGTTCGAGTTAGAGAGAATTCGAGTTAGAGAAGTTCGAGTTAGGGAAGTTCGACTGTATATGTAATTTAATATTTAAATAAATAAATAAATAAATAAATTAATAAATAAAATTTGCTAAAAAATTCAACGAATTTTCGACTTTTCTTGACATTAATGTACAAATTTTTATATTTCGCTCCAGTTCTTGTATGTAATAATCTTAAAAAAAAGTAACTATATAAAAAAATGTCATATATTGACGGTAGGACAAACATGAAGAACAAATCTGAGACGAGGAGATTAGCATTAACTGACACGACAGGATAACGGAAACTGCAATACGAGGCAGCCACTAAAGATAAGATCATAAGGATATCCAATAGATACATAACAAGACTAAGGGGAAGGAGCAAAACCCATATGAGACTGTGAATCTGGCGACGGCTGACAGTTATTTGAGATCAGCGCCAAGTTGTTGTTGTTGAGCTAATCTTGGGATTGTGACAGACAAACATGTCCAGGTTGTTCTCGCAGGCTATTCATACATTTTTATTATTATTAAAAAAAAGAAAAAGAGGCCACAAGAAGCAAGCGAAAAGCATCAAAAACATGACATAGTCAATGGGCAAGAAAAATATTTACGCGCCAGAGATAATCTCTCAAAGTGTTGGGTTCACACCCAGAGAACGGGCTTCAAATTGCCAGGCAGATACAAACACAAATAGAGATACAGATACAGATACACAGATAGAAATACGCAGAGCCAATGTATCTGTCAAAACGGAAATGTGAATGAGAAAAGTGCGCTTGATTTGAGGATCATCCAGAGCCACAAAAAAAAGTAGGGAAGGGATCAGCTGAGAACGGAGAACAGAGAATACAAAATACAGAATATAGAACAGAGATCTCAAAACTGAGGACTGTCAACGTGGCATTGGCAATTTTCAGTTGCCAGTTGCCGCTTTTTGGCTCGAGTGGCAAATCAAACAACAACAACAACAGCAATATTGTTGCAATACCTGAATCGCAAACAAGACAGAGGGAAGGATACAGATAGAGATAGAGATAGAGATACACACTCGTAGGTAGATACAAATATCCTGTGACAATTGTCAACAGGACTAGGCGCGATAATTTGATTGGATTGTCTGTCCTCTCTGTCTGTCTGTCCTCCGACAGTAGCTGCAAAAGTGTCAGTTGACTGACTGACTGACTGACAATCAATCGAAGGGTTCCTCAAACTAATTGGAATCATCAGGCCTCAGGGTCCTCGTCCTTTTCGGCCTCAACTTAAGCCTCATTTAGGGTGCACTTTGTGGATTTTGCCCGGTGTGACCAGGAAATTAGCTCTGGCCAAGGATTAGGCACATTTGACTGACAATTGTGCCTACCGATCCGAGCCGCAAAACCCCGTGCTAATCAAATCTATTTCCAATCGTTTGATTTTCATTTTTCCGAGAGAAAAACCACCAAAAAATAGAAATAAATTCATCTCATTTCATTACAAACGCAATTTTCGTGCAATTTTCGCGCGCAGCTTTGATAGGATTAAATTTCCGGATTGGAAAATTGTACCCGAAATCGGAGACGAAATGCTGCAAAAAAATCGCACATATGCGAAAGGATAAAGTCGCACATTAAATGATATGGTAAAGGGACAACTTTTAACTAGAGATGTGAACTGCCATTTACAGTGGTCTAATTTTAATTGTTGCTGCTTGAATTTAAAAAAAAATATATATTCTCAATTTTAGCTTGTTAATTTTATCTTTCTTTCAGAAAAAAGAATACAATTAATCAGGTACCGTAATTATTATGAGTTATATTATAAAAATGACATAGTAATGATTATTTAAAGATTTTTTAGGATTTTCTTCAATAATATTGATCAAATTTGAGGGAAAAAATAAAACTCACAAGTAATCATTATCAGGGATGCCACAGGAATCGCTTTCATTCGAATATGACATAAATTTCATACAAATTTTAGTCAAATTCAAGTGGAAGAGATTTCTGTGGCACACCTGTATTTATGAATTTTATTTTTTCGCTCAAAATAAAAGTCACTTTTAAAAAAGATTACGTAATCATTTTAAAGATTTCTTTTTGCGTTTTAGAGTTCTCCTGGGTTTCTTTTAAAGGGATATGCAAAAATACTGGGTGAAAATCCTACACAAAAGCCATGAATTTAAAGTGAGTTTTATTTTGAGCGAAATAATTAAAAATCATAGGTAATGAATATTTGTGAGTTTTATTTTTTCGCTCAGATTTAATCATTATTATTATTTTTTTGTATATGTATTTTAGTCACTGATTTTTTGATGTGAACAAATTTCAATAATTATTATTTGCGGTCCCTGCAAATAATAGTTGTTATATAAGGACAAAATTTCATTGCGACAATATCTAATTTTTTTAAGAAGGCTTAATATTCAAAAACAACTTATGACAGTGGTGTCAATCTGATTGTCTTTGATACAAACGTCACCATTTTAATTTTATATATTTATTTTATCTCAATTCTATAATCTATCCTGTTATCAAGCGAAATCTTAAGCGGAACTTATCAAAAAGTTGTCTTTCCGGACTTGACAGTGGGTTCAACTTGGCTATTTTGCATTGAAATTGATAATATTATCAAATGTTTTCTTGCGAATGATAAGAAATTAGTTTCTTAGAATTTGATTTAACTGATAAATTGGTGAAAAAAGATTGATTAACAACTGTTGAAAATGACATTTCACTTTCAATCTTCTCTGAAAATGATAAGCTATTTTTGAGAACACTTCTCAGATACAAATATACGTTTCTAGGCTAATTTTAGAGTGATCAACTTGACTCACCTCCCAGGCCAGATGACGGTCGCTGGGCTGCTGGCAGAGACGCATGGGGAAGGGTCCGTAGCGGGTGCCGCGGGGCAGATATGTCTTGGCGTAGACGCCGTTATCACGTATGTCCAGGTTGGAGACGGGCTCCCGCAGGCGGGCCATGTCCAGCTGGTGGTCCTTCTGCTCCTCAGTGAAGAGATGCTCCAAACCGGCACTGGCGCCATTGCTGACGGCTGACGAGGCGGCGTTGAGGGGCATGAGGCGCTGCTGCGTCAGCTGTGGCCGTTGCATGGCTGCGGGGCTGGGCAGCGACAGAGGCAGAGACAGAGACAGAGGCGGCGACGAGGGGGATATCGTGGGTGGCAGGTGGCGGGCGAACGACGATTCCTCCGGCCGCGTCGGACTTCCGCTTAAGTGCGCCGGCGGCAATTGGCCGAAACCCGTCGTCGCACTATTGAGATCCAAGTGATGGTGGAGATGATGATGATGCCGCACGACACTTGGATCGAAGTCCTCGCCGTTGGAGCCTGTTGCAAGAAACAAGATAAAGCAAAAGTTGACGATTAAAGTTTCGACTTTGGTCTAATCCTAATCACAGCACAAACAACAAATTATCAATTGTCAATTGTCAGTGCACAAATAGAAAGTTGTCCAGATAACTAACTGGTCAGTGGTCACAACTGGGACTGTCATATCTCTGACAAAGACAACAACACATATGCGTGGTATCTGTGTTGTCATCATGCTGTTTAATTTGGTATTTGGCTCTCTATCTCATTGATTTTGCAATTGTCGAGCACTTCACGTTGTCACTTCACTCACTTCACAATCATTCAATCAATTCATCATTATCTTTGAGTCGAGTCTCTTGGTAAGGAGTGCCCACTGTACTTGAGGTATTCGAAGCTCACCTGTAGATTGTATTACCTGTGCAGCCTGTGCAAATAATGTCGTAACTGAATTGAATTCCTCTTCCGAAACAATTCGAAATATTTATTGTTTATTCTCGATGTGGAATTTTATTTCTGCACTTGTTTTCTATTTATTTTAAAAAAGATGTGACTTGTTCAGCTGTTGCCTATCAAATAAATAGACAAAGCAAATGGATTCTCACCAACCAGACTAGACATTTGATCTGACATTTAACTCATCGATAGTCGTATACCTTCATCCACTACAAATATTGTCAATTTCAACTCAATGTCATATTTCATATTTCAACTTAAACATATTTCCCTTGTGAAGTAAGTGATTAATATAAATATATTTAAATTGAAAATAGCAATTTATTAATAGACTCTTTTGATTTTATTAAACTCCAATTTGAATGGATATTTTAATAAAGTTTTCGTAAATTAAATATCTTAATTTAATTTTAGATGGAGAACCAAAATTTATTTGACAAAATATTTTTTTATATACAGTTTTGCAGAAAAGTTAAGCTTTTTAAAAGTAAAATAAATTGATATTTAAAATTAAAGCAGAACTTTTGGATTAATGGATTTGTTTCTTATTAATTTGAAAATTGGTATACAAATTAATATCCTAAGAATCTTTTTATATTTTTAAAGAAATACTCAGCTGAGTATTTTGAGATTATTAAATCAAAAGAGTCTATTAATATATTATATACATATATATAATTTAATTAAAAAAAAATTTGGGTTGGTATTAAATTTAAATGGATAGCTTTTTAAAATGTATTTATTTTAAATTTTATATTAATTATTTTTAGCAAAATATTTTCAATGAACCCTTCGTTGAGTATTTTAATTTTTTAATTATAATCGTGGAAGAATTAATATCCTTAACTTCAATATAATACTCATTTCTATAAGAATAGAGCTCAGATCATAAGTATTTAATATTTAATTCTATTCGCTCTACCGAGCTCAGTCCTTCCATGACTAGACTGTAAACTCATCCAAAGAGAACCCACACAGTCGAGAGATAAACAAGAGACAAGAAAACACTTGTTTGAAAACGAGAGACACAAAAGTTGCAACAAATTACGCACCGATTATTTATTTATTTATTTGTTTTTGTTTTTGTGCTTTTGTGATTGTTGTCTGAGGCTTGTACCTACCGCCTTATTTAAACACTTGAAACTAAATCGTAATTTGAGCTGTTAGACAAAAAATATGACAACGGCTGTCCAACTTACAGGCCAACTACTTGCCCATAGACCAGATAAGAAACCAAACGAAAATGAAAACGAGCACGAATACCCGAAAAAGATATCGAGCAGTCAACACTCGGCACTCAATACTCAATACTCTATACTCTACATTCTACACTGTACACTCGACACGGCAACAGTAATAGTAATAGGTAGTAGAAGTAACATAAGAACTGATGATAAGTATCTGCCAGTATAAATAAGCCGCACACGCAAACAATGGAAGGTGGTCAAGTAAACAAATAACCAACACAAAACCAAATACCAATCCTCAACAACCTGACAACTTTCGCACTTCCTTGGCACACGCTATTTGCATATCGAATAGCAACAACAAAATCCACCCACAAATCTATGTATATCCATATCTATATCATCTTGTGAACCTCCGACGGCGCGGCGTCTTTCGCACCCATCTGAGAATTGTATTTGAAGTGCTCTCAAGTGCCGCATTTTCTTCACTTTTTTTCCTTCCTCATATGTAGTCTAGAGTTAAGATCGTCTAGCTATTCAATTTCGTAGTATCGATTGACATTTAAAACTGTTGCGATGAGTAGCTTCCACTTACAAGTTTGTTTAATCGACTATCATGACTACACATTATTCACTCAAATACTTGGGCACATGTGTTTTTGATTCGTCTTTGCTATTTCTGAGGTCCGCTGCTAATTACTTTAGTTAATTATATTTGTTGGGGTTGGTTTTAAAACTAGCCTCAACTTGATAAGATTCCAATTTGTGAGTCATTAAAGATGAAAGCTGCTTTCGCAAATTGCAACAAAAGCTGTGTGAAAGAACTAAAAGACTAGGGGAAAACTATTAAAAGAATATTTTGAGAATGAAGGATATAAGATGGCAAAACTAAGTGCCTCATATATTAAGGCATAAGTTTCTTTCAATCTTTGATATAAATAAAATCTACATCGTTATGTTTCAGTTAACAAAAGATACCTTTTTAATAATATATGTTATAGTTTTGTATCTTTATCATGCATTTAATTACAGTCAAATACAAGTCTCAGATACCTTCCATATTGTGTCTAAAGCACATTTGAGGCATAGATATTTTATATATATTTTTAAGTAGACTTTACTGAGTGAATAATCCATACTATTTAATTACCAGCTATCAGAGATTGTATCTATGATAACTTTTAAATGACAGTCAATTGTTTATCTGGTTCCGTACACGATTTTGTCACTCACAGAAATCTTCAGTCTATCACACGTCTGCACTGACACACAATGAATTCCAAACTGAATCAGTTTTCTCAATATAGACAAGTCGAGTCAATATATGTACATATATCCGAGAGGTTTGCACATTGCTGCAATTATTTGTGGCAACATCAAGTGGTAACTCAAAACGAGGCATTCCTCATAACAAACTGATAACTGGAGCACACAGAAAGCACACTGAGAACGGATAATCCATAAAGACGATAGATATATGAATTTCGTTGTGTTTTTCTTTTTTAAAACCAACCTGATATAACAAATCGATTTAATAACATGATTTCTTTAAGTGTTGCGCGTTTCTCTTGTAATTATCACAATCCGAATGTAAATGTTAAATTTAAATAATAATAACAAATAATCATATGCACAGGAAAACGCGACGCGACATGGCCGAAACACAGAGAGGGAGATCAGCGTTCAATTAACTGACATACACGGCGTATGATTATTATTTGTATGTTTTATATTGACGAGATATTCCTTGAAAAGTTTTCATCAATTGGAATTGATTTGGATTTAAAGCATTTGATTTGGTGTCGTCTCTATCTGCCGGTTGTCTTCACAAGACTGAGTACCGAACGGATACGTGACGCTGGCAGCGCGACGATAGCGCAAAAACGACGTCAACGTCGACGTCGACGTCAGCGCAAGCAGCAACAGCGACGGCGACAACGACGACGACAACAAAAACTGTGATTCCGATTGCGAGCGCACGGAGCGCGACCAACTGACTGACTAAGTGATGATGTTCTGACTGCAGCCAGAGACTGAGAAATGGAAGTGGATGTGGATGTGGAAATGGCAACTGGGAATGGGAATGGGAGAGGCGTCTCTTTGGTTGGTTGCTGCCACAGCCACAGGATGCCACAGCAGTGGATGAGGATGATGATGATGATGAGGATGATGAT
This sequence comes from Drosophila suboccidentalis, assembly GCA_037043435.1. NCBI lineage: Eukaryota > Metazoa > Arthropoda > Insecta > Diptera > Drosophilidae > Drosophila > Drosophila suboccidentalis. The sequence continues at coordinate 1,090,442 of JBAMBK010000134.1, forward strand.
GATCGAGCTGCTGTTTATCTGCCATACACTGCAAACAGCAGGGGATGAAAATGAGAGCGCAAGCAGCACACACACACACACTCTCAGATACTATATGTATCTGTATCTGTATCTGTAGTTGTATCTGTATCTGCAGTTGTATCTGACTACCCTGCAATTGTGCAGCTCTCGCTCTCTCTGCCTGCCGCTCTCTCTCTGTGTGTGCTTGAATCTGTGTCAGTTCTGTAAGCAGCACAAACATCATTATCAGCTTCATCATCATCATCATCATCATCGTGTGGCACGAACTGTTGTAACTTCGTTTTGCCCTTTTTCTGATTCGAATGCGAGTCGAGTCGTGGCCCGAGGCACAATTTGGACTCCTGCTGTTTTGTTGTTGTTGTTGCTGTTGTTGTTTTAGTTGTTGTTGTTGTTGCTGTTGTTGTCTGCCTGGCCACAAAAGGATAGCAAACACACACACACACACAGAGAGACACTCACGCAGACATAGAGACATATACATGTACATATACATATATATATAGTCATATATATATGCTCTCTTATTTACCCACTCAGTTTTCCTATCAGAATGCAGCAGCGCAGCAGCGGCAGCAGCAGAATCTATGTATCTCACAGATACACGACATTCCCATCATTATCATCATCATCATGATGAGAAGCAAAAAGCATTTGGTTATTTTTGCAGAGGGGAGGAGCCAGCGCAGGATAATAGGGCGTGCACATCTTCGCATTCATTATGCACACAAACACACACACACACATTTACAGCTGGTAGAGAGCTACAGATACACAAACTGAGAGATACAGATACTCTGCTGGCTGCTGCTGTCCTTTTTTCTCCCACACATCTTGTTTGCGTTACGTTTTGCGGTTTCGTTTTCGGACTATTATGGAGCCACAGTCAAACCGCCCAACCACCTTCTTGGCTCCCCCTCTCCCACTCTCCGCCTCCCTCTCTTCACGCCATCGCTCTGGCAGAACCTTTAGCAGTCAGACAGTGCCAAGTTTCTGGCTTGTGGTTTTGACTTCTTTCTCTTCCACGTGCCCCTTTTCCTTTCCCTTCCTATGTGGGGGTTGGTTTTACTTGCCACTTGCCACTTGCCACCTGCTTCTGTGCCTCTTCCAAAGCGTGCGCAATAAGCGCACATTAGCCTAATGGCTGTGTGTGTGTGTCGGTGTGTGTGTCTGTGTATTGGCCACAAAAACTCATGGCTATAATTGAAAGCGACTGCGTTGCCTTTTGGCCTGGGGGCCTTTTCACTTTGCTCACATTTCTGTTGCGCTTTTTTTTCGCTTTTTTTTTTGCTTTGTATACTGTGAGTGTGTGTGAGTGTGTGTAAGTGTGTGTGTTTGTGTGACTGTGTGTGTTAGTGTGACTGTGTGTGTGACTGTGGTTAGGCTGTGTACAAGGTTGATTTTTGGCTGTTGATTTTTGTTTGCAACTTAATTTTGTATCTGTCGACAAAGTTTTCGACACACACAAAACACAACAAAATTACACACACACACACACATATACGCGAGGCTTATGAGGTTAAGCAAGAGGTGAAAAGGGCCAAGTGTTTGTTAACTGATTCGTTGGGCAGGTTTAAGCAATTAGCAAGTCGTTAAGAATAATTCCCAAATATTTTACAGTATTAAATGATCAAAATTGAGATTATAAAATTTATGATATCTTAAAAAATGTTTAAAAATAATTAAAAAATAATAAATCTTTTAAAAATTGGTCATAAATTATTTAAAAAAATTTATAAATTATTCGACTACTGAAAATTGATAATACTAAAAAAAAGTAAAATAAAAATAATTAAAACAAAAGAATATTTATTTATAATTTAATAAAAGTAAAATAAAAATTATTTTACATGTAAAAATATGTACATTACATTACACGCAAATATGTAAATTACTAAAAATAAAAGTAATACATTTTTAGATAATAATGATCATTTTTCTTACAGACAGTTATAGTTATAAATAGTTTTCTCGCCTATTTGCCAATGACAAATCTTTCTTTTCCGATTTAGTTTTGGCCAGCAACTAATTAACAACTTAGTTGACCTCTGTATGACTTCACAGCATTAGTTTCCTGGACCTTTAACTTGACTGGACTGCACTATCGCGGACTTTAATAGCTTCCTGAGCTTTATGAGGGTGCGTAATGGCAAAAAAGAAAACAAATTAATGTTCTGATTCTGATACTGATATTCCCCAAGTGCTTAATGACGTGATCCCTTCTATACATACATATATTCCACATCAGGCACATTAACACGCGTTGATAATAATTATTATGGTATTTTCTTCTTTATTTTTGATTTTTTCGTTATTTTGTATTTCGCCTGAACCCGCATATTATGATGCCGTTATTTATTTATTGCGAAAAAAGCTGATAAAATTATCTTAAAAATTAATTCATTTTATAGATTTCTATTTAAAAACTGCGCAGTTATAAATCTACCGAGTATCTCGAATCCTTTCGTTGGAAAAATTATAAAATTATGATTTCCCACCACATTGCAAGTAAATAAATTAGATTACACGAGTCAAACATTAAAGATGTTAAACTCTTTGTGATTGGGGCAATAAATTTGTGTACTTGTTATTTATTTGCATGAGGAAAATGCCACTTAAGGGCAAGCCCCCTCATAATTTACGCCAACAATACGAAGGTGATAAAAGAGAACACGCTCATAAAATATGAATGCGACAAAAGGTGTCAGGCGAATTCGTATCTATAGCCAACATGCCTGTATCTGTATCTGTATCTATATTTGTATCTCTATCTATTTGCGTTTGTCAAACAGCAGCAGTCAATTAGGCGCACGTCGCAACTTGGTAATATCATTATCATGAGGGCACGCTAAGGGTTGCAAGGTTGCCAGGTTGCAAGGGTCGTCGGATGGTTCGTGCGGCGCCCAGACCATCCAAAAAAAAAAAAGGTCTGGGCTTCTGAGGTTCTAATAGCGTTAAATTAAAACAACATAATCAACAACGTTGCGCCCTTGTCACATAATTTAACACACACACACTGTCTGTCTGTCTGTCTCTTTTTCCAAACAGATAGAAAGGATTGGATTCTTTATTTGCATTTCGCTTTGGTCTGCATTACAAGTCAATAGCAATGGAACTGGGGTGAATGTCTCGTACATACTCATAGATAGACTCACATAATTCATCAGCAAACACGCCTCAAAAGTCAAATTTGTGTATGCATTCAAATGTAATTGTGAAATTGCCCTGCACTGATTTTACCCAGGGCTATAAATTTGTTCATCAATTGAATAGCCGATAACTATGAGAAGATACCGAAATCCGAAATCGAACATAGCTGACAAAGTAAGATAGGTAAGAAGCTAGTTCAGAACCTTAAGAGTTTTCTTAAGAAATCAAAGTAAATAAATATTTCGAGAAATTACGTAATAATCTTTCAGGAAACTTAAATTTGATGTGTAAGAAAAACTTGTGCATTTAATTTTTTATTCTCGACAAATTTTTTGACGAAAATTTGTAATTTTGTAACATTTTAACTTATTATCAGAAATATACGAAAAAGTACGTTTTTAAGCTAATTTATTAAAGAAAACCTTCCAAAAGACTTTTTAGTCTAGCTACGTTTAAAAATTGCATTGATAAACAAAGAGAAGAAATTTACAGGCCTGTTCCGGTTTTCACTTTTTATTTTATAGCATTTAGTGAAATACATTTATTCACTTTGCATTTAGACAAAGTATTTAAATATGTCAGTTTTTAAATTTATCGGCCTTAAACTCATTAACTCAAAGTGATATCAATCCGCAAAATTACGCCAAAATGATATTAGAACAAGTTAAAGAAATTCACTTCCGCAAAATCTTACCGAAAGTGAGAACCGGAACAGGCCTGTTAGTCTTCGTAAAGTAACTTAAGTAATCAACTATGTATATCTGAGTTTTCACAGGGTTGATTTCTGTATAATAAGAGATAAAATTGTCACCTTGACAAAATTCGCTTTATAAAAATGGTACACTGAAAAACAGACCATTTTCTAAAATCAAGAACATTCAGCTTAAATATTTTGTTCTTGAAATAAGAATATTTACAGACCAAATTACTAAAACTAAGAATATTAATCTTGAAAAATCGTAAGTTCTTAATTAAGAATAAAATTTTCAAATTTTAATATTTTGTTCTTAATATAAGACCATTTTATGACCAAATTACTAAAACTAAGAATATTATTCTAATCAAATCTTAAGTTCTTTATATAAGAATAAAAATCTTAGATCTTTTTCTCTTAACAACAAAACACTTTTTGAGGCTTAGAATTCACAACTGGTTCTAGCGCCTTAAACATGATATTAGGTTTGGATCGCTGGTCAAGTCAGCACAACGGTACTGATGATAGAGATTATCATATCTTGAAACAGCTATACACCGAGCCATGCTCATTGCGTTCTGCAAGTGTTTTGTGTGTTGTTGTTTGTTGTTTAGTGTCACATCGACATTACTAGACCTCAAGTTAACTAAAACTTACTTCATTCTTCTAAAATGTTAAAAAGCTTAATCTTTATTTGAGACTTTTTGTCTGGAGTATTCAAAACTTTTAGGTCTATAAATAAGAACATATAATCTTAAAAATATAAAAAGTTTGAAATGTTCTTAGAATCAAGATGTGCTTTCTAACTTCAAGATTTTCATGTTCTCGACGCATTCTTTAGACCAAAGTACTTAGTTCTGAGACCAAAATATTGATTTAAGATCCTGTTTTTATCAGTGTATAAATATTAAAACTGAGCTATTTATCTAAACTTCTTTCAATTGTCTAGATTAACTGGTGTTGCAATGCTTCTATTTTTATTTCTATCCATACTTGAATTCATTTTACGCGCCAAATGTCCAACTGTGCGAATGCGAATGCGACTTGAATGTCCTCAGGCGTTGACCTGACTTGCCCCGCACCGCACCGCACCGCTCTGTTGCCTGTATCTTTGGCTTGAACTTGAACACTTCCTTGAGTTGCCCCATTTGTGAACTCACTGTGTTTTTCACTCTCCTTGTGTCTTGTGTTCAGTTCTGGGTCTGTCGTCTATAATTAACTCAGCTGGATGGTTGATCTTTGACTTTAACTGTCTGCACAAGGACAATGGATCTTAAGAATCGTACAGCAGCAGCTTTTGTGAGTACTCGTACTAGTACTCATACGAATACTCATGCACAGACTCGTATTCATATGCGTATTCGTAAACTGATTTGTTTGTGTGCTGCCCCCTTTTATTATTTTCTTTTTTTATCCAAAAGTTCTTGAAGAAATCAAAAGTCGTCGTCGTCGTCGTCTCGTTTATTGTTCTCCGAGTGGTTCCGAGTGTAGGCAATGCATACTGTACAGTGGTTATATCTGCCTTGGCTGATCTTGTAAACCTTACGTTATTTCAATTGTGTGTCTTATTGACATGCCAGGACTTTAACTTCGACGGCTGCTCCTGTTTCCACTTCTGCTTCTACTTCTGCTTCTGCTTCTGCTTCTGCTCCTGCTCCTGCTGCTATTTCCATTCTCATTGTTATACGGAACGGAAGTCGTCCCTTTTGGCACACAAATATCCCAAAAAAAAAAAAAGTAAAAATAAATTTCAACTCAATGCGAAGTTCTCAAGTCAAATTCAAGTAGTCTACTCGTTAGGGTCAGGCACTATATAATTATAACGAGGTCAAATGAATGCGAGATGATGTGCAGATGATGTGCGATGCATTGCATTGCGCCCAGTAGGCGTGGCACGTAACTTAATACGAGCCCAAAGCTGCAATCTCACTCTCACTCGCTTCCTCTCTCCCTCTTCCTCTCCCTCTCTCTGCGTATCTTTCTGTATCTCTCCTCCCTCAGCTGGCACGCGTTCCTAGTTGCATGCAATTAGCAATGTGCACCGGAAGAAGCTGCAACCCAGGAAGATCCGCAGTTGTCTTCTGGCCTACAGACATCTGCCTTCTTTACCCCGGCGTAATTCTTGAGGTTCCGCAAATAATTGAAAATGTCACTCACTTGTGTAACCCTTGTACTCCGTTTATTCGCAAATCCTCTGCTGACCAGGTAAACTGCACGTTACAATATATTTTACAACATTTTTATCCTTTTTCCCTTTATTTTGTATTTTCACTCAATTTTATTTTTTTTTATTTTTCTTTAATTAACGTGAGAAAACCGCTTGAATTATTATTTTCATTAAATTTTTTTTTCTTTTTTCATATATTTTGTTTGCGAATTTATCTCCTTTATCACACATATACACACACACACAGTTTTTGAGCGTGTTGCAGGCACAACCCAATTGATCACACACTATGCGTTCCACTGGCTCCTCGGAAATTGATCGCCGAAGTTGCAGAGCCCCCTTAAATGAATGAGCCGACGGCGCTACGATCCACAAAACTCTCACACACAGACACACACACACACATACGTTAGAGTCGCACGCGCACACACTCGAACTTAGAGGAGCAAAGATCTCGTAAGTAAAAAGAAGTGGAAAAGAGAGGAGAGACAGAGAGAGTGAAAACGCTTCAAACTTGATGACAAAGTTTTTCTCTATGTTTTTTAAAAAAAACTTTTTTTAATCGGTTAAAGAATAATACATATAATATGAAACCTCCAAAATTATTACGAGCATATACCCAACTGAAGTGCCTGTGATATCAACAAATACTCGAAGCTGCACTGTTCGTGCGTAGCGACTTCGATGTCGACGCTCGACGTCGACGCCGACGCCGACGCTTACGAATTGGGAGCAGCAACAAAAACATGAAACAGAATAGAAAACAACAACAAAACAGTTGAAAGCACGTCGTCCACAGCCTTTGCGTGTGACAGAGCGAGACGGGTAGTGAGCGGGGGCAGGAGGTGGGTGTTAAAGGGGGACAACTCATAAAATATGAGCACTTGACTCTCTCACTTTCCTACTCTCGCCCCCACCCTCAGCCATGGCATGTTCCTTTGCTCTTCGCTTCACGCTGATCGCGTTTTCTATTGAAAAGTGTACTATGCACTCTCTTCTTGTTGTTGTCGATGTTGTTATCGTTGTTTTTGTAGTTGTTGTTGTTGTTGCTGTTGTTGTTTTATAGGCAGTTTGTGGTTGAGTCGTCGTAAATGCAACCAATCCACTTACTATCTATTTTCTAATATGAAAATAAACACATTAACGATTAAACAGAAATTCATGCAGCTGGATGCGACTAAGTGATACCCTAATAATATTCAAACATTTTTGATAAAAAAAAAACATAACTCTGTAAATTGATTTCTTAACTTTTGTTGATTGACAAGTGAGAATTTCGAAAAAAAATGCTATTGATTCATTTTGATATAATGAAAAAACTATGAAATTTGAATTTAAGGCTTAAATTTAACTAACCTTGTGATTGATACCCTGTATGTACAAATGACAATGTAACTGATTAAAAACAATATTGTAAACAGTTTGGCAATCGATAAAGATCATCTATACAAAAACTCAATAATCAATAATGTAGGAGACATTGCAATACCCTGTAATGAGTAATATATTATTTTATAGGGTGTCTATTATTAGCAAAAGTGTTGCCAATTACAAAACTGTTAAAGACCCAATAGTTATCAATATCTGAGTATACATCTTTTATGAATGGAAACACTAGCTCTATCTTTACAACTTCCAATGATAAAAAATGTAGGGAATTTTAAAAGATAAAATGAAAAGGATATACACAGTATGTAAACTATATGTTACTAACCCTTTTTCCATTAGAATATGAAAGATGTTTTTCTTAAGATTGCCTCAAGTCGTATATCAATATATGCGGGTCGTATCACAGTTGAGTATCTGTCATGTAATGGGCAACTGTAAATAAAGACAAAAGTCCCACACTCATAAACAATGGTCCAATGACAATTGAGTGACAGTAACGTCGATAAAGTAAAGCCCCTTCGTATACAATATGAAGAAAGATATAGGATAGGAATACACATACATATGAGTATACAAACATTTCCCAGTAAGTTCGAATCGAATGTAAACACACAATTATCTCACTGAACTACTCACACTCACAATATATATATAGGATATATGTATATGGATATATATATATTTTAAAGAGGCAGAGGCTGCCTTGACGTAATGTTTATTGTAAACAAGCCACAACGCGTAGTAGGTCGATAGATAAATCTCCTCCTGGAAACCCCAAGTTGCAAGTATAATTATTTTTTTTATTCAACTTTAGCGACACAATGCGAACTCTGACTGACAAACTTTGAGTGATTCGAGTGAATACGTTGAATACCCGGACAAGTTAAGGCGATGACAGAGAGCGATTGATTATGGCCAGTTTAGAAGGTGCTTAACTTTATTAGCCATCATATAATTGGTGGTATATAACGCATACGCAGGGTCTGCTCGTGGCTATCATTTCTTCTATCTAGACAACATTTTTAATTTTTATCTGCAACACACTTGCACACAGGCACGAAAACACTTTTGCTTTTGCTTGCTTTGAGGGGACAGTAAAAGGTTGTAGCCTCTTTCGAGTGTCGAGTGTCGTCGAATCAAGCATATAAATGTTCAAAGTATTCGATAATAAATTGTCGAAATTGGAAGAATAATTCGGCTATTGTAAATTCATAAATATATCAGGTGCTGGTCTAGCGATGGGGCAACAATACAATACAATAAAACTGTTGCACAGACGATATCATCGAGCGAAAGGAAACACGAGTCAGCCAATGATTATGGAGTACTCTACAACAAGCAACCTCCAATTGTTGTATGTTTAACCCAGTTTCCAGTTTCATCGAAGACACACATTGTCAGCTTTTAAGGGCCGCAAAGTTAAGGTAGCAAGTCTCAAGAAAGGAAAAGAAAGAAAGAACACACTTTCAACGTACTTATGTAGAGGATCTAATCAAGTTTATGGAGCATCCATGCTTTGATAGCAACAGCTATAAAGCGTCTATATAAGCATAGCACTAACTGATAATCGTAATCTTGATCCGTAGCTTATCTGGCGTTTATCTCTGGTCGTTCAGGGTGCCAAAAAAAATTGTTATTTTTATAATGTACTGGGAACCAGTCGGAATGAACCCTGAGACTCAATCCATTGTCTACTGCGAATATACATATGGAGGGTCTATCAGGTCTATCTGGTTCTTGGCGTCTTCCATTATCTGCACTCGAGTTGTAAATATTATGAAGGCGACACTTTTATTTTGATATATTTATGGCGCTCTAATGTGCATTGAGAAACAACATCGAATTGAATAGGTCTATAAGGTCTACGAATACGAATACGAATACCAACTTCGAATAGGTGTACTCATTATATCGTTGTATACTCGTACTATGCTGTCCGCTTCGAGTCTTCACATTCACATTATCAGCCACAAAATGTTATGTTTTATGATGCTATATATATAGAGCTATTTCTTGCCTAATTGAATGATATGATAGCGGGTTTTAGAAAATATTTTAATAGCTCTTAATACAATCGATTCAGAGGTAATAAAACGCTGATACCGCTCTAATTGATATGACGATACGCTACGATGACAAGTAAATGTAAAAGCCATTTCGGCTGTTCTTGCGAATTGTTTGATTTTGGGTTTTTTTTTACTATACTAGGTAATCTTAAAAAGGCGAGTAGAGTTAACATTAATTTAAGCTAGTTCACATTTCCAGTAAGTCTATAAAATGTATATAAACTAAATTAATTTATTAAATCTCAATATCTCTGGATAAAATGCAGATCAAAACATCCTAGCAATCGAAAAATGGTATTTCTTAGTCGAGCACTTTATCGACTAATGGAAAACTCAGTCCTTTAGTTAGACTGATGTTTATATTTAAAAGTGAATACCCTTAGATTGGTTTGTCATATATCATGCCCGCAGATGAGACCGCTTAGAATCACATGTTACCACAAGATCTATATATACTTATATATACAGATTGAACTTGAGATTATTGAATATGCACATGTGATTTACCCGCATTTTTGACTTCGACAAATAGCCATTATATCCCGCTGCCCCAAGTCAGCAAAGAATTGAAGCACATTCCCCAAGGGTAAAAACAAATGCGTCAGATCGTGATTGGGAGCAATTTATTGAATCATTGCAATAAGCACAAAACACAAGAAAATCAAAAGGAAGCGGGCACTACGGACGGTTCTATAACTATGTCGGCCCTGCCGGAAACCTCTCATATACTATATATTCAATAGAATCATAGAGCAGTTCTATTCTATTTAAGTAAATGACATAACATAAAGATAGCTGGCATAAAATAAATCAGAAATCCCCTACTTAATATAAGTGTATCTTTAAATAAGTGTATCTGAAAATACTATATGTGTATTTAAATAATATTGTTTCGCAACTTTTCAGCCTGACTTATCGGTCTTCCAACGTTTTCAATGTCAGTTGATTACAGACAGTTGCCATCCGTATCCGATCCAAAAGCAGAGTTCCACAAAACAGAACAATTCATCTCGTTGCTAAATGGCTTTCGGAAGTTTTGTGACTGATAAGCCAAAATGGACAGAGAGACAGCGAGAGAGAGAGGGAGAGAAAGATAGAGAGACTTGGCAACGAATCTCTGCTTAAAATAGAACTAAATGATTTTGTCACAGCTTTGAGAATTAACATGTGCAATGCGTCGCAGCATTTTGTTATCTGAACACGAAACAACGAACCAAATTTTAACTCATTTCGTTCAGGCTCCAAAAAGAAACCCACAACAATAACAAAGCCGAATAATTGAAAATTAACTTTGCTAGTACATGAAACAGATGTCGGACATTATCTAAGACTCGGGTAAACAGATTTAACGCAAATCTCTCTGGAATATCGATTTGTACTTAAGAAATTTATAAAACCTAAAGCCCGCATTAAATGCAAGTAGTTTAATCATTATCTCAAGGGAATTCAATGGCAATTTATATTTAATTTAAAATTATTTAAATATGTCAATATGCTTAAAGATTAAAAAAACTACATTCCTAATAAAAAAAAAACATTTTTTACTGGTACTTTATATTATATTAGTTTTAAAAATTGTATTAAATATGTTAATAATGCCATTTTCTAGAGGATAACAAATAAAAATATAAAAATTTTACAAAATATCATTGTATAGGGTCGCTTATTATCCGATCAGTATGAAATATTATGGATAAAAAGATGACTTAAAAAAAAAATGCAATATAAAATCTACTCTTGTATCCGTTTTTGACTGAAAAAATTTAAATTTGTTGACTAAAACTTTGAATCATAGAATTTAGATATAAAATAAGTAGGGGTGCAACAGGAATCGCTTTCGCTTGAATTTAACATAAATTTCTTACAAACTTAAGTCAAATTCAAGTGGAAGAGATTTCTGTGGCACACGTGAATATGTGATAATTGTCTCTAATAATCTTTGGATGAAAATATCTATATTTTGTCACAAAATTGTAGGGTATAAATATTATAATAAACAAATTATAAAAAGTTAGTTAGTTCAATAGAAGTGAAATATACAAGGGTGCCACAGAAATCGCTATCGATTGAATTTCACTGGAATTTGTATGAATTTGAAGTGAAGTTCAAGCGAAGCGATTTCTGTGGCACCCCCGATATATTCCACAGAGTTCAATAGGTCATATTCAATGGATATTACTTACCTTGACTTAGTTTTTGTGCAATCGCTTTGGATCGCATTATAATCTCGAGCAGTGACGTCATTAATGCGGAGAACGTTAAGTAAAGCACATAATAAATCCGTTAAGGAGAGTTCAAGAGTTCAGGCCATTGACATTGAAATGCACTAAAAGGATAAGTCTCTCTGAGTGTGTGTGTGTTTGTTTGTGTGTGTTCACATACAATTAGAAATCACAACTTAAATCAAGCGACACAATTTAAATTTGCATACAAAAAGAGGAATACCCTGGGCAGAGAGGGGTATGTGGTTAGGGGCGGAGGTGGGGGAGGCGGCACAGGCTGTGTGGACGACTTTAAAATGTGGCCAACACACAAAATTCTTGGCAAATGTTTTTCCCTGTGGTTCTTTTTTTTTTGCACACGCGTTTCACTGTACAGTAAGGCCTGACGGCAGGCGCTTGACGCGGGCGGTGGGTGGCGAAAGGCGAAAGGCGGGAGGCGGGGGTGTGATTGGAAAAAATATTTATCGACGACAACAACAAGGGAAGACCGACGGCACAAAAAAGTGTTGGCAAAGTTGTTGTGCTGCAGCTGAACTGAAGCGCGTTTGTCAGAAAAAAGTTCAACTTAAGGCACACCGAAAAAACAGAACGCAGCAACAACAATAATAATAACAACAAGACTAAGAACAAGAACAACAACAACTTTGGCGCGACTCCGACTGTGTGGCACACACACCTGCCCATTGAAGCTCCTCAGACGCGACTGACGACGGCGACGACGGCAACGGCAGCGGCAACGGCAGCGGCAACAACAACGACGACGACGACGGCGTCGACAACGAGAACTAAGACTACGAGTATTTCGTCTATGTGTTGCTGCTGCTGCTGTTGCTCCCACTTCTGCTTCTTACTCTTGTTGTTGGCTATAGTTTTTTTGCTTTTGTTTTTTTGCTTTACGTATTCAAAAGTTTTTTTCTTTAGTCCGCAGGCGGCGCTTGCGGCCGCTGATTGCGACTGACTACGCGACGGCGACGGCGACGTTGGCGGTGGCAATTATGGCGGGGCAGGACAGGCCAAGTTCTCCAAAGCTAACCACCAACCACATAACACAGCACAGCCAAGGCACGCGTAGGTGTTGTGACTGTATGTGTGTGTGAAAGGACACTAACGATGAGAACGCAAACTTGGGTGGGAAGGGGGTAGAGGCAGAAACAACGGCGACGTAATTCATGCAAATGAAGTCACGCAACACAGACACAGGTAAGACGACGTCAGGACTCTGCCCCATTCCAAAGGACGACCATTGGCCAGCACAACCACAGCACCGGAGCACCACCGCAATCAGCGGGGCAAATGGGCCAGCGAACTGTTGCTTGGTAAGTTGACAGAAGCCAGTCTCTAAATAATAAACTTTTAAATTCTCTAAAGTTCCAAAAAATAAAAATTTAATCAATAATAAGTGTTTTTTTTATAAATTTTGTAAAGAAAAAACATAAATTTTATTATAAACATTTTTATTTTTTATATTTCTAGGGTTTCCTTTAAACAGCAAGTTATTCTTCTATTAATTCTCCATTATTATTAATAATAAATACATCTTAAAAATAGTTAATTCACTAATCTAGCTAATTTTCAACATTTTCACAGCTCAAAACACATTAATTGGTTCCTTAGCTGCTTCTGTACCGAATTTCAGCAACAATAGACACTAGCAAACCCCTTGAAACCTTTAAAAATGCCGAATTTCCTTAAGTTATCATACTTTTATTGTACTTTATATTAAAAAACTTTAATCTATTTATCCTGAGTTGATATATCAAATTTCAGCAACATTACTTGAATAGTTTCCGAGTTATTCGACTGAACCACTTGAGAACCAGTACAAAAAATCTTTAAAACTAACGAATTTCCTTCAACAACATAGGCATGTTAGCCATAAAATTTCCATATTTGACTTTTGCAACTTTTTCTAGAGTTGTACAGCTCAGTTGTAGTCAGTACTTCAATTGCCATTTGGCCCCTCGACCCTCGCATAACCTTGCTATCTCTGCCATCTATCTATATGCCTATGGCACTTAGTAAAGCCCGACAACCCATGAACATGCCTATAAGGCCCACTGCTAATGAACAGCCCTCTGACCCAACGCTGGCCAGCCAATGGGCAGACAAATGGTCAGTCGGACCAAGGACCACCCTCTTGGGCAGTCAAGTGGCAGCTAGACAGGGGGGCGCTTGAAAGAGAGGGAGAAAGAGAGTGGGTTGGGGGGCGGTTGACTTTTGCCTGCTGCATTTGTCGCCTGCGCAGGCCGCGTGTCAGTCGTTTGTCATAAGTGTCCCCTGTCCCCTGTTCCCTGTTCCCCTCCATCAACATTTCAAGTGCTTTGCAATCAATAGGACATCCTCCCCTCCCCTTCGCTCCCTGCCCCACCCCTGCCGGAGTGTTCTATCACCTGCCCGAAGCAGTCTGCGCTCCAATTTCAGCGCATTTCTAGCATTTTTTTCGTATTACGAGAATACTCATAATAAAAGCAACTCAGGCGAGCGAAAAACATTTGTTTTGCCATGTCGTAAAATATGCAAAGATTTTGCTTAACTCTTGCCAATTGTTGTTGTTTGTTTGCTGTTATTATTGCTCTTGTTGTTGTTGTAGTTGTTGTTGTTGTATTTTTTTTGGCAGCTTTATGGTACGTATAATTGTTGTAAATGACTCGCTATCCAAATGTGTTGCGCCCTATTAATATTCACAATTTTATTAGTGTTTATCTAAGTTTTGTGTGTAGTTTCGGGGCGCCATAGAAAACTCGGCCACTAATCTGTACGTAATATCCCCCATTCCAGTATTGGTGTGGTGTGAAGTCCATTGTTCTAATTATAAGTGCACTTGATCTTGCTTTTAGCCCACGTATACAATCTACGTACATGAGATTTGCCAATTCCAAGGTGACCTATAATATATTTTTTACTTACATATATCATTATATCATTCAGTTGGCATCATTCAGGCCATGTCGACTCAGAATGAAATCATTTTCTCAACTAATTTCCGAAGAAAGTAGAATGCACACATATTGTATGTAGAACGGAAACCGTTAAAGTAAAAGTAAAAAATATAAAAGTATAATTATTATTATTTTATTTAAAAGATATATTGAATATATTAAGATTTTGAATAGTAATTAATGTCAAATTTGAAAATGTTGTAAACCTTTTTAATAAAGCTAATTTTGACAAGCTAATTTGACTATCTTTTAGATAAATAAGAATATGATTTGCCGCAATAAAAATAGTTTAACAATTACCTTTAAATTACTTGCCAAAATTCGAGGAAAGAGGTCAAATTAATTAAAATAATTAAAAGTATTTCATTAATTGTTAACACTCCTTTCATAAAAAGCTTCTAACGCATTTACCAATTCAAATATTCAGTGTAGGAGCAGCATATTGACCTCAAATACTCGTATGTTGCCTTAATTAAGAGCTGAACACATTCATAGTACATACTTGCAAACACGCATACATATGTAGGACTGAATGAAGGCCTCTTTCATTAAGATGACGACCCATAAGAAAATTCTCATTAATTTCAGTGCTGGGGCAGCAGACAGCGCATAAATGGCGAGCGAAAACATCGGGTGAAGTATGCTGTGGAGTTTCTAGAGGGGATTGGATGGGGAGCCAGTTGCATTGCATCGGTAATATGAAATAATTTAGCGAACATTTAATTATCAGGAAAAACGACATACACACACATTACATAAAATACATACTCGCCCGAGTGTGTGTGTGTGTGTGTGCGTATACATACACATAAAGAGAGATGCAATTTGCAGAATGAGGTAATCGTAAAGTGCAGCACCGCAAAAGTTTCAACAAAAGCTCCCCTTCTGCTGCCCCTTCATCAAACGCAGCTAACATCTGCCCAGCTCATATACACAGGCAGAGACACACGCACACATCAACACAGCCACAGACACAGACACAGACACACTCATAGAGTCATTGCTACTCACACACGCGCACAAAAACGAAAAACGAACGTTTCTGACTGGCGGGCATTCACATGGTCGTTGTTGTTGTTGTTTCTGTTGCTGTTGCTGTTGTTTTGTTATAGCCATCGCCATCGCTGGTTGTGTGTGCGCTGCCTGACGTCTCTTATCTCTTGCCCATTATCTCTCTCCCCAACAAAAAACATCACGACAGCAGCAGCAACAACAACAAAAACAACTTCAACAGAAGCGACGCGACGAGAGTGTCTGTCATTCGTTTGTCATCGTCATCGACTGCCAGCGCAGTTGGCAGCCGCAGCTCCAAACCCGAGCTGCTCTCTCGCTCTCACATGCTGTCTGTATGCGTGTGCTTTGTGCGTCTGCGCTTTAGTTCAGTAGGTGGAGCTTTGCGAAGAGAGACACAGAGAGTGAGAGAGTCGTGGCTGTGTTTGTAACTCTCAATTCGCCGTTGTGCGGCGAATTAACAATTGCTGACTGTCTTGCAGCACTTTTTGCTGCCCCTTGGTGTTTTTTGATTAATGAAGTGTGTTAAGAGGCCAAACGACGAGGCAAACTGTTGCAATGCCAACGCAGACGACGACAACGACGACGACGACGACAGCATTGGCCTCACCAAGGACAATGCCTGCGGCCAGCCCCAAACGAGTCCTTGATAGGGGTTAGGTTAGCCACATGTTAATCAAATCGGCCAGTTTTACCGACGGCAAACTGGGCACACCCACGCACATAGGCGTGGCATAGACAGTCATCGCCGCAGTCGCTGCAGTTATCATATCTCTCTATCTCTGTGTCGCCGCAAACGTTAACGCTCTGCTGCTGCTGCTGTCGCTGTCGTTGTCGCTGCTCATTTTGCAAGTTCGCTCTCTTTTATCTCTTCACTATGGCCATCCCGCTCGCTCATCTGTGGCACTGCTCTCACACTTTGACCAGCGTAATGTGCTCCAAAATGTCGCCACTGTCGTTGGTCCATTGATGTGCGCTGATAGGGACAGCAGAGAGGCAGCGACGTCGACAGAAGCAGCGACACTGGCAGCGCTTCAAAATGGCGTTTCTGTGTGGGTAGAATTATATACATGTGTTTGTATATAAGTGAGATACATAGCAGTCTCCTCGCCATCCTCTGCACCTTATATCACTCGGCAGATACATACAGATACCTACAAATATACGTATGTATATAGCATGGACATAACGCCAGACACGAGTATCTTGGACACTGCTCTGCAACTTTCTTGTGACAACGAAAACAAACAAACAACAACAACAACAAACAAAACCTCAGGCAGCTTCGCTCTGCTTTAATGATACAGCTGTCACAGCAGCAGCAGCAGCAGCTTCCAACGCTGGGTTTTATGTCTTCATTAACTGAAAAGTTATGAGCCATAAGAGGCACTGCCTCTCAGGCATAGACATTACTAGGGGTGTGTGCGAGGGGAGTTCGAGGAGTATGACCACAGCATCTGTGTGCGGTAATTGGGGACTGTCGGGTGACAATGGCAACCAGAAATCACAGCGACAGCGAACGACAGTTCCCCATTCTCGTGGTCAGGGCGTGCAAAAAAATGTTGAAAAATTAAAACAACAACACGGCTAACAACAATGGCAATAACAGTAAAAGTAACAACAACAGTCAGTGAATATTTCTGATCTGCGTCATGGTAATCAGTTTTAATACCCTTTACACAGAAACGACTCTATAAAAAGTGTTTTACCAACCGCCGTGTAAAGTTAATACAAGTCATATGTATCACAGATAATCATTTTTTATTATTGTCATCTTACTCATTTTCCAATTATTAAGATTTTATCTTTTCTACCAATAAAAAGATGTCTCAGGTATTGAGATTATATGTATAATAATTCTCATAATCATAAAAATAGAAATAAATTAAATATATTCCATAGTATTTAGCCTAAATAAAGTAGTTTTTAAAATATGAATAAATGCATTCACAGGGTATCAACTAGCCGACCACTGCTGCTTTATAGTATGACTCTCTGTTATAACTGCGGGTAGCATGTAGCTCCTTGACAGCGCACAGTGGTCTCGGGCAATGCAAGCAAATCATTGTAAAGAAGATTAAATTTAGATTTGGAGGCCACATATTTAATTTTATAGATTATACATATATAAAAGTATATATAAATCCAGCATAATGTTTAATCTTAATCCTGTGGCTCTAATGCTGCGGTTCTAAGCTAAAGATTTGTCATTCTTCAATTAATCTTAGCAATGATTACTCGTTTTTATGTAGCTTACTTTGTGTCATTACAACTTTTGTTGCTTGTTTTGTTTATAGAATTTAAAGTGAGTAATCCAAGAACTTTTTAATTATAATGTGAATTTTTTGCTTTATTACTGATTGTCTTAAGTTAAAAAATTAAACAAATTGAATTAAAATGCTTGAAGTATCGTAAATTTAAAATGTTTTAATATAAAGTCAATTTTCTCTTTATTACTGATCGTAAATCAAAATAATTTAAATCTAAAATGCTTTAATAGTCTTAAATCTTAAACTAATATTCCTAATATACAAAGATATTAACTGTTTATTTATTATAGCAAAGTTTTTAACTTACGTCACAAATCCATGAAAACGATGGCAAAATTGCATGAACTTGGCTTCGAATTGCTTCCGCATCCTCCATATTCTCCAGATCTGGCCCCTAGTGACTTTTTCCTATTCTCAGATCTCAAGATAATGCTCGCTGGAAAGAAATTTAGCGCCGATGAAGATGTAATCGCCGAAGCTGAGGCTTATTTTGAGGCAAAAGACGAATGGTACTACAAAAATGGTACCCAAAAGTTGGACGATCGCTATACTCGCTGTATTGCCCTCAATGGAAACTACGTTGAATAAAAAAATCGAATTTTGGCAAAAAAAATTAGTTTTTCTATTAAAAGATACGAACTTTTCAGCCCAACTGTTATATAAAACGTTTTAAAATTTCTATGATAATCTAAAATTTCAAGTTTTCGTTAAGTTTTTAATCGACATGGCACCACAGTGGCAACGACAGTTTTGCACGTTGCGTTGATAACTCATTTCACGTGTCTAGATAGTATTACTTACAACACTCAGAGCTGATGTCGCTGACCATGGGACATTGACGTTGCCACGGAACAGGGGCATCAGGAGACGCTTGGGAGGCTGGAAGAGAGTGCTGGAAAACTGAGAGACTGAGACTCAGAGACGTTACTGATGCTTGCCCTTTTTTTTTTTACTGACGCTCGTAAAACTGAGCAGTATTTGCAGTAGCATTGTTGTTGTTGTCGTTGGTGGTTTTAGTGGCTGTCGTAGGAAGTCATCAAAAACTGTTGTCGTTCCAAGTCGTCCAATATTCTATGCTTGATTCCACACAGGTCTCACTAGTTAACTTCGCTTCACTGATGCGCTTTTTTCAATTTGTCACGTACGGTAGATTTTTCAGTTCGATATTCGTTTGCTCATTACATCTACAACTATGGAGACAAGGGCAGGAGTTGAAGGAGCTCGGAAAATGAAGGTTGGAGGGGGTGTGGAACACACTTAATAACAAATTAGTATTTATGAAATTCATAGAATTATTCGTTTGTCCCGCTAATCTATAAAAATCGCACTGGGCTTGCATGTGGAGGGTCTATCTAATTATGCAAGATTTGCAGGGTCTGTCCAAAGTTAGAAAGTTCGTTTCTAGGCCAATACTATAGTATATTTTGTACAATATACATTAAATTTGTGCGACGAGTCTATGATGTAATGTTGACTAAATTATGACGTTGGTCAAAACGTGCACTGGACACATTTATCATTTGGTGGGGAGACTCCGGAGAGTCCATACCGACCGACCGACAAGACCCGAATGGCAAAAGCAATAATAACTTTATGTCTTTTGGCTTTTGCTTGGTGGCACTGCGAGCACACGAGTCAAGTGTAGCCTGTGAGTCCTGTGAGTCCTTGAGTTGGCTATGATAGAAAATTGTGTCACGACAGGAAGCGAGATAAGAGCGTAATTTTCTTTCAACGTACATTGGGCGACAGGTAAAAGCTTTACAAGCTGCACTCCCCTCTACACTCGATTCTACGATATGCTATGCTATGAACTGTGGCCCGGATGTGGACTATCGTGGTTACCGTTAGTCATTTTCAGTGATTGTTCAACCGACGACGAAGCCACTACTACCGTTGACTTGACTTTTAATGATTGTCACGCTCCCTCCCATTCCCATTCCCATTCACAGTTCCAATCCCGATTCTATTCCCCTTCTCCTCACTCTCCACTGACCACAACAGACAGACGAATAAGGTGCTCTTTCTCCCCCTTCCCACCTTCTGCTCGGAACTGTGCCTAATTTGCATTTATATTCATAATCTTGGACATTGCGTCATGAAATATTGCATGTCCCGAACTTGTGACACTTTAATTGCTCACTGGATTACCCCCAGGTACAGTGTTCACCCACCTAAGAACAACATTTTGACCACACCACTTTCCAAAACGATCAAATTCCTATAACATTCAGTTCTCCGCCTGCTCCTCTTTCATTTGCATAAATATCTCGTTGGACTCATTAACGTTGTCTATATGGCCCCTATATGGTTATAGGCCCTTGTCTGTTCAGTTTTGCTGACTACGTGACTTTTGCGCGTTTTGGCGCTTTTTCCATGTCTGCAGATCGATTTTCAGACACCAAAAACAGATACAACTGCAGATCTTGAAAGAGAAGAGAGCAAAAACGAAGAGTACTGGTACGGAGTGTATTCAGCTGACCAGACAAAACAAAGTCAAGATCCAAAGTTGTTATTCTCCAGCCAGATAAATGTCTAAAAATACAAACAAAGATACACGAGCTCGCAACTTACTTCTACAATGTGGGTTCCCCACAGACAACTCCAGACTCCCTATTCCCGACTCCCTGTTCTGCAGCCTCGTCTGCACATCGTCTGCCTTCCTATCGCGCTATGTCAGACCTTCTTCAGAAATTATTATTATCGACTTCAATACACACAATTGCATTCTAACTTTATCTTTAGACTGAACACTTAATTCTGTATAGGATAAAATCAAACATGTGTTTTTTGATATCGCTCAGATATGAAACTCAGACATGAAACTTAATACTACTTATGTTCCTTTTAACTGATGACTTATTTAATACTTTCTCAGCGAATCAAGTTTAATATTAAAATTTAAAAATCTACAAAATCTTGAAATAATTCATACAGAGCTTTCAAAATAAATTTAAAATAAAAATGTTTTTTTTGTATATACAAAATACACATTTAAGTTTTGACTTGTTAAGTCGCTAGGTCAACTTCAAACTCTCATAACTTTGTCAAAACTGAACAGAATGGAAAAAAGTCATTTTGATTATGGTTTGGCCTCTCAATTCATTATGTACCCAAATTTAATTGATTTCTTTCAAATTATATTTTGCCTAAAGATACAATACCCTTAATTTTTTTTAAAATTATAAAATTTGAAATCTCAAGTAGTCATATTTAATCCTGTCAAAATTAAGTGAACTTAGCTCTGCAGATAAGCAAACTTTACAGAGTCGTCGATATTTTATGAAAATCAATTGTTGGTCAAAAATAAAATGATCCGCGAGAATCGAGCTGACGATTTTTCGATGTATTATAACGTGACTAGACCTAACACATTCATAACTTTCTCCTGCACTGTACTCTATATTCACTTCAGCTTCTGTAGCCAATTCCCTATACCCTATGCGCTTTAACCTATACCCTGGAATGTCCTATACCAATCCGAGCCGTAAGCACGCTGAAGGGGCTGCCATTTTGTATCCAGATTCACCCACCGCGAGTGGGGCACTTTGAGCTATAGTCAAGCGTAAAGAGATGTAAAGACATGCTCAAGTATGCCACTCGATGCCCGGGCAGGTAAAGGTGGCATGAGGAGCCAGTTGGATGTGTGTGTGTGTGTGTGAGGGGAGAGTGGGGCAAGGGGGAACGGGGCAATTGAAGGCAGCATTGCCACAAAATGCCAAACAAGCGTAAACTGCCATTCTGGCATTTCAAGCCGGAATACGCGCAGCACAACAAAGGCAGCCATAAGAGCAAATAACTAGAAGTCGGATTTAAGTTACTCTCCAAATTGTTGGATTTCTATTTACAAAATAGTATTTTTTTTAAATTAAATATGAAAGGATTATCTTAAGGCAAATAATTGTAATAAATCGTTTTACTTTTATTATTTATCATTTTTTGATAACCAGACTTCGTATAGACTTTCCGTCTTGTTAACGAATTTACAGGGTATTTAATTTAAAACTGCAATTGTATGTAAAATAAAGTATTTCATTGTGTTCATAATTTTATTGTATACATCACCAGGGCCAACAAATTTGCACGCATTTTAGTCGCATTCAGTTGCTGCTTTAAGTGGACTTCGTCTCCGTCTCCGCCTCCATCCTTCATGCTTTTCCAGCCCCAGCTGAGGCCTTAGAGTCGTCTCGACCCATTCAATGATAGACCTATAGTTGCTCTCCAGTTGCCCAGTTGGTTTTTGGATAGCCTGGCTAATTGGCTCAGTTAAAATGTATTAGTTATGGTTCGTTCAGTTTGCACAAACAAAATGGTTAAAGGACATTTTTAAATGTGCTTTAAGCTTTGATTGGCACACTCATTATTAATGTATCGTTGCGCGAAGTTGTAATGCTTTGATAGCTAATTAGTTTGGCGCATTACAGCTTTTAAATTAGAAAAATAATATAACAAAAACAAAAAAGGACTCAGAAAACGACAAAAAATAAAAGTAACGATTTATCCAGCGGGATAGATTTTCCAATACAGACTTCTGATTGTCATTTATGACTTTAAAAATATATTTGAAGTCAAATTGAAATAAATTTACATGTCTTTTTTTTGTAAATACATACTTTTGTTTTATTTATTTCCCAATGCTAAGAAATTTAATCAGCGAAACTAAAGAATTCTTAGAAATGGGTTAACACTCAAAAGCAATATAGCTATGATATTTTTATGTCTGTCTAACTAAACATTCGTTTAGTTGTCATCAGTTGTAACTTAAATATCAAGCTATATAAATCTTAAAGTTTTTGAAATACGTAAAGTTTTTCTAGAAAATCAGCAGAAATTTTATGTGGAATCAATTTGAAAAATGCTTGAACTAAATTTTATATATATTCTAACCGTCGCTAGTCTTATAAGCGTAGGTAGAAAACATAAGGGTATTTTTCCAATAAAATTAATGAATTCATTTTACAGCTGATACAGTTGGACACAACCGATGCCTCGCCGCTTCAGGGAAATCCATTGGCTCAGCATATACAAGATGTGAGGAAGAAAAGCGACAATATACAGGCTCTTCCAAGCAATCCCAACTTGAATCTATTCCGAAAGAAATCGGAGCTAGATAAAACAAAGAAAAAAGCTAGCGGGCCCCATGTTCATCCAGGTTTAACAACGAAATTTATACAAATGGTGGCCGAAGATGGAGAAGGAGCTGCTGACGACTCCAATGGAGACGCCACCGATGGACCCCCCAAAGATGAAGGCTCCAGCGATGGATCCGCCACCGAGGGAGCTGGGGAAACTGGTGATAAATCTGAAGATAGTCAGGGGGATAAATCGGACGATAAACAGGGGGATAAATCTGACGACAAACAGGGAGATAAATCTGGCGATAAAAATGGGGATACATCTGGCGATAAAAAGGGGGATAAACCGAATCAATCAGGGAATGCTGGAGGTAGTCCTACAGAGATTACCATATCCGTGCCGAAATTCCAAAAGGATCACATGGGCAACTGGATTTACCATCATTGGGGTGCTACCTTTGGCCAAGTTTGGGGCGATACGCGCTTCAATAACGGTCGCTTCACCATTCCCCGCATCAGGGTTGACTCAAATGCACCCAATGATTATTATCCAGAGTGCGTATCATATTTATTATCATAATGATCTCTTAATTACCTTTCTTAATCTCATCCAAAAAATAGCGGCCCCCGTCCTACCGTCTGCATGGGATCGACAGTGTATAATGTGCCGAGAGTGAAGAACTGGCTGAGGCGCAATGTATACACGGAGGAGCATAAGCACAGACCATTCTGGGATAATCTCAGACAGATAATGTTCACCCAGGGCAATTCCGAGGAGTGTCATGACGCCGAAAAGTATAAAGACTGGAAAGAGTATCAGGAATGTGCGATGCGACGCAATCAACGATTGGAGTACATGGTTCCGAAGTATCCAGCTCACCAAATTGGCTATAGAGGAAGTCACATTAAGAACCCTGAAAATAATTAATTAGATTGTCTACGATACAAAATTGTGATTAATTTTTTGGATCTTACATTTAACATTTTCGATACATATGTAAAATAAAAATTGTTTTTCTAAATTTCAAAGTATCCTTTCCATAACTAATATTCTACAAGCGCTACACTCGTGAAATTTGAAAATCACTTTCCTGAACTTTTCGTTTAACATCTTGTTAAATAATTCCCCAGACTTCACTGCAATTATGTTAATAAGCCACAAAATTGAAAACCCAAAAACCATGTCGAATTTGACTACAGTCCATGTGTTTGAAGTAGGAACTGAAACATGATTTGTTATCAGGCCCATCGCAGAGGCAAAAATGTGTGGAATCATTTAAATAACATGGAGTTTGAACTTCCGGCAAAATGTCAGGATCAGCCCAAAGCGAGAGAGAGACAGAGCCAGTGAGAAAGAGACAGAGAGAGCGCTGGCAATGTCCTGTAACAAAATTATAACTCAATTTATACGCTTGTTTGCTCAGTCAAGTTGTGGACTACAGACAAGAAAGGACAAGGAAGGATACCAGCTTGAGACTCGGAAAGGAAACTCATTTTATGCTGGGCAAACAAAACGACGACTTCCAGTTTCAGTTTCGAGTTTTCCCTCCCCCACTTATGCAGCCCATCAATTCGTGTCCTGGCTGTGATTGTGCGCATTAGATGTAAGTGGAAATGGGGAAAGAGGGGGCGGAGGGGGGAGTGCAATTTATGATTTATGTTGTTTGAAATCAGGCAACGTTATGTCCAGACAATCCAGTCTTGTGTCCTGTGTTCTTGGGAAGAAGCCAACCGCAAATAGAAAAAGTAAAATTCCCAAGCTATACATATGTATAATATGTCTGCAGATATACTTCGAGAGTGTTGGTGTGTATCTATGTGTGTGTGTGGTTTTCATAGATTACACACACAATTGAATATACTTATGTATGTATGTGTGGCAACGCCCACCGCATGCCACGCATATCAGCCCCTAACGAGCATCGAGTCTAGTATATTGTACATGTGTCCTCTCTGTTCTTGTTCTTGCCACAGCTCCTGTGACCTCTGACACTGCTGCTGCCACTGCTGCCACTGCTGCTGCTGCTGTGATTGCTTCTGGTTATGCTTGAGCTGCCTGCACAGTTCGACTCGAATGCGAAACGATTTAATTTGTTTCGGAGGTAATGTGGCATATGCGCCTTTTGCCTGGGAGTTGCCACACAGATTGAGTGTTAAACATGTCCACTAACCAAATTGTATGGCATGCTAGGCCAAAAAAAAAAACGAACAGAAAAATAAAATGCTAAGCTGGCCAAAAGAAGTCGGCCTTCATAGCTCAGAATTTATTACACACTCTTGGCCAGCGCGATTTGCATATTTATGAATAATGAAGGATAACCAGGATAGCCAGCGAACTGGCCGTGTACACTCTACACTCTGCATACTAAGTTGACTTTGGTGGCGTGTCTTTTGGCCAACCACCTCATCCATCCAGCGAAAAGCCAATGACAGGTGCACACACAATGTTGGCCTAAACTTCTTGGCTTTTCCATTTCTATAACCTTTGCATGACCACGAGTCGCGGCTCTAACTTCGACTCCAACTCTCGGCGTGTGTGCGAAACTGATACACCACAAACACACACACACACACAGACACAAGCACGTGCTGTACACACACACACACACACGCACAGAGGCCGAGACATTGGTCACGAAAAGCGGAAGTGCTGATAAGGAATTTCCAATGTTTTGTTTTTTTATTTCGTTGTCGTGTTTAATGTCTTTTTGTCGTGCTTAGTGTCTTTAGTGTCCTATGTGTGTGTGTGTGTGTGTGTGCGTGGCTAACCATATAATCTTAATAAGTATAAAATACTAAGTTACTGGCGATTTTCTGTGGGAGTGTGAGGCGTCCTCAAAGCAGACCATGAGAAATGCGAACAACAACGTTCATAATTATTTATACAGCCAGAAATGTGGACAGTGGGGGAATGAGAGTCTAGCTGGTAAAAGATGCAGTCATTTTATTATTATTATTATAAGTACAAAGCTATCAATCTTTTACAAAAGCTTAGATTCTTAGATTAATTGCCCTATTAATAAAACTTTTTATATTTAGTTGAATTTTTGAGGGTGATCTTTAAATGTCAAACCGTTTTCGCATTTTTAATTTGAAATAACGCTTCTGATTCCAATATTATATTAATATTGTCAATACTTATCAAAAAAAAAAAAATATATACCATTAAAAGTTCTACGTAAATTATTATTATTTATCCGAAAGTTGATTTATAAATATTCAACAGATATCGGTTTGCATTTCTTACAAATTTGATTTTAAAATTATGACAAAGACTGCACACTTTTTATATTTTTATTTCCATTTTACATTAGAAAAACAAACTGATTTTCAGCCAATACATATATATATCTTTCATACCCGATTCAGAACGAAATATTGTTGTTCCTTGGAAGTCCGAATATAAATTAAGGGAATTTTATGTGAAACAGTTTTCATTTTCATCATTATCGAATTTAAAGTATAATATACATTCGCAGAAGTAAAGGTTTTTTTTTGTTCAATGCCAAGAAATAACTACGGAAATTTATAAAAGCTATATACATTTTAATAGGTTGATTTAGAGAGCGAATTTTCTGAATAATTCTTGATAATTATATCATGTTGGTATATATTTCAAAAAATTAGTCTGTTATATTAATTGAAAAACTACGAATATGACCCGTATATTGAATACGAGTACAGGGTTGCCCATATTCGACGGACCCATCTGGCAACTCCATAACTTTTGACAGAGATGTCAGATCGCTTAATGACATACCGCGTTTGAAGCGTCAGTCCAAGCAGATTTTTACCATGGAACAATACACGCCACGCGAGCGCTCTGAAATAGTTGAAATTTACATTCAACAGAACAAGTCAATTGAATGGGACCGTAAATAAGCAAAATTGCCGTATTTACGCCACTGAAAATCCTCAGGAGATTGAAGAAGTGCCTCTTCATGACGAAAAAGTCACAGTTTGGTGAAGAAATTGTTTCCGGGCCGTTTGATGTCGAAAAGTGGTGATTTGGACTGGCCACCGCGTTCGCCCGATTTGACGCCGCCTGACTTCTTCTTGTGGGGATATTTGAAGTCAAAGGTTTACGTTAACAAGCCAAGGACCGTAGAAGAGCTCAAGGACAACATTCGTGAAGAAATAGCCGCTATTCCGGCCGAAATGTTGGCGAAAACGATGGAAAATGCTGCAAAAAGGGCACAATACGCCATCAACGCCAGAGGCGGCCATTTGAGAGATATCATATTCAAAAATTGATGTAAACAAATCTACTTGGAACAAATTAAATGATTAACATTGCCAACCGCCAAATTTTTATTTTTTTTCTTTGATTTTTTTAAAAAAAACATGGGTCCGTCGAATATGGGCAACCCTGTATATATAAATATATATTAGCGAATATAATGAATATTGACTCAAAATGCCTCTTTGATTCACTCTAGAAACTCGTATTTACATTACTAGAAAGAGAAACATCTCTTGACTCAATCACTTGAGTTGGAAATGGTTTATTCGTCACTTGCCGGAATGCCACTTGAACTTCTTGAAGAACAGTCTCAATGAATAGTGTCTTTACGATCGTTTTAATGGCACCACGGTCAAAAAGAGTCGAAATGGGCAATCATAAAATGTACATAAACGTGTCGCGTAATTCATAATTTGAATACTCGTTGTACTCGTTATTCTATTTATTTTATAAACAATGGAGGCTATTACTCGTTGAGAACTGAGTTCCCTATGGGCAGATGTGCGGTAATCTTCAGACAACGCGTCTACTTATCGAATTTCACGCTCAATTTCTAGTGGAACGCGTCGAAAACTCTTCAAAATTGTTTGACTCTTTATTTTATAATTTGATGAACCGAATCCGTCGGCGGTTTTTCTGTATGTGCATCGAATTTGTGTGTAAATCGACGAGTTGTGTGATACTCGTAAAGTTGGGAATTTTAATTTATAGGCTCATAACAATTAGCTCGAAGGAGACAGAGAAAATAAAAGAGGAAGAGAGAGAGAAAGGAAAGAAGAAGTCGAGTGTTAGCTGCGCCTTAGGGAATGTAAAATTTAAAATGTCTTGCTTAGATAATGTTGGGGACACTTGAAAGGAGCTGGGCAGCCTTCTATAAGTGCAACCCACCACGAAGTTGAACCCTTGTTCTACCGATGATTATCTCACAGTGAAAATTCACATGCCTTTCGAGAGTTTCGATTCGAGCACGTGACTTATGTACACAAATACATATGTACATATACACACACAGTATGGACTAAAGAGCCGTAATTCAATTTACCATTGTGAACCGCGGGCATGTTTAATTTCATTTGCAACGTATTTAAGCTAAAACCAAGGCAAACCAAAGCAACCAACACAATGAACAGGCGTGGAACTTTCATTGCGTTGGGTTGGAGTTCAGGTTTGGGTTTTGGTTTGGTTTTGGGTTTGGGTTTGAGTTTGGGCTGCGGTCACACGGGGGGCGTGCACGCAGAATGTTCAATTTAAAAATTTATGCAATTATGAGCCGCAAATATTATTATATCAACACAAGCGCAAATACGTAAACAGGTAAAAGGGCAATTCCCTGACCAGACAGCAGACAGCAAATGAGCAACGAATATTGAGGGCAAGTAGAGATTAACGAGAGGAAACAACTCGTCAATTTAAAACGGCAATATTAAATTGATATAAAATTGATTGATATTAAATTGAATATATTTAAGCAGGCAATGATAAATAAAACATTTAAGAATATGAGCGTTAAGCGGGAGCGAGTAACAAAAGAATTTAACGAGATCAAAAAGAATAGCGAGTGGCGAGAGCGAGTAGCGAGTAGCAAAGTAAAGTAGCGAGAGCGAGAGCGAGTAGCGAGAGCGAGTAGCGAGAGCGAGTAGAGACAGTAGTAGCAATAATGAAAGCGAGTATCAACTAGGAAGAGTGAGCAGCGAGAGCGAAAGAGTATCAGAAGCCGGTAAAAGGATTAAGTAATTAAGTAATGGGTAGCCAAAATACGTAGATCTTACTTAATTTGGTTTAATATCATAATAAAAACACGTTTCATTAATAAGAATACATTCCTTATCTGATAACAAGAAATAAGAAGCGATTAACCAAAAGAGTAGCGAGTAACGACTAGCGAGCAGCTTGTCCTGAAGCGAGACCAGTCCAGAAACGTTTTTAGTGGCAACATATTGATAGACAATAATTTGTCTTAATGAAATTTCCACATTATTTATGAGATTGCCGGAACGTGTAGGACATTGCTCTGCTTTTTTGGGGGATGTGCTCGTGTGTCCTATGGCTTCGGGGCTAAACGACGACGTCTCTGAGAAAACAAAAACAAGCTGCTGCCGCAGGACTCTTTGTCGAAGGAGCCAGCTTCTGTCTGCCCGTCGGGCAATTAGTGTAACTTGCCTTCCCCGTTTAGATTTGTGGCCTGTTGTTAGGGTTTACTTTGGGTTTGTTCAGGTTGCCAACCCGGCAGGTTGTGTCTTTTATGTGCTGTGTGCATAATTTATTGTTTTTCTTATGGCACACTCTGTCTCGAGGTTGAAGCCCCTGTTTCAATTATCACATTTTCATTGTGACTTTTCTTCGAATCTCATTCGAAATTGTGCTTTGTAATTACATTTGCTTCTTTACTTTTGCCTTTTCATCGCCTTCCCATTGGCAACCACAAAGTAAAAGTCCAAGCTCTTAATGGGGCTTCCCCGCTGCGTGTGTGTGTGTGTAGAATGTGTTTATATGATTGTGCAAAGTGTTTCCCTGATGCTGTGAATCGAATATCAATAGAATTTAAATTGAATTTTGAATTGGCCTAACTGTCACTTCGGTGTGGGCAGCTGGGCGTGGTTGTGGGCAGCTTGTATTTGACAGCTCTTTGCCATCTGAAATTGTAACTTCTGAATGTATCACAATTCTTTTAATAATTTGTCTATGAACTTAAGGAATTTGTAGATATACTTTAAATTTTAAATTTAATAAATTTTTTGGTCAGACATTTAAATAGATCATAATGTAAACGTTGTCACAAATAGGTCACAAATAATTCAGGATAAGTAAATTAAAGTCAAAACATTTACAATTACAGTCGAACTTCCCTAACTCGAAGTTTCTCTAACTCGAACAAAATCGAGTGGCAATAGCGTTTACTGAGCAAATTTCATACAAATCTGCTTCCCTAACTCGAACTTCCCTAACTCGAAAATCTCCTTAACTCGAACAAAAATATTGGCCCGTACTTCTGTAAGTCGAATTTTTCGGGAAAATAACCAATAAAGTTTGAATTTTTTTTCGTTTCTATTTTGCGTTTTTGTTACCGGCTCGTTTGGATATGTAATATTGATGTACATTAACATATGGAGATGCAATATGATAGAATATTGCATCAACAATTACTTAGGCTTGTGAGATTGCTATAGGAAAGATGTTTGTAATGTACTCCTTTGTCAGCGCATCAGTGTAAAAAATGTTTAAAGAAATATTCAAACTTATTAGTTAAGGAATTTGAAAGTAGACCAAATATATTGAAGTTGATGAAAAATATGGTATCTCAGCAAAAACAGTTTTCATTATATTAAAAAATGGAAAATTAATTATGATGACATTTGAACCGAGAACTTCTTCCGGATACAGCAAAAGAACGAAGAAAACAATTTTTGGGAATATTAACAGGTCTTGAACAAACTGGAATTTCTTTTTGTTGAAAATAACAAAAAAAATTTGAATTTTGAAATGTATTTATGATTGAATGCATTTGTAGTTTCTTTTAAAAAACTAAAAAAAAAAATTCCCTAACTCGAAGTCTCCCTAACTCGAACTTTTTTCTTGGATAATGGTGATTCGAGTTAGGGAAGTTCGACTGTAATTTAATTGCGTACTTAATTATAATAAAGAGATATATTTTTCAAATATTCCAATCTGTTATTAGAAAGGATTAAGTTAAATTATAAATCGAAGGTATTCTACCCTTGTTTTTAAACCAAGGATCATCCGGATGTTCCTGAAACCCCTCATCGCTAGGCCAGTAGGAGTAACTGCCTATTGGGGAGTGACTGATTTATCAACTGACTTGACAGCCGTGCACCTCCTTCCGAATCCAGACAAAGCAAAAGTAAAAGTGGGCTCACAAACGCAGCTATCACAAGGGGTAAATAGAGTCCTCAACTGCAACGCCAGCTGTGACGTCAACGGCGACTGCGACTGCGACAGCGACTGCAACTGCACGCAGGCAAGTTCAAATCAGCATTCATTTGCAATGTCAAAAGCGGAAGACACACATGGAAAAATTAAACTTGCAAATTAAAAGAAGAACTGTTCTGAAAATATTAAAAAAAAGGGAAAAAATAAAATTTCAGTATATAAGCAAAACTTAAAGAAATTAAAAAGGTTCTTAAATTTGAGCAAGCAAAAAAAACAAATGGTTCATTTCTGATAAGCTTGGCTAAAATACATTTCCTTAATAGCAGGAACCGCAAATGAGAGTTAGGAGAAACTGGATAAACTTTTATATTCAATTTTTATTTAAAAATTGTAGAATAAAAGTTATTTTTCAATTTTTTAACTTTGCTGCTTTCGTCACTAGCGCGGACTACCGTCCGCAGTGAACATTTTTTTTATTTAAATCCAAAAATATGAGTTTTCATTTAACTTTTTTGATAAACATCAACAAATAACTTTTATATAATAATTTATATTTTAAAAATTATAATCGTTACGGTCCCTGTTTAATAGAATATAAGCTATGTTTATTTTGCAGATGGTAGTTAATTTCGTGTCGTGTCACGGAGAGTGCCATAGGTTAGAGCCGGAGTCAGCAACAAAACTCCAGCTGACGATCCATCCATCCACTCTCACTTCACATTCGCGCTCAGATTGAGCCACACTGCCTGCTGCAACCGTCAGAGAGTCTCGTACGAGAAGAGGCAACGCTTTGTTGTTGTGCCGGAGATGGAAGCTGAATCCGAATCTCTGGCTGAGGTTGAGTGTAAGCCTCACAACGCGTCAAGTTGAGTCGTCATCGTCATCGTCGCGGGCATTGTCGACATAAATGCACAATTTGCACATAAAAGCATACACACACACACTCACACACTAGACACACACACACACACACACACACATATACATACATTTACTCATATTCAATGTACTTCCGGTGGCAGGACCTATGCGGAACGCATTGTGGCAAGGGGCTGAGGCACAGCGTCTGTTTTGATGTGTGTTTCAAGGCCCTTTGACAGTGGCGGTGTTACAGGGATAATACACACACTTAATTGCTCAAAATGATGCGATTGTGAAACGTATATCCTCCATATGCCCTATACATAGGGTACTTATATAAGGACATT
The DNA here is from genome assembly GCA_037043435.1 of Drosophila suboccidentalis. Classification (NCBI taxonomy): domain Eukaryota; kingdom Metazoa; phylum Arthropoda; class Insecta; order Diptera; family Drosophilidae; genus Drosophila; species Drosophila suboccidentalis. The sequence goes on from JBAMBK010000134.1 coordinate 1,122,779, forward strand.
TCATCTATATACTCCTCTTTTACATATGTATGTATGTACAGTTGTATATGTTAAACCACCCGAGAGCTGCGTATGTGCAACAAATGGAAGCTTCGTGCAGCTTTTTGTAAAAAAAGTAACCGCCCTGTTCATAAGCACTCAGTATGTGTGTGTGTGAGTATGTGTATTTAAGCCACAACAAAAGACACTTTGAGCATATCATTGGCGTTTTATATTCCATAATTGCATTTAAAGGTTTTTCTGTACAAAAATATAAGCATTGCGATTCGAAATGTGATGAATCAGTGAAAAGTTTGGGCTACTTTGACTGCAGAAATACTCTATTTAGACATTTTAGTTTCAATTGATTTAAATGTGATATTTCAATGTAATTTAAGAACAACAATATTTTAGAAACTGCTTTAATATCTTCAAAAGTCCTGTATATATTCAATTATTAAGACTACAACGACTGCTGGGGCTTCTAGAATTTGTAGAATTTGAGCTTTAAAACCATATTTTTTAAAATTCAAATATCTATCTTTCTGATATGCTCCATTCAAATAACTGTAGCACACTTGCTTAGCCTCGCTCGAATATTCCCACTCTTCGAAAAGCAACCCACAAAAACGCAACCACGTTTCTGCGTTTTACTCAAGAGTCCTCCACGCTTGCAATGAAGTACTCCAGTGCAGAGTAGAGCTATTGCTATTGTTTCAATTTCCATATCAACTTCGGCGTTGTATTCGCTGTCGTCGTTGTTTTGATTTTGATGACCCCGACCATATTACAAGAATCTATAAATACAAATGCTGTGGTCTCATTGCGTCTCATATTTTGATTGCATATTTTAGATGATTTTGATGCATGCCCAGATACAGATTCCGGCCAGTAGCTGGCCATGTTTCCGGGGGTTCGACCCGGGACCACGGGGGCAGATTTCATTGCTCGACAATCCAATTGTCATTCATGACAGCTGTCGATCAGCATGAGGAGAAATGGCCGCTCAAAAATTGTTTTTGTATTTATATTTAACGGTGGTTGATTTTCAATTTTATTGGCAGCCGCGTCTCAATTCTCAGATCTCAATTGAATTGAGATTTTTATGTAATTGCCGCCCTTTGTTTGGCCGCATGTTTGGCAAATTGTGTAAATTGTATTGCATTTGCATAAGTTTAATCCACAAAACCAGAAATGTCATAAGGCCACATCGATAGGAAAGGATATGATTTGATATGATATGTCACATGATACGAGAATCAGGAATGTTTACCGTCAATGGGATATGAATAATTGTCCTAGAGATATGAATAATTGTCATATTCATAAGATAATCATGTTTGGAATAGATTTAATTAATATTTTTGTACTTACCTGAAGTTGCATAGCTAATAAAAATTATAGAAACAGATGATTTACTCTATTCTTACCACTATTTTTTTTTTTTTAAATCTTTGAACTACTACTTTGACTATCAATTTGTGAATTTTTTTGTTAATTCTAAATTAATTCTGTATCTTAATTTGTTTCATTTGGAACATTTGGAACACTAAATTTTTTTCGAAAATGTTATATTTTTGCCTTTATCATTTTGTCACCAAAACTTTACCGATTTCAATAAGCAATGACTTTTTGAAGATTAATTGACCTTTAATTTAATCATCATACATTTTTTTTCAATTGCAAATTTCAAATTTTTTTTTTTAACTTCAATTGTTCCCTGCTTTTATCACCTATGATTTTTGCATAAACTTCATCCTGTCGTAGCTTGATCATAATAAAACCAACACTTATAAACATCGTCTTTATGATAAATGTTAAACTTTTAATTAGATTACGAATCAAAACCTTTTATTTAAAAGGTTTTTAACATATTTTTTTTTGTGATTAGATATATTAACTTCAAAGTCTCATAACTTTGTCACTATACTATACAATTTTCGATTTAAAAATGATTTACATACAAATTGATTCTACACCTAAATTTTGCTAATTTAATTCCATGCATCACTGCGGACGGCAGTCCGCGCTAGTGACGAAAGCAGCACGAAGGGTGCGAAGGCGACTAGCATATATACACAGGAAGAATGGAAAATTTGCTATGACTGTCCGATCAGGTCAAGTTATATACCGACCGAAAGGTATCAACTTAACTTAAAAATGTGCATACCAAGACTTTTGAAAACTTACCTGGTTCGTGAGATAAACAGGTGTAAGTGGGAGGGGAAAAATTTAAATTATTGGTGATAATGGGGCCGTTGGAGCCTTTTTGAATTGTTTTTTAATTTTTTACTATTCTAATCAAAAATACGCGTCGAATAACACCTCATTCATCAAAATCCGACTACTCGTTCAAAAGATAATTAATTTTGAAATTTTTGGTGGCCTTCCAAAAATGAGATGAAAAGTCAGTCTGTTTGTTTGTTTGTTTGTTTGTTTGTTTGTTTGTTTGTTTGTTTGGATCAAATCGTTAATTTAGCTTAAATGTTTGAATGAGGACTTGTTCCTGCTAAAAAATCTAGAAACGTTTGTTCTACGACTTTTTCGAAAAATCGCTAGTTTAGCGGGAAATCGCTAAAAACCGCCAAACTTAAAACCGCCATAGCATCCAAACGATAGAAGCTACAGATGTGATCTGTATTACGTTGAAAAGGTATTTCGAAGGACTCTTAGGCATACCTTCAAAGTTTTTTTTTTAGGTAAATAGGTAAACAGCTACAGGTGAAATAAGGTATTTTTCTCCACTTTTGAGAAAACGCCGCTAACGATTTTTTTTAATTTTCAATATGTTATAGTTTGTACAATTTCGCGTTTTTTGATGTATCATGCATAAATTGTAGTCGATTGGTTTGGAAGATATAACCAATAACTAAATATATACATTTTACTTTGAATTGCAATAGGACGGCAGCAGCAATTACATTTGACTAACAGTCCAGTAACAATGAAATTTATAATTATTTATAATTTGACAGTCGTTCTTAAAGATGGCCAGTGGCGCATAGTGTAGAGCTCGGGATCCGGGTTCGAATTCTGGCACGGACTAAATTTTTTTTTTTATTTCTTAAATGCAATTCATTTGTTAGTAGATGATTATCATGCATAAATTTTTGTTGATTGGTTTGGAAGATATAACCAATTAACTAAATATATATTTTACTTTGAATTGCAATAGGACGGCAGCAGCAATTACATTTGACTAACAGTCCAGTAACAATGAAATCTATAATTTGACAGTCGTTCTTAGAGATCGCCAGTGGCGCATGGTGTAGAGCGTCCGATTTTTGCATGCGTCCGATTCAGCTTGGGGTCGGGGCTCGAATTCTGGCACGGACAAAACATTTTTTTTAAATTTTTAAATGCAATTATATTATATTTGCGTAAACTGATTTTGATATAAATATTATTTGTTTTTAAAAATTTTGGGTGCGCATATTGAAAATTTCCCAGCAAAGTAACAATGCCAGAAGCATATGTAGAAGCATATGTTATATTTATGTGATGCAAAAATAACCAGTGCTGCCGCGACTTTAATTTATTCAAATGAGTTAAGCATTAGAGTCTCTCTGTAAATTAATTTTATTTATACATTTTACTTTGAATTGGAATAGGACGGCAGCAGCAAATTCATTTGACTAACGGTCCAGTAACAATGAAATCTATAATTAGACGGTCGTTCTTAAAGATCGCCAGTGGCGCATAGTGTAGTGCGTCCGATTTTTGCATGAAGTCTCAGTTCGGGTCTCCGGGTTCGAGTTCTGACACGGCCAAAACTTTTTTTTTTTTTTAATTTTTAAATGCAATTAATTTGTTAGTAGATGATCCGAATAGGTTTTTTTTTAATGTTTTTCAATTTTAAAAGGGTGTTGGCAGAAATCTAAGCTGCAAAATAAAGAATCGCTGTAGTCAGATCTGTCTAAGGTGCTAAGTTTCCGTCAAGTTTGATATGTTCGGGAGACGCCGGTTCAACTCCCAGCGTGAGCAATTTTTCTACTAAAAATTGTTTTTTATTAGCAGACTGTATTCTATTTTCTATAAACACTAAATTCCTTTTGACAAAGTAGTTTTGTCAAAAGCAGAGGCGATTGCAAAAATTTCTGATATCCCCCAAAAAAACCTCTTTACGCGGTAAAAGTCTAGTGACGAAAACATTTCCATGCCACAAAATTTCTGATATCCAATTTTGTGACGAAATATAATTAATTTTTTATATATGTTAATTTATTATATACTAGGGGGCTCCGCCCCCTGCTCGCTTCGCTCGCCAACCCCCGCTCGTTTATTATATATACCAAAAAAAAAATTAATATACATACAAAGTAAAAAAAAAATTGCCATTCGGCACTTTGCGCAAAAAGCTTCAGCTTCCTTGCACCTAAAAAATAACTTTTTGCGCAGTGCCGAATGGCAATTTTTTTTTTACTTTGTATGTATATTAATTTTTTTGTTGGTATATATAATAAACGAGCGGGGGTTGGCGAGCGAAGCGGCAGGGGCGGAGCCCCAGGGGGCGGAGCCCCCTAGTATATAATAAATTAACATATATAAAAAATTAATTATATTTCGTCACAAAATTGGATATCAGAAATTTTGTGGCATGGAAATGTTTTCGTCACTAGACTTTTACCGCGTAAAGAGGTTTTTTTGGGGGATATTTGTATTCCATCATTTTCATACTCTTTAACTTCTTGTTATAACAGCATTAAAATTTGCACCTTTTGCGTAGATCACGTGACAAATACATTGATCACTTTGCCGCATTCAATTGTTGAAGTTTGAATGAATCTATGAAATGTCTAACAATTTTGCACATTGCAGACAACAATTTAAGAAACGGGGGCAAATCAAATGTGGATTATGTCTGTTTGATGTGTGGCAACTGGCGTCACACCTTGCCACCAAATTGCCATGTGACACGCACAACAACAACGACAACAACAACGACAACAACAACGACAACAACGACAACAACAACGAGAACAACCCGCCAAACACCTTTCTGGCAAATGTCAACGCCCGTACATGATGTTCGGAGTACATTCAGATTCACATTCACAATCCACAATTCGAATACAATTTACAAGCTGCTGGCGGAGACATCCGCGACGAGAAATTTGCCGTCAATTGTTTTGCAACCGGGCGTAACTCCCAAGCAAAAGGTAGAACTCAGATTCAGAGACACAACCTGAACCCAGAGCAGGGGAAAGGGAAAAGGGAATAAGGGCCGCTTTTGCATTCCCGCACACACACACACACGCACACACACACACATACACACCGTGAAACATCTGTCGGATGTCGGAAGTTGTATCTGACGGCACGCCCCACACTTCAGGCACGAGACAAGGTCTGAATCTGAGTACAAAGTCTATGTTCTATGGGCGGTGGGCATGGCCATGTCACTTTTTCATTGCAAGCTGCGATTTTTGCTGTCTGTCGTCTCGACAGAAGTTACGGAAATTATTCATAATTTTCCACCACGTGGCATGTGGCATGTGACATGTTGTGTCGGAAGATGTTATCGCAGTGCCACCGGCGCGGCGGCGCCCAACGACCTCAACAACAATAAGGGTTGTCTGTCAACGGAAGCCCAGAAGCCGTGGCAGATAATGAAACAAGGACTATGAAAATGTAATGCCTTCCAGGAACTTGCTTGACCAAACTTCAGTTAAATATCCAGGCAAAATATAAAAATAAAATCTCTTTTCTATTTATAAATTTGCGGGTTTTCCATGATAATGACGTGATAATTGCTTTTCCTGCCCTGCGTTAGAGTCAGAAATCAGGCCCGTTTGTGGAATCCTTGCAAGTGACACATTCACATTTTATAGCTGAAAGTTCAAAGGTCCTTGATGCCACCTGCTGTGCGCTTTTAATTGCAATGTGACGAAGATGCCAACACCGACACTGTATCCTGTACTGGCAGGATCAAGAAGCGACCGCCCGGCGCTTCAAAACAAAGTAATTACAACGTTTCTATATATACTTTGTAGAGAAATCAGCAAAAAAAAAAGGAGAGTCAAACTAAAGCGCTTCAATTAGATGGAGGACACGTCAAGTGTCGCACAGTGACAGCTTCCCGGAAGACCCAGAAATATTTTGAAAAAAAGAAAAAATAAATATATAAAGTTCAGATGTCTATAGAAAAATTCTATTAGCGCCGTCAAGGAAATCGTTTCTAATAGCCAACGCCACGTGCTTTGTCCCCTGTGCAGTCGTGTGTCAAAAGGACGACCGCAGCTCACTCCCAGCTATCCGTAAACTCCTTCCTTCCCATATACCCAATACTCGTACATATCTGCCCATTGGCAAACAATACAATTGAAAAATTATAAAAATTTGCACTTCTAATCCATCCGATGCGTAAATGCTGTCGACCATGTAGCCCGTAACGGAACCCGGACGTCGTCCTGCGGTATTGCCTGAGCTGCTAGAGATACACTTGTTCCCACCCCCAACCCGAGCTCCCTTCCCTTTTCCACAGGACACGCGCCACACGCAGCCAGCAATCGTGGAGGGTGATGAGTATAGAAATGGAGTTGGAGGAGGATTGGATTGTGTTAAGTTGAGTTGAGTTGGGGTGTTTCTAAAGACGGCCAGACATCATCAATATTGCAGCGAGGCACGTCGAGTCCTTTGGCCGGGTCTGTCAAATAAGCGTAGCTAATGTGTATTAAGTGCACTTTACCCAAAGTTCCGTCCATCGGGGCAGAGATAGAGAGAGGGGAGCAGGGGATGGACGTGCATACGCATAAGCTAATCACGGTAATAGCCACAGTTCATGCAAATGTGTAATGGACACCAATGGAAGTCAAGTAGCAAGGTCATTGGATAAGGTTTATGATCAATGGAAGTGGAAACATGATGTAAATACTTAGTTCTGTTAGGTTAGGTTAGGTCTAGTCTCACTTTTCCCCATGAAAACTGAAACTAACCTGATCGGTGAAACTCAAACTTGATTGGCCACTTGTTTTTGTCTGAAAACCTCAAGCTAACCTCAATTTTCACCTTTTTATTCAAGTTAACCACACTTTTTTTCAATATCTCAACCTAACCTCACTTTTCGCCCCAAAAAGTAAACATAACTTCATATTTCGTCTCAAAACCTTAACTTTTCCTATGAAAACTTAAACTAACCTGACCTTTGAAGCTCAAACCACTGCTTTTTGTTTCAAATCCCAAGCTAACCTCACTTTTCACCTTTTTATTCAAGTTAACCACACTTTTTTTCAATATCTCAACCTAACCCCACTTTTTGCCTCAAAAAGTAAACATAACTTCAAGTTAACCTCAACTTAACATCACTTAACGGGGAAAAACCAACAATTTCAATGCAGTCAACAAACTTACCCGAAATTGAATACATAATATCTGTAAATTGTTTTCATCTCATTCACCATAACCTCAATTTATATACTACGACTTAAGAAATTTTGTTTTGCTGTTTTTGCGCATCTCTTTAAATTTTACAAACAAATTTTGAATTTTAGATATTCTACCAATTATCACAATAATAACAAATTTACGACTAAGCTATAATTAACCCATAGAACCCAGAAATAACAAGAGAACTTAAGTCTCAATCACGTTGCAGGCATAATTAATTGCCCAAGGATGCCATACTCCCCCCGTCCTGCCCAATATTGAAGGGGCTTCAATTTAACAGAAGTGCAGGCTATTGAACTTATCGCGATTATCCTTGACCATGTTGTTGTACTTCCATTTGTCCGAGCTGTGACTCGACGAAGTCTTCGAGGACGAGGACGACGACGAGGTCGAGGACGAGGGAGCCTTGCTCTGAGCGGCGTTATCCTTGCTGGTCGTCAGATACTTGTCGGTGCGCTCCGTGTAGACCATTTTGATGGCTTTTGTTCCTTGCTTGTTGTAGGTTGACTCAAAACAATTTCTATAATTTTCTTGATTCAATTTTGTAAATCCAATTTCCAACTTCCAATTAGACTGAATTGCGCATTTGATATTTGCTGAGTAGGCAGACGTTAAAATTCACGGCACGGTTTGTAGAAGCGTAAGAACTTTTAATTCCTTATTGTTGGCCGAGTTGCCCGTTCGTGATCCTTTGCTGGATGACAGACTTTTGCCCAATCTGCAAGGCGATCAAATGAATTAATCGAAGCTATCGATAAATCGAAAAAGAAACGACTTACCTTAATTGCTTAACTTTTGGTTTGCTATTCCTTTGCATTGACACAAAAATATTGCAAGTTGCACATTTGAGAAATGAAGTAAATAATAATTCGAAGGAATCCCCGATACGTGCACCTCCGTCTATAGGTAGCGCTCGCTTCAGTACTCGACTTTCTACTGAGCCTCTAACGACAACTGCAACTGCTTTAAATACCTCAACGGGCTCAAATGCAAATATAAAAAATAAAAAATAAAAAAATACAACTGCAGAGTCTCACATACTGCGTCACAATTCTAAGCCAGCAGCGGCAACAGCTGCTGAAAGCATGAGCAAACCAAGAAAGTCCCAGCTCCGACATCGGACTTAGACTCAGAGCCCCAGACTGAGTCTCAGACGTTGACAAAAACTCGTTCAACGGCGCGACGTCGTTGACGACGCCAATGCAAATTAGAGTTGCCAACTGGTTAATATGCAAATATATATACATATATAAGTATCTACCCGTACCACCAGCTGAGCACCGTCTGAACCTGCTGAGACTCACGTATGTTTGAATACCTCCGTCAACTTTTTTGTCTCTACCGGCCGGCCGGCTCTAGAGGGGTACTTCATCCATCAGTATTACTTTGATGAATTCCATCTAGATGTAATTTCTTTTATTTTATATTATTTAATTGATTTCAATGTAACATTGTTGCATTTCCATTGTGTCGGTCGTGTGGCCATCGCACGAATGTCATAAATATGTATTAATATATATACATATATTTCGAATACTCGTACTGAGCCTGTCTGATGATGAAAACTGCCCGCTACATTGCATCAGCCAATGTTTATTCACAGCAGATCAGCTTGAAAGCCTGTTGATGGTTTTTAAGTAGTCATTTAATCTGTTATTGTCAGTTATATAGCTGTACACCGACCGATCCCACCCTCGAATCGATAAATTATGATTATATAGCTAACATATCAACTCATCCCTAGCTCTAAAGTTGGCACAGAATTTGTGTTTTTGTTATCCTTAAGATATACGAACTTCAGATTTAGAATATACGTATTGTTATGTATGATACACCTTACACAATTTATCTTACTCGGAAGGTTTTTTCAATTCTTGACATAGTGTTTAGAGATAGGTACAAGATAATATACTATAGTTCTTAACTGCTGCGATATTATAGAACAAACTCTTCAGGTTTTTTAAAATTTAAAATATATTTACAGAATTGTAAAATTTTCAAATTCTTTATTTAATTATAATAAAATGTATTCACAGAATAAGATAAAATAATACACTTATTTTTTAAAAATTTAGTTCGACTAAGGTTATTGACTTTAATAATGTGGATTTGTACTTTGAACGTCTGGATCCTAAATGTCAATGCCTGCACTTGACTTTCAGCTAAGACTCGCCTTAACAACAACTTAACGTCTAACAAACAGGTAATCTTCAAAAATATATGTGCAATATGCAAATGCAGCCAGACATTTGGATTATTTATTGAAAAACGTAAGCCACACAATTTGTGCGATTCCCGAAAGTTCCTTTGTGATTGTTCCAAAAATAAATGACTTAAAACGTTCCTTTATATAGTGAGATAAGGCAGATGCAACTCATTTAGCTGGTAACATTTGAACAGACAATGTCCCTGAAGAAATTTAATAAATGTTCCATAAGTGAAAATATTTCAAACTTCAATACATTATCAATTCCAATTATCAGGACTCAAAACATGACGTAGTCGAAGAAATTTGAAAATATCTTCAAAAAAAATTAATAGAAAAGAGTTTGTCCTTACATCAATATGCGAAAACTATAATTTAAAGCAATAAAAAATGTATCTGTTTTAAAAATTAAACAGATAAAAAATATACTGTTTTGGAAATGTAAACACCTCTGAACGCTTCTAAAAATTATTATTTTGATAACTATAAATCTTAAATAATTTGTTTTGACTTTCGAAAACATTCTTTCCAAAGGGAACTCCCAGTAAATTTATTGAGCCACAAATTGTTAATCGTTTGGCATTTCTCGATGACAATGACGTCGTACTGTGTTTTTTCGGTTTTCGGGTTTCGGCCAGCATTGACGCATAGCAATACAGTCTGATAAGAGTGTTTTTGAATGTTTTCATAACAATGTGATGAGATTTGCATACACAAGTCTGGCCCCAACTGGTTTCGCGGCCAGCAAACACGCTCCGGCCGCATGATGCTGTCGATTCCAACTAGACCAAAGATCGAATCGGTTGGCGAGACTCGAGTATAAAAGCGTTTCGCAGTTGCCGTTTTCAGCACACAACCAAGTAAGCAGCAAACGTGGTCAAAACCATATATCCAACTATTTCCAACAAAGTGAAAAAGCAAATGTGTCAATGAAGACACCAGATACCAAAGCGAAGCTTCTAAATAATATTAGGTGAGTTACCACTAAATAATGTGTAAAAATGTGGGAATTTTTTGCTAAACTTATTCCTTTTTTGCAGCCTTTCCAAGCATCTGTCCTCTAAAAAGGGTTCACGCACCAGCAACTGCGGCAACCTTCTGGAATTCTCCGTGCTCACACTTCTAACCAGCGTGCCCTGAATTTGTCCGCCCCATTCTTGTACCCACTGTAACTGCACAAACACAACTCTATAAAAATGGTCCATCAGAATCGTACCGTCAGCAAGGCCATCCCAGCCAAGCACCTGAGCCCCATGAGGAGCATGGATCTGGTTGCCGGCAAATACGCCGTGTCCAGCAGTCCCGTCGATAGCTTCCTGCGGAGTAACAGGCTCACCGTGAACTCGGGATCGGGATCCGGCAGCAGCCCCAACTCAGCGGCCTACAAATACAACAACATGGTCACTAACAATCGGGAGCAGTTCAATTCCCTGCACTTCTGCTAGGAATGAGGATGAGAATGAAGATGAGAATGAGAATGAGAATGAAAATAATCATAATAATGTTTCACGCATTTTGATTGCAATAAATACATATACTCGTATATATTTCAAATATTTCAAACTAATTGTTGACGCCTGTTTTAACACATAAATCGCAGTCACGTGTCACATTTGCAACATTTTCCGCAATGCGAAAAATCTTTTTTTCATTTGGGCAAATTAAATTATTAGCATCCGTTCCACAAAGCCGCCGGCTGAAAGCATTTTTCATTGTTTGCGGCTGTCTGCGAGCACTTTGTCATCATATGCAAATCACGGCGGTCTATATGTGTGTGTGTGTGGGTGTGTCTCTCTCTCTCTCCCTCTCTCTGTGTGTGTGTGTGTTTGGTGTTTGCACATTTCGCACATTTGAAATTCAGTTTTTTTCCATATGCGCCATATTTTCACATTATACGCGAAATCAAAAAAAAATAAAAACCAAAACAAACGTTGACTTGGATTTGCATAAATCTTGATTAGTTTTGAGGGGAGTTTCACTTAAGCTCATAGAAAAGAAGCCTATAACATAAGCCATGGCTTCGTTTGGCTATAAAACGGATAATGGATATATTCTTTTGATCTAAATTAATGAAGCAGTTACAAACTTATAGACATGTCTATTTTTTGGAAGAAATGTCGATATGATTTTGGAATTGTTAAAAAAACAATTTATATACAATAAGCTTGCTGTCCCAATTTACCACTTAGTCCAAGACATCTTAATTAAATGCAACGAATCCCTTTAAGAGAAAATTTAATAAAAGGGCAATAAAATGCATTTGAAACTAATTGTGTTATTATAATATTTCAAAAAATATTTCAAAAAAAGTTATGGAAAAACAAGTATATTTTCGCGGTAGCGATTTTCAAGTTCTAAAACTCGATAATTTTTACAATTAATCTAGTTAACTAAATCTATTTTCATAAAAAAATCGATAGCTCACTGGAGTTTGTTCATTATTAATAAAGACAACAGGAGCTGATTAAATTTTAAAATTTGAGATAACAAATTTTCAGTTTAAAAAAAATAGAAGCCAAATGACACTCTGCTTGGAAATCGCATAAGTTACTTCAAAGTACGCCTATATTTTGTAATTACAGTTCAATTTTTTTTGGGAAAACTCAATATATCGTTATTGTTTGGGGATATATATCGACAACTTGATCATTCATTTAATTAATTCACTCTTTGTCAATTTTTACATTTCGATATTTCGACATTTCGAAACTCAATTCACAGTTTACATCCCCAATCTGCAGATACTTCAATATTACTAATGTCAAAAGTCAGTCTAAAAATGGATGGCTTATTATTATAATAATTTTTAAATAAATAAATACTTTTTAAAAAATATTTCTATCACCTTTTTACTTCCTTCTTCAGCTAACTAACAAACTAGTTAGTTTCTGATCCACTTCATAATGGCATCCAGTCTGAAACTTAATCATCGCATTAAAGAAAATTATTGAAATCGTTAGTAGAAAATATTGGTATGGAAATAAAAGCTCAGGTCAAGTATGCAAATGAATTTCGAATTAAGAAATTCGAACTGGTTCTAAGCGTTCATAACGATTGTTTGACAAGTTGATGAATAAACTAAAGTAAAAAAATAAAAGTCGATTCGCTTAGAAACAACACCAATTGTATTGGATAAATATGTGATGAGTAAGAGGAAGGAAAACTAGATATGGGAATCTACAAAAAGATACTTGTATTTCCCGTATGTTTATTGATTTGAGCTTATCAATTTGCATACATTGAAGCAAACAATGTTGTTAAACCTAATAAATCAGTTAAGAATTCCCACAGGCTAATCGTAATCAATTTCGGATTGATATGTAAGTAAAAACAACCCCCAAACAATTATGAAACAGAGAGAAGCCATTAAAAGACAATCTGTTACATCGCTGCTAAAGTGCACAAATCATCTACAGCCGCAGAGAATTTTATGCCCGAAAAACGTTTTTATTATTCCACTAAATTAAACGCTCAGCTCAAGTGAAGATTGCTTATGTTCTTCCTCAATTTAAGGGCACAGATTGAGACTGAAAACGAGACTGAGACTGAGACCGAGACCGAGGCGAAGTCCTGTGATGCGTCAGGCGTCGACAGTCATTAAATTATCACACATTTAACATCAAAAACAATTCACAACTCGCACAAGTAGCACACCCTTCGAACCCTCGAACCCTCCAACCTCAGCGACCCTCTTGGCCTGGCCTGGCCGCCCCCCTGTTATAGCCGGGACTTGACTTTAACCCCCGCACGGTCGTAATAGCTAAGGACTCTGTTGCTCTGTTGTTGTTGCCCTGCCGCATTACAAGCTGAAAACATGGTTATTACATCAGGATAGCAGGAGTGGGAATTGTCTAAAGAGCGAGTGAGCGAGAGAGAGAGAGCGAGAGAGATGCAGACACATGTGGGCGTTGCAAAACGGGCGATGGATGAATGCTGTCTTGTGATGATTATGACAGCATGACGACGACGACGACGATGATGTTGGCTATGAAACAATTCCAACCCAACCCAACCCCAATTTAGTTTTTGGTTTTTGCATGGCTGCTGTGCAATATGCTGGCCATTACATATTGTACATATCCGCCAAGAGGGAGAACTGATACGATGACTGGGCCCAGCTCAAAATTGACGATAAATCATAAACGAAACATCAATTCCAGCAGCACTTGACCCACCCAACCGGGTCCAAAAATGGACAACACATTTCACTAGCTGGCAAAAAAAGTCACGATGAGAAAATTTTAAAGAGATTTCACTTCATTTCGATGGTCACGTGCCGTCGACTTTTGGGCCAAAAATTAATTAATTGCCAGAAAAGAAGATTGATTAAGCAGACACAGCGAAGAATAACCCATTCTCTGTCAGGCTTATCTATCACGCCAACATCCTGAAAGGATCTGTCCCCAAAGTTTTTCCTCTCCTCCACCATTCCATTACAATTTCCATTCTTGTCGCTGTCTGCGAGTCTGAACTACAATTTGAGCTGGCCCATAGCATGATTTATCGACATTTTGGCGGAAATCGCAACGCCAAAACCAAACGAAACGTAACAGAGACAGAGAGAGACAGAGAGACAGAGAGAGAGAGAGAGAGAGCTTCAGCCAAAAAGTTGATCCGGGGCACAGGTTCTTCCAATGCTTCTTCGGCAGGACTCCAAGGAACGGAAACGCAATCGGCGCACTGCCAAAAATAAATTGATTACTGTCACGGAAATAGCTAGAACAGCACACACACACACACTCTTGCACATGTGATGGTTACTTCAAAGTTTGTTTATTAATCGATATACCAGGACGATAAAACACCTTGCTGCTCCCTGAACTCTCCAAATGTCCCAAAGTCAAAAGCAGCTTACAACTAAATCAAAGCAGCATTTGCTATGATGGGTGGAGAAGGGATTAAGGTGTGAGGTGTGCAGGGGAGTGAGGCGTTTATAGATCACGTGACGTGGCCATAAATAGTTTCGGGCTGTCAATTAAAGACACCTGCAGTGGGAATGTGGCAGTAGCTACCTGAGAATAGCTGCCACAAATGAAGGCTGCCACATGCCTCACGCCATCAATTTGTGCGTTGTTCTTCAACTCAGACATGCCACGAATTCTTAATTAATAAATAAATAGTATCAGGTATTTTATCTAATATCTAATATCTAATAGATAATTAAGATTTTAATAAGTATTTGTTATAGTTTAAGCTTGTAATTTAAATGTGTATATTTTGAGCTCTACAAGTAAAAATGTTGCATACTTTTAGATGCAATATTTTAAAGAATCTCTTACGCTTTGTCGATATCAAAATTTATTTATTCAGAACCCCAAAAGTATGTAAAATAAGAATTATGACATTTTTATTGCAATTGGATACACAAATCCCTTAATATTTAAAGCATTTTACGTAATAAATAAAATCAAATAAAATATACTTTAAAATTAAGTTTAAACATTAATTTTATCTAATTTAATAAGTTTTTAATTTTAATAAATTTCTCAAAACAAACTTTGACATTTAAGTTTTTATTCATTTATTTGTTTTATTTGCATTTATTTTAGATTGCAGAGTTGGCCTAATATATACAAATATTTGAAAATTATTAAGAACATTTTGTAAAATTGCAAGCAAACTTGAGAGGCACAAAATATTTAGCTGGAAGTCCAACTAATAGAACTAACCTCCTTGTGAAATCTACCGGATCTTACTTTGTGATAGCAATATGTCTATCTGACGCAAAAGTTTTTCACCTGCCAGTCGAAGCACTTACCTGAGACTGATAGGCAACCAAGTCAACCCCTTCTTTGGGGCCATATCTCAGGAGCACCTTCGACAAAGCGATTGATTGGCGGTAACAAATGTATTAGAAACTTTCTCTGTATAATTTCCGCATTTTCAGGACATGGAAACGAAGCATTCAGTTCAAATTGCACTTCCGTGCGAAAAATTGTTTATCGAAAACTTTCATTTGTAGACCCCTTCCACTTCTTTGTACATTATATATGGGAACTCTCTCCCCTGCCCGCCCAGTGGTATATATATTTTACACAATAGAACGCCGTCCGCAGCTACCTTAAGTCCCCACCCCCTGCAATCTCCTGATCCCCTCTTCCTCCCCCCGATAAAGTTTGCACCTATTGTCATTTTATTGATTTGTTATAAATTTCACACATACTCGCACGCTTATCATTTCATGCACTTCTATTAAATGTAAATGGCTGGAAAATTCTGCTCACAGCCCCGCCCACTTTTCACAGGAAACGGACACGGACACGGGACACGCGCTGAGTTTTAAACCCTTTTTTTCTCGCTTATCTCGTGACTTTTTCAATGCGATTTCTATCATTTAAAATTCCATTTTATTGCCGTTTATCGGCCAAATGGAAAATGGGGAAAAACGAAGAGGAAAATCGAGCAAATACCATAATAGAAAAGCGCAAGCCAAAGACGTTAAAATAAATTGATACATTTTCAATTTCGGATGCTTATCGATTTTCAGGAACAAACTCACTTAAAGGTATTCAGTTCTCAGCCAGCTGTTGATACTCGAATCTGTGTGTGTGTGTGTGTTTTGTGTAAATTTCCCAAAAGTTTTTCCACACTTGATTTGATAATGTGTCGTAAATTGTGCTGCTTTTGGCATTTCACTTTTCGCTTGTGAAAATTTTCACAATTAAGGCGCATTTAATGACGTGTCGCCAATATTAAAACACAACACTTCCTGCCTCTTTCCTCCCTCCACCCTCACACAGACACGCAACACACACACCCCCTTTTTGTCAGACATCAAGCGACCCCGCAGCTGTTGACATCGTCATCAACATCGGGCAGCAGCGTCCAGTTTTCCCAGTCAAAGTTCTCAAAAATCTCAGTCAAGTTTCTTTCGCACTTGCTTCAGCTAATTGAGCGGAACGTGAAAATTTTTCCTAATTAAATGATTTCCTTAATTTTAACGACTTGCCCCGCAGGCGCACTCACAATCATATTTATACACACTGTGCAACATTTTGAAATTACTGCAAGTATCTCAAAAATTATGGTTATTATTCGACCCATTATCAGCCAAGTGAATTTTAATAAGCCAAATTTTCAACTCTGCTCGAACTTTTGTCACTCCTTGAAATGTTCTCACTCTCTTTTTTCTCTCTCTCTTGAAAGAAATACGAGCTCCCAGTTGGAGCTGCGTTTCTAATAAGACTTCCTCTTTCTAATGACAGCCTAGAAGTATGCTATGGAAAAGGTGCGTTTGACAGCAAATGAGAATTAAAAAATTTATTTATGGCACTTTTTTGGGCGCAGTTTCTAAATTATTTAAGTGCCACCTTTACGAGAAGGGATATGGGAGTTTTTTGAGAATATTTTTTGTAGATAAAATTAAAAATTTATTACAGTATTTGTATTACAATGCATTACAATATAGCATTTGCTGAAAGGTATCGCAATGACGTAAATAAATCATACAACTTTTATTATATAATCTAAATTAATTAACTCACAAATTATTTATTTTAATCGCCAATTAACAAATACAGAAGTTTGACTAGTAATTGCATTTGCAATTGTTACGAGTATTTATATTTGTGGTCTCGAGATCCATTAATATTTCACAAACTATAGTACTCGTATTGTATTGTATGTGGGAAGAGTGTGAGAGAGAGATGCTTTGTAATTTGCATATAAATTACAATGATTGATTCAGCGGAGAGTCGAACGTAATCGAAGTTGACGTTGCCACACACACACACACACTTGATTGGGCTTCCCCCTCCCCAGTTGCCACAGGGCCCAAATTCTGCAGTGCAGTGGAGTCGACTCCAAGTCCAAGTCAGAGTCTGAAAACTGAGTTACTTATTTATCAATTGTTTTAGCTTTGAGTCGGATTTCAGTTATTGTCAACAAGTAAAGTTCAGTCTGGCTGGAAGCGTTCAATAGACAAGTTGCAAATATCGGAGCTAGACACAACTTTTATATATATACTATATATTCCATTTAATTATTGATTGTCTTTGTTCTGAGTCAAGTGCTTGCTAAGGGATTGTGCTGAAACTCAAGGTTTTTCATCTTATAAAATCCACTCGAAAAAAGTATCTAAATGCCATTTGAACCAGCTTCGAGTTGCGGCTATAATTAAACAGTGCCACACTTGTTGCAACTGGCCGTTGCAGCCACAACAATAGCTTTACAAAGTTGCGGGTTAAATGCCGTTCGCGATCTTGGCTTAAAGCTAGCAATTTGCATTCAAGCACTTTGCAGATACCAAAGTATCTGTATCTTGAGGTGTGCCATGAAAATGGCATGTAACGTAAAGTTGATGCTGCTGCTTTTGTGCCTGTTGTTGGCTGGCAGTGAGTCGGCTCAGATACTTGGCCTATTTGCGCATCCCGGCAAGAGTCACTTTGACTTCTTTCGGCCCATGTTCTTGACCCTGGCGGAGCGGGGTCACAATGTCAGCATGTACAGTTACTTTCCGCTCAAAGAGCCAAAAGTAAACTACACGGACTACGTTTTTGAAGGCATGCCACTGCTAACGGACATTGTCGATCTGCAGGTGAGTCGACTTGCCACTTGCCACATGCAATTTACGCACTTCCTGCCACAGGTGTTTGAGAAAGAGTCGCCACTGCTGGGGCAGTTGCCCTTCAAGGTGCCCACGTTCTTCATGCTGCACGACTGGGGTCTGCGCTCCTGCCAGGTGGCACTGAACTCCCCGCTGATCGCCCAGCTCCTCAGTTCGCCCCTCCGCTACGACGTGATCATCCTGGAGCATTTCTCGAACGATTGCATGGCCGCTGTGGCACATCTTCTGGATGCCCCCGTTGTGGCCCTGAGCAGTTGTGCCATCATGCCGTGGCATTACAAGCGCATGGGCACTCCGTTTATTAACCCCATAATGCCCATGAATTTCTTGCCCTACACGGATCAAATGGACTTTGTGGCGCGCCTCAACAACTTTCTGCATTTTCACACTGTCAATGCGCTCTATAAGTAAGTAGATGACTCTTCTCATCTGTTCTATGTCAACTGTCTCTTATCTCTCACTCTCAGTTTCATTACACAACCCGCAACAGATGCGCTGATAAGTCAACGCTTCGGCTTCGGTCTTCCGCCGATCGATGAGATCGTCAAGAACACGAGTCTGATGCTTATCAATCAGCACCACTCGCTGACCGGCACCCGTCCCTATGCCCCCAACGTTGTGGAGGTGGGCGGACTGCAGCTGGGAACTGGCAAACCACTGCCCCAGGTAAGTGCAACAGGTGATTAATTCGAGCTTACTAAAAAAGATTAAGACATGTAAGATGGATGAACAGAGGGAGGAACAGACGGGGGAATTAAAACAATAATTTTAAAAAATAATTAAAAAATTGTTTGAAAACTGTGCAATAATTGTATAATTTCATTCGACTTACAAAAAGATCGTCGAAACTTAATCCATGAATTTTTAAACATTTATTTAAATTTTTTACTTGTTTGCAAAGATATTACTCATAATATTTGTCTAAAAATTAGACTCTAAATATACGATTTTTTAAACTTAAATTAATTATTTCTCTACTTTGTTAAACTCTAAAGAGTTCTCGTTTTTTACTTGGAATAAGTCTATAACTCATCTTATTTTTAAATCAAAATTTCCCTATAATAATTAAAATTTTCTTTTCAACTTTAATTAATAGCACCTGGAACGTATTTGCCAAGCATCGAACCAAGGCGTCATCTACATCAGCTGGGGCTCCATGGTCAATCCCAGCACTTTGCCCTCCGTCAAGTTGCGGGCACTTTATGACGCCATCTCAAAACTGCCCGGATACACGTTTGTGATGCGCATGACAAATCAGACGAGCGGGGAGGGGAAGCCCAAGAATCTTTACACCTACGAATGGTTGCCACAGCGGGATCTGTTGTGTCATCCGAAGGTCAAGGCATTTGTCTCGCACGGCGGTTTGTTGGGCACAACGGAAGCGGTTTATTGCGGAGTTCCAATGCTGGTGACGCCCTTCTATGGAGATCAGTTCCTGAATGCTGGCGCCGTGGAACAACGTCGATTTGGAGTCATCGTTGGCTTCAAGGACTTTGATGAGCCGCATCTTAGCCAGGCTCTGGACATCATCTTAAACGAAGGGTAGGTTGTTCTAAATAAAATATATTAAAATGTTAAATTTGTAAACATTCCATGAAATCTTTACAGTTTTGCATCCGAAATGAAACGCTCGACCATCGCATTCCGGGAACGTCCCCAAGAACCTCTCGATCTGGCGATCTGGTGGATCGAACATGTGATCGCAACAAGTGGAGCTCCCCTATCCCAAAGCACAGCCAGGCATATCAATTGGTTTGTTTACAACTCATTCGACATTTACGTGTTCTGCCTGATCATCACATTATTGTGCCTCGTCATTCTCTGGCAGCTATCAAAGTTCTTCAAATGGGCTTGGGTCAAATTTAGCACCCGATCGAAACCAAAAACGAAAAGACAATAAATATCACACATGAATACATATTTATGTTCTGATAATATTTATATTATTTATTTATTGATAATAATGCTTCTGTTTATTTTTCAGCTTTTCTGAGTCGAAATAACAGCTATTGCTTATCAATTTCACTTTGGAAAATTCTTTGTTTTCATTCGAATTTTATGAAAGAAGAATTTTAAGTTACTGTTCAGTGAAATTTTCCGATTATATAATCTAAATATCAAATTTTTTTATAGTTTTTAGCAATTTGATCGAGAAGATATGAGCATACTTTTATGGGATCCCCTAGATCTGACTTAATTGGCTGCAAAATAATATAAAAATGCTAATTATATTGATCACATTACTCGTGATTTACTCGTGATTTAGCCAATACCTGTTAACCGTTTTATAACGTTTGTTTATGTCATCATAAGAATAATTAATGATTACAAGCCATTATTTTTTGTGATTATTGTTATAAAGTGAGTAAAGATACTCTGAAAATTTTACCATATAGTAAAGCGACTTATGTAACATTGCAATTTAACATTCAACAAGTACAGTCTGCTGAATTTATCAGTGGCAAAAACTGATAAGAAATGGCATTACGATTCAGGTGTGCATCTGTAAAAGTTTTGGCGATAAGACGACAACCTGGTGATTGCCTCTGATTGCTTATGAGTCTCGTGCAACGCAACCGGTTGTTGTTTATGAAGGGCGAAGCACCCAAAACAAAAAACTGCCGACGTGTTTTTAATGGCACCCATACATGCATAGTCTTATGTACATATGTACATACGTACAATATGTACATATCAGCAAAGTGCGATCGATGACTTTGCAAAGTTTAGGAAGAACATGCACACAGAGTGCCTTCAGCAACGTGATAGAGAGAAGAAAGCTGCCCATTTGCCGGTCAGTGCCTATACAAAGGCATACTCTCTCTCAATCGTTGCAACGTGTTGCTGCAGCTGAAAAATAAAAGAGCAAAAGAGATGTCTTTCGGCAGCAATGACCGAAAATGTACACGATGAGTGCAGTCGGTGTGCAGTAGGCGTCGCTGATTGCCGAATAACAACGTTGCTGAGAGTAAAAGAGAGTTGCAGTGGAGGAACTGCGCTGCTGAGAGTGAAAGAGTGTAGAAAGCAAAGCAAAGTAGCCGTTGATCGTTCCACACATACTGTCAAATTTCTTTTCTCCCTGGGCGCTGCAGCAGCGCTGCTTTGTGTGTGGAGGCTCGCAAAATGCAATAAGCAGCGACTTGCGTTCGCCGTTTTGTCAGTCGCTCAGCGTTAGTCAAGCAATTCACATGTCGGTTTCTTCGCATCCTCAGTCTGGAGTACGCATTTAATTGAGCTTCGCCTTTGGATATTCGCCCCATTATACGTGTTGCTCAATCAAGTGAGCGTTCAGATCTCGCTTTAATTAGCGACGTGTCGACTCAGCTGTTGTTTGTAAGTTTATTGTGTGTTTTCGCAAAACTATTTAAATATTTACATAATTTTGTGCTTGTGTCATGCGCAAAAGAACCGCAAACTGCAGCCAAGGTCAAATTATTGCAAATAATCAATGCAACAAGTGTTATTTTCGATTTTTCTAAATTTAATTTTATTTCACATACCAAAGGAATTCTTCGACATTGTGGCTTTTAAATATGCCGCGTACGCTGCTTCTGCTGACGCTGTCGTTGACGCTTTGCATCCTCGGCCAAGTGGATGCAGGTCGTCCACTGAAAATCTTGGGCTTGTTTCCGCATCCCGGTGTCAGTCACTTCCACTTCTTTCAACCCATCATGACAACTCTGGCTGAGGCGGGTCACGATGTCAGTGTGCTGAGCCATTTTCCCACTAAGAATCCGCCCATACGCTACAAGGATTTTCCGCTTTCGGGCATGGACAAGCTTACAAATAGTGTGGACCTCAAGGTGAGCTATAAAAGTGAACTTCTTGCTTTAACAACTTCAAATTTAACGTAATTCGAGCGCTGCTTGCAGCACGCACTGCTTGCACTGCTTTGTGAGTGATTGCCAAGCAGTGCTTTTCACACTGAAAGGGTAACAAATCTTTGCTGTGTCCAAGATAAACAAAGTTTATTGTGTTTTTATGAATTTGTTAGAACAAGTTCACTGCAGGAATACCCCTAACGTTGCTCAAGGATTGCCTCAAGGCGTATAACGCATGAAATTGACTTTCACTTTCAGTTCCACAGCATTTCATTGTCTCAATTAACGAACAATGAATCAAAGCCAACGTAACAAACTTAATAATGAACTCAATTGACGTGAAAGCGAACTTGATTCAGTTTAAATCAGGGACTGAAACGAATATCATTTTTAAAATATAAATTATTAAATAATTATCAAAAAAATTAAAAGAAAACTCCTATTTTCCGATCTAAATTATAAAATTCAAAATAATAATCAAATTTCTATTTTTTTTTTTAAAAGTTTAGAAATCAATTTTTATTATGAAAATTAAATATAAAAGTTATATTAAATTTTTATAATAAAAATTGAAAATACAATTTATTTTTCAACTTTAATTTCAGCAATTGAAAGTAAAAGTAATTTTTTAAAATTTAAATTAAAAATGATTTTTAAATTTTTATTATAAAAATTTAAAATACAAATTATTCTTAAACTTTTATTATAAAAGTTGAAAATTAAAAATTGTCTTTTGAATTGAAAAATAACTTTTATTTTTAATTTTTTTTAATACAAATTTAAAACTAACTTTAATTCTATAATTTTTAAATAAAAATTTAAAATAAAAGTTTATCCAGTTTCTCATAACTCTTATTTGCGATCCCTGGTTTAAATACGAGTAATCTCAATATCAATCCAATTAAATTCAATCCGAATATCTTTGCAGTTCTTTGAGAAACGCTCGTTCTACAATCACTTTGTGGAGTTCTTTCTGCTGCACGAATGGGGCAAGCAGTCTTGCAACTTGACGCTGCGCTCGGAGGCGCTGCAGACGATCCTGAAGCGGAAGGCGGGCTACTACGACGTCATTGTCATGGAACAGTTCAACACGGACTGCATGATGGGCGTGGCACATCATTTGCAGGCGCCCGTCGTGGCCTTGAGCAGCTGTGCAATGATGCCCTGGCACTATGAGAGAATGGGCGCTCCGATAATCCCCTCGCATATTCCGGCTCTCTTTATGGGTCAGTCCCAGGACATGGACTTGGGTGGTCGTCTGGCCAATTGGTTTAGCTTCCACGCACTCAACTTTATGTACAAGTAGGTGGAACTATAAATGATCTTGAATCTCTGATAGAATTATATCCCTTCTCTAGATGGTATTCCATTCCCGCTGCGGATGCCCTGGTGCAATACAAGTTTGGTCACGATATGCCGTCGGTGGGTGAGCTGGCCAAGAATACGTCCGTGTTCCTGGTGAATCAGCACTACTCGCTGAGCGGTCCCAAGCCCCTGCCCCCCAATGTCATCGAGCTGGGCGGTCTGCACATACAGAAGTCGAAGCCGCTGAGTGCCGATCTGCAAAGGCTGCTGGACAGCGCTGAGGATGGCGTCATCCTCATCAGCTGGGGCTCCATGATTCGGGCCAATTCGCTGTCCGCTGCCAAGCGGGATGGCATTGTGCGCGCCGTGGCGCGACTGAAGCAGCAGGTCATCTGGAAGTGGGAGAACGACACACTGCCCAACATGCCGTCCAACATGCACATCATGAAGTGGCTGCCCCAACGGGACATTCTCTGTCATCCCAATGTGAAGGTCTTTATGACGCACGCTGGACTCATGGGCAGCTCGGAGGCGTCGTATTGTGGTGTGCCCACGGTTGTCACGCCCATGTACGGCGATCAGTTCCTCAATGCCGCCGCCTTGGTGCAACGTGGCATGGGCGTGCTCCTCAACTACGAGGACATTAGCGAGAATAGTGTGCTGCGATCTCTCAAGCGCGCCATGGACCCCAAGTGAGTTACTCTCTCTCTCTTTCGATCTATTGGTGATGTTTATCCTAATCCCTCTTCTGCCTTTTTGCAGACTTGCCGAGGCCGCCAAGGCCGTGTCCCATTCCTTCCACCACAGGCCACAGCAGACTCTGCTCACGGCCATCTGGTGGGTGGAGCATGTCGCCTACACGCATGGGGATCCCCTGATCAAGCCCAGCGCCGTGGAGATGTCTCGTTTCGTCTATTACTCATTTGACGTTTATCTGGTTATTGGCTCCATTCTGGGCATTGTAATTGCCAGCTGGGTGGCCCTCATCCAACGTTGCTGTGGCAAGCGACCAGTGCAGAAAACCAAGCACGATTAACTCTGGATTAATCTTCGCCTAGTTTATGTGATATTTTATATTTGTACGTCCTTCTAGTGTAGAAACTCCAGCTTCGAAAATAAAGAGAACATATATTATTTCTTATTATTAAGTCAAAAGAGTTGATAGATACAGTGGCTCACAGCTTATTTCGACCAGCACAAAAAGCAACTTTGATCAAAAGTTTAATTACAACAATTCTAATAGTGACTGAAAATAAAAAAATTTCAAATATCTTTTTGCTAGTATATTTTATGATTTTTTATTAATTACTTAAAATCGAGGATAAAAGTTAAAAAAGTTGATTTTTACAAAAACTCAAAAATGTTCAAGTAATTTTCAATATTTTCAAAATATGAGTTGATATACCTTTAGTTTTCTGTAAATATTTTTGATAAGGTTTGTATATTGAAGTTTTTGATTAAAGTTGCTTTTTGTGATGGTTGAAATAAGCTGTGAGCCACTGTATATTTCTCAAGAGTTTATGAGAAAAATTTAACTATTCTGAAACTAAAATTTTTTATTTTTTGAAATGTTTTCCA
Organism: Drosophila suboccidentalis; assembly: GCA_037043435.1. Lineage (NCBI taxonomy): Eukaryota > Metazoa > Arthropoda > Insecta > Diptera > Drosophilidae > Drosophila > Drosophila suboccidentalis. The sequence goes on from JBAMBK010000134.1 coordinate 1,147,620, forward strand.
AACCAATTAAATTTCTATTTATATCATATATGTATATATTTTTATTTATGTTAATTTATTTATTTCGTTATAGTGAAGCTCAACAGTACTGTCTATATAAATAGACACATAATCTCATAATCATTTGAATTTATTAATAGCAGCATAACAAACCCAAATATGAGTTGAGAATTACAATCGCAGCCCAATGTTTTTTTGTTTATTTTCATGTCTACATTTGTTATACCCTACCGAAAGAAATGTTAAGTATAGAAACTATAGGAAAGCAAAAAGATACTTTTTATTTGTACTTTCACAACAATACATTAATTTAACAAACACAATCGATTTTCCATGTAGTTTATACAAATTTTTTTTTTTAGATATTAAAGATTTATTCTCAAGGGTATTTCATCTTCGTCACCCCGATCTTATGTAGATTTTTCTATCTTGTTTGTTTGTTTATTTTATTATATTCATTTACAATACTTACCGTGCACAATTTTCGGGTTTCTCTGTCCCTGTCGTTGAACTTGTGATAATTTCTTTTCTGTCTTCCATTCTCATCATTCAGTTCTTGGCTGATTCTCGCCCCTAAAACATCTGTCTTGTCTATTTACAAACAATTTTAAAGAGTTTAAAAATTATCTACGGGTTAATTATAGCTGTGCTCCTATATATAAATCAATTTCCCCCATAGGGGAAAATATTCTTAAGAATTATTTAATAATACGTTAAAATGCGACGAAATTGTATCTGGAACTTGCTGTTGGTGTTTTCGATCTTCGGATTTGGTCAGGGCCTGAAGATTTTGGGACTCTTTCCGCATCCGGCCAAAAGTCACTTTCAGTTCTTCCATCCGATCATGAGGCGGCTGGCTGAATCGGGCCATGCCGTCGATGTCGTTAGTACCTTTCCGGATGAGCAGCCACCGCCTGGCTACACGGATTACCGTCTACCTGGTGTCAACTTCAGCATTACTCTTGACTTTGATGTGAGTATTTTTGTCGCAGATTAAGAACTTTTTTCATGAAAGTACCCCAACATTATTTGTATTGTTTTTTGAGAATATTGTGAATTTAACTTAAAATGATTTTGCCAAGCTATTATAATAGATAATAAAAACTTTTTTTTATTGTGTAGGTTGGTTAAGGCCTTAAAGAAAACATAATTTCAGCAAAAAAAAACAATTTTTCAATAACTTCGAAAAATTCGGTGAAATTTTTGGCTGGTATGATAAGCACATCTATAAACTAAATCTTAGAAAAGTATTTGTCAATCGTCAGTAGATTCTTAAATAGTTTAAATTTTAGGCGCTTGTTTTTTCAAAATACTTAAAATTATACTTTAACATATTTTCACTGAAATTGTATAATTAAAATATTCACACAAAACTTAATTTTTTTCATCTTGGCTTCAAAAAGCTTTATCCAGTCATATTTACGTGATCATTCTCAGCTTGCTTCAAAATATTTTCAGCTTTTGCTTAGTGTATCTATAATTTCGACCATGAGTGTAACTAAAACTTGTTTCCACAGATGTTTGAGGGAAGTCATCTGTCATTTCTGCTTCCCTACGTGGACTTTGCTTATCTTTATATGTATGGCAAGGATGCCTGTAGGGATACTCTGAATGGGGAGGCACTTGAGCAGATCTTAAGGAATCCTCCGGGATACTATGATGTGATTCTAATGGAGCATTTCAATACGGATTGCCTGATGGGCGTGGCCTACCAACTGAAGGCGCCCGTTGTGGCCCTTTGCAGCTCCGCCCTGATGCCCTGGCATTATGAGAGAGTGGGAGCTCCCTTGATACCCTCCTATATGTCAGCCTTGTTTCTGGGCCAATCGCAGCAAATGTCCTTTGGAGCACGACTTGGCAACTGGGTGACCACACACTCGCTCAACTGGCTCTACAAGTAAGCAGTAACTCTGGCGAGGATTACAATTTGAGAACTTCGGAATTTTTTTTGCAGATTATTGTCTGTGCCCGCTGGCGATGAGCTGCTGCGTCAGAGATTTGGACCGGGCATACCATCCACCTCGGAACTGGTGAAGAACACCTCGCTAATATTGATCAATCAGCACTTTTCCCTGAGCGGACCAAAGCCCCTGCCCCCCAACGCCATCGAGGTGGGCGGCGTGCATATTGTGGAAGCCAAGCCTCTCGATGCTGCACTGCAGCAGTTGCTGGACAGTGCCGAGCATGGCGTCATCCTCATCAGCTGGGGATCCCAACTGAAGGCCACTTCCCTGAGCAGCGCCAAGCGAGATGGACTGCTGCGTGCCCTGGCGCGTCTGAAGCAACAGATCATCTGGAAGTGGGAGAACGAGACGTTGCCCAACCAACCTGGCAATGTGCACATCATGAAGTGGCTGCCACAACGCGATATTCTGGCTCATCCCAATGTGCGGCTCCTTTTCACGCACGGCGGCTTGCTGGGCCTGACGGAGGCGGTCTCCAGTGGGATTCCCCTCGTCGGAATGCCCATGTACGGCGATCAGTTCCTGAACGTCGCCTCCCTTGTCCAACGTGGCATGGCCGTCAAATTGGACTTTGCCAGCCTGAACGAGCAGTCAGCCTTTGAGGCGTTATCCAAGGCATTGGATGCGAAGTACAAGTTGAATGCCCAGAGGATTGCCACTGCCTACAACGACCGGCCGCAGCAGCCACTGGACACCGCCGTCTGGTGGGTGGAGCATGTGGCAGAGACCCGAGGTGCCCCCCTCTTGCAGTCCAGCGCTGTGCATCTCAGTCGCTTCGTCTACCACTCCTTGGATGTCTATTTATTCGTATCTTCCGCTCTGCTCTTAATTCTTGGCAGCTTCATTGGACTCTGGAGACTCTGCTGTCGCTCCAGGCGTCAGCAACCTAATCCCAAGCGGAAGTCCAAGCGAAATTAGTTGACAACTTGTTGGAACTAGTATTTAAAAGACAACGATAATATATATATTTACAAAATCAAACAAAATACAGTTTACAACTTGGCTTTGTTAGCACCAGGGAATCCCAGACGATAGAGACCCACGACAACGGCACCACCCAGTCCCAGATTATGCTGCAGAGCAAGCTGCACATTGGGCACCTGACGCTTCTCGGCCAGGCCACGCAGCTGCCAACAGAGCTCGGCGCACTGAGCCAATCCTGTGGCTCCCAGAGGATGACCCTTGGAGATCAGACCTCCACTGGGATTGATCACAAACTTGCCGCCATACGTGTTGTCGCCCGCGTCGATGAACTCGCCAGCCTTGCCCTCTCCGCAGAGACCCAGCGCCTCGTAGGTGACCAGCTCGTTGGCCGAGAAGCAATCGTGCAGCTCCACAACCTGCACATCCTGTGGCTTGAAGCCACTCTTGGCGAACAGGCGCTGAGAAGCCAGGCGAGTCATGTCGTAGCCGGCAATCTTCATCAGACTCTTGTCGGCGAACGTCGACTCTGGATCACTGGCCATCTCCATGCCCACGATCTCCACGGCCTGCTTCTCCAGTCCATGACGACGCACGAACTGCTCGGAGGCCAGAATGGCAGCTCCAGAGCCATCCGAGGTGGGGCAGCACTGCAGCTTGGTCAGCACTCCCTCGACCACCTGCGGCGACTTCATAATCTGTTCCAAAGTGTATTCATCGCGGAACTGCGAGTAACTGTGAAAGAGCGACAGACATTGATAAGGGCAAGTAAAGTGCAGCACAGATAAAGTGAATGGCCAATGTTCAGGGAGAGGATGGCCCCCATGATAAGTGATAAGCGATTAGATAAGCTCGTCTACCACGAATGAACTTTCGACTTGATTTACGGAAAACTCACGGATTATTGACGGAGTGCTTGTGGTTCTTCCATGCAATCTTTCCAAAGTGCTCGGGCTTTGTGCCGTACTTCTTCATGTGCTCCTTGCCGGCATTGCCAAAGATCTGGGCAGCCATTGGCCCTGCTCCTATTTCAGTCAGTTCTCCCATTTCAGTGATGTGACGCTCCATGGGATTGGCGCGATCAAAGTACTGTAGAATAAAGTGCTAAAGTTCAATCTCTGTTTTTGGAAAATCAAAGTTTTCGACTTACCTTCGCTGCCAGAGATCCGCGCTCCATCTTCTCAAAGCCGAGGGCCAGGACACAATCCGCACTGCCCGACTCGATGATCTGCTTGCCCAGATACAAGGCACTGGAGCCCGTTGAGCAGTTGTTGTTCACATTGTAGACGGGAATACCCGTCATGCCCACTTCGTAGACGGCGCGTTGTCCACTGGTGGAGTCACCGTAGACGTAGCCGACCACAGCCTGTTGCACCTCTTCGTACTTGATGTTGGCATCCTGCAGAGCCTTGGTGACCGCCTCCTTGGCGAAGTCGGGATAGCAAACGTCAGCGCGGCGACCAGGTTTCTCGAACTACAAAAGAAGAGTCTATAACAGGCGAACTCAAAGTTCAACTTCTTAATTTGTACCTTGGTCATGCCGACACCGATAACGTAAACTCTTGTCTTGGTCATTTTGTTTGTATTGCGTCTGTTGTTCCCGGCGATCACTAGGCAAGTGTTCAGCTTATATACAACTGCCGACGAGATCACCTGTTGCGTTCATGAACCGGTTCATGTAAATTGCTCTTTTATTCACCTGTTGCGCTCATGAACCAATTCATGCAAATTGTTCTTTTATTTCTTTTTTTTTATCTTGCATTGTTTCCGTTACATTCTCTTATTTTCATTTTTAATTTTAAAGCAGTATTTTAAAATAAATGTTAAGTAAACATAATTTTAATTTATACTTAACTCTTGTTATTCTTTTATTTGCTTAAATACTTTCTAAAACTTAAATTTTATAAATACACATCTTGAATGATAAATTGTTTAAGACTACCTAATAGTCGAGTTTATTTTAAAAATTAGTTTGACTTTTTTTATTTACAATTGCCCATTACAAGAAATCATTTAAAACACTCTATTCTATTGTGATTAAGCAGCTCAACTGTTGCGTTCACATAGCACTCAACAAGTTGAGCTGTTCATTTCCAATTCATGTTCACTTGAACTTGGACTGAACGAATCGATTCAATTGAGTTGCGACAACTTAGTTACAGTGCTGCCAACTTAGCTTTTTCCCCGTCAAATCTGGCTGTTTTTGAAGACCAATTGCGGGAAAAATTTGGGAATTGCGGGAAGCGGGAATTCTGGCTTTTTTAGAAATGCATTCGGCTTTTTTTTCGCTTTTTTTAATGCTGCCACCAATTTCATGAAAATATGTAGCAGTACGGTTGTCGCTTTTTTTTCCTTCTCTCCAGTTAAAAACAGCTTTTTTTCTTGATAAAAAATTGGCAGCACTGCTTAGTTATCTGTTATTTATTTCGCCAGTCTCAAAAGCTAACAGTTTAGTAATTGATTAAAGCCTAGTCGCAACGGTTGCACTTCTCTCTGCTAATTCTCAACAAGAAATAAAATCATAATGACCAAAACCCGAGTCTATGTTGTCGGTGTCGGCATGACCAAGGTAAATATAAATATAAACAACGCACCTACACATGCATACATACATAACTACATAAAGCGGGAATCGCAACAAAGAGAAGTCTCTAGGAGGCTGCAAGAAAAAACTTGTCTTTATACTCCTCCCCCCACCTTAAACAGCAATTATCGCAATCGGACTTTGAACTGCAGTGCACTTCGGTCAAAACAGAAACAGCAACAGAATTTTATGTGTTGTTGTTGCCGAGTAATCGAAATCTCGAGTTATAAGCGTAATCTTAAGTGGACCGATTAAACTGCTCTCGCTATAAATAGGAATATAAATTAGAGCTAATGCGATTCCGTTTTTCTTAAGTTTGAGAAACCAGGTCGCCGTAACGATGTTTGTTACCCCGACTTCGCCAAGGAGGCGGTCACCAAGGCTCTGCAGGATGCCAAGCTGCAGTACACGGATGTGCAACAGGCTGTGGTCGGCTACGTCTACGGTGACTCCACCAGTGGACAACGCGCCGTCTACGAAGTGGGCATGACGGGTATTCCCGTCTACAATGTGAACAACAACTGCTCAACGGGCTCCAGTGCCTTGTATCTGGGCAAGCAGATCATCGAGTCGGGCAGTGCGGATTGTGTCCTGGCCCTCGGCTTTGAGAAGATGGAGCGCGGATCTCTGGCAGCGAAGGTAAGTCGAAAACTTTGATTTTCCACAAACAGAGATTGAACTTTAGCACTTTATTCTACAGTACTTTGATCGCGCCAATCCCATGGAGCGTCACATCACTGAAATGGGCAACCTGACAGAAATCGGAGCAGGACCAATGGCAGCCCAGATCTTTGGCAATGCCGGCAAGGAGCACATGAAGAAGTACGGCACAAAGCCCGAGCACTTTGGAAAGATTGCATGGAAGAACCACAAGCACTCCGTCAATAATCCGTAAGTGCAATATTATCGCCGAGGGTGTTATAAATCTTTATACTTGGTATGCTCTTATCTTATCTCATTATGCCGATTAGGTACTCGCAGTTCCGCGATGAATACACTTTGGAGCAGATTATGAAGTCGCCGCAGGTGGTCGAGGGAGTGCTGACCAAGCTGCAGTGCTGCCCCACCTCGGATGGCTCTGGAGCTGCCATTCTGGCCTCCGAGCAGTTCGTGCGTCGTCATGGACTGGAGAAGCAGGCCGTGGAGATCGTGGGCATGGAGATGGCCAGTGACCCAGAGTCGACGTTCGCCGACAAGAGTCTGATGAAGATTGCCGGCTACGACATGACTCGCCTGGCTTCTCAGCGCCTGTTCGCCAAGAGTGGCTTCAAGCCACAGGATGTGCAGGTTGTGGAGCTGCACGATTGCTTCTCGGCCAACGAGCTGGTCACCTACGAGGCGCTGGGTCTCTGCGGAGAGGGCAAGGCTGGCGAGTTCATCGACGCGGGCGACAACACGTATGGCGGCAAGTTTGTGATCAATCCCAGTGGAGGTCTGATCTCCAAGGGTCATCCTCTGGGAGCCACAGGATTGGCTCAGTGCGCCGAGCTCTGTTGGCAGCTGCGTGGCCTGGCCGAGAAGCGTCAGGTGCCCAATGTGCAGCTTGCTCTGCAGCATAATCTGGGACTGGGTGGTGCCGTTGTCGTGGGTCTCTACCGCTTGGGCTTCCCGGCTGCAAGCAACATCAGGCACAATTTGACTGCGGCTGCCAAGCTGGCAACGAGCGAGGAAGGCTTCAAGGTGTCGCCGCTGCTGAAGCTGCTCGAACAGGCCATGCAGGAGGACAAGGACAATTTGATTGAAAAGGTGCGCGCTGTCTACGGCTTCAAGGTGAACAATGGACCCCAAGGCCAGACTGGATTCTGGGTGATTGATGCCAAGCAAGGCAAGGGCAAGGTTATCTTCAATGGAACACGTAAGCCACCAACAGTTTTATTATTTGGTATGGCCTTAAGATGTTTCTCTTTTCCATTTGCAGAAAAATGTGATGTTACCTTCATAATTAGTGATGATGATGTGTTTGAGCTGCTGACGGGCAAGCTGCCGCCACAGAAGGCCTTCTTCCAGGGCAAGATCAAGATACAGGGCAACATGGGATTCGCCATGAAGCTGATGGACTTGCAACGCTCCGCGCAGGGACGCATCGAGGAGTTGCGCGCCAAGCTCTAAATGCATATTTTGAATGCATTCCTTTGGCATTCCAGCTACTCTTGGGTTGGGGCTCTAAAGCTTTTAAAGCGTAGTTTAAATGAAATTATTAAATAATTACTGCTTATTGTATTATGTGTAGCTTTTAAACTTATTGTTTTTATATATTCTTCAAAAGAAATACGATTATATACTTGATTTTTGTACGATCCGAATCTTTATTGTTTCTTCAACGTGCATTGGCTTTAAAAACTACAATTATATGTGTTGTATATATATGTATATATATAATTATCGATACATATGTGTGTGTGGTGTGTGTGTGTGCTCTTTAATACACACTCAATACAGTTCAAAAAATGTCATTAGGAAAAACACAAAAAAAAAAAACAGAATTCAGAACCATTAATTACTGGGCGCCTTTGCACTTTGTTTGACTTGTTATAAAAAAATACTCAGCCAATGTGCGCGCACAATATAAGAACAATTTACAGATACATGTATATATGTATATATATATATTATTAAAGTATCTCAAAGTTTGTCTGTTATCTGTTGCCAATGTGTGTATCTTAAAGTGCCTGCGATAATAAATTAAAAATCTACATGTCTAAAAAGTGTTTAGCATTTTTGAGCTTAATTTTCTACAGTTATCAAATATAATATATGTATATAGGGTGTGTGTTTAAGTGTGTGTGTGTTTGGTGTGTGTGTCTATCTGTTTTTATATACTTATTCCCTTTTGCTATATATACAATAAACGATTTTTGGGCCAACTCGTTGCGTTAGACGCATTTCCAAGTTGCTCTCAAGTTGCCGAAACGAACAAATTTACAGAAAACAATTTGCAACAACATGTAGCTGCAATAATTAATAATGTTAATAGAGGAGCCTCTTTGCTGCAGCTGATACACACTCAATAGCTGTTGTTGGAGTTGGCAAAGGATGACAGCGAAGTGTTTGTTGATGAGCTGTTGCTGCTGCTGTTGTTGCTGCTGACTGAGGCTGCCGCTGAGACAGTTGCATTCACTGCGGAGGAGGAGGAGGATGAGGAGGATGAGGAGGAGCTGATTGAGCTTGTTATTATACTGGGCTTATTGTCCATGCTGGCCATTATCGAACCGAGTAGATCGACTGGTGTTACGGACGTCGTTTTGGCTGCAGCTCTGCTGCCGGCTAGAATGATCTTGTGCGAGGGCAAATTGAACGTTTTGTAGGTGGTGCTGGTGCTTGTTGTTGTCTTCTGAAGGCTGGCGCTTCTGTTGACAGTTGTGGCTGTGGCAACAACTGTTGCTGTCGCTCCTGTTGCCACTGGTGGTGGTGGCGGCGGCGGCGGTGGTGGCAATGGCATTGGCGGCAATGGAGGCGTCAACACCAGGCGACCCACCAACGGCGTCAAGGATGAAGCTGGCAGCACAACCTTAACAACTTGCGGTACAGTTGTTGGCAATGGCGGCTGCGAGAGACGCACCACGGGCATTGTTGTGGTTGGCATTGGAATTGGCGTTGGTTTCGGAGTTGGAGTTAGAGTTGGCGGCGGAATATCCAATGGTATAACCTCTTCGCAAAGCTCGATTACCTCCTCCTCGTGGTCCACAACCAATTGTGGCGTGCTCTCCACAATCAATTCATTGCCCACATCTTCAACTGGATCGGGCACAATTAACGCTGGTGGCGAGGATGGTGCTGGTGGTGCTGGTGTCACTTCAACTGGGTTCACATCAACTTTGCTCGGCTCATCGGATACCATTTTAAGTTGTATTTTGATTTCGGGCTCCTTTTGATTCAAACTGTTAACGTACGCTTCCCGATGCATGAAGGGTGTTTGAGGCACTAGAGGCAGCAGCGGCAATGCCGGCAACATGGCTGGCAGTGGCGTTGCAACGGTGGCAACTGCACTTGCAGTTGAGGCAGGAGAAGCATTAGCGTTAGCAGCCGTTGCTGCTGTGTTAACTTCATTAGCTAGGCGTGGCATCTTAGCAGGAGATGCTTGTGGTGTTGTCCCATCCGATTTATGTTCCTTTTTGCTGCGCTCTTTTTCCTTATCCTTCTCCTTATCATTATCTTTGTCTTTGTCTTTCTCTTTATCCTTATCTTTATCACGACTCGACTTGTCCTTCTCCTTGCTGGACAACTTTCTGTCCTTCTCCACTGATGTGACCGCTGATGACGCCGCTTTCAGTTTATACGTGTGATCCAAAACCATTTTGCGCATATCTATCTTGGAGTCGTCTTTGTTTGGTTTCTTTTTAGGCGTGTTGTTGCTGCAGCTGCTGCTGCTGCTGTTGGTAGTGTTGGTGGTGGTGCAATTGTTGCTTTTGGTTTGCTGTGTGGGCGACGAACTTGCTGGCGAATGATCCTCCTGGCTGCTTTCGCTGGAACGACGCTCCTTGCCCTCCAGGTCAATAGGTTTGCGCTTCGCCTTGCCATCGTGTGTGCGCTTTGAAGGCGTCTTCTTGCCTGGCTCGTCGTGACCAATGGGATTGGGCAAAATTGTTTGCTTCTCTTTGTAATGCGGCGTCTCGGCCAACACGGGATTGTTCTTCTCGTTGATTACCTCCTGGCCGGGATAATACTGACGCAGCCGCAAGTGCCAAGCTGCAAAAGCCAAGGGAATTAATAAGATTTCAAGTCGTTAATTCGATAAATCTACCTATGCTCGTTACAGCCGTCACGGTGCGAAACTGGTGAATAATGTTGCGCGGCAGAAAGTAGATATCATTGTCGCACAGCTGGATGCGGGCATAACGAATTCCGTCGCGGCGCAGCTGATTCAGTTTGGCATCCTCGATCCACTGCACACACTGCGATATCGGCGGCTCATGAAGATCCAATTGCAGCATTTCCACCAACGTATTAAAGTCCTGAGCGGCGAAGGCGACCACATCCTTAGTGATGCGATTTTGGTTATAGGATTGTCCACAATGCACAGCCTTAAGAATACCTGCGAAGCAAGAGAACGAGATTAGTTTAGAGTCAGTAAGAAATTAAATGTAAAATCAAATCTATTCTATTCTTACCAACTGCAGCGGTGGTGATGCGCTCGTGTCCATGCCCCACATGATCTGCATGCGCCTTGGTGCGATCCTCAATCATTGTTTCACGAGCCTCCGACAGGCGTGGCAGATACTGCAGGTTGCGCAGCTCATTAATGCGAGTGCTGCAAGGTAAGGTCATGAATTATTAATTACAATTGAAGACAGGGAAAATTACAAAAATATATACAATGGGTTACATACAGTGAAGCTCGCTTAATTGAGTTAATATTTTATAACGAACGCAAGATAGTTGCCCAATCTGTGCCTAATCTACTTAAAACTTGCACATTAGTTAACAATTTAACCATGATTAATTAGTATACATTTTTTGACATTACAAAGAATTTATCAACTGTTTGATAAAATAATAAATTTATAGACTATGAAACATTAAAACTAAGAACAATTATTTTTATTAATGTAAATGTTTTATTTCTTAGAGTTACAAATTAATAATCAAGTGCTAAGTGGAGGTTGGATTAGTGGTTAGTTAATTACTTTAATAATGATAATGAAAATAAAATGTCTGCACTTACCGCTGTCGCTTGAGTGGCGTCTTGCTGTTCAGCTCCGCCGTGGGCACCAGTTGCTCGCCAGCACGTATCCACAGGATTGGTCCATCGTTTGACTGGCGTGGATCCGTTTGCAGTATGGAATTGACACCCCAAGGCATTGTCTGTTTGAAACACAAGTTGGTTAAAATAAAACCTGAATTCATCTCGAAATACTTGCCTTGCACAGAAATGGATTCTGCTCGATGCGACCAAGCAGATCCGGAAAATAGCCGCCCACCTCCTCGTGCACCTTGCCCACCAGACTGATCTGATGCAATGGTCCGTAGCGAAACGTTCCCTGACAATAATTGCGCACCACCTGCAAGACATTAAAGTAATAAGTATGATTTTATTATTATGCGTAACACTCACTCACCTGTTCATTATACTGGGCCATGGTGCAGGTCTCAATGTCGGAGTTGCGACCAAGAACGCCCGCCTTGACGGTTAGCGTTGAATAGTTCTCGGCCATGTGCTCCAGGAGATCGGGTATATAGCGCGCGGCATCGTGTACAATGCCCATCACATGATGCGCATAACCCTGCTCATCCTCGGCAAAGCATACGCTGAAAAATTCATCCACCAGCTGCTCCATTTCATCCGGCGAGAGTGCATCAATTTCATGCTGATAAAGATGCACAACCGAGGCACCTCCATTCGGATACTGCTCCACTTGAAAGTATTGTCCGTATTTGAGATTTTCAAGACCAATGGGAGCCTTGCGATTTGCCGCCGAAGGCAGCGGGAGACTTGGAACTGTCTGCCAGGCACCTGCAACGGGCGCATGTTGAATGCATTGGACGCCAACGCTGCTGCGTCGGATCTTGGAGCGTTTATAACACTTGGAGCAGTCGCGTGAGGAGAAGGATGACGAGTGCCGTGACGAGGATGATGAGGAAGACGAGGATGAAGTCTTGTGATGACTGCTGGATGAGGCGGATGAGGAGGACGACGACGACTTGCGCGCACTGCAGCTGGAGGAGGAATGATTGGATGAGGACGACGACGATGTCTTTGGCGCCGGCGAAGGCATTAAAACGGATGACGAGTTATTGCTTGTGTTATTCTCCTTGGCCTTAACAGCATCTGATGAATTAAAGCTCAACTGTCGCGTAACTTCTTCACGTGTTTTTATCACTGCTTTGATAGCATCTCCATTGAGCAAGGGCTTCATTTCAATTATTGGTTCCTTTTTTATCTCAATTTCCGCCTTAATGTGTTGTTTATTGTTAGTAAGTACCGTTAATGTTGCAGACTCCTTCTCCTCCATTTTGATTTGCTGCTCAACTGTTGCCACTACAATCGATTCTTTCTCCTTCTCCTTTTCTTTATTGTCCTTGTCCTTCTCCTCTTTGATGAGAGTCAGTTTGCTGGAACTGTTGTTGCTGCTGCCGCGACTGCTATCCGAGCTGCGACGTCGATGTGAATGCGAATTCGATGAGCAACTCGATGATGACGATGGTATCTGTTGTTAATCATTATTATTATTATTTGTTCAGCAATAATAATTGACTGTAAGCGCAGCTGCTCATTTTTTATCACTCTTACCTTCTCCCGCTCTCGTTCACGCTCACGATCACGCTCCCGATCTCGATCGCTTCTGTGTTGCTTTTTATCCTTGTTGCGGTTACTACTGGAGGATGAGGAACTGGAACTCGGCTTGTAGTCGCTGCTGTGCCGATTTGTATTGGACTTGCTGATGCTGCTGCCGCTGCCCTTGCTATTATTGCTCTCACGATCCTTGTTACTGTTGCTGTTGTGTCGCTTATCTTCATCTCGTTCACGTTCCTTATCTTTTTTCTTCTTCTTATGATTGCGCTCTGCCAGAGACAAGAGCAAATTAGTTCATGCATCAAAACAAAAACAAACAGAAAGGGAGACAACAAATAAATGCACTTGGCAGCTCTGCTTACCCGTTTTGTTGTTGTCCGATTCGGCAGACGCCGCTGCCGCTGCCTTCGTTACCGTCGCAGTCGGCGCTGTTTCCGTCACTTTGACATTATTCGTGGTTGTTGTTATTGCTGCTGCTGCTGTTGTTGTTATTTTAGTTGTGGTATTTGCATTGCCATCTCCACCCCCTGGCAGCTGCTCTGTTTGTTGTATAGTTTTCGTGCTATTGTCGTTATTATTGTTATTGTTGTTGTTGCTGTGGTGCTCTGTGCCCAATATTCTTGTCTCTTCTTTATTCTCCATGTGCAAATTTTTGTTGTTGTTTGCCATTACCGATGACGCCGCAGCAACTTCTGCGTCGCTGCCGCTGCTTATCATTGTCTGTGTGTGTGTGGAATGGATAAGAAAAGTATTAGGCGCAAAAATTGGGCGGCAGATTATGAGATATTACGTTAAAATCTTCTTACCGTTGGATCGGTGAGTGCGGGGGCGGGAGTGGTGCTGGTGCTGTCGGTGTCCGGACACATGGCGGGTAGCGGCAAAATGTTATTTTCGCCATCAGCGCCGCCGCCTTCTAATGTGTTTTCCATACTGTTTGTACTGGTGTGTATTTGTGTGTGTGAGTGTGAATATCGATTTGCAAGTTGCTTGCCGTCTACGTGACGCTACTCAGGAAGCTATCTAAATCTCACGCGCAATTTGTTGCTGTTACTCGGCGTTCACTTGCACTTGCATAAGTAGTGGTGACCGGGTTCCTGCTCGTTATTTGTACGCCTGCTCACTTTTTAATAACAATTTCGCGTTTTCGTTCTAGAACGAGACGTCTTCGTACGTCGTGAATTCATTGTTTGCCTTGCCGATAACTTAGGGTTGTCACCATTCGATACGTTCTTGTCGTGAATGAAGCGCCGATTGTCAATATATCGACATATGTATCGTGAATCAGCAGCGATGAAAATAAGTCGTAATTTTTTTATTGTTCGCATTGTTTAATTAATCAGCTGGTGATGTGACCTATTTACTTACACATTCATATACTGCATAGTAAAAACGCATTTCCAAGAATATTTTTTGCAATTTTATAAACATGTTTATTTTTAATGACTCCGCACATATGATAATTACGCCTGCACACAAATGATTAGTTAGGATATCGATATTGATTATCGATATCTGTTGACATCGAGTGACGCTGCAGTTGCATTCAAATTTCACTTCTTCCCTCCACAAACTATTTCGTTTTTTTGCATTTTGTAGAAATTTGAACCAGAAATGTATGAACTTTATTTTATATGATATTGAACGTAAATTTTTTAAAAGACTGTAGTTTGGTTTGTCTGTTGTCATGTTGTCATGCACTATACACGATTGAACAAACAGATAAGGGCTATTTTTTCGTCTATAAACGCCAGTGATATTTACATTCAGTCTTGAGGTTTTAATGATCTATGACAGGCTCTGGACTTCTGGGTTTGAGGCCAGTAATCGACGCTTCACTGTTTTCAGCAGTCTTGACAATTGGCAGATTTGTTGGGTTGTCCAGAATTTCGTCCTTTTTCACATGCAACATGTCGATTTCGGTAAGGGCAACATTAGGTTCCTATTTATAGATCAAAAGAAGAATGTTAACCCAGTCGAATGTGAGTTGAATACTTATGTAAAAACACATTTACCTTTTCCATGGCTGCCTCGGAGACCTGTAAGTGGTATTTCTCCTTGCACAGTCGTGATAATAACGCAATTCCCACCTCACGATTCTTGGCATACTTGGTTTCCCAAGCATCTAGCAGGCGGTTGTAGTAACGAGCGTTCTCAAAGTACGGGAGGAACGTGTGTGTGCCCGGAGTGGGAAAGATGCGCTCCAGGGGCTTACAGCGGGCGAGCTCATCCTCGGCAACGATGAGGCAGCGCACATCGTCTGGCAGTAGATTGTCCAGTATGGAGTCCACATACTCCTCACGGAACTCAATGGCGCGACTGGTGAAATGATTGTGCTTGCGCACCTCTTCGGCAGTTAGGCAAGTGGTGAAGATGCGCTTGTCATGGACCAGCGGGCCCTGCAGCTGCAGTTCGTCCAGTATCTCCTGCTGCTGTTTCTCGTTCAGCTTGGGCGGCACCTGGTATAACGCGGTATTGAGGACTGCCTGTATCATGGGTCCTTTCACATGCAAATCGAGAGGTAGCTCTGAATGCAGCGATGGCGAAATGTTAATTTCCAACAACCAAGGCACGAGATTCTCGTCGAGCAGGACATCAAATCCAAATAGTTCGTAACAATTGTACCGGAAGTTAACATTCTGACGATACATTCGATTAAGGCCCGATTCACCGCTAATAATACCTCGGATGATTAGATTCCTCAGAGTGGCCCAAAGGCGTTTCGTATTAACGCCACGATTCTCCAGGCAGGACCACAACGATTGCAAGGTCCACTTATGGCCCTGGCAAGCATTGAAATCCTCGTTCTTGGCATAATTCTGTGAGAATTTATTGATGCTGTAGTTGGTAAGATGCATACAGCGCTCGTCCAAATTCCCAAGCTCCGAGCTGTACTTGACCGAGGCGAAACGAGCCAATCCATCCTTGAACATGTAGATTCTTAAGGGATTTATGGAGGTTAACACCACATAAAGCCGCATATCAAATTTATTGTCATTGATCAGCAGTGGACGTTCAATATATCTGTAAACCAGACTCGATTTAATTAATATGGAAATGGAAAATGGAAACTGCATTTCGACCTACTTCTGGACAACCAATGGACGATCCTTGGGAAACTGACTCCACTTGTTCACAATGCGGATGCCAGTGCCGCGGGCACTTGCTGGCGGCTTAACAATCCATTTGGTAAGCTTGGAGGCATTCTTTGGCCACACCTGGCGCAGATTCTCCAAATCATCCGGCATTATGTACGATCTGATGAAAATCGAGAGTTTAAAGTAACTATCTGATAAAGATTTAGTGATAGCTACTAACTTTTGCATAATGCCAAATTCCTTTTTGCCGAATTTCTTCATATTGCAGGCAATGCTACGCCACATCGTGTCCTTTCGTCCAATGCGAAACGATCCTGGCATATGGTTGTACTTTTGATGGGAGCGTATGGTACGGAAACCAGGACTCTTCATGTGCTTCTCCCACACGGCCATCCAATCGGTTGTATCTGTGGCATAAATAAATCAAATAAAATATCATCTAAATCTTTCGAGAGATGAATGAAAACTCACTTTTGATAATACGAAAGCCGGAATTGAGAACAACACGTTTCACGATCTTGGGCATGACTGGACTTAGCTTCCATTTGAGGACACGGTGCAGGGCGGCAGGCATGGGCGGTCCCTTGTCTGCATGCGATGTGAAGTTCAGATATGGTGGCACATTTGGAAACAAACTGGGTGACAATATTGCCTCTGGCTTATAGTATACAGATGCTTCAGAGTCTGTAGTGGTTGTGGTTGCCACTGAGGCCTTTGACGGCACTTTGTCCAGCTTTAGGCGAATGTGTCGGCTCTGGCTGGTCTCGTCATTGTCGTCGTCTAGGTAGAATGGTGTGCCCACATAGTCCTCCTCCGAATCGGAGTCATCATAGCTGGTTATTTCGTCAATGGCTGCCACAAGGATGAACACGTTAATTGCAAATAAAATTCTTTTGTTTTTTTATTATTATTATTGTATGCAACATTGTGAATTACCAGCACATGGATCATCATCGTTCTGACGACCGTCATGGTTGATGCTGACACACTTGTTTAGTGTGACGCCCATGTAGTTATTGTGTTCACCAGAGGCGATCCGTGATCCAACGTACTGCAGTGGCAACTGCGATGGCTGCGCGTACAGTGATGCATAGAGGCTTGTCTCCAGGGCCGATGCTGCTGATTTGGTTAGACCATTTTGGGTTAGTATTTTGCTTTTCTCATCATGCTGCTGTCCATTCAGCATGCTGCTGCCATGGAACGTATTAACGACTATCTTGCTGGATGCCTTAATAGTTGTCACACTGCTGTCGTCCCTAGCCAATCCGCTCCTTGGGGGACTGTGGCAGCTTGCGCCGGTATTAGAACGCTTACAGCTGCTGCTGTTGCCGTTGCCATTGCCATTGCTATTCGCTGCATTTTTGGCAAGAGCATCTTCACGTGCACGCTTTAAAAGCATCTGTGTGTTAGCATTGCAGCCAAAGCATTTGGGACGGGGAAGACAGCCACAAAAATCAACAACATGAAACATTTAACAATTAACGATTAACAATTAACAACAAGAAGAATAATACATTTTACGGCAAGCCGGAAAGTTGAAAAATCATGCAGAAATGTTTGAAACTCAAATATACAGTCGAACTTTCCTAACTCGAATCACCATTATCCAAAGAAAAGGTTATAGAGTTCTCTTCCTAAGTTTATTAATATTACTGCTACTCATTTAGCTTGAGTTAGAGAGAGAAGTTCGAGCTATGGAAGTTCAACTGTAGTTTTTTCTCAATTCTTGTTGCGAATTTCAATGTCTGCACTATCTAACTGATATAAAAACTGAATAAGAATTTTCAAAACGTTCTTTTTTAAATTAAATATAAATTAAATTGACATTGAAAAATGGAACTAAGTTTTTTTCAATTTTAGTCTACTTTATTTGTATAATTTTTTATTTAATCAAATTTGCAATTTGAATTTTACTCCTTTTCATTTTTTTTTTTAGCAAAAAAACGATTAATTCTGTATAAAATATAAAGTAATTCAGTTTTTAATTTTACTAACTTCTGAAAATATCTTAATATTTGTGCGGGTTCTAATTTGACAACCACTACTGTATAGCTAATTTAACCCATCAAAAAAATGAGAAATGAGAAAATCATGCAAGTTAGAACAACATAATGATAACAACAAACAGTAAATGTGAAGGATATGGGAACTATAAGTTATCAGAAGGACAGGACAGAGCTGTTAGTTAGAGTTGAACATGTGTGTTTGATGGTTTGATGGTAAATACGCACCTGAACTTTTTTATATGGCTCAGACTGTAGCACTCCAACAACTGGCGCTGGCACAGGGTTCAACTTGGGTGTGATACGCGGTGGCGGCGACTTGGCGGGTGCTGCAGTGGCAAGGGCAGCAGCTGAAGCATCCGTTACCTTTGACCGCCGTGGGGATGGCGGTGATTTTTGTTGTTGTTGTTGTTGCTGCTGAATTTTCGGTGATTTTGATGGAGTTGTCGTCACTGAAGCGTGTCCGGCCGAGCTACGCATTTGACTGGAGAGCCTTCTGGGGCTATGATAATTGTAGTTATGTGATGATTGATGATTCGATTGATGATTGTGATTGTGATGAGAGAGCTGCTTGCAAGTGACCAGTTTATCCTTATAGAGTTCAACTTCCTCTAGCCAGGATTCATGGAAGTCCAAGATTTCGATGCCTTTACCATTCGATGAAGCTGCACGCTGCCGCGTGTTCTCCTTCGTGGCAGAGGCAGCAATAGAGGCAGCGGCTGAGGCAGAGGCAGCGGCAGAGGCCGCAACGGGTGTCGCATGTGAACGCATCGCTGCCGTTGTCCTTTTTTCAGTTGTAATCTGTGCCATAACGTTTCCACAGAGAATTTTGATTGCTGCAAATTCAAATAATTAATATTGCAAGTAATTGAAATTTGTTTGTTTTGTTTTCGATTATGTGATGATTGCACTGACGGCCAGCTGTGTAACGCCATTACTTCTGTCACGGTTTTGGCCAGCAATAGATTGATAGATAAATAGATAGTTGTCTTGTCTGTTGTGTTGTGTTGTCAATGGCTGCTATTTTCGACATGGCACAGCACCAAGATCACACACAGACACACACACACACGCACACACAAAGACAATGCAACGCTCGCTTTAATTGTTGGTCGTGTGATTTGTCTATTGGTCTCGTTAATCGACAATTTAATAAAAATAAAAAACTATCAATGGATACAAGATCGCTGGGCGTTGGCCAAAATACTTGACGATGCCCGCCTTTTAAATATAATCAGAGCCCGCGTAAATGCCTTGTAATGTTGTTGTTGTTGTTTTTTTGTTGTTGCTTTCGCTGCTTTGGTTGTTGTTGCCCTTGTGCAGACGGCGTGGCGCTGTTGTGGAGTTTCTTTGAAAAAAACTTACTTACCTTTTACATTTACACGCACACAATTAATTTGGGAGTGTAGCAGGCAAACAAACCGAAAATGTATTTGCTTTTATTAATTGGATCACTAGATCAAAAATTTTCACTTCATTTTTCAAACAAAAAGGCGGCCCAGCTGACTAGACCGCTAATCAGCTGATTGCATTGGCAAAAAACTAGGTGGCAGCCTTGGCAAGGGTGGCAGCACTGACACTATTTAACTCTTTTTAGAAAAATTGTTTAATATGGTTTATTTTTAAATTAATCTGGAAACTAGTACTTTGAAACGTTTAAAGGAAGTTTTGTAATATTTTTGCTCGATTTTGTAATATAGTATTTTGTAGAATTTCTTAATTCTTCATTACGCTAAGGGAGACGTGCCCCAAACCAATTTTAAAATAAACTTTATTGTTTTAGAAAGTTTATATTTTTCTTAATTTTTTAATTGATTTTTATTGAATTATTTAAAAATTAAATAAAAAGCAAAAACAACACACAAAAAGTTGCAACTGTGTGGCAGCATTGGCCCACTGTCGTAGCACTAAGCAAATAACCTATAGAGAACCCATCCTATACAACTGAAATGTCACAGAAAAAATGCTTGCGAAGCGTCCACAGCGAAGTGTTACCGATCTGGCAATATTGTTCGAGTGGAATTTATAAAAATGTAGGGTGTTGTTTTGAATAAAATAATGTGGATTAAAAGTTTTAAGGGTAGAGGGTATTTCATATTTCACATGTCTTAGTTTCGCAAGCATCGGCCTCAAAAATAAAATCGTTTCTCTTATGAATTCCACTAGAACAATATTGCCAGATCGGTAACACTTCGCTGTGGACGCTTCGCAAGCATTTTTTCTGTGACATTTCAGTTGTATAGGATGGGTTCTCTATAGGTTATTTGCTTAGTGGTCGTAGTGTACTGTGACCATGAGTCGAAAATATTATAAATACCAAAATCTCAAACATCAAAAAATACCGAAAACAAAAAAGTTGTCACAAAGTGCGGCCAGACAAAATAGAAAGTGTGACCCAGTAGCAAGTGCTACCAAGTAAAGGGATAAATTTGGCGGCAAGTTTAAATTGCATGCAGGGCATACAGAACGTTCGATCAAATTAAAAGCGTATAATAGGAATTTATCAAAAGCATGCAATTAAGCAAGCTTGTACAAGTCAAATTAACGAGCAATATGTTTGATTTAACTGCTTACCGCATAAATCAAGCAAATGAGTCAACCCAAAATTCGAGTTCTACCTGCACATGAAATGTTGGACCTACATGAGTGTAACGAATGCTCAGATCAAATGCCGCTCATGTTGTTGATGAAGACATCAACATTTCAATTTATACACCTTCCGCTGCTGCATTCGGTTCTTTTTTTTTATTGATTCTGATGTACAAAGTGATTTATCGCAGATCCTGCGGCAAAACTCAAGACTCAAAACGACAGAGAACCAGAAAAGCGGCAAACGAAGACCATAAGAACCTGCCCCCAGACTGTGCCTCACATACACACACACACACACGCAGGTTGAGGCGATATGAATCTGTCGATAAGTTGTGGCTGGGACGGCGGCATTATGAGCGTTTAAACGGCACTCAAGGCACCGCCTACAAAACGTCAACACTCGGACCAGAGACAAGACGAGAACGGAGATGGAGAGATGAAGAGAGACTAAGGACGGGGACGAGGCAGGGAATCTGGGACTGGGTTCCTGATGAACTTATCTTCATCTTTGGAATTGTTTAACGTGTGTGTGTGTGTGTTTATTTCTTACACTGGCTCTCGAGACATTTTGCGGTGCAGTGGCTGGACGATGACAGATGTAGATATGTGACTATGTCATGTGCCTAATCCAGAAGCCGTTGCTTCTGTGTGGCCCCTCTCTCTCTCGCTCTCTCTCTATCGCTCTCTCTGTCCAATCAATCTATCTAGTTAGGCACTTTCACTTTGAAGTGCGTGGCTTGTTTATTAAATATTATTAATTAGCACATAATGCACTTAATTAATTAACAAAATAAAAAATATCCAAAGGGGAACCTATCACAAAGGTTGCTCAAGTTTAGAATTTCAACATCTTTCGCTACTCGATTGTAGGCGGCATTTGTAAAATATCAAATTTCAACTCAGTAAATGCAATTAATTTGCCGCCTGCACAATGCACTCGAATTCCATATACATATATATAACTAATTTGGCTCTATTCTTTAGTAAATCCAACATAAATCCAATTGCATGTGTGTGCTTTGGATCCAAAGGGTTCCTCTCAAGCCTTTTTGCCTATTTTCGGCACCTTTTGGTAAACATGAGATGGCTGAAAAGCAAAACTAATGAAAGGATTCGTAGGCTCCTTTTGATCGTCGCGTCGCACATTGATTACAGCTCAATTTACACCCCATCAAGGTGTGTCCCAGCAGAAACTGAGCTGCCTCACTTTGCCATTATTCAATTACAAAGGGGTCTTCCCCTTTCTCCTTTACCTTCGCTTCTCATCTCCTACTTATGTGGCACTCACATATGGTTTCGATCTAATCGCATCTGTTGCGTAATGGAGATGGAGATGGCATTCGCCACAGAACAGAACCTCGGGCTCACCTGAGATCATATCGGGTCAGCTCTCTTTTCATAAATGCTGGATTTCGTCAGAGATTTTCATACATTCATAACAATATCGAAAGAAAATGTAATAAGTAGTAAAAGGTGTA
This sequence comes from Drosophila suboccidentalis, assembly GCA_037043435.1. Classification (NCBI taxonomy): domain Eukaryota; kingdom Metazoa; phylum Arthropoda; class Insecta; order Diptera; family Drosophilidae; genus Drosophila; species Drosophila suboccidentalis. Next base: position 1,169,488 of record JBAMBK010000134.1, read on the forward strand.
AAGTTAACAATGGAATTAGCCAAAAAAAAGACAAGAAAAGAAAACTGTTGTTGGAAACTTATATAGTATGTTTCAAATACCCAAATTTCTTATTGCTAGTTTTAAAAAAATCAGTAGACACTTTTTTTCTTTATGAAATGCATACTAAAATGTATAGAATTTGAAAAAGATTGTATTGTAAAAATTGTTTTATAAATTAACAAATTAAGAAATATTTCCAGCTATCTCATCGATTTTATTATAAATTTTTAAACTATTGCCATATTTATATTTTAAACCAGTAAAACTTGTACATACTTTAAAAATCAAGTCAAATTTTTTTCGTAAAACAACTTTAGTTATTTAAAAAAATTTTCTTTTATACAACTTTATATCATAGATAAGAAATTGCTACAAATCGGAACAAATTGTTGAAGAGTTCACTAAAAATTCACTATAAACTTTCAGAAAAATATTTGAATGCCAAAGATTTGACCATATAAAGGCGGCCTATCGACATGGGCATAAAGTTAGTTTTATGTAAGTTTCCATTTCGAGAATCACAATACGAAAACAACAAGACAAAATGGATGCTGTCTTCAATTCAATTCAAGTCGTATAAAACTTAATCGGCAGCTAAGTCGACGATTAATTTTACTGCTTATTTTGTTTTCATGCGACCCATAATAAAAGCCCATCATACTACGAGTATATGGTGAGTTGTTCCCGCTCCCCGGGCTATGTTATGTTATTTCATCCTCTGTGACGGCGGTTAAATAAAATTGGAAATTTATAGTCGTTATGGGTTGTCCACGAGACAGGGTTGCTCTCTCTATCACACTCTCTACATCTCTCACTGTCTCTTTTTCTCATACTCTCTCTCTCTTTCTCGGTCTGGATTTGTGTCCAAAAGGGGCTGTCAATTTGGAATACCTTTAGCTTCTGCGAAATTTTATACTTAAAAAAAAATTGATAATAATAATAACGAGGATGATGATGATGATGAGGATGACGATGATGACAACAACGTCGCGAATTTCTTGCTTTTTATACCCTGTATGCATTAGTAATGGATTAAAGAGGGTATTATGTGTTGGTAGGTGGTATGCCTGACCTTATGACAGAGAGTCATTTTGACAGTTTCAAGCCAAATATTTAAGAATATGATCAAAAACTGAGCATGAATTCAGAATACCGTTGTTTCGATATATTTTGAAACATTACTAAATGAGGTAAAAATTATGAAACTAAAAAAAAAGATTTTTTCCGAAACAATTTTAAGAATAAAAAAAATATATATATATAAAAATATATTTCAGAGATATTACAAGAGATAAACATAAAGGAATAACTTTTTAAATATACAAAGTTGGGAGTTTGCATATTTAAAAAGTTATTCCTTTATATTTACAATATCAAATTAGCATCGCAAATAAAAAGATAATCTTTGAAATATGAAATATATTCAGAAATATGATTTGGTATATTAATAGTTCATATATTCCGAATTATCTCCTGTAATCCATAAACAGAAACAGATACAGAAATAAATACAGTTAAGAAAACTGTCTTATTTTAATAATTATTTTGCTAACAATCGTGAGCGTGCTGGGTATCTCGAAAGCTGAGCATACTCTTTGCAAAAAGTATCTTTTCACCTTCGTCTTGGTGAGCTTCTCATCTGGTAGCTGGTTTGACGTTGATAATTTAGCAAATATAAAAAATGCAATATTTTGACAGCATTGTGTGCTGAGTTCTAGAACTTGGACTTAATTTGCCAGCAGATGAGACACAGAACAAGAAGAGGAAGCGAGTGATAGGGGGAGGGAGCAAGAGTGAGAGGACCAATCGATGTCAAGACAACGACCGCCACGTGACGTTGTGGGCTGTGATTTCACTTGAATTTGAATTGAATTGAGTTCAGTTTAAGTTCGTCAACAAATTATACAATGGACGCAATGGACTCAGGGGGCGATGGCACCTGCTCCTGGGGGACGGATGCGAAAGTAGCAGCTGGTGACGCGCTGGTGACGCTCTATTACACACACATTCACACGCACAGTTAGCCAAGAGACTTAACAATTTAGAACTCGGCTTAAATTACATGGCATTCAACACCCCCGCGTACAATCCCAGCCCAGGAAGTAATTGGATGGGGAGAGGGTGGGAAAGGGGCGAGGGGAGTGGGGGGTAGGGTAGCTGGCCGCTTGTGCGGTTCCCGAGCAATTTAACATAATTTCAGGTTTCGAAACCATGAATTATAAAGTACTCGATAGAGTCCCCTACCCCTTCCCACCAACCACTCCTCGCTGCCCATTTGGGGGTCTCTTTTGGAAGCGTCTTTACGCTCATCCTTTTGGAGGGAAGGGGAGTTGGTGGGTGGCAATAATTATAGGGCTTCATCGTTTGTGGCCTGGACTGCACGATTTGTTGTACAGAAAGTTAGTTTTCATTGTCGCATGTTTGTACACAAATTGCGCGTATTTCCACTGACGGTACTCGGGTTATGTCCTTGCTCCTTTTAAGTCCTCAAATGACTGATTTTATTTGTATTGCCCGATGCATCAGTTCGTACTATTGTTGTATATAATTATTACAAATATTTGCTATTGAACAGTCGGAAAATCGTTTTCCATTTGCAGCTGACGGTCGGAATGTAAACTTTTTACAAATACGTAGAACTGAAAAACTTTAGTCAATAACAAATTGTTTCAAAACTAACACAACAAACTTATTTAATAATATATAAGATATTCATTTTATTTCGAGTCAAGTATTCAATTACACAAGTTAATTGATCAAAGGCAATTTATGAAGAATTTTTGGGAAAGTTTAATTAAAATACAGAAATATTTAAGATATTTTAAAATATTTGAATAAGTTCCAAAATTGTTTAAGTAATGGGCCTTATATTTTAATCCTTATGTAATAAAATAAGTTTACTTTCAAAATATATTTAAATTATATTGAATATTTTGATATTGCATTTTTTCAAATTTAAATGTGTGTAAATTTTTTTTTTAATTGATAACATCCATTTCCGGCACTTTAAAGTCTCATAAAAAACCCATTAAAATTTAAATGTAATTCACTTTTTGATTGAAAAATATTTATAATTCTTAAAAATATATTTTTAATTGCGTTTTTTATGCGTGTTTCTTGTTTTTGGTTTTAAAAATATAAATAAATAAGTCGCGAAAAATATTCGATGTTTTTGAATTGAACTTATTTTGAGTTCTAAGTTACAAAATGAAACCCTGTCTATAAGATCTTAAAGCGCGTCACCCAATTAACCCATGTATACCAATGAAATCAAATGATATCCATTGTGCTTAAGTTAAATGTGAAAAACGAGATGGCAACCGAAAACGATTAGCCAACAAGTTCCGAAAACGACTTCGACTCGGACTCCAACATCGGCTTCATTTTGAGGCCCCTCCCCTCCCCTCCCCGCCAACTTCATCTCAACAGTTCAACAGCCGTTGGCTTGACTAATTTATGTGGCTTATATGGCAAACGAATTCATAATTGAACTGTAAATGGTAAAAATATTTATTGTCTTATCACATCGTATAACTTGCGGTGTCACCACAGCCAACTGGAAACCAGATGGAATAGAAATAGAGCGAGCTATAACAAGTAATAAAATCAACTTGGCTGACAATGATCGACTAGCAGACACTCTGTAGGTATAATTAAAGTCGATTGTATTTGTCATTTTTAATTTAATGTGATTGATATGAAGAGATTCTGTTTAGTTGAATTGAAATGCAACGAAACTATCGGTAAACTATCGTTTACCTAAAAAAAAATATGTGAAATTTCCTATTTTCATTCAAATATAACACATAAATTGAGAAAACAACAGCATGGATACCTTCGCAACATTTTGAACTAGTATAAGGCATATATATTTATAGAAACAATAGTATCATTCGATAGTTGCGATAGTCGAATTCAATGCTATCGGTTTATCCCCTTTAGTATATATTGCCGACTTAATTAGCATCCTGCTGTAATTTTGACGAGGACTTTACCGAATTCCATCGAAGATGCCTCCTGCTGTCTGACCTCACCTGACCTTCCTGGAGATTGTGCTACTCTTTTGTAGTATTAATCGTATACAGGGTATAAACATGAAAGACAACAATTTACATTTGCTATGAATATCAAATAAAAACAGATCCAGATCCGAAGACCGAACCACATGCAACTAGTAAGTAGTTTGGTTTAAGCTCCCACAGCAGCTATTTATTTAAATACCGCTAGACGGGAGGGGGAGCGGGGGGCAGGGGTATGTCAGAAGATTGCAGTCTTCTACCTGTGGACCATTGCCAGGTACCGCAATTTGCGCATAAAAATAATATTCATCGTTATCGTTATTAACTTATGTTGTTTGCGCTAATGCCAGAGAGTTGGCCAAGAGTCGAGAATGGCAAATGGAGAATGGAGAATGGAGAATCAAGCGAGAGTCTCTAAAAGCTGTAGAATGGGAATCGGGGAATTGGAGTCGTCGCCGTCGTCGTCGCCGTCGCAGCAGTTGGCAACTAAATGCGCTAATCCGCGTGTTGTCAACTTCATTAGCCGATAAACACGCCGACACATTAAATTGGGCCCAGGAGCTCCAGTCCCGGGGACGGAGGCTCTCTTCTTCATTTTTAGCGGCTTGTCCATTTGAAGTTGCCAACGAAAAATTGCTGCCACTTGAATTTTTAATGCCCATAAAGTATGCTGATGCTGCCAGAGCAGAGGAGAGGATGCACTGCATCGCAGTGCAGTGCTTTGCCTGGTTATTAGCCGTTCCTTGCAACTAGCCAAGCAGCCAGCTGACTTTGACACTTGGCAAATGTTGGAGTCTCGGCCTGGAACTCGGTTGGAGCAGCAGCAGCAGCAGCCACAGCAGAAGCAGCCAAATCCCCAAATGAAAGTTCACAATAAAATACGATGGCTTAGCTTTTGTCTGCCTTTCCTTCCACGTTTTCCTTGTGCTCGTCTCCATTGGCTGATTTCGGTTTTGGTTTCTTTTTCTTTTGCTTTTGGTTTTGGGGCCCCGTCGTCAGGTGTGTAATTCGATATCTTTGCTCTTTAATCCCGCATCCCAATCGCCAGCCATTCGTTTGTGTGCGCGATTTATGTACTACATTTGTATTTTAGGCAACAGGCAACAGGCAACAGGCATTCAGATCGCATCGAAGGGAGCGAGAAAGGGACAGGGGAAAGGGAAAGGGGGAGGCATCCATCCGGCCAGGACACAAGTTGGCTGGCAACGGCGCAGGATGCGCCACTAAACAATAATTATGACAACAATAAAAGCAAAAGAAAATAAAAAGCTGCACAGCCGTCGCCATGTAAAGACCAAACACAACATGAAAGAACAACTATTTTCGGAATGACGAAGACTTGATACCCTTGCCAAGCACTTTAGAATTAAAAAAATATATATATGTATTTAAAGCAGGGATTAAAACCGAAACGAATATCGGTTTCAGTTACGGTTTCGGGTATGTTCGCATTTAGGTTTTCGGTTATCGGTTACGCAAAATCTTTGAATAAAGGTTTCGTATCGGTGAACCGGTTTTTGTATATTTCGGTTTTGAAATACCGGTATGGTCTCGGCTCACAAATAAAAATTTTGTTTGCAAAAATATAATTATATTAATAATATAATAATAATAATAATTAAAAAGACATTACTTCTTATTGTTTTATTCACACATTTATTTCACATATTCTACAGTTTGAAGTAGTTTAGTTACATTTTAACAATTTTTATAATTCATTTAACAAATTTATGTTATTTGCGCTTATTCAGTGCTATGAAAATTCGATCATGAATATCACAAATAAAAATTCAAAATTAAGCATTAGAAAATTAAAATCAAAAATCAAAATTAAAATTTTTTTTTTTTTATGTATGTAAAACCGAAATTTACCTTACAAATGAAACGGTTTTTAAACGGTTACTTCGGCTTAGGTTTTCGGTTACTGTTTTAAATTTCAATCTGTTTTTACCGGTTAAGGGTTACGGTTTCGGTTAGGGTTTTAATCCCTGATATAAAGTAAATGATACATTGTTCTTAAATTTAAAAAAAGTGTTCTATAGCTATAGGGCAAATACTTTGAAAGTCACAACTTTTCATGAATACCAATAAGTAAATTTATTATAATACAGTTGAACTTCCATAACTCGAACGTCTATAACTCGAATTCTCTCTAACTAAATCGAGTGGCAATAGCGTATTCTAAGCCGAACAAAAATACTTCCATAAGTCGAAGTCTCCATAACTCGAACTTTTTTCTTGGATAATTGTGATTCGAGTTTGGGAAGTTCGACTGTATGTCAAAAATTCATACAATTAAACATTACAACTAATTATATGTCAATCAATATTTTCATAAGTTCTATATTATTTTTCTCAGATTTTGTGCTATCTAGAAATTAATTTATTTAATTTCAATTTTATTAAGCGTTACACAATTATCGACAAAATCCTAATATCATCTCTAAGAGTAAACAAAAACAGAAACGACAAAAGCTGCTTTCGGATTCGTCGGGGGTTTCTTAAAGAGAGAGAGAGAGGAAGATTAGGGGGCAATTATTGCTTCACACGGACGTGGTTGCGTTTTGTTTTGGTTTTTCGGTTTTGACTGAGCAAACACAACAACAACAACAACAAGAACACCAACAACACCAATTACAACAACAAGAACAACATTAAAGTTGCTCCTACTAAGCGCCGGTATAGAATGTCCTTACCCAGAATTCAAATTAAAGATCTATTTATAAACACTGAGACTTTCAATGTGAGAGGTCGAAAAAGCAGTTGAATAATTAGAATAATTATAAATTGAACCTCAATCAACATATTTTCAAACTTTGCATGTTGAGCTTTCAAATGGTTTCGAAGAGATAAACTTGGGAGCCATCAATAAAATATTTCGGATCATTTAATATCATGTTGTATTATTATAAATAATCCAATTAAACTAAGCTAAGGGTACATCTTTTGAAAAACTGATTAAACAACTATTTTTTAATAATTTGAATAATTTGATTAAACGGTAAATTTTATACTGACCTTATAGAATGCTTTTCGACAGCTTGTTTAGACAGTTTCTAGGTCGTACTTAAAATAGGAAACATGTTTTTATACTAGATATGTAAAAGTATATCGAAAAATCGACAACTTGACTTTCATGGAAGCGACTTTATATATATGTCAAAATAATCAGTTGTTTAATGCTAAAATTTTAAATTTCAATGCAGAAGTACGTAATATCGTACATTTTTGAAGATATATCGACAGCTCGATTTATATTTTGTTGGATATTAAACTCGATTCACTGTTTGGACCTACATTATTACCTTAGACCTTTTTATGTGTAATGAATTTCCCTCTATGGGCTTCTACAACAATCGAGGTAGGGGCCCAATTGAAGTAGTAATTACTACTTAAGAGCAGCATTAACGCTATCACTTACACATGTCACATGGCTTTCGAGCATTAGTGGAACAATGGGCGCCCGGCGATGCCGATGGATGCCCCACAATGGGGCACCACAATGGGGCACCACAATCATGCTCAACGTCATTACCGTCCATGTGAATACCCACCGTGTCTCAAGTAACCAAAATACAACAAATAACAGCCTCATCATGATCTTGACCGAGCACAAAAATGAGAAAAATAAGTAAATATTCCTATAGAGTTGGGTTTTTGTATGTGAGATTGGGGTACTGGGATTGAGACTCATCATCAAACAAACTTACAACAAACAGAGCTGAGCGGAGAGGGGAAGAGACGAGGGATCTCTGCTGGCAGTCTGGCAACCTGGCAAAACCTTCGCACACGGCGGCTGCGGCATATTGATTAATGGATCAAAGTCTTTTGACACGAGCTATTTTGGTAAGAAATCCTTTGTTGATCTTAACAAACATGCAACACATACACACACACACACACACACACACACTCATACATAGGTATTTATATACATACACATACAGAGCAGAGGTATTTAAAGTTCGTTATTCAATAAATTTTCAATTTTGACTGATTGTGAGTGGAATAAGGTCGTTCGTCAGTCGTCAGTCGTCGGCGTCGGTGCGTTATGATGTATGTATGTTTATCTGCCCCCAGTATTGATGGTATGTGTGTGTGTGTGTGTGTGTCTATGTGGGGGTGTTTATACATACATACATACAATTGGTATGTGGTTGCGCTTTTTAACTTTTGAGTTGTTGTTGTTGCTTTGTTGTTGTAATACACTCATTGTTGCCGTTGCTGTTGTTGCTGGTGTTTTGTGTTATTATTATGATTGTTGTTATTGTATTATTGAATTGTTTGGGCCAAAGCACTTGGAAACCATGCTTGTGCCACACAGTGGGGCAATCACTTCAATTATAATTCTTATAAATTTTTAATAGAATGACTTTCGGGAAGAGCTTAATGAAATGATTATGATTTTAATAAATGTAGAAATTAAAGTTTTTCAAATTACTTCAGTTCTTTCATTTAAAAAAAAAAACACTTCTTTAAACGCTTTAGAAATTAAAGCAGTTGAATTAAGAAAACTAATGAAAATTAAGAATTTAAAATTTAAGTATACGTTTATTAGGTGTGCCACAGAAATCACAAGTGAAAGCGAATTCAGAGAAAAGTAATTCCACTCCGAAAATTTCTCAGTGCCACAGAACTTTGAGAGATTTAATTTTTTAGCATGTTCACCAACCTTTTCGAGCTAGGCTGATAGGGTTGGCCCCTTCTCATATTAAATTTTACAAGGGTTTGTTTAGCAACTTTTTTAAGCTTATCATTGCACATTGGGCCAGAATCCCTTTTTTTTTGGGGGATTGTAAAGCTAGAGATTTGAAATTTATGCCAAAAAAAGGGATTTTGGCCCAATGTGCGTTGAAGATAATTAAATATAATTCAATTTTTTTATATAATAATTGATTTTGTATAGCTTAAAAAATTTAAAAGTATTGCCGCGACAAACAGTAAAAGTTACTAGACAACTCTAAATTCTAAAATTCTGACAAAAAATGTGACATTATTCTCATGGCATCGGACGCCAGTGGATTGAGCGATGATTTCGTTTCCCTCAAAAGTTTTAAAGTGGAAGAGATTTCTGTGGCACACCTGTATATTTTTTAAAACAAAATTCACTTAAAACGCTGCTAATGAAAACATTTTCAAGAGTACATATTCTTGAGCATTTTTCACATTTTATTACATTCTTTATAAAAATAACTGTCGCTTTCGACCCACTGTGCAGTGTAGGTATTTGCTTGGTATGGATCATCCATTATCATTACGATGCCGCACACTTGCGGTACTATACGAGTACAACAACAACAACAACAACTGGGCTACTCTTGTTGTAGTTGTAAACGGAATGCCGCTTAGTTTGACTGTTGTGAGAGTTGGGGAATGGAGAACAAGAGAGGTAGGGGCGAAGGGGTTGAGGGGATGAGGGGGTACTGCTGTTTGGCCGTATTTGTTTACAAATCCACGATTCAAGTAGTACGAAATGTTTTTCCACACGGCGCGAGCTACTCCCTCCAAAGCAAAAAAAAATCAAGTAATAGATCATAAGTTCAGTTGTGATCGACGCAGTTATACCCGTTAAGTAAGTACAGATGTATGAAGAATCGACAGTTAGTCCATCATAAAGAAAATTGTCTCATCAACAAAACTATGACCATACATTAAAGAAATAGACAGGATAAAGCTATTTTAGAAATTTAATGAGGACATATTTTAAATATAAAATATAAAAAAAAAATTTAATCATATTTTGTGAGAGCTATAAAATATATTGAGTTGAAGAATCTTTCGCGTAAGATTTTTTTAAATTAATTTTGTTGCTTTTAATACGTTCACGATCGAATATCTACAAAGCATAGATTTCACTTTACTTTTAATTTGAGGTGTATAAGGTATTTCTATAAAGAAAAGAATAATTTTTTTTTATTTTTTATTTTATATTTTTTTTTTACAAAGTAAGTAATAAGTAAATAATAAGAGCACTAGCGTCCAGGCCAGAAATATTATATTTCTGTCTCTGTCTTAATTGCCATATCCACTATTTTGCATATATCATACTCTGTTTATTTCTATTTACAGGGTATAACAAATGCTGGCCACGGCGGCCATTGTGTGACTAAATGGAGCTGTATCTGTGCATTCAACACACACACACACTTAGATACTCGGATTGAGCTTGTATTGGTGATCAGTGTGAAACGGTCGCGAAGATGGATTTCTTTTCTTATTTTCCACACACTCACACACACACACATTTCTTACTCTTTCTTCTGGGGCCGCAGGGGCAGGCAACACAACACAGACAACACAGCACAGACAACACAGACAACAGACAAAGCCAACGAAGTTGTTTTGTTGTGGCAAGCATTGTTGTTGTGATCAAAGCGGCTTGGCGCGCCAAATGATACACGAGTGTATGAGTGCAAGTGAGTATGAGTATGAGTATGAATATGAGTGTGAATGCGAGTATGAGTATGAGTTGTTCTTTTTATTATTTTTTCTTATTTTTCAGTTAAATTGTTGCTGAATTGTTTTTGTATTAAATTGTAATTACTCATGGCGCTGTGGAGACAGCGAGAGTTGGGGCTTGACCAGGCCAAGAAACAACAACAACAACAGCAACAACAACATTGATGGGCAGCTGTTGAACCGTTAGAATCTATTGTTGCCACACGTGCCTCTATGGAATTATGGTAGCAACAGAGCACAATTGATTACGCCGAATGCGGTTACTCCAGATGCCCGTGACGATGATCCGAGTTGCAATTCCCCATGGGGCCCATACAAAGTCATCCCAGTTATATGGAAACACAGTTCCGAGTTTGAGTTTGAGTTCGAGTCCGAGTCCGAGTCGGAGTCGTAGTCCGAGTCCAGGTTGATTGATTGCTGCCCTGAGGAGGTTGCTGCTGTTTTCCGAGCTCTTTTGCTTCTTCTACTCGTAGCTGGCTGTCAACACGATTTGGAAAACAAACAGAACACAAGAAATGCGCATACGTCAAACTGGCCCACAATTGCAGCCATTGCCATTCCCAATTCCCCTGTCCCCGATCCCGTTTCCCTTCCCTCCTGAACAGTTGCAAAAAGTAAAGGCCAAAAGACAGGAACAACAAGCCAAAAGAAACTCGCACAAAACGGGCGGAGCTGTTGATTTGAAAGAGCAAACACAACAAAAACAACTGAAATGTCAGCTGGACATGCACATGAACCAGGTCCAGGTCCAGTTTCAGTTTCAGTTGTTGTTGTTGCTGTTGTGGCTGTTGCTGCTGCTACGGAAGCAACAATAAGAGGCAATGTCCACTAAACACAGCACGAAAAATGTCCACACTTTGAACTCGATGTGGATTGTATGAATGCCTCTAAATGTGTGTGTGTGTGTGTGTGTGTCTATGTAGGTGTGAATATGTGTGTGAATTGGCAACTGATAATCTGGCAAAATGGTTCTAAGCACATGCAAATTGTTTGTGCACTGAGAGAAATTGCCTACAATATGCAATTTTTATGGTAAACTGTAGTTAAGCTTAATATATATTTGAATTAATATTAATTTATTCATATTTAAATATAATAAAAATTTCAATTTTTATAAATTTGAATCATATACAAAACATAAGCTAATTAAGAAAAAATACAAAATTTTAATTATATAAATATATACATATATAAAAAAAGACACATTTTTAGTGATCCTTCCAGCAATATATATAAACGAACTTAATCGGGGGTGCCACAGAAATCGCTTTCGCTTGAATTTCACTTAAATTTCATACAAATTCCAGTGAAATTCAAGCGAAACCGATTTCTGTGGCACCCTTGAATATTTAACTCTAATAATTATCACTCTAAATTAAAAAGTGCTAAGCGCTTTCTCCCAGTGTACTTGGCAATGCTAATTTCTAGAAGAAAACAGTAGGATTAGTGCCAAAATGGATGCACAGCCCTGACAAAACGGCTCAATGCAATTGATAAGCTAAATAAACTGTCAACAAATAAAACACAAATCAGCAAGAATCAACAGCGATTGTCCCCGAATGAGTGAATAGGCCCAAGGCTTGAATGTGAGTATGAGTATGAATAAAAAAACAAGCGAAGGAAGCAAGGCAAAAAGGTTTGTCAGGCAGTCAAATCATATCGCCTGGAATGTGTAGAGCATGGCATAAATGTCACTTCGAATGAGAATTTGCGAGTGAGATGACGAACGCAGCGTGGCGTGAAGCCAAATGGCCAATGGGTATGGAAATGGGTCTGGGTCTGGGTATGGATCTGGTTCTGGGCGAGGTTTCGACTCCAAAACGATACATCATCGAAAGCAACAGGACTCGAAGTTGAAACGCCAGTAAAACTCAGTTTGGGCCTTGGCTGTAGCTGTAGCTGCTGTTACTGTTGTTGCCGTTGTTGCCTCTTTTTGTGGCAAGTCAACATGATCTCATCTGTCATAGATCGATCGACCTGTTCAACAATGCCAGCCAGCATAGCGGGTCAGCATTTAACCGGGTAGCAAACGCAGGAGGCAAAATACCCAATTGAGAGACACAATTCCAAGTTTCAGGTCCCTTCACAGTCCCGATTCCCGATTCCCGATCCAGGTCCACAGTTACCTGACGAGCAGCGGGTGATCGAACGAACGAACGAATTTCGCCCAAAAAAAAAAAAACAAAATAACAAACACATTCCAACACACACAGAAATACAATTCAAATTTGTTGTCGGAGATTAAAACACATTTGTTAATTTTAATATGTTTCAACATCGTTGCACAAACTGTGTTTATTGTCGAGAGGAGAATAAAGAATCGAAGAATCGGAGAGTGAAGAAGAAGATCCCCAGCTACGGGGGTGTTCAAACGACAAGCTAAAGATAAGAGGTGTTTGCTGCTTATTAGATCTCAGATAATTCTCCATATGTACATATGTATGTATATGGCCCCATCTCCCAATCTATTTGTGACAGCCATGTCAACGCAGATTGTCAATGCCTGTGAGATTATTAGATGGAGAACGAGTTTGAAAACAGCTGGATGGCAATTCATGGGAAGAGTTCCGAGCTTGGCCAACTTATAAACTCATGAGAACTTCAAGCTGGAACTGGAAAAAGTGTCTCTAAAGCTGTCCACATTGAATTGTTGAGCTTCTGGGAATGCTTTCTAGATTATGTTGTCGCAATTCAGCGAATGGAGCTTCTGGTTTTCTGGCCATAAATGATTATAGATGAGTTTGTTAATCTTGCCAGAAAGATTCGAATTTTATAGACAAATTTAATTGTAATTGCTTACAGGATGAAGAATTGCTCGATACAATTTTTTTTAAATATATTTTCTATTCTAGTGTAACTTTATTTAGTTTATTGAAAAGAAAAATTAATCTTATTGAAGATGAAAAGTAAATTGATATATTAAATTAAAAATTTCCTGAATTGGATAAAATGTTAATATACAAGTCATTTATCCTTTAAAACACTTTAAATCTTTAGTTCTATTTTTATTAAATTTGCCAAAAAAATTGCCAAAATTAATAAGTAATAAAATAAAGTTAATGTTATTTAGGGCTGATTTTTCAATATCTAAATAAGGTGTCTGATAACTATTGAAAAGAGAATTTGACTTAAAATGTATGGAAATTAATGTCAAATTTAAAACTATATGTAAAATAAAATTTATAAGTACATTGAAATAACGACCCTTAATATTTTAATTTCAAATATATCTATGAAATATAAAAACCTATTTAAAATTGTTTTTTTTTTTTTTAATTTCAGTTCTTTCATTCTTTTTCTTTTATTTTTTTAAATTAATTTTATTTTTCCTCTATTTTAAAAACGTTAAAAATGTTATGTTTAGATTAGTAAATTCACCGTATTTACGGTTAACAACTTTAATATTCGTTCTTTATCATATAAATTCGAATGTTTATTCTGAAAAGTATCTGGCCATAACAGTATCTAAAAACAAAACCTTTATTACATTTTAAAAGCCAAGAAACTAACTGCACTTAACTGCCTTCTTCCCCATCTCCCCAAACTGATTCAAATAGTCACGCAGTAGCCAAAAGTGAACATATTTGATATAAATTTAATAGAGCCTCATTTGCATTGGGTTGCTCTGAATCTGAATCAGAATCTGAATGTGGAGAAGAAGAATCTCAAAAGCGACGGGCAACTGCAAATGGAATGCCATATGGCAATAGAATTAAGCGATAACTTGAAAGCTGTGGCAACAGACGGGGAATGGGGATGGGGAGGGGGAAGCGTTTCAAAAGCCAAAAGTCATGACAATAATGCCAATCTACGACTTATGGAAAAAAGCAACTGAAAAACGAAGCTGAACGAATTGCATTTGTGAGAGCAGAGCCAGAGATTGGAGTCTGTTTCTGTTGCTGGTTCTGGGGACTGCGACTGCTACTACAAATCCATAATTATATGCGGCTGATGTCTTTATTAAAGCTGCAACAACATGTGGCCAGTGGCCAGTGGTAAGAGTTTCTGGCCGTGTTGCAAGTCGCTGGAGTTGAAGTTGGACCTCAAAAAGGCCGACTGAGCGAACGATCGTCACATAATTCTGACTCACATAAGCCAGCTATGTTGACAACGAAAAGAAAAGGGCACAAATGATTACACACACACACACACACATACACTGAGACACCTGAAGATTAAGTCAGGTTATTTCTCTCGACATTTGTCCCATTATCACCACAGACAGCGGCGGCTTCCAACTGGCAACTGGCAACTTGCAACAACAACTTCCCCTGCAGCATCGATTCCGATATAACAACAACATTATAATAATGCCCCCAGTCAGATATATATGACTGTGTCTAGTCAAACAAATAACAACAACTAATAAGTTGCATCGCAATCAAAGCGTTTGCAAGCCGACAAAAGGCACCGCGACAGATACAAAAACCAAAAGATACAAAATCTGTATCTGTATATTCATACCCACGTTTCTAGCCAAGTGAGAGAAGCGGCCAAAAGAGCTGCATGTAAAATACAAGAAATTATTATTTAAATTAACAGTGACAACAACGAAACAACAACAACAACAATGACAACAACAGACAACCAAAATCAAACTGAAAAGGTAGAAAAAGTCAACGAAGTCAATATGCTCTATATTCAAACATTTCCATATCTCAATTTGAATTTATATATATTTAGTTTAGTTATATTTTAATTTATGCAATTGTACCAAACTTTATTAATATTAAAAGCAAATGAAGAAGTTCCATGAGCTTGATCATAGCATAAAATGAAATGCATTGCATATTATTCTAAGATACTTTGTCGCCAAGTTCTTGACAAAGTTAAACTGCTCTCTTCTAAGATAGAGTATTTCTCGGTCTATTCAGTATGAAATAATGGGCGCTACTACTATTCTGACTCGGACTCAAACCCAAACTCAATCCCAAAACCAAATCCAACACCAACTCCAATTCCAATTCCAGCTTCAAACTCATTAATGTGTATCTCAATTATTGAACACTATAAATATTTGGGCTACCTGTCGATATGGCCCAAAGCAGACAAGCCACGTTTGGGGGCTACTTAAGAGACACATACATATTTAAATAAACTCGGATCGTTGTTGTTGTTCTCCTGAATGCTTCGCATTCGTTGTCTACTTGGACGTCGGCTTCTTCGGATTTTTCTTTTGATTTCGGAAAAGTTGTTGTATATTTTATAATAAGCCTGCCGTGTATTTCTCTCATAATCATAAATATTTTTGTACCTCAATGCATGGGACGAGTTTAAATGCCACAAAAGCCAAAGGTTTGAAATTCGTTTTTTATTTTATTATTATTATTGCCATCATTATGCTGGAGTCCCATGTGCATTTGCCTAAATCATATGTATAGTATACATTATAGTATATGGGATTGGACCTGACGATGCTGATGCTGATGATAATGCTGATGTGTTGATGAGGTGCCGTTTAGTTCAGTTTCGATGCCCAATGTGGATCGATTTGGCTGACGGTGTCGACAGCCCCTTTAGGCTTAAATCGATTCCAATAAAACATACGATTTGGAGCATAATAGAGCACATGCTACGGCTTAACTTTAATAATAGATGGGAAGCGTTTAAACGTTAAAAGAGCGAAGTAAAAGGTATGCGATATACCCGTCTTCATAAGAGTTTGATTTGATCATATCGTTGATCGTTTCATATTTTTTTAAAGCAGTTTTATTATTTGTCAAATTTTTGTTTTTAATTATATTTAAATTGTTCCTTAGATTAACTCTTAATAATTTGAAACAGTTCAGTTTAATATAACTGAGAGATATTTTTGAATTTAACATTTACATTTATGGGTTTTACAAGAAAATGTCTTTTACTAAAAATAAAAAATGGTTACAATTTTATAAGTAAAAAGCTCACAAAGTTCTTTTGATTTCCTATTGAAATATTATTTTTAAAATATTAATTTTACAACTTTTTTAATCTTATATCATTTTAATTATTTCAACATTAGTTTTACTTATACTTATTATATTCAACAAATATTTCTCTATACAAATGTGCCTTCTAAATTTACAGAATTCTCTAATATATTTTAAAACATTTTTTAAAAATAAGTCGGATTTTCTCACAACAAACAAATACAATCTTTTTCTCATTCCTGAAAGTTCAATGCTTGTAACTAACTTATTTTGCCCGCAACTACAACTAACTTTTTCTAATAGTTTTAATTAGTTGGATTTCCTACACACTTCATGCAGTTTATGAAGTGTTCTTAGCCACAAAACTTCAAGCAGAGCCCAACAAAGGCCAAAGTTGTATTCCAGTTGTTGTAATTGTAATTGTAACTGCTGTTGAGTCGAAGACGGAGATTGGAGAGGGGATTGAGACGTTGAGGAAGACGGAGACAGAGACGGAGACTGAGTTTGAGCTTGAGACTGTGCCATAATGACGAATGTTTAGCTATTCATATGTCTGAATTGAAATCGTAGCCGTAAGCCAGACCCAAGGCAACCCAACGGCGCACATCATTAGCCAGGGCAAGTAAGTAACCATGGAGCACACTTGAGGTTGCCTCATGCGGCACATGATGACGACGACAACGACGACGACGAGGACGAGGACGTTGATGATGACTCTGAGGAGAACTTGGCGGCTTGGCGGCATTTTGCGGGACTCATGTGTCAAATTGAGTGTCAACTGGCAATTTGGACACACACAAAAGTCAAGTGTCATGTTTATCATAAGCCTATTAAGGGAGCTTTTGGCCCAAAGGTCCTTGCGAAAGAGACGGCAATAAAGGGAGAACGAGAGTGGGAGAGAATGTGAATGTGAAGCTATAGAAATAACCCATTTTTATATGACATTTACAATCAGGAGTGCAAATGAAATGTGTTACGAGCATTACGCGTACACTCCCCGCTTCCCTCCCCTCCCCTCCCCTCCTCCCCCTCTCTCCGCTCCTCTCTTTTGAATCCTTGCCTCCTTGCCGCACAGCTGCTCGCTTTGGTAAAAGTCAAGCAGTCGTCGCAGGACCCTCCTGTGGTTGGGCGTATCACATTTCAAAGCCTACTAATTTAACAATATTCTCATTAATGTGTACACAGGACGAAGGACACGAGAGAACTCAATACAGTATTCGTAATTCGTATTCGTATTCGTTATTGGTATTCACTTTTCGGGTACTCGCAATCATCAGAGTAATCCGCATTTTGTTACATTTGTCGAGATTCTCTCGTTTCATTGTTGCCGTGTTTGCTAGCTGTGTTTGTTGTACTGATTTCAACAGATATGCACAACACTAACAACAACAGCAACAACAACGGCAACAAGGACATTAGAATCCTGCAGGGTTGTTTGTTGTATATTAGAAAATCGTTACAAATTCGCATTGCCATTCGGTTTATTGTATTTTGTATTTGTTTTATTGTTTTGCAGCATGCCGCATGGGGCATGAGGCATGAGGCATGTAGCACATTTGTCTGCTCTGTCTGTCTGTCTGTCTGTCAGTCGTCGGTTGTTGTTTGAGCAAGTTTGCGTATAAATATTATACATGTATTTGCACAGCAGCTTATCTCCGATCGTAACTCGATACATTTTAACATACACTTATACAAACGTTATGCAACTAACCGGGCCAAGAAGCCAACCCAACCCAACCCAATCCCAATACCCTAACCATCCCATAGAGCAACCATCCGAGAGGGTCGCCTCGAGTGAGCAACTCACGTCAAAAGGTGCCAGACTAAGTACCCGAAGAATTCGACGAGTATTATGTTTTATAATCGCCTATTCGATTGTTTGCGAATAACCAGAGGGAGAGAGCGGGAGAAAGAGAGCGCACATACATCATGTATTGCACACACAATATACATACATATAACGGCCATAATATCGTGCTGGCAAATGTGGTCAGCATTTAATTGTTGTAGGCAAAACTATGCAAATTAGTTAAATGAATACACGGAATTAACAGTAGCAATAGAGAGGAAGAGAGAGACTGCGTATGAGGGAGACAGCATCATTGAGTGGTGAATAAATTGGCAAGCGAATTGAATTTTATATATACATATGTGTATAATGAAATGCATATTGCTTAGAATATATTTAAATCAAGACCAGTATCAGCTAAAAAAAACTATTCATTATATTTTTCTTTTTGATAATAATTAATTAATACCTAAATGACAAACAGATAAATAAATATAGTTGACAATCGTTCAGCATATTTATAAAATTCTTTAAACACTTGTCAAGAATTTTAATTTACAATAAGTCAACACAAACTCATAGAAACAATCATAAAGAGAATTTAAATATCAACAACTTAAGCTATAAATATTTTGATATCTAGCATTTTTCAAAATTATTGTGAAAATATTGAATAAATAAAACAAGAATTTATAAATAGTTTAGGAATTTAAAAAGTATATTTTTATGAATACGTTTAAGGCAATAAATTCTTTCAAATTTATTTTTAATTTTAAATTATCTTAAAAATAAAACGAACTTTACTTTTATCGAAGTAATTGATATGTAACTCTGTTACGGACACCCTTTAAAGTTGCATGCCACACGTCGACACGAAGTTAAACAGATTCTTCTACGGCTTACAATGTTGCCACATTCATTGCGAAAAGCATTTGAAAATATTTTCAATTAAAATTGAACGTGATTGAAAATCATGAAAGTGCGAAGTGGCAAAAACCAATTTCTCAGCACAGTGAGCGATAATTGCTGCTGCCGCTGCTGCTGCTGCTGAGGCACAAAGCTACTCTTGTGCTACGTTGCAAGGATGCAAGTTGCAACACGTACTGGGAGATGGGTAAGCAATGTGGTGCTGATGCTGGTGCTGATGATGCTGTTGTGGGATGCGCTGCCAAATGCGAGTGCGCATAATACAAAACTTTATTTATGGCGAGCGGTGGCCGAGACAACTGGCAACTTGCAACAGCAGCCACCGATTTGCGGATTTGCAACAAGACAATTTTGCGTTTGCAACAAATGAGAGTGTAAATTTGCGTGTAAACACTCGGCTCACCCGCTGACATTGCGCTTAGTAGAGACGTTCCTTTTTCCGTGGCACGGCAACAACTAGCAACGCCGACGCCGACGCCGACGCCGAAGACGAAGCTGATGTTGCAGCCACAGCCGACGGTAGTCGTTGCTGTTGCTGTTGTTGCTGCTGCTGCTGTTGCTGCCTCACAGTTGCAGGGGGCGCATGCGCGCGCACAGCGCATAAATTTATCGTATTGCATATAAATTATATATATAAGGCAATATCAGCAGAGCAGCAACAACAACACTAACCAGAGTAACAACAACACACACACATAACACACACTTACACTCTCTCAGTTGTTGTTAGCCTGGCCGAGAGACTCAGTGATAAAAAGGAACTCAGCGTGTCGCCGCGGATGCGTTGATCATTCATTATTTAAGGATTGAAAAGTTAATTAACATTTTTTTGCCCAGCCACAAAAAAAAAATCGTTCACCAGTTGGACTTGGATTCAGACTCGGACTCGGACTTGGACACGGACTCGAGCATCTTGTTGGCGATTTACGAGAAGCAGTTGCAGTTGTTGTTGCTGTTGACCAAGTTAGCTGCTTAGCCATATTGAAATCAAGTCTCAGGCCATTGGCCGCCTCCGTCTGTGTGAAATTTGCAGTTTGAAAATGTGAAAATTATTATTGATAATATTTTTGTTGCCGGGCACTTAACTGATCCCGTCCAACTGACCACTACCAAAGTAATATCCATCTTTTAGCCAAGTAGAAAAATAGCTAGGAGATGCAGTAGCTGATAAGATTCGTAAGCTGTCTTTAGATTGGATTAAGATATTTGGCATTGCAAAAGATATCTATTAATATCAAATATATAATGGGATCAGTAACATAAAAAACTATATGGGTTACAAATATTAAATTTTAGTAAATAAAAGATTGGACTAACTTTTATCCAGCTTTATTTTTCAATCTCCATCATTAACTATAAATATTTGACACTTTTCTTTTCAAAAAGGTATTATTTTTAATTTTTATATTTAAACTTAAAGAAAATATTTAATAAAGATGCAAACATTTTTCAAGTTACAAGTTCTCTATTAAACTACATACTTTAAGGGTTTTTTTTTAAGTTTAAAGATGTCGGAGGACCTAAAAAAGCATATTTGGAATCATCTTATCAATTGAAGAGCTCTCCTAAAGTACTAAAAAACTTAAAAGCTTCTTGGGTAAAGAGTAATGATTTTTTAAACATTTAAGATTAGTTGATTGATTTTAGTTGGTTTTACCAAATTTCACAACAAGAAACTTACGAAAAAGGTTTTCAATGCAGAGCATTTCATTTTGAAATTCAATTTCAATTACCTGTTAATTCTTTTTCAGTGAAATGCAACTGATGCAACATTTCTCAATTTTCTTCCTTTCTATGCGAACAATCTTTCTTTGCAACGAGAAAGTAAAACCTGCTGCCGTCGCATATCACAAACAGAAAATCAACAATTTCAGCAACTGCCATGGGAAAAATCAACATTTGCGAACAGTACATAAATCAACAGAATTTTCCCAGTGACAAACAGGCCAAATCCTGAGAGTGACAATGACAGGAGGCTCTAATCAAATGCGCAAATAAGAAGCAAGAATTTTGCCAAGTTTTTCAACTTCTGCTTTCATGAGGATTCGCACCTCGCGATGTCAGGCAATTAAATTAATGTCTTAATCTGCGTTTATGGCAAACACCCCAAACTAAATACATACACACACACACACACATACGTACACACAACATACCCTGTATAAGCGAAGTAATGCCAATCCCGATTCCAATCCCAATTCCCGACTAAGCCCACTCGTTACCAAAAGGCCACTTGGCAGCAGTAACGACAACGGCAACAGCAAAAGTCAATAGAGCGTAATATAAATCCGTGTAATACGCTAGAGAAAGAGAGAGAGAGAGAGGCAGTGAAAGAGAGGGAAAGATAATGCAGCATATGCGCTGCTCGGGGAGTTGCATATGCCTCGAAAGCAGAAACCCCCTCGGGGTTGCTTCGCTGGTTTACACTTTTGGTCAGATTAAGACCTCAGCACAGCGGGTCCAAATGCCATAGAGAACTTCACACATATATACATACCATATGTGTGTGTGTGTGTGTGTGTGTGTGTGTAATGTGTGTAATGTCGTAGCGAATCACAACAGCAACAACAATCATAAAAAAATTAATATAAAGAAATATGTATTAACAACTACCTCAATGTCAACGTCTCTTTAACAGTTATAAGCCCGAACTAATGCCTAGAAAGGGGAGGGGGGTGAGGAGAGGGAAGCGGGATGCGAAGAAAAACCGTGGAGAGAGAGAGAGTGAGAGAAGGAAAGGGAAGCGAAGGCAACTAGCCTCAGTATTTAGGGTGCGAAATTCCAAATATTATTTTATTTATTTGAATCTCAATGCGGATTCAGTCAACGGTAACACAACAACTGAATTACACATATATGTGTGTGCGTGTGAGTGCGTGTGTGTGAGAGTGTGTGTAAAATCACAGGAAACTTCATAAGCAGCCGTCGCGACGCGACGCGTCGCAAGCAAATCAAATGCAATTCAAGTGGAAAACGCAAAGCCAAAAGGTAGAGCACTTCATGGAGTTGGCTATTGGCACAGTGGTAGCAAAGCGATTTGTAAAGATGCCTTAAGCTGAATACGATCCACAAGCAGTGCTGGTTGGCTGTGAACGAAAACAACTTAAGAAACATTTTGTAATAATTCGAGTCCTATATGTTTTTAAAATAGTCGTGCATTTTCTATATATATTTTTTAAAAAGTCCCTGTAGAGAATTAAGTTTAGAAAAAAATTACTTTATATAAGATATCAGACCATAGATTTATATGTGTTGATGAAATAATTGGAAATATATGTTAATTTTTAATAAATTAACCACCAAATTATAAATTACTTAAATTAATGTTAAATTTGTATTTTAAAAAATGGCTAAAAGGGATGCAATTTAGAATGAAATCATTTCTTAAGTAAAGTAATAAAACTTTTGCAAAAAACTAAAAACAAATCATTATCGGGGGTGCCACAGAAAAGGTTTCGCTTGAATTTCACTTAAATTTCATACAAGTTTCAGTTAAATTCAAGCGAAAGCGATTTCTGTGGCACCCCTGTATATTTTAAGCTTCTTAATTACTAAAAGCTACTCGTTAATATTTGAAAAGCTTTCATTGTTTATAATACTTAACTTTTACATATATGTAACAATTTGAGTTCTTGAAAAGCTTAAAAATAAGTTATAAAGTTTAGGCCCAGCAAACAGTCAAAAGTCGCTTTTTCGACCACTCATCACATTTAGTTCTGAAGTGAAGTGCTTTTAAGCGACACCTCAAATGGCAACACTTGAGAGGCAAGTCACAGATTGCGCTACATTATTTGGCCACTCACAGCCCACTGTGCGTGTTTGGTCTCTACTGAAGCATGGCACGCAAAATAACAAAAAAAAAAAGAAAATGCTGATGAGCATGATTGTGCGGAACTTATGAGGAGGAGAACGATGGCACGTAAAACAAGGACTCAGGACATACGGAAACAATAATCCATAAATGTAAACATCACGTCGACATTGCAGTCATAACCGACAACAAGGCGAACAGGCGAGACGAAGTTGCAAGTTGGGTGTTGGCAAGGGGAATGGGAAGGGGCAGAGGCAGAGGCAAAAGCGGCTGGCAACCAGTTTTGTGTTGAGGCAGCGGCCATGTCAAAGCGCTGGGCGACCGGGTGCAAGCGTAGCTGATTTTGTTGTATTATAAACACAAATAAATAAAAGCGGCTGGCCGACCAAACGTCCTGGGGCAGCAACAGAAGCGACGCGACGGCTGTGGCAGGATGCGCGAATGAAACCAAACGAGCCAGAAACTGAAACAGAAATTCGAAAATCTCCCATCCTGCGGCTGCTGGCAACAATGGCTGCGACGACAGCCCCGGCTAAATGCCGTATCAAAAAAGGAACAAAATAAAAAGGGTGCTCATACAACAGTGGGAGAGAGAGAGAGAGGGAGAGCGAGTGTGAGCGAGACAGCAATATGGACAGTAACACATAATTAGGAATGGCATTCTCCATTTCATTTAACCCGGGCAACGATTGTGATTTTAGGGTGCCATAGGATGATGATGAACCACCACCCGAGCCACCACGAGGCCGGCACCACCATGAGGCATCCTGGCCACAGTTGCCATTGCCATTGTGCGTTGTGTGCGATGCTAAAACGTGCTAAATATGGGAGTGTCCTTGTCATTTATATGTCGCAATGTCTGCTCCCGTTTTCCGTCAATGCTGTTAAATTGCGCGCGCTGCTCTGCATCCCTCTACACCCCTCATCCCTCATCTTCCTCTCTGCCTGCCCTGTCATGAGAATAAATATGGCAATAAATGAAATTAATACATTACGCTGTTTCGCCGTCTTGCCATTTGCTTTGCCTGTTGTTCACACGTTACTCATGAATATTTAAACGTTATAGATTTTGATTTATGAAACTTGGAACTCTGTCCTGGAACTGGAACTGGCCTCGTCTCTGTCTCTGTCTCTTTCTCTGCCTCTGTTTCCGTCTCCCGTCACATGTCGGCGCCGTTGCAGCTAAAACAATAAAACATTTGAGGCGTTGCCCAAACGATTCATTCCTGTCTTCTCTACGCTTCCTCTTCTCCTTCCTCAGCCCCTTCCCTTCACTTCTCTTAGTGCCACTTTGGAGCCGCTTTCCCCGACGCAGACGGAGGCAAAGCTCAGACCATGAGGCAGGCGCGCGCGAAATGCAAACACAACAAATTTCTGTTTGGCCAATGGACTCAGGCACTCAGGTATCCGATTCCCCAGTTCCACGACATGAGCAGCAACAACAAACTAAGACAACATTGGTGTGTACAGTGGAGCAAAGGCGTTAGAATTTAATTTAATGTAAAAGAAACTGGTTCAGAATCTCTATCGGATTCCCTTTAAAAGTGTATTTAGTAGTATTTTATTTTACTTATACAAAATTGATAAGGAATTGCATTTTCAAGATATTTGTATGATGCGAACTTCATTTTTAAAGTCAAAATATTATTAAAAGCTGAACTCTTTCAGAATCTTTAAAGGGTTTTTGAAATTAAAGAGATATTCTTAGGATTTGAATTTATTCTTTAAAGTCAGATTGTATAACTTTGTTTTAAAAATTCATATTTAATCAAATAATTCTGCTAAATGGGGCTATTCTGTATTTAAAAAATTCGAAAAAATTAGTTTAGAGAAACAGGAAAGTCTAATATAATTTTTACGATTTTCTTGGAATGAAATAGGTTTGTTTCATTAAAAAATTTATAATCTTTTTACAACAGTCAAACTTTTACAACTTTAAGCCAAAGTGTTCTTTGCCATTTTAAATTACTTTGGCACCACTGTGCAATCGCTTCGGTTGGACACAAAAGCCCACAACCAGCCAGTTGAGCGGAACATTAATTTAGTATCAAATTACGAAAATATTTTGCTAACAACAATTAGTTAACTCTCGTTAATTAACACGTCTTTAGTGGGCAGCGAACGCGAAATCTGTGTTGACAGCCGATGACGTTGACCGCAAAAGAAAGATCGTCGCAGATCGCAGATCGGAGATCGTCGCAGATCGGACGAAGTTCGTTTGGTGGGTAGAGATCTTCTGACGACAACTGTAAAATTTGTGTGTCTGAAGCAGCGAGTTTGTGTTTTTGTGCGACAACAAACGGTTGAATGTCTTGCAACTATTTAATTAAATCAATAGGGTCAAGTGGTAAATATTTTGACCCGCGTCTGATTAGTAAAAGTGGAGAACGACAACTTGAAGATCATTTGAGATGCTGCCTGCCTGCCCCCCCCCCATCATTTGTCCCTCCTCCAAAGTCTGGGGCATATTCGGGCTGCCGTGGACGTGCCTCAAATTCATTGGCTTAATTGAATGAATGGCGTTTTAAGCGGGAAATTAAGTACATAACTTGGATGTGGTTGTGGTTGTGAATGTGGATGTGGATGAGTCGCATGTCTTGAATGGCTGCAGAAACTGGGCAGCGAAGTTCAATTGTCAATTGAACGGAAGCGACGTCAGCAACTTTGAACTTTGCCTGCTGACATCGGACTTGCAACTAGTTCTTGTTCTTGGATTTAACTCGTACTTGGATTGTTCTTGGGAACTTTTCGGAATGACGATGTTGATGTCGCTGCTCTTATTGTTGCCCCCGCTGATGTGAGCCACTTGTGTGGCACATTCGACGGCAGCTAACAAGGCACTCAAGAGTCGAAAGTCGTAAGTCCAAAAGCCAGGGCAGGGCAGCACAGGAGTCACCCCCAAGTCCCGAGCGGCGTTCAGCTGCCGTCGAGGCCGATGAGAAGTCAACAAGGCAACGACGCTCGGTTGCAAGAGGATCCTGGACAAGGACGCGAGTCAGACACTTAACTGCAATGGG
The DNA here is from genome assembly GCA_037043435.1 of Drosophila suboccidentalis. Lineage (NCBI taxonomy): Eukaryota > Metazoa > Arthropoda > Insecta > Diptera > Drosophilidae > Drosophila > Drosophila suboccidentalis. The sequence goes on from JBAMBK010000134.1 coordinate 1,195,437, forward strand.
AATCAGTCAATTGGAATCAATGAGTTCATTTCTGTTTCGACTGTTTCCCAACAATACAAAACGACCGTGCAACGTATTGAAACAATCAGTTTGTTTGCCGCACACACAAAAATTATTCACACACACACACTCAGTGACAGAGAAACAGAGAGAGAGAAAGAGAGACAAGATTATGTGAAAGAGAGAGGGAAGCAGGAAGCAGGAATCAGTCAGGATGGCGAGTCCTCTTTGGCTCATGTTCATGCGCCTTTTTAAGTGCTCAAGTGTTTTGGCTCGCAATTTAAAAGCTTTCCCAGGAAATTACAATCAAGTCAGAGTTGGCCACAAAACAGCTGCAAGTGCTGTGGCTGCCACAAAGTCAACATTTCCCCACACCGAAGCCAATTTTGATCTATGAAAATATTATTGCTCGTATTACCCAATATCCAATACCCAATTGTCCAACTTCTCCATTCCTACAGCTGCCCGATGAGAACCGAACATCTTAATCTGGTCGAAGGTGTAGTCTTACCACAGCCAGTTGCAAATCCCTTGACCTTTTCCAGCAGATGTTTAGATAACTTCAAATGGTTACAGAATATTGAGCAAAAATAAAAATCAAAAAAAATGAGAAAAGAAAATACACGAAAACAATTGCCAAATTCTATGGCTTGCCATTTTGCAATTGGCCTAATCTGTTGGCCCAGTTTGTGGCTGGCGAGGAGTGAGTTATCCTTTAATGGATTCCTTCTTAACAGGATGTTAAAGGATGCATTGAAATTTATAGCTTAAATGATATTGCACTTTCCACGCAAACAAAGGAAAATTATAACAAAAAAGATTATGTTCTAATATGACCAGGTTAAAGTATTTAATCAGGCCACAAGATCAAGGGGTATAACAATTAGAAAAGGGAAATCTTATAATCACAGCTGTTATTTAACACGAGTTGAACAATGCATCAGGAGATTTACAAGCAGAATACAGTGCCTGCAAAAGACTGATATCGTAATTACACTGACGAGCAAAACTGTAACACTAGTTCAATGTTCTCACTTCAACGGCCTGTATCTTCTTTCCTATATTGTGTATACCAAAGATCTTAGTCTTGTTTTGTTGAGAATTTAATTTACTATTATTTCTGAAAATTTGAAAAAATTTGGTGTGCTGCAAGAAATATGCCGTAGCAAAATGTAAAAAAAGGAAAATGTTACAGTTTTGCACTTCGGTTATATTTTAAACAGATATTTTTTTAAATAATTTTTTAATAATATATCCACAGCCCTTTCGATTTTTTTAGTTCTCTTATGCGATTTAGCGTACTTTGGGAGTATCGTTGCACCAAAGCAGGGGAAATAGCGTAGCATACGTCCTTTGTCCTCTCCCACAGCTCCATCAGTCCGCTTGGAGGAACCGCATATTTCGCCAACTGTGGATAGTACATGGTTATATAATTTTTTCAATAGGATTCATATCGGGAGATGGTGGTGGCCACTTTATGGACTGGAATTTTTGTATTGACATCCATTTTTTGACCAAAAGGACATGTCTTTTGGGTTATTGTCTTACTGAAAAATGCATTTTTCAGTAGCAAGACCGATATTCCCGGTTAAATCTAGAAGATTCTGTTACAGAATGCTTAGATATTGTTTCTTTGGCGTTTTTCCATCGATTAACACCAAAGTACCCACTCCATTTTTATAAATACACCCTTAAACCATAATAAAACTGCCACCTTGCTTGACGGTTTTCCGCACATTCCTTGGTGACTGGATTGTTGGATCTCTAGTCCAATACAATTGGAAAAAATTTTAATTTCAAAGTTTTATGGTCAGATGAAACAAAAATTAATCGTTTTGAGTCAGACAACGCTCCTGGTATTCGTCTAGAGATCCCACAATCTAGTCACCAAGTAATATCCGACAAACTGTCAAGCAAGGTGGCGGTTCTATTATGGCTTAAGAGTGTATTGATGTAAATAGAGTTGGTCCCTTGGTGTTAATCGATGGAATAACGCGAAAGGAACAACTTTTAATAATTCTGCAACAGAATCGTCCAGAAATCATCGGGAAAATGGGTCTTGTTGCTGAAAAATTCATTTTTCAGTAAGATAATGACCCAAAGGACATGTCCCTTTGGTCAAAAATTGGATGTCAAAACGAAAATTCCAGTCCATGAAGTGGCCAACACCATCTTCCGATATGAATCCTATTGAAAAAATTATGTGGCCAAGTATAATCGCAGCTAGCGAAATATGCGGTCCCTCCAAGAGGAATGATGGAGCTGTGGGAGAGGACAAAGGACGTATGCTACGCTATTCCCCCTGCTTTGGTGCAACGATACTCCCAAAGTACGCTAAATCGCAAAAGAGAACTAAAAAAATCGAAAGGGCTGTGGATATATTATTAAAAAATTATTTAAAAAAATATCTGTTTAAAATATAACCGAAGTGCAAAACTGTAACATTTGCCTTTATTTACATTTTGCTTCGGCATATTTCTTCTGGCCTATCAAATAGCTTCAAATTTTTAGAAATCATAGTAAAATAAATGCCCTACAAAACAAGACTAAGATTTTTGGTATACACAAAATAGGAAAGAAGATATAGACCGTAGAAGTGAGAACATTGAACTAGTGTTACAGTTTTGCTCGTCAGTGTATACCAACGATTTTTTAACAAATATTTGTCTGTACATATTTTTTCATATGTATTAATTTCAACAGTCAAATGTTGTTAATTATTGTGCAATAAATATTCATTGGTAATCGTAAAAAGATATATATAGATTTCAAACTCTTCATAGAATATAATAAGCATTAAGATCTGAACAAGTCGAAAAAATGCTAAGCTTTTTTTAAATTCGAAATAAGAATCCATCGAACATACAAAAATTATCAACATATAATTGAGCATAAAATAATCTTAAAAGCTAAGAAATTATAAACAAGTTTAATTTATTTATTCTTATTTTTTTAGTACCTTCTCTATTTAATAGATTTACATTCAGGTGTGCTACAGAAATCTCTTTCACTTGAATTTGACTTAAATTTGTATGAAATTTACGTCATTTTTTAGGTGAAAGAGATTTCTGTAGCATACCTGATTAACTTGAATAATATTTATTTCAGGGACCGTAATCATTATGAGTTTTATTATGAAAATTACATAGTAATGATTATTCATCGATTTTTAAGGATTTTCTTCAATGATAATGATTAAATATTTGTAATTTTTCGTTCAAAATAAAACTAACTTTTAAAAAAGATTACATAATCATTTTAAAGATTTGTTTTTTTTTTGTTTTATATGTCCCCTGGGTTTCTTTTAAAGGGATTTGCAAAAATACTGGGTGAAAATCCTACACAAAAGCCATGAATTTAAAGTGAGTTTTATTTTGAGCGAAAAAAATAAAAATCATACATAATGATTATTTGTGTTTTTTATTTTTTCGCTCAAATTTAATCATTATCATTATTATTTTGTACATGTTGTTAGTCATTGATTTTTTGATGTGGAAAATTATTTCATTATTATCATTATTTTCGGTCCCTGATTTATTTACAAGTTTTTGATAATAAATAAATTTATTCGAATCTTAAACTTTGATATATCTATATACTATTATGTAGGTCTCAGATTAAGCCACATTTTACTGAGCTGCATTTCAAAAATGCATAATATAATTAAAAGTTGGCAGGAATAAAGAAGCAGCAAGTTGGATAGGCGGGGCGGAGCGGGGCGGGGGTATCTTTTGTTTGACTTGTGGCATGGCTAAACTGTAATAATTGGATGAGGCGAGTCGAGGCGAGCATTAATGATGAGCTGTGCAAGATGATGATGATGATGATGATGATGTTTATGATGATTATGTATTATGATGAGTGTGACGGGAGACTCGGTGACTGTGTGACTGGCATGAAGAAATCATTTTTTAAAATTATAGCATGCACATCGATACACAACAAGCCGCAACTAAAGCGGCAAACGAACAATGAAACCGACTGAAGCGGGTCGAGATGGTTTCTAGAGAAAGAGAGAGAGAGAGAGAGGGGTAGAGGTGTAGAGGGGGACAGGGAACGTCGACTAATGACGATAATTGCGCACATCACATAAGTCGGCTATGCTTTTTTGTTCATTTTCAGTTTATTTTTTGTTGACCGACTCGTCAACTGCGACTGGGCCTATTCACTTAGGCCATAAACACAGACATTAACACCTGATCTTCGCCCGCTGAGACGCAACTGAGTCGCAGACGAAGCTGGAAAGGCTGGAAAGACTGTAAAGACGGTAAAGACGGTAAAGGTGTTTTCCCTGCCGCGCCTCATTGTTATGGTAAACAGTCAGTTTTTCAGACATTTTCGAGCCCGAGTCCGTCGGCTGCCCCGATGCTTAATTATAAACCCGGCGACTTAATCTGGAGCGGTAACTGGCGGGGCAGCTGACGTCGGACAATGGACAATGGACGATGGACAATTCACGAACGGACAATGGAAGCACGAGCAGTTGGGGAGCTGCGGGGGCAGGTATTGGGCTTTGTAATGCGCCGACATGCCACTTTGCCACCTGCCACAGTTGTTGGCCAAA